>FR989942.1:1756593-2404509 GCA_905404155.3 Plebejus argus
TGTCCTGCAAGTTGTGACGCAGTTAATATGTGTTTGGGTATAAAATTGAGTGACATGACAATTTGAATGATCAAGGACGCTTAGGCCGTATTTTTCGCATTTGAAATGTGTGTGACGATGGTCAACGTAACTCGTATTTACTATACCTAATTATACTCTGTGTATAGTGTCCAACATGCACGGTACCTGCGTGTCGTAGATCCAGAGCGGCGTCTCAGCGGACAGCGCGCCGGCCTCGCCGCCGAACACGTAGAGGCGGGTGCCGTGCGCCGTCGCGCTGTGCTCCTGCAGCGACGGCGGCGGCTCCCCCCGCGCGCCCAGCCGCTCCCAGATACCGCTCGCTGAAATATACACGTGAAATTACTTTTCTCAAAATCTTGAATTTCCATATAAGGTTGTCAAAAAATTATGATTACTATAATTCTTCAAAGTAGGAATAATTAACTTATTTGTACGGAATCCACCTTCCCTGGAGTAATAAGCATTCTTCAGCTTCAGGCTCAGTTGTCTTCGCATGTGATAAATTGTGGCGCCCAACATGGGGCAAGAAATCTTGTCCCATGTTGGACGCCACAAAGCTAACTCTAATTTTAAAATCTCCCTATCGTGAATCAATACAATCATAAAGACAATCTACGTTTTATCTATCTATGATTTTTATCTACAGTGAAGGCTTCACAATCAACTTAAAGGGATCACACGGCCTTGAAGACTAATCTACTAACCTACTGTCACAAGTAGCTCTATAAGTTTGTTCTCATAAGTCTAGCTCTCGTGTCACGTTTCAGCTAAACATCAGTTAGATTGAGTGGCGGCGGCAAAGTTAAGCAGCCCTCGACCTAATTAGCGGCACTCGGCACTGTCGCTGGTCGCCACTGCAACAACTCAGCAATGATCGTATCTTAAATTTTTAAGCCTTGTAACGTTAGTTTAAACGTGATATAATATTACGAGCTATTGCCCGCGGCTTCGCTCGCGTTAAGAAGTATTATTATATACAAACTTTCATCCCCTATTTTAAGCCCTTGGGGGTGGAATTGATCAAAATCCTTTCTTAGCGGATGCCTACGTCATAATATCTACCTGCATGCTAAATTTCAGCCCGATCCGTCCAGTGGTTTGGGCTGTGCGTTGATACATCACCATGTCAGTCAGTCACCTTTGAGTTTTATATATTTAGATATATACAAATGTACCTAGACAGAGATGAATTCTTTAATGATAATTATTGTATTTGTATAAGAAACTCTTAAGGCGGTTACAAAGATTCATAACCTAGTTAATGATTAGTCCTGTGAAAAGCGTATTGAGCTCACTTGTGAGTTGTGACAGTCTAGACATGGCCTACTGCGCGAGGCATGAAATCTAACACCTAGTTCTGTGTTTAATTTTGTTGTAACTCTTATATTATAAAGCAAACACAGTTTTTATGTTATCTGTGTAGTTGTCTATGATTTGATCTGTGCTATGGTCTATGGTTGTTCCATTTTGAAAAGTGAATAAAACGTCACGTTAAAATTTTATACTATTTTATTTCTGCTCCCATCTGCAAAACTCTGCATATATTCCAACAGGTTATGTTCCCAAAGTTTCGTCTAAAAATACTTTTTGCCGAATATTACAGTATTTTTCGTTTGCGGGAGCAGAAATTCGCGTCGCGTGCGTTGTGAGGTTACCGGCAAATACCTCTTTGGTGAGTGGAATTATTGGGCATTAAATTATTGCTTTGAGTTTGAGAATATATTATAGCAATGTCGCTCAAATTGGACAAAGTAACAGTGGAAAAGTTGGAAGGGGATTCCAATTGGATTTCGTGGAAATTTGATATAGACCTGCAGCTAACCCTACACAAAGTTTCCGACCATGTCACTGGTAATATTGAGATACCTAAAGACGCTAAGTTATTAAAGGAATACAATGAGAAGGAGGCAATAGCCAGGTACTTAATTGGGTCCACTGTAAATCATGATCCAAAACAACATCTACTAAACTGTAAAACTGCAAAGGAAATGTGGGATGTGTTACATTCTGTCTATGAACAGAAAAATGATAGGCGTTTGGATCTTCTCTATTGCGAATTGTTCACATATAAAAAAGATGCATCTGATAATATTGCTATGCATGTATCAAAGCTTCAAAGATTATTTAGCCAACTAAATAATGAATTGAAAGAGGAAAATTGCACTTTACCAACTTCTTTACTACTTAACCGCATTTTAAATACTCTTCCTAGCAATTATTTAGAATTCAGGAATGCCTGGGAGTCAGTGCCGTATACTGACAGAAATGTTACAGTTTTGATGGAACGGCTTCGCTTGCATGAGCAAAGACTCCTGGAGACTCATTCGCAGGAAGTGTCTGATGTGGCTTTGGTTGTGGCTAATAATGCTGAGAAAAAGTTTGATAAGAAGACTTTGCCTACATGCCACTACTGTAAAAAGAAAGGTCATGTAAAGAAATATTGCTATAAATTGAAAAACAGAAGTAAAGTTGTTGCTAACGCTGGTGAAGGGCAAGCATTTATTGTAAATAGTAATAATAGCATAAATGAACATTGGATTATAGACTCAGGAGCGTCTCACCATTTGACAAGACACCGAGAGTGGTTTACTGAATTTGTAAGTTTTGAAAAACCTATACCCCTGAACCTCGGTGATGGTAGACAAATGCATGCTTTTGGAGTTTTTTTTTTTTTTTTTTTTTTTTTTTTCCATTTTAATCTGCAATCAGTATTTGACTATAAGCAGGTGGGATGTACTACGGATGGCAGGTAGAGTGCTTCTACCACTGTAGATAGCATTACTCATGGTTTACTATAACTATAGTTATTTCATTTAAAAGATGTCCTTCCTTCTCAGGCGCTTGTTATAATTACGGTGGACGAGGTCGGAAGCTAAAGCGTTCGGGTGGACCTCCAGTCTTTTTTTGTAATTTTCTTTGGACCTCAGTATCTCCTCTTTTATGGTGGGTATGCCTAGATTTTTATGAACCTCCGTGTTTGTGATAAGCCACGGGGATTTTGAAATCGTTTTTAGTATAATGTTCTGCGTTCTTTGTAGGATTGAGATGTTGGAGTTACTCGCACACCCCCATAGTTGAATTCCGTACATCCATACAGGTTTCAGGATTGTTTTATATATCAATGTTTTGTTTTCCAGTGAGAGTCTACTGTTTCTGCCTAAAGCCCAGTTTAGTTGTTTATATTTGATCCTTAACTCCTCTCTCTTGCTTGTGACGTGTTTATTCCAGGTGAGGCGTCTGTCCAAGTGTAAACCTAGATATTTTACACTATTTTTGTGAGGTAGTACAGAGTTTTCTAGTGAGACAGGCGGACAATCTTCCCTTCGCAGAGTGAAAGTTATGTGCACAGATTTTGTGGTGCTGGCTTTTATTCTCCACTTTTGAAGCCATTTAGTAATGGAGTTAAGACCAAGTTGGAGCTGCTCAGATGCGGTAACTGGGTTTTTGTTGGTCGCCAGAATAGCTGTGTCGTCAGCGTAGGTGGCGGTCTCTACCTCTTCTAGTGTTGGGAGGTCAGATGTGTATAAATTATACAGGATTGGCCCCAGCACTGAGCCCTGAGGAACTCCTGCCAGTATTTCATAGAAATCAGAGGTAGAATCAGCTTCTTTCACCTGAAAACACCGGTCTGTTAAATAAGATTTTAGTAGTAGGAAGTAGCTATGTGGTAGATACTGTTTTATTTTACAGAGCAAGCCTTTGTGCCAGACCTTGTCGAATGCCTGTTGAATGTCTAGGAATGCTGAGGAAACATATTCCTTGTTTTCTAGCGCCTTTCTAATTAGTCGAGCAACCCGGTGAACCTGCTCAATAGTGGAGTGTTTCTGTCTAAACCCGAATTGGTGGTTAGGGATGGTGTTATTGCTTTCCAAAAAGTGCAACATTCGTTTAGACAGCAGTTTTTCAAATATCTTCGAGAGTATAGGAAGAAGGCTGATCGGTCTGTATGACGACACTTCATTCGCAGGTTTTCCGGCCTTGTGTATCATTAGTATCTGCGAGATTTTCCAGCAGTAGGGGAAGTATTGAACTCTTAGTATTCCATTAAAAAGAGATGTCAGGAATACAACGGCTTTTTTCGGTAATTCCCGCAGGACTTCCATTGTGATAAGGTCATAGCCGGGTGCCTTTTTGGCTTCAAGCCCCTTGATAGTACTCCACACCTCACGTACTGTTGTCGGTTTAGGAGGATTCGACATCTGAAACGGTTGAGCGAGATAAGAATCTATGTCTTCATCAGTTTCTACATTCGTTTCATTTGGGTGGAAAACATTCTTTAAATGGTTGGCAAAGAGGTCCGCTTTTTCCTGTGAAGAACGGGCCCAGCCATTTTGCGTTCGTAGTGGGGGTTTAGTTATCTGAGGTCTATTATACGCCTTTGTGAGTTTCCATAAAGAGTAGTCTGTCTTTGCAGTAGCCGTCAGTGATTCAAGTTGATCTTCGAGAGTCCTATCCTGCCAGTCCTTTAAAATTTTTCTTAGATGCGAGGCTTGTTTGTTAAATGCAGATTTATCTACGGTAAGTCTACTAAGTTGCCAGACACGTCTTAGTCTACGCCTTTCTTGGATTGCTTTTTTTATTTCAAGAGGAAAGTCATTACTCCTTTTATTGTGATCTAGAAGTGGAGTGTTTTTCCAACAGGCTTCTTGTATTAGTTGCGTTATGTATTTAGTGGCACTGTCTATATTGTCCTCAGTTTTCAATGGGACATTAAGGTTTATATTTTCTTCTATATAATTTCTAAAGCCATCCCAGTCCGTTCTCGTGTTATATAGTTTTTCTGGTCCCTGATATTCGATAATCTTATCGCTAAGGGTCAGTATAACAGGAGTGTGGTCCGAAGAGCTATCGTGACAAGATTCACATTTTAAGTAGTGTCCACCAATACCCTTCACAACAAAAAAGTCCAGTAGGTCGGGGATCTTGGATGTGTCAGTTGGCCAGTAAGTGGGTTCGCATGTAGAGACTGCTGTTAGTTTATTACTATCAATAGATAGTTTTAGTTGTCTACCTCTTGTGCTAGATAGTCTTGATCCCCAGTATGTACTTTTAGCGTTCCAGTCACCCCCTGCCAGAAATCTGTTTCCGAGAGTTTTAAAGAAATCATTAAATGATTGATCTGTGATTTTATGTTTTGGGGGGCAATATACAGATGACACATTGATGTATCCCTTGTTATCTGCAATAGCCACTGTGGTGGCTTGAAGGTGAGGTGTTTTGTATTCTGGCATGATGTGATGTTTTAGAGATTTCCTAATAATTATTGCGGTGCCAGCGTGTCCAGTGCCATCAGGATGCATGGTGATGTAGCATTCAAAGTTTTTAAATTTCAAGCTGGTAGAGGCGGTGCAGTGTGCTTCAGATATTAGCAGAACGTCAAGTTTTTGTTGCGTAAGTAATAGCTCAGCATCATTTTTGTTTGGTGTCAGTCCGTTAATGTTCCAGGTTGCTACTCGGATTGCCGTCATTTAGTTAACCTGTCAACTAGTTTTGTTATGAGCATCATAGGAGTACTCATTTGTTGTAGTAATAGTTCAAACTTTTCTGATTGTTTATGTAATATCTGTTCCCAGTTGGGCGGTGGTGAAGGGGACTCGATGTGCGTTTGTTGGCCAATTTTAATTGCATCGGCGTAGCTAGTGGCTTTACTGTGTTTTGGGGATTTAATGTTATTGTTGGGTACCTCTATATGTGGTTTTTCTACTGCTACTGGAGTTGTTGTTATAATGGGATTCTTTGGCATGGACTTGGTTCGTCTTAACAAGATTTGTCTGTACACTTCGCATCCTTTATAGTTAGCTGGGTGTGGGCCATTACAAAGGGCGCAGTGGGCTGGAGTCGACCGATCCTGTTTTTTACACTCTGAAGTTTTATGTGATTGTCCACATTTAACGCAGCGATAGGGCCTCATGCAGTAATTTTTTGAGTGTCCGTATTGTTGGCATCTTTGACACTGGACAATTGTTGTTCTCCTTCTGGGCTCCTCAATTACGATTGATTGATGGTATATATATTTTATTAATTTGGCAGCTTTGTTATTAGGACCAGGTAAGATATTCACAAAGAATGTTGAGGTTGGTTTCTTTTCAGGTCCATATTTAACATTAATTATTTCGCCATGAACTGTATTTCCTGTTTTATTTATTTCTTCTATGATGGCTTCATGAGGAGTTGTGTGATGGAGCTTTTTTATCACCAGCCTACAGCATCTTTGGTCTTTTCTATTGAATGTGTGGCCTATCAAGTTCTTTTCTCGTACCAGTGCTAGTATTTTCTTATAGGCTTCTAAGTTGACGCTACTGATCCTGAGTTGATTTTTATTGACTATTTTAAGGAAAAAGTCGTCTTTGTTGGCAATGGTGTACACCAGTTCTGTTAATTTATTGACATCTTCAATGCCATATAATATGATTGGGGGTGGTTTGCTCGGACGTGACTCATTACTACTCGCCTCAGTGTCCTTTTGATCAACTTGCAAGGTGCTAAATCTATTAGAAGTTTTCACACCTTCAGGAGATGGTGACTGTGAGACCTTCTTCCGTTTAAAGGCTCTAGCAGTTGGTACCCGTTGCCAGTCTGGGGGACCAGTTGTACAGTTTCCTGTGTTGTTGGTGGGTGAAAAGTTTTCATGATTTGACCCGGGTGCGTCGGGATCTTTACTGGTTGTACTGGTTAAATTGTCGATAATTATTACATCAGCATTATCTTCAGAAGGTCTTAGTTGTGCTGATTCGGGAACCTTCCCGCCGAAAGAGGAGCTTCTTGGTCTAGTAAAGAAACTCGGGTGAAATACTTGTTGCATCATCTTCTTATCTTCCCGTCTAGAAAGCAAAATTTTGCCCCCCCCAGATACGATGGGGCTGTCTGAGTTTCCCAGAGGGGTCTTCTCAGAGAAGGATTCTCCGGCTTGGCCGGTACCTTCCTGGGGAATTGTGTTTTCCAATCCTGCTTGCATGTTGTCTTCGGTATACGTGTCGGGTATACGTCCTAGCCTTTGGTGATCCAACACCTGTGTACAAGGCAGCACATTTTGGTTTATTGTTCGGAGTACCTTCTCCTAGACCAACTGCTAACCAAGGCTCACGAGGTTGGTCTCCCCGGGTCAGAGCTTATATTAGAGTGGCGGCTCCTGCTCGCCACTGTCGCCCACATATCATTGGGTTTGGTGTCACTTTGTAGAAGTTACCCCGCCATGAGTAACCCCAACACCCCTCTATATGGACCGCCCGATTGTCCGCGGCTGCACAAGGCAGCTAATCCCCATATCTGGAGACCGTTTCGCTATCCGCAACCTGCGACGGAGGGTGGCATAGGGCCATGCCTCTGGGATGTGTTCACCCAGAACCCCCCCAGCTTTTGGAGTTGGAAAAATTAAAGTTCAAATGTTAATCAATGGCAACTGGGAAAATGCTTACTTAAAAGATACATGGTATGTGCCTGAATGCAAGCAAAATTTATTTTCCTCGGGATCTGCATTAGAAAACGGTTTAATTGAAATTGCTGATTCAAACAAGCGAGTTTTTAAGAATAAATATGGTGATATTATGGCAGTTGCAATTAAAGGAAAAGGTATGTTATATAATTTATTATTGAGAGTTGTCATGCCAGTAAACTCATGCATGCTAGCAAAAGGAAATTGATATACAAATATGGCATGAGAGATTTTGTCATCAAAACATTCGTCATGTTCAAAGTGTGTTAAAAAGAAAAGGCATTAATGTGACACTTTCAAACAAAACTTGTAGTGGTTGTATGTATGGAAAAATGACACGATTACCTTTTTCATACAAGAGAAATTAGAGCAACATCTGCTGGTGAAATTGTTCATGCGGATGTCTGTGGTCCGTTACCTGTGAAATCTATTAATGGATCCAGGTACTTTGTTTGTTATAAAAATGATTACACAAAGTACAGAAAAGTCTATTTTCTGAAAGAAAAATCTGAAGTGTCTAATACCACAAGACAATATTTACAGGAAGCTAAAAATACTGGTCATTTAGTGAAGGAACTACTTACTGATGGTTATAGAATTTGGACAGAAGACAAGAGAATCATTTTGTCAAGAGATGTAAAATTTTTGCCTGAAATAACATGCACTGATATCTTTGCTAATGAACATTTGTTTGACAATTTTAAGGATGTTGAACAGGCAGAGCTTACCATACCTACACCTGAAATTGGTCTAGAAGTTTGTCCTGATGTGTCTCATGCTAGTGCATCAGAAGAGCATGTACCAAAGGAGCACCTGCCTGCAGAGTGTGAGGATGCAAACAGTACAGGTAATTCTGAACAATTTTATCCTGCTACTGATGTTGATAAAGACATTTGTGATCAAAGTGTAGTGTGTCCCGTTAAAAATGAAAGTCAATCTAGTGGTATTAGTGGTGACAATATAAGTGCTCACAAATATCCCTCACGTGATAGGAAAAAGAAAGACTTTAAAGACTATTATGTGTATGCTTGTATTGATGAATCTGAGTCATGTTCAAATTTTACTGACATTAATAGTTTGCCAGATTGTTGGAAGTCCGCAGTCTATGAGGAACTTACTTCCTTAAAAGACAATAATACTTGGACTGTTGTCGATTTGCCTAAAAATGTTTCACCTATAGATAGTAAATGGGTATTTAAAATAAAGAGAGACAGTGATGGCAACATCGTTAAATATAAAGCTCGTTTAGTGGCTCGGGGATATAATCAAAAATTTGGAATTGATTATTTTGATACATATTCTCCTGTAGTCCGTACAAGTGTTATGAGAATTTTGTTTTCTATTGCTGTACAGTTTGATTGGTCCATAAGCCACTGGGATGTTGTCACTGCCTTTCTCCATGGTACACTTTATGAAGATGTATATATGTACTTACCTAAGGGCTTGAATTTAGAAAATACAGATAAAACTAATGACTTAAAAAAGGTAGTTAAATTGAATAAAGCGTTGTATGGGCTCAAACAGGCTGCATCTAGTTGGAATCAAGAGATTCACAAAGAATTAATAAATATTGGTTTTAAACAGTCTGACTTTGAAACATGTGTGTACATTTTGAAAGAGAATAATTTGTATTTGATATTAGCTATTTATGTCGATGACATTTTTTTGTTTTCTAATAATTTAGATATGAAACTTAAAGTATTCTCGATACTAAAGAGTAAATTTAAATTAAAGGATTTGGGTCCTATTGAACATGCATTAAGTTTGAAATTTAGAAGGGAAAAAGATAAAATGTTTGTAAATCAAAGAAGTTATATAGAAAAGGTTTTAGAAAAATATTGTATGTCAGATTGCAAACCAGCTGGATCACCCATGGTACAAGGCTTAAAGTTAAATAAAAATAATGGTTTTGTTGATCCAAAGATCCCATATCAAAATCTCATTGGCAGTCTGATGTATATAACTATTAATACTAGACCTGATATATTGTATGCAGTTTGTTTCCTGTCACAATTTAATAATTGTTATTCGTATGAACATTTTGTATGTACAAAGAGAGTTCTGAGATATCTCAAGGGTACAATAGACATATGTATGGTATATAGCAAGTCTGGTGTTTTTAATTTATATGGATATGTTGATTCGGATTGGGCTAACTCTGATGACAGGAGATCATATTCTGGTCAAGTTTTTAAACTTGGAAATAATGTAGTGTCGTATGAATCTAAGAAACAGACTTGTGTTTGTTTGTCATCTACAGAGGCAGAATATGTTGCTCTTGCTCAAGGTGCCAAAGAAGCAATTTTTCTTCAAAGGTTTATTTTGGAGATAGATAGTAAGTTAATTAATTTACCAATTATTATCTATAATGATAATCAGCCATGTCATAGAATTGCTTCTAACAAAGTAAATAATAATAGAACTAAACATATAGATGTAAAATTTCACTTTGTTAGAGAAGCTGTGTTAAATAAGAGTATAATGTTATCTTATTTGTCAACTGAAGAAATGGTTGCAGACTTGCTAACGAAACCTGTGAATAGTATAAGACTTGCTAAATTTTTGCACAGATTAGCTCTGTATTAGAAATTTTTTGTTACATTTATTTTATAATTGTAATTTGTAAGTTAAAAACTGGTTTGAGGGGGTGTGTTGTAACTCTTATATTATAAAGCAAACACAGTTTTTATGTTATCTGTGTAGTTGTCTATGATTTGATCTGTGCTATGGTCTATGGTTGTTCCATTTTGAAAAGTGAATAAAACGTCACGTTAAAATTTTATACTATTTTATTTCTGCTCCCATCTGCAAAACTCTGCATATATTCCAACAAATTTCTTATTCAATAGCCTATAACTTTAGAGAATATACCTATCTAAACTTGAAACTTTCGACATTTTCCCCTCAATCCTGCAGAAACGTCTTGTAAATCTAGTTCTGGACCTATACCCTCATTACTTCCGCTACCTTACGTTCCATCTTCTGCCTCTCGCTTAGACCAGTGTTCGGCAAATATTTTGTGTTCAAAGTACATCTAGGAAAATAAAAATATTTGGGGGTACTCCACAAATTAATCAGTGTTTATAGGGGTTACTCTGACTTCTGAGCTCCCACCTCTTCGTCGATCGTTATGACTGTGATGTCCTTTTTTTGGCACTTAGCACTAGAACTAAGTACAATGATGTTTTCCGAGGCACACCAACTACTGACCACGCTCACCAGTGTGCCGCGGCACACACTGCGGATCACTCACCGAGACTATACCGCCAGAAGTCCCGCAGCGGTACAGAGCCGCCCGCGCCTCGTCCGCCCAGCACGTACACGTGTTCGCCCAGCAGCGTCGCCGAGTGCTTGGCGCGCGCGCACGGCGCCGCCCGGCCCGCCCCGCCGCTCTCAACTACGGACCACATCTCATCTGGAATAGAGAATATTGAAGAACTGTCACAAGAATTGATGATGAATTCAGTAAGCTTTTCACTATCGATCACATGACACATTTCATCTGGAATAGATAAATAGGGTAATAAACTCGTGTAGAGTAATAGAAGAGTTGCAGATAGATGCAAGAAGATTACAAAATGCGCATTTCTGAATACCTAATGTTGTCTATTTCCTAGTTACCTAATGGTATAGTTTGACGTCTTCCGTACTAATAGGTAATAATTTAACAATATAATAATATTGTGTTATAACGTGGATCTTAAACACACAATGATGCCTTTAAAATCCATGAAAATGCGTCTTTGTGTGAGTGCCATTAAATACTTATACTTACAATATTCCATTATACCATATACAGACGGAAACCAGCCTCATTAGGTACTCATTCTTTGATGTAGGTTTTTATTTTTTCTATGAGTTTTATACAGCTCGGCATTTTAAATCTTCAAACGCGACGAAAAGAAAAACTATTTCCCCAATTTATTTTACGAAGTAGCAATAGAAAATACCATTGCACTGCGTCAACGAACGATGAAAGGAATATCCCCCACCCTAATCTTAAGACGGTTCCCCTAGCTTCAGATGGCCCGATTAATAGAACATGAAATACGTCCCCTAGGGCTAGTTGCTGCCCCAACTCCATCGACAGGAGCGGGGCCTAACGCCGTTTATTAGGAAGCAAACATTGGTTACATCTCGTCAACATGTTCGACAATGGGGGCTGCTGAGTCTATTCGATTTATTGGTTTGGATGATCTGCTGAATGCTGATTGTAAGTAACTTGTAGATAAGGTAGGTAGTAGCCGCTACGGACTAAGTTTTTGAGGTTATGCTCCAGAGCATAACCTCAAAAGACCTGACATTTCCAGAAATGTCAGGTCTTTCTAACACTTTCTGAAAATAACGTCCAAGCGTAAATTAAGCTAAATGGTTTGTTTATCGGCAACAAAGTAGAATAAAGTCGTCTCTAAAACGAAGCCAAAAATAAAACCTGCAACATTAAACAACCTCAATCCGGCTACACAAATATTTGTTTTTTGAGGTCAAGCCCTTAGGTTTAAAGCCGGATAATTAGTAGCTTCTCGCCAGAGGGCCGAGGGGCGAACCCTCACGTCACAACAGGGGACGCTCGCGACAGAATATAACTTCACTTATAAATGGTAGTAGTAATACGTTACGTAAAGATAAAACCTTTTTAGTTAATAGTCGATGCCGATTTTGGTGAAAAGCTCACACGCGCCTGGGATTTTATGCTATTTTTATCGTTAGCTACTCGTATATTTATAAAGTAACATGATGAACTGATATTTTAACGAACGGTTAAGTTTAATTATTAATATTAGGATTAGCGTGGGCAAAATAAGGATAGCAAGTAAAATATAATATTAGGTACTACCATCAAGACTTCATTTTGTTCTACCAATCGACAAGCTTCTGCCCCGGCCCCCGAGGCTTTATTAAAGGACATACTGGTATCCATCATGGAATTATATTTAAGTAATTTCGAAATTTAAACTTAAAACATAGTTGTTATGTACTACGTACAAATAACTTCACAAAATAAAATTCTAAATAAAATCTACGTTGCACTAAATAGCTCTCAAAGATAGGAATGTAAAATTAAATGCTACGAAGTCTGGTATATCGTTGAAATTCTATTTGCTTTCGTTGCGTTGTTGACCACGTAACGACGCTCTCGGCGCCGGGGGGTGTTGGAGGCGGGAGGTGGGGGTGCTAGGGGGTGCGGGGAGGTGGTTATCCTCTCGTCCCGCAGGAGGGTTTAATTGAGGAGGTTTGTGAGCACTTAGCGCGGGTTGATGTCATTATCTCCGATATACGCAGGATGCAATTGAAGGCTTTTGTTTCTATATGCCATTAAAATTTCAATAATTTCTTTTGCATGATCAATATACCTGCTTAACCCACTTTCTGTTGGTTACATATTCTTTTGCAGAGAGCTGCAGAGCTATCTGTGTATTGAATTCGTGTGACCATTTAATTTACAAGTCCACTTTCTGAATGTCTACTCTCTCGCCAGTGTGCGTGTTAGTCGTGAACGGTGAATGTATGAAATTATGAGATTTTAAGAGAAACAAAGCCAAATGCACCCCTGCTTGTACGATGGGGGACATGTGGCCGCGAATCCACGAGAAAAAAGTAATTTTGTGGGTGGCTTTCCGATCTTTGCAGCAAGCGACCATGACCAACAAAAATTCAAATAAAATGCCACTTTATGACTTGAGTATTGATTTTACTTTCTACCGACATTGGTCTAGCGACCAAAGCCACCGGTGTTTTGTAGGCTGTAATGGTCATAAAGAGTTCATTTGAATTTTTGTCGCTCGTTTACGGCAAAGATCGGAAAGTCACCTAAGTGTTGCTATAAAAAGCGGCGAGTGAGCAAACAGCTATTGCAGTAAGCCTTCAGGCATTCAGCTCTATTACAACCCTACTCCCCTTCCGTTACAAATGAGGATGCACTTTTGTTGGCTGAAAGCAGCCAGCACATGTAGGTACATGGCTAAAACATAGGACGAGTGTCTAGTACTAAAACTTACGGCCGTACTCAGTGAATTTTATTGACTTAATTTTTTAATGAAGAGTTTGACAGAAAAAGTGTGGGATCATTAAATTAAAGTAAAGCATTAATCACAAAATTTCTCTGATTGCGTCCGTTGCAGAGATAGACTTAGAAAACATATTTTTATTGCTAAAATAAGTTATTACTTATTATGGTGTTAAAGTATGTGTATTATATTTTATTTTATGTATATTTGTTGCTTACTGTTAATAAATGTTGCTCTGATTGGCCATAGAGCTGGCCATGGCCAATCAGAGCAACATATTTTATTGAAAAATCATTTTCAATACACAATATCGTAATCACGTTTACGCAACATGTCATGTTGCGTAAACGTGATGTTCCGACCATAATTTACAAGCAAAACACTTTATAAACATAACAATAAATATAAATGAAATGGTTGCAAAAGTCGGCCGAAAACAGAGCATCCAACGTCAACACTAGTCACTAAATAAAACAGGGGGAATCCCCTGTTTTGACAAAACTTCGCTCATAAACAAAAGCTGACAACCTGCACCCATCCAGACAATCAGTGAGCTTTCACGAAAAGTTTGCCTTCTACCTATGTAATATGTATAGGTATGTGAGGTTTCTTCTACAATTTAGATTAAGGGTAAATTGCACCAGAAGCGTAGTTAAAGTTAAGGTTAAGGTTATCGTCAAATATGGTGAATTTGCTAGGGATTTGACAGTTATTTCACAACTTGTTATGGTTAAAGTTAAAGTTATAGTTAAAGTAGGTTGATGCAACTCACTCTAAGGGTGAATTGCACCAGAAGCGTAGTTAAAGGTAAGGTTAAGGTTATCGTCAAATATGGCGACTTTTGCTAGGGATTTGACAGTTCATTTCACATTTTGTTATGGTTAAAGTTATAGTTAAAGTAGGTTGATACAACTCACTCTAAGTGTCAATTCAGACCGCACCGCGACTAGGCGAGGCGAAGCGCGGCGCTGCATAAATTTATATTATACTAGCTGTTGCCCGCGACTTCGTCCGCGTTAGTATAGTAGATCACGTCCCAAGTATTATTTTTCAAAAATATTCAATGTACAGAATTGACTTTCTTACAATTTTATTACAATATGTATAGATGTATAGATGACTTAGTTTGTTCCTACAAAGGATAATTAAGACGCAATACAAACTCCACGATACCTTTTAATTATGAACAAAAGTTTCATGAGGAATAAGGGGGCCCCCCCAAAACAAACGACACTGGAAAACCGTATGTGTAGTTTAGTTTTTAACTTTGTTCTTAAAAAAGATGTATAACGCCGCAACACCGCTTTGTTTGAAGCGAAATTTGGGGAGGTGGGGGGGGGGGGGGGGGTTAGGGGGGGCGAAGCTATAATAATCTGTCAATTCAGTATAAATTTAAAAATGCATCTACGCGTCGCGTTGCAGTCTGAATCAACCCTAACTCTTAGCAAACTGCTTTTAAATCAATCACACGACGAGAATCGCTAGTCAGCGCCGTCAAATCAAGCGAACGTTCAAATATTATGTACTGGTATATTAAATACGTATAGTAAGTACAAGCGTGTGTACTTTCGCTTGATAGTGTGGTCGTTGCGGTGACAGTGTTTACACTCTACAGGTCTACAGTCTACAATAATGATTCTGAGATAAGTCACTTTTTGCACAACGTTGCCTCAGGGTCAATTCAGATCGCAACGCGACGAGGCGAGGCGAGTCGTTGTAAATTTGTATGGATTTGACAGATTTCCTCAGAACCCTCAGACAACGTTGTGCAAAGGCAAAGTGGGGAAACTGAACTACCACGAACTTTGCCGATATTGTACTAGATCTTATTATTTTAATTTGTAGCTACCATGTAGCTACTAAAGAAACCAAAAAGTTCCACACCACGACGTCACGAGTCGAAACAATAATTATTTTATCCTTCGCGACTTTTCCGCCTGGGCCCGGGACCACAGTTTTAAGCTATTACCTACTTACATAACTATTATCGCGGACTTTGAACGTGGCGACCGAATTAAGAAACTTAATATCTTGAATTTCTACGTGAGTTTCTACGACGCGACGTCGTACGACGCCGTACGACGCCGTACGACGCGCGTCGTGGTTTCCCACGACACGGCGCCGTACGACGTCGTGCCACGTTTTTGTGTCCCGGCCCGTGACTTCGACGGTGCCGTCCGGTGCGACTTCAGGGCCGGGACACAAAAACACGGCACGACGTCGTACGACGCCGTGTCGTGGGTATCCACGAGGCGAGTCGTAAAAAACCACGACACGGCGTCAGACGTCGTGCCGTGTTTTTGTGTCCCGGCCCTCAGGACGATGTTTGTGTGCCTACCACAGACACCACTAGACATATGTGAATTATAATTGCATAAGTCGATAAAAATTGCTATGCAATACCTTTACCGCGGCATTCCCCGAGTGATATACGTATATTTTTTAACTGAAACGTACAAACTGAGGAATATTTAACTGTGTAACACCCGTGTGTACCGACTCGTGGGGGAGCGACGTGGGGTGGAGCAATTGGATTTACCAGTCCCTGACCCCCTCCACCCGCGCCGCCCGCCCTGCCGCCCGCCCAAACTTCGACGCTGAACGGGAGCTTTTTGAGGTACGCGATGTTTTTTTTTATATGGACGATAGTAACTATAAGTGAGGAGAATACAAACTGTACTTTCAGCTATTTTTGAGTTTCTAGTCAAAAAAGCCCACTTCTCGTTGTTTTGTTTGTTTGTTTAGTTTATTAATAACGACAAAATTACATAATTTAATATACAAGAAAATATTACTTACTATTTAATAACTATTTTATTATTCTTTTCGTCGTATTTACGAAAAACAAGATATTATTATGTATTATACGTAGGTATACACTCGCCAAAATTATAGACACATTGTGGCTCACATACCTGTTGCGAGTGGTAAAAATAAACAGGGTTAGGCCAATGTTTCTTGCTATCTAGCGACAGAAAGGTTATAGATGTAGAAATATATTATGTTCGTTAAAAATTAGTAATTAAGGCTTACGTTTAGTGCCTTATAACAAGTGCGAGTCGGACTCGCGTACGAAGGGTTCCGTACCATTATAGAGCAAAATTAGGCCATAAATTGTGTTTTTTGTGTGTTTAGCCCTCCATAATTTTTTATTTTATTTTAATATTATTATTTAATATTAAAGTACACATATAACTAAGGATTTTGTATAAAATTCAAGTACCTAACTGTTGCCATTTTTTATGTAGAGCAAAAAAGGCCAAAAAATCACGTTTGTTGTATGGGAGGCCCCTTAAAGACGATCGATCAAGAAACAGAAGAAAATTAATATTGCATCTTCCCTAGCTCTACATCGCCAAATTCGTTTTTAATGCAACAATAACTCGAAATAACTTGAAACTTTGCCAGACTTTGTTAAAATTGTTTATGAATAATTAAAACTTTTTAACTTAAGTCATCTTTCATCGCAATATTAGCAAAGGAGTTTTCAACTGCTGTAGAGCGACAAAAGAAAGAAATGGAGAAAAACATCTAGATTTATTTTTATTCTTGGGCTCAGTTTACACCAGTTACCAGTTTAGAGGCGCTACATCTAAATATACAGGGTGCAACAAAACTAAGTGATAATACCTTAGGATGTGAATTAGTCCCCTGTATAGAGTTCACTGTGAAAGTAGCAGTGCTGAAAAGTCCCTTTTTTACTCTTGTATGGGAAAATTCATGACGCTTACCCAACAAATCATAAAAAAATGCTCTTTCAGAACTGCTACTTTCACAATGAAGTTTGTATAATGGACGCATTTGACAAGCATTTTTTTTTATGTTAACCTGGTAGAATAAGCTATCCCGAAAGACTAAGACGAGTTTATTATGTGAGTACATTTCAAAACATCAAAGGATTCGAATCCCTGACCCTCGCACATTCTGCATATCGATCACTGAATCGCAGCGGTCGTTAACATTCACTGTCGTATAAGAAATGAAAATATACAGGGGTAACATCGCCGCACAAACTATTTGGAACTCTATCTTGTACAGCATAGGGTAGATATTCCAGTAGTGGAGGAAGAGGGGTAGTCGACCCTCGTATTATGCAAGACGTAACATTTGTGTTACGGTTAATGAACCGTAGTCACGTTAATTTTATTACAGTGACAGAACTATAGAACTAGGTTAATCCATGCAACGTAGAATTTTAATTTTGGTTAGTCTCACTATAACTCGAGAACGACTGAACCGATTTGGCCAATTTCAGTCTTAAAACAATCGTGAAAATCCAGGCAAGGTTTATAAGTGACACGAAGTTCACCGGAACATCTAGTATTATAATGATAACTAGATGAAGTCCGCAAGTCCGTTGCACAGAAATTCGTTGTGCGTGCGGGAACCGTACATTTTTCCGGTATAAATAGTATCTAATGTCCTTACCCGGGACTTAAACTATCTCCGTACCAAATATCATCGAAATCGGTTCAGCCATTTGGGCGTGGAGAGGTAACAGACACACAGACGATTATTTTCGCATTTATAATATTAGTATGGATACAAATCCAGGGTCCAAGAACTGAGCCACAGAGGTCGTCAACATTAATTTTGTGAAAAGAATTGAGGAAGTAGAAACATCAACAGCTTATAACGGTAGAAAGAGAAAGAAAGAGGAAAGCGGGGATGCGAAAAACTTATAGGTAAATCTGGGAAACTTTTTGGGAATAAGGAAAATGTTTGGGAGAAATTGATGGCTGATTTGATGATAACTGATGACCGAAGTCAAGTCGTTAAGGCTCGAAGATGGTTTTCATCTTTATCTGATTCATACTTAAGTATAATATGAATGCGAAAGTGTCAGTTTGTCACGAAGAAGGTTAAGGGTCTGTTTTACCACTTTCTGATAAAGTGCCGGGTAGGCTATTCATAACTTTGTTGACAGATTCTCCATACTTCATCCGTCAAGTTAAGTGGTGAATAGCCTATTCGGCACTTATCAGGAAGTCGTGAAACTGGCCCTTAAACTTAAACAGAGCAAGCTACTCGTAGCTAATGAAAGTAGAAATAATTTCCACGTGCAGCAATTGCACTTAACTAATACCACAGAATATATACTTTGACGACCTCTGTGGCTCAGTGGATAGCACGTTGGTAGCTTAAGCCGGAGGTTGCGGGTTCGAATCCCGCCGACGGAACAAAAAGTTTTCAAAGTTCCTGGGTCATGGATGTGTATTAAATATATTTATCATATAATAAAAATCTTAAATATATGTATAATATAAAAGTATTAAATATATTTCCGTTGTCTGGTACCTGTAACACAAGTCCTTCAGGTACTTACCACGGGGCCAGGTTGACGTGGTGTGAAGCGTCCATAGATATTATATTATTATATAATAGCTAATACACATCTTATCTTAACTAATACACATTGTGTGGGTGGCACAGTTTGTCACTTGTCTCGAGAGAGCACAATTCAATTATTGGCTGGAGTCTGAAACAGATCTCTCTCATACCGACACATTATTGACAAAGTGGAAATTTTCCCAAACAAGTTGGAAATGGATTTCCTCTCGGTATAATATATTTTCCTTCATTTGTATTATGTATGGTGTAACAACTATGTGACGATTCTTTAGGATGTGTACGTGTTCTTGGTAGAGTGAAACATTAGCAGCGCTGAAAGACCTTTTCATTTTTGCATGGGGAAACTCGTGGCGCTGGGGCGCTTGCCCATACAAATCACAAAAAAAATGCTCTTTCAGCACTGCTATTTTCACAATGAACTCTCTACAAGGAACATGTACACACCCTAAAGTATTATCAGTTATTTCACTTAGTTTTGGTACACCCTGTATAGTATCAAACCGACATAGGTAGTATAAGAATGGAGTCTATCTCTATCAACAATATTTTAAGTGCTTTCATGTTTAAGGGCTCAAACAACTCGTCAATCATACCACCCTTGAGGTACGGTTTTGGTAATCGTCACGTTGGTCCGCTCTTCGCTGTACTAAATATAACCGCCCTTTGTGGGCCCAATATTATTTGTAAACTGACTAAACTGTCAATAAGTAGTCTACAATCATTCATTAACTTCTGTATGAAAATATGAGTGTAGTTTATATGTTAGGAGTTGATAAAATAAATAATTAGGAATTCTATTTGGATTATGATTAGAGAAAGAAAAAAAATCAAATGTAAATTGTTTTCTCAATATTGATCACTTAATTGAAAACTTAATGAGACATAGACTGTTATTAAGTACTAGCTTTCCCGGCAAACGTTGTTTTGCCATTTAAAGTATTTCTACTTCATTTGTCCCCTAAGAGGGGTGGGGGGGGGGGGATTTATCAACAGACGTAAAGTTGGAAGACACAGTTAATAATATGAAGTTAGTCCAAGAAGAAAGTTTTGATACAAAATCTGACCCCCTCTTTGGTCCCCTTAGAAGGGTGGGAGGGGGGATTTTTATACATCAGATGTGGAGTTAGAAGAAGACAAATATATCTGCGAAAACCGTATGCAAATCGGATCAGTAGTTTTCGTGTTAAAGAAAAAAGTTTGATACAAAATCTGACCCCTCTTTCGTCCCCTTAGAGGGGTGGGGGGAAAAATTTTTATACACCAGATGTTAAGTTGGTAGAAGACAAATATATCTGCGAAAACCGCATTCAAATCGGATCAGTAGTTTTCGTGTGATAGTGGAACAAACAAACAACAAACAAACAAACAAACATACAGATTTTTGGCTTCTATAGCGATGTAAACAAATTAAGCTTAAGTATACGTTTTTTTATCTCAAAACATTTTGATTAGTTAGTACACTGTTATTTCTAGATGTAAACATAAAACACATAGGTACATAACAATGAGACATTAAAACATATTATTCATCTCTGTATTTACGTAGCTACTCTTTATTATTTGATATTCTCTCGCACAAAATTCCGGATTTCTAATATAGTATGGACACAACAAGGATCATACGCAGTAACGCTCAGTTATCTTGCTTGAGATTCACTCAATCTAATTAATCTAAATAAATTTTATTTATTTACCGGATTTGTTTTATTATATAATGTAATTTAGTAAGGATATAATAAGAAGTATTACATAACTCACCGATGTCCCAGCATCCCAACACAACAATCCGCAGTACGCGGGGACACGTGCGTGCGTTGCGGCGTCCGGGCCAAACTGCCCGCCGGGCGGGGGTGCTACCAACCCTTAGACATTTTCACCCCTAAATCCAAGATAACACCACACTGTTATAATGGGAGATCTTTGCCCAGCAGTGGGACAGCATATGCTAATCCATACTAATATTATTATAAAATATGTGAAGTGTCTGTCTGTCTGTTACTTCACCACATCCAAACCGCTGAACCGATCTTGCTGGGTATCTAATATCTATACTTTGAGTTCCACGAAGGACATGTCACATGTGATACTTCTTATTTCGGAAAATAACTATGAACAAACAAAATATTCATCAAAATGATACTAACTGTGACGAAATCTTTGGTAGTTTTTGCCAAAGAAAAAAATTTAGATGTTTAAACACGCTTAAGCTTTTTACTTGTTTATAGCAGCTTTAAGCTTACTTTCAGTTCATCCGTATTAACTTAAATTTAAATTATAAACACAATAAAAATTATATTATGATGTCTATGAAACTTGAAAGCCTTAGCGACGGCCCTAAAATTCCCATTCTATCTCATTTTCCCCTAAATCTAGCGACATAGGTCTAAGCTGGCAACACTGGGCAGCGTGGGCGGGCGGCAGGGCGGAGAGCGCGTCGATTATCACGGTGATAGGTTAACGGGTATCCTGACTATCCTTACCCGTAAATCTGTATCGGGAAACCGGGTATAGACCCGGATATTACGGGCTATACGCGCAAGGATCTCTAAACTTTAAGATGATCATTAAACTTAAAATCCCTGTATACACGATGTAAGTTGTAACCAAACTAAAGCTTGACCACTGTAAAGTCGACCCTCGTAGCATACTCGTAGCATACTCGTAGCATACATTTAGTATGCTACGAGTATGCTACGAGGGTCGACTTTACAGCGGTCAAGCTATAAGTGATAATACTTTACGGTGCGTATGTGTTTATTGTAGAGAGTTCTCTGTGAAAGAAGAAGCGCTGAAAGACCAGATTTTTTCACCTTTGTATGGGAAAACTCCTGACGCTGGGGTGCTTGGCCATACAAAAGTGAAAAAAATGGTCTTTCTGCGCTGCTATTTTCACAGTGAACTCTCTACGAGGAACACGTATACATCCTAAAGTATTAATTAAGTATATCAATCACTAATAGATGAGATTTGACTTGACCCCCCTCCCCCCCCCTAAACACCTCACGTAATTTGTGGACGCCCCCTTATCAGACACTCTGTCGAGTTTACTGTGAAAGTAGCAACGCTAAAAGAGCTATTTTTCTAACTTTTGTAAGGTCAAATTCATGACGCTTGGGCGCTAGCCCACACAAATCACAAAAAAATTGCTTTGGTACTTTAACAGTGAACTCTATGTAATGCTAAGTACGGCTTTGCTCGATCGAGCAATATTTAACGTCGAGCTAAACCCACGGTTCGGGCTTTCGTCCACACATTCAGCATTGCTCGATACTTATTCTAAATCGATATATTTCATTCCATCAATCCGTCTCGATCCGGTTCCATCAATCCTTCGAGCGGCTCGATGCGAGCCTTCGAGCTGTGAGTTTTGCGGTCCATACTCCATACAGTAATTATATTACTCGATTTGGAGTAAAACTATCGAGCAAAGCCGTATGTGAGTACTTAGCATACGGGACACATGCATACCCTAAAGTATTATTTTGTTTTCTTACACCCCATATAAACAGTGGAAAGCAGAATTATTGTTGTATCTTGATAATAATATTTATTTAAAATGAATGGAAGAATATTGAAAATTCTTGGCAGTTACCAAGCTGATAATAATTATGAACTATGGCTAAAACAGTCCCGGTCGTGTTAGCTTTCAAATAAAAAACTTACATTTAAATTGGCCCACTCGTTTAAGTACGCTAAATGCTTCGATACCATGGACAGACAGACACACAAACAGACAGATATAATTTTGCTGTTTTTCGACGCTACTACTTTCACAGTCAGCTCCATAAGGGACACATACACCTCCTAAAGTATTATCGTATATTAAACTGATATATTGTGGCTTTAACATATTATATTACAAAATATATAATATAGTTTTCTAGGCGAAATTTCATCTTACCGTCTATACTATATACATCAGTACCTCTCCAGAGTCCAGCCAGCCTAGCATATTATGCCAACGAGATATCTCAGTCTCGAGATAATTAAAAACTACTCGTCTCATAATGTCAAAATCTCGACATTATCTCGACAAAACTCTATAAAAATGTGTTATTTCGATGATAGATATACGCGAGAAAAAATGTTTGTCATGCTAGGGTCAATAGAGATGAAGATACAAACTATCAAACATCGAGAAACATGTAGAGAGAGATATCTCGTTGGCGTATGCTAGGCCGGCAGGGCCACAGGTGCACTAGAGTGCATCCACCTCCTCCCTCCCCTCGTATCAATTACCCCCCGCTACCGCCACCAAGCTATGATTGTTGATGTGTTTTTATTGTAACCACGGCAAACATTTTAGTGACACGAGAGAACGGTAACAATGAACATTGAATAACTTATTGATATTATATTATTGCATAATATTGTGATTAAAGACGTTAGTGCAAGAAGCAGGTAAGTAACAGTAAAGAGGCTTTAGAGCCGGAAAATGATTTGAAATAAAAAGTGTATAAGGTAAAAAAACGAACAATAATTGTCTCTAAAAAAACGAATAATTACTGTCTTTTAGTTATCTGGTCCTTCCACTCGTCAATTTCATTTGAACCATTAAAAATATTTTATAAAAGATGCCTCTATAAATGCCTTAGTGGCAAGATCACCGTCTAAATAACATCAGCTTTTAAGATTACAAAACAATTACACAATATACATAAATTATTATCACATATCAAATTCGGAAAACCATTTTGTGAAATCAGTAAAATTTTTTTGAAACGTAACTCCCATACGTGGAGTACTTTTATTGGAGAACAACTAAAAAGATCAGTAAAAATAAATAAATAGGTAATAGTTAAAAATAAAAACACGCTTTTTCCCAAAATTTTTACAAATTATTGCGCTGTCATAGGCTCTTATGCAAAGTTCCGAATTATTTAGACTACTAATGTGAATCCTGCTCAAAGATTCCGTTACATACACAGCCCAAGCCCCAAGGTAAAAAAAGCGTGTTAAAAATGGAACAACTGTGAGGGCCTGGAAACAAAAATACGATACGACGTCGTGTCGTACCACGACGCGGCGTTGTTTCACGATGCGACGTCGTGTCGTGAATGTGAACGATACGTCATATTTGAATTTCTACGTGAGTTTCTGCGACGCGACGTCGTGCCGTATATCGTGGCACGTCATGATGTTTTTTACGATGCTCGTCGTGGATTCCCACGACACGACGTCGCATCGTGTTTTGTGTCCCGACTCCCGGCTCTCCGTAGCGGTCGTGTAGCTACGCTACGCAGCTACGTAGCGCGTAGCAGCGTCGTAGCTCTCGTAGATGTACGTAGCACAATGTCTACGCCATCTACACCCTCAATATTGAATATTGAATATAATAATAATTATTAACTTCTGAACGACTTGATAATATGTTTAAATATTGATTCATATTTTGGCATGGGCGGTGTGGGCGACCATCCACGGCCTCGCGGTCCTAGGGGTCTCGCGCACCTAGGAAAGCGCTTTTTAGGATTTACGAGTATGAAAAAAATCTTTGAACAAAGTCCGTCTTCTTGCATCATCCATCGGCTTCGCAAAATATATTTTGCCTACATAAAATTTAGGTCTTGCGCCGCCAATGTATGTACTATATAGGTATGTGTTACTTTGGACTGAAATATGAAAATTTCAAATACAGAAAATATTTTTTTATTGATTTTAGCTGCTTTAAATACTAAATAGTTATAGAAATTAAAATTATACTAAAAGTATATACTAAAAGTATAATTTTAATTTCTAACTTTAATCCGTCGATCGCGGATTCTAGGAATTGCCATTGTATTCTATTGTTGTCTCGGTCGCATGCGACCGCTTACGCTTGGGGCTTGATAGGTTAAATATAGGGTGTAATAAAACTATGTGATAATACTTTACGGTATGTATGAGCCCCGTATATAGAGTTCACTGTAAAAATAGCAGCGCTGAAAGAGCAATTTTTCAAGAGAGAATTTTTAATAATTTTTTTTCACTTTTGTATGGGAAAACTCATGACGCTGCATGAGGCGTATGCCAGACAATTGCCAGCTTGACAAATCAATAAAAAACAGTCTTTCAGCGCTGCTACTTTCACAGTGAACTCTCTACAAGGAACACATACACACCCCAAAGTATTATCAATTAGTTTTGTTACATACTAAACGTTGCTTAAATAATTTTCAATAGGTATTAGTCATTACATTCTTCAGTCTTACAAGCAGTTACTATATTAGAAAGCATTAATATGTTCAGGAATTCGTTTAAGATATTCTACTCCCGAGATCGATAATCGGGAGCGCGGGAACACGCGGCGGCCATGTTGCGCGTTGCTTAGCAACCGTGCGCCCTGCACAGCGACAGAATAATTTAAATATTCAAAATTCGAATGGTATTTAGTTGATCGCTGGTAAGCATTTGTGTACCAACTACCAACCCACAAAAAATTTGATGTTCAGTAATTGTGAATGTAGTTTTATTCTAAATCAGAGGTTCCCAAACTTATTTTGTCTACCGCCCACTTTAAGAATCAAAAATATTTTAGCGCCCCCATTGTTTCAATTTAAAATACATCCTGATGAAATAAATCACCCCCCAAGCCTCTACTCAACGCCCCCATTTTTTAACCCCCGACCAAAAAGAGGGGTGTTATAAGTTTGACGTGTCTGTCTGTCTGTCTGTCTGTCTGTCTGTCTGTCTGTCTGTCTGTGGCATCGTAGCATCCAAACGGGTGGACCGATTTTGATCTAGTTTTTTTTGTTTTTCTAAATGATCTTAATATTATATAGATCATTTAGAAAAAATTGTAAGTATCTACATTGTAATGTACCAATGATGAAATTGGTAATTTGGTAAAAACAGGTTGTCCGTTATAATTTTGTAAACTTTTAAGTTGAAAAAATATAACTGAAAACCTACAGTTGGTTCGGTTGGGTGGGCTTAGTGCCGCTGGGATGAAAATAAACATCTCTTTGATGTCGTGCATTCAAATGAACGACAGAAATGGAATGACCATTAACTACTTTGCCATTGATATAATATTTTGACATTATACGAAACATATTTCATAGCTGTTTTACTTCGGAGTTTGGACCTCTAATAAGTAGGTAGGTACAATATGTTTAATGGAGTTTTGGGAATCTGTACCAGATAAACTTAGTTTATCTAGGGTTAGGTTATTAGTTTAATAGATAACTACAAAGCGAAAGTTTCAATGTTCAGACTGTTCTGAAGTTTCAGTTCAGTAGCCCGACAAAACATTAAAAATTGTAATCAGAACACTTAAATTCTAATTCGCTTAAGTAAAGTACCTAGTACCTAGTATTTAAAATATAATGTTATGACTTTAGGACTTTAAGGGCCTGTTTCACCACTTTCTGATAAAGTGCCGGATAGGCTATCCACAACTTTTTTGACAGATTCTCCATAATTCATCTGTCAAGTTATGTGGTGGATAGCAACAGGTCCTAACTAAAGTTACCTATTACAATTTTAATAGCAATGTTAGTAGATAAGAAGTATAAATTAAACCACACTACATTGCCTGTAGGTATAAGAAAAAGTGTATCATAGGTTTAGTAAAATATTATAATCCTATCTATTCTATTTTATTTGACATCATGCTACGAACGGATTACGGAATGAAACACGATGTTAAAGTTCGGCCGTTCAGAAAATGCGTTCCTGACACCTATCAGTTAGTCACGACTAGTGTCACAAAATTATAACATTCATTGAATTATTGATATTATATTCATTGATAATCGCGACGTGGAACGTGTGGCGGTACCCACATTCGCCTAACATTCCTGCATCGCGCTATCGAAGTTTTCTGAGCGCGGCGGTATATATACGACAGCTGAGATGTTTCACGTGGGCTCCGGCCTGACCGAGCATAACACCTCGCTCGGTCGGAAGATCTTCCTTTGGGCTTCCACGCCTTATCCCCACAAACGCATTCTCCGAACAGCCTTAGTATAGCATTTAGCACTATTCAGAAGCATTACGCCCTGTGTCTCAAGTCTCAACTGTATACATATTTTGTTTTCTGTTTATTATTATTTACTTAAATATTATTTGGCGGTAAGTAGTTATTTTAATATTTTGTATTGACACTGAATAGATAACGTTTTAGTGCTGATGATTGGTGCTCCCTCACCGGGAGCATTCGCTTGTAATGTAACGTTACAGAGTCGAGCATTACATCAGTGAGGGAGGAGAGCCGAGCATTACAATGTGCACCTTGTAATGATACAGTGTGTAATAATATCTTGATACAACTTGTAACATCAATCTGACATTAAGGAATCCACTTGCTATGGAATAGGTACCTACTCAAAGTCGAATGTTACCTATATTAAAACACGCGAATGCTCGTCAGTCAGGGAGGTAGTATTGTAATGTAATCTTTAATGGTATATTACACGTGAATGCTCGTCGGTCAGGGCGGTATTTTTGTAATGTAATGTTCAAAAATGAATCTTTAATGTTACATTACACGTGAATGTTCCTGGCGAGGGAGCACCAGGCTGCGTTTCGACCAGAGATGTGTTGCGAGGAATATGTTTTTGAGAATCAATAGAATCGCTTCATTGACGTGAGCTTGCCGTGCCTCACTCAGCGCAGCAATTCTATTAGATTTTAAAAACACATTCCTCGCAACACATCTCTGGTGGAAGCGCAGCCTTAAAATAGAAAAAATATACCAACCTTTGTTGCACAGAATTTGTTGGTTTTACTTTTCCCGGTCTAATATTTGTCTTACTAACGGCCCGGCCGCATCTGCGTGTATCGTCCGAAGCTTCGTGCGATGAGACGATACTATTGGACGATACACGCAGATCGTCCAATAGTATCGGTTTTAGCGCGAAGCACTACGCATATGCGGCCGCGGCCTAAATACAACAAAAAAATTACTTACTTTCAGATTTCTTATCTGTAGTCAGTCCTCCTGTCAGATCTGTCATTTCAATTGACACTGACATTTCCAGTTTGGCACTTGACATTGACACATCAAAAATGGAATAAAAATTAAAAACAACTTCGAAGAAATAAGGAAGTGATTTACTAGTTTATGAGGTAAAATCGAGAGTATTTTCGTTAAACAACACTATTTACGAGCTTAGATTAGTGTTATAATGAATAAACTGTTTTGGTGTTGGATCAGGGTAGTCTTGATGTTCAATAAAATATAATATTTTTAGGAACACTTCACGCAGCAGTCTTCTGGCTGACGAATATATTAGAACTAATTTACGTTAATGATACGCGGACGATTTAACAATGCCTCGAAGCTGTGCCTAATCTATTTTCTTTCGTCCGTTACAGGTCGTTTGAAAAATTGGATATAATATGACAAGATCAGGTCCTCCTAGTGAAAATATTCCCACGGTAAGTTAAATACTCTTAATTTGTTTTTACATACTATAATACACGTCTATAATTTATATAACCAGCACTGTTTACTTATATCAATAGGTAGTTATAGTTTTAGGCTTTAATTTTAGATATTCAAAACTTAAACAAAACTAAGATTTTGGCTTTACTGGCAGCACTTTTACATTTTTAGAAACTGAAGCTTATTTAATTTTTTGCATTTAATTAAATAAAACATTAAAAATACTCTTTGCAATCTTTACTTACATTATATCAATTAGCTTCTATGTAGGTACATTTATTCCTAATTTGATAGCATGTTTTGTTTTTGTTAACATTGTATTTATATTAGGTACTATGAATATATTATTCAAATGAGAGCACACGTAATATTTTATTCTTAAACATAAAAGAAACAATAGCACATTCATCGCCAAAACTAAGCATAATTAATGATTCAACCCCCAAGCGGTCGAATCCACGAAAACAATAGATTTCCAGGAATCAACAATCGAGGGATTAATCAATGTATTGATCTTGACTCTTGGCACTATAATTAGTCACTGCTTTAACATTTTTTTATTCTTTGCTTATATTTGCTTGGCTTTTTCAGAGCTGGTTGTTGGTGTGATGTCTTTGTTCACAGGCTGTGACAGTGTATGTGGCTTCTCAGTTTTATCCGTGTTGTTGCACCCATAGAATTTCCCTTGACTGTAGCTTGCATCATTAGGATGTGAATTTTAAAGGGTAGGTATGTTGTATCCTTATCTATATATATAAAACTCAAAGGTGACTGACTGACATGGTGATCTATCAACGCACAGCCCAAACCACTGGACGGATCGGGCTGAAATTTGGCATGCAGGTAGATGTTATGACGTAGGCATCCCCTAAGAAAGGATTTTGATAAATTCTCACCCCAAGGGGTTCAAATAGGGGATGAAAGTTTGTATACTTCTATATTACTTCTTAACGCGAGCGAAGCCGCGGGCAAAAGTTCGTTTATTATAAAAGCAATGCTCGTAAAGGTGACTGATGTTATAAAGAAATATAACTGATAATTTAACTCTATTCTAGTCAGCTAAATTTTAAACTCATCAATAAAAAATATATTTCATACAATTCTCTGTCACCTTATTATTTATGACAAAACAGTTTTTATTTATTGAACATAAAAGTCTAATAGTTTTCCTTGTCATAATCCGTTATCCGCCCTAACATCTTTTTGCTTCTCTGCTGTCTCCACTTTAAGCAAACTTTTGACTTGGTACGGTCAAAATAAATGTTTTTTTTTGTCTTAACAAGTATAATTATATAATATTTGACTATTTAACCTAAATTACTAGAAAAAAAGACTCAGTATAAGCTGATATACTACTTGTTGTATTATTATAATAATTCCAGTCTAAAGTTGTGTCCCTTCCATATATTTTAATATTTGAAATTATTTTGAAGCCACTCCTCATTTTTTAAGAGTCCTTACTATCCTATTGCTGGGCAAAAGCCTTCCCCAAGGTCTTCCATCTGTCTCGCTAAAACGCCACCGCAGGCCATTCTGGCTGGCTGGCTCCTCATATTTAAAGTAATTATTTAAATTTCAGATAAAACTAGTGGTAGTCGGTGATGGCGGCGTGGGCAAGAGCGCGATCACGATCCAGTTCTTCCAGAAGCTGTTTGTGACAGACTACGACCCCACCATCGAGGACTCCTACATACAGCACACCGAGGTCGATGGGCAGTGGTGTATACTTGACGGTGAGTGTACAAGTCAGGTCTTCCAGAAGCTGTTTGTGACAGACTACGACCCCACCATCGAGGACTCCTACATACAGCACACCGAGGTCGATGGGCAGTGGTGTATACTTGATGGTGAGTGTACAAGCCATGTCTTCCAGAAGCTGTTTGTGACAGACTACGACCCCACCATCGAGGACTCCTACATACAGCACACCGAGGTTGATGGGCAGTGGTGTATACTTGACGGTGAGTGTACAAGCCAGGTCTTCCAGAAGCTGTTTGTGACAGACTACGACCCCACCATCGAGGACTCCTACATACATCACACCAAGGTCGATGGGCAGTGGTGTATACTTGACGGTGAGTGTACAAGCCAGGTCTTCCAGAAGCTGTTTGTGACAGACTACGACCCCACCATCGAGGACTCCTACATACAGCACACCGAGTACCAGTCTGGTCTTCCGGAAAATTACGACTTTCCTGTCATAATGTCAACTTGTAATTTTCATTAATGTGCCTTCAGGCTTCAAGCTTCATGCAGTCTCGAAATCAGCGGGCAGCGGGGCGGGAGCGGCGGCGGCGCGTGACAATGTATAGATTTATATTAATAATAATACTCCCCACACTGGTTTCGGTGACGGTGGCCGGTTTCGTTGAAACCAGACCAGGTACGCGGGAGTAATTTTATAGTGTCCAATGCCCAGGTGTGTGCGCAGTACACAAGATAACTCTCTATTCCTTTACTCTCATAACCCAGTGGGACGGGAGACCGACACGACTGGCGAGAGATCAGGCGTAGGACCGACTTTTTACAATATGCCCATCCGACGCATGGATCATCTTACTTGTCAGACAATCAGGTGATCAGCCTGCATTGTCCTAACCAAACTTGGAAATAAGTAACATGTTTCCAACGCGGGAATCGAACCCACGACCTCCGAGTCAAGAGCGACGCTCTGACCACTGGACCACGGAGGCGAGATTTATATTATGATAAGCCGTCAAGTACGCCGCGCGCCACTCCTCTAGTACGAGTGGCGCGCGGCGTATACTTGACGGCTTGGCTCCCACCCCGCTGCCTTCTGATTTCGAGACTGAAGCCTTATAACTTCCAATTCAGAGCCTTGTCTCGGTGCATACATCCTGCCTATTTAAAGCTTAGGCCAAACCTACGCGACCAACGCGAAAGCGAAGCGGAGCGTCAAGTTGTCAAATGTTGTCAAATGTGTGTTTTGTACTTTTGTATTCAAAAAACACATTTGACAACATTTGACAACTTGACGCTCCCGCTTCGCAGTCGCGTGGTCGCGTAGGTTTGAACGAAGCATAAAGGACTGCTGTGCTGTGTATAAATTTATTTATGTTACATATTACAATGTTGATAGTTTTGCGCCTGATCGGTCATTTATTACGAGAGTGAAGGATCAGGACCACGATCAGGACCACTTTTTTAGCTTTTTATGAAAAATTAAAATATCAATGAAAGCTACTGACACTGAAATCGCTATGGGCGCTTAAACTAATATGTTTAGGTCCAATTTCACCAACGTCTGTTAGTTTTAATGGCTTGTTAAAATGTCATGTCTTCTATTTCAGTAGTATGAAAAACGAAGGAGATAACATGATACTAATTCGATCATTAACTTTAAGTGTCTAAACACACTAGGCCGAAAATATGCGGCCGAAGTTCTGCATGATTACGCTTGCAATGCGCTACGCATACAATATAACGCGACGTAATCTCGGCATGGTGTGTCATCAGCAATTTAATATACATTGCAGGCGTAATCATTATTATTATTTCAATAAGCACACTAGCAGCTTACAAGCTGATGCGTGTGTATCATACGATTTAAAGTTTGTCCAGTCTGTTTTTTAGAGAATTTACTGTAGGTGCCATTATTACATTTTCAGGCAGCTTGTTCCACTCAGAAACTACTCTATTAGGTAAGAAGTGTTTTAGGGGATTGCTCGTATGTGGTATTCTCCATAGCTTCAGTGGATGTCCCCGAAGATGATTATTTTCATTTAAGACGAACAAATTCTCAATTCCATCGACATTGTAGTAACCTGTAAGTATTTTGAATGTTTCTATAAGACTGCCTCTCATCCTACGCTCTTCCAATGTGGTAAGTCCGAGATACTTTAATCGTTCTTCATACTCTAAGTTTCTAATGCCTCTGACCAACTTTGTAGCTCGTCTCTGAACTTTTTCGAGTAGTTGGATATCTTTTTTAAAGTATGGATTCCAAACCACAAACGCATACTCCAATAGAGGTCGAATGTAAGTTTTAAATAACAACAAGAATGTTTCGGGTGTGAGATGTTTGAAAGATTTACGGACCAAAAAGATGAGCGAGTTGGCTTTTTTAGCAATTGATGTAATATGTGTTTCCCATTTCAAATCCATGCTAATAGTGACACCTAAATCGTTTTGGGACACAACTGACGTTAGTTGTTGCTGTCCAAGAAAGTATGTCCTATGGGGATTTTTCCTTCCTATGTGTAATACATTACATTTTGAAACATTAAGACTAAGCAACCATTGTTCTATCCAAGACATTATAGAATTCAAATCATTTTGTAATGCTTGGTAGTGTGTATCGGGATTGGCAAAAATCTTCGTATCGTCAGCAAACATGGAGAAATACATTTTAATTGCACACCTTAGGTCTGCCACATAAAGTATAAAGAGAAGTGGTCCGAGTACAGAGCCTTGAGGTACACCGCTCAGCACTAAGCGTGGTGCAGACAATTTATTTCCAATCCGAACTCTGAATTTTCTATTTGTTAAGAAGTCTCTGATCCACGACAACATTTTTCCTCTTATCCCAAAGTGTTCCAGCTTCTTTAAAAGGCGTTGCAGAGGGACACGGTCGAATGCTTTTTCAAAGTCAAGATAAATTACATCTGTAGGGCAGCCACTATCATAAGACGTAACCCATTTATTAAAACTAATAAGAAGATTGGTAGTCACCGAGCGTCCAGACATAAAACCATGTTGTTCGTTAGGAATAATATTCTCTTTGATTAAAAAGTCTCTCAGTTTTTGAGCTATTATGCTGAACTTCGGCCGCGTTTTTTGGCCTAGTGTGTTTAGACACTAACAGACATTGGTGAAATTGGCCCTTAATACCCTGTCATTTCCGTTCCAGTGTTGGACACGGCGGGGCAGGAGGAGTTCAGCGCGATGCGGGAACAGTACATGCGCAAGGGGGACGGGTTCCTACTCGTCTACTCCGTCACCGACCAGCAGAGCTTTCAGAACATACGGCACTTCCACACGCAGATACTGCGGGTTAAGGACCGGTTAGTGCTTGTGTTGTAACATACTTCCATGCCTCTTGTAATGGACCAAGAGCCAGCGACGGCCAGACCTCCCTCAGTTTCTTAAAGCTGATTTACCTGTTTGTGGCCTTTACAGAGATAAGAACGACCAGCAACTATAGAGTTTCGGTTGTGGTTACTTTAGGAGGCACCCAGTTCTGAAGGTCTACCTGACCTTCCAGAAAAAGTAAAGATCAATTTCATACTAGGTTTGATGAATTTACCAATCAAGAAATAAATAGCTTAGCGCTATCTGTTGTTATTATGTGCAACTACAAATCAGCTATTAAGACTTACTGCGCCACCTGATATCGAAATATGGAACTACAAAAGACATCGGATTTTATTTTTTTAAACGGCCGGTTATGGACGGACTGCAGTCGAGACGGACTGCAAGATGCGGTTGCCGCACGGCGATCTGCAGTTTCCATACTAAATTCCTATCCGCAATACACGAACTGCTCGAGCAGTTCCTGACTCCTGTTAAGTTTCGCCGTGCGGTCGACTGCTTAGAGCTGCTGCCGGACTCACCATACACGGACCGCTATAAGCGGTTGCTGCCGACCGCGCGAAATCCATCTTGTAAATCAACCCGCATCACTATTATTTTGCGGTCGAACACAACTGCTCCAAGCAGTCGTATTTGACTGCGTGATGCGGTCGTGTTGCAGTCGTGTACGACTTCAACGTGACCGCTCTAGAGCAGTCGGTCCCGACTGCAACTTGCGGTCCATCTATGGCCAGACTAATTTACTGTTAATGATAATAAAATTAACTGACAATACAATGAGTACAGAGATATTTTCGCGTGTTCCAGCGAGACGTATCCGATGCTGGTGTGCGCGAACAAGGTGGACCTAGTCGCGGCGCGCACGGTGAGCGAGGAGGCGGGGCGCGAGCTCGCGCGCGCTCTCCCCGCCCCCTACATCGAGACCAGCGCCAAGGAGCCGCCGCTCAACGTAGACGCTGCCTTCCACGAGCTCGTGCGCATCATACGGGCGCACCCGCCGCGCGACCACAAGCCGCGCCGCCGCCGCCGGCCCACGTGCACGCTGCTGTAGGCCCCGTCTGTACTCTGGCGTAGGCCCTGCCCCCATCTGTACGTTGTATCCGCCTCATTTATACGCTGGTATAGCCCCGCCCCATTTATACGCTGGTATACCCCCCCCCATCTTCACGCTTGCGCAGGCCCCGCCCCATCTATACGCTGCCGTAGGCCCCGCCCCATCAGTATGCTGGTATAGCCCCGCCACAGCTGTACGCTGGCGTAGGCCCCGCCCCATCTATACGCTGCCGTAGGCCCCGCCCCATCAGCACGCTGGTATAGCCCGCCCCATTTATACGCTGGTATAGCCCCGCCACAGCTGTACGCTGGCGTAGGCCCCGCCCCATCTATACGCTGCCGTAGGCCCCGCCCTATCAGCATAGTATACCTTAATATTATTCTTTATTTCATATTCTAACCTATTTTTGTACCGATGTTATGCAATGGTACACATTATGATATTTTTGTATAGAGTGATAGTAACCCAATATATTTTATTGGCAAGTAAGTAAGGAAGAGTTAAATGACAAAGTTATTATAAATGTATATTATGTAAGTAACGCTTGAATTAAGCACAATATATAAATGTTTAAAAATTATGTATAATATTATGTTAGACATACGTTAGCCGAGAGTGACCCCTCAATGGTTCGTCCATGTGTGAGAGAGACGAAAAATATAGTCTATCTGTGCAAGGGAGACAAATATATGTAAATATTGAACCACAATAGTAGTAAGTCAATACAAGGGATACTTTAAGACAAATGATGTAAATTATGTGCAATAGATGACGCTTAATGAAAATTATTAATATTGTTACGAATGCGGACACGTAGTGTCATCTAGCGGCGGCTACGCAAAGCTATTTACTATCGTGAGATCACAGACAGCGTGAATCCCCTATTCAATACCAGATGCCGCTACTTGTATGTCTTTGTTTACCTACGCGTACCATCTCGAATTTTCCCAAGAGGGGAGTAGTGTTACGAATGCGGACACGTAGTGTCATCTAGCGGCGGCTACGCAAAGCTATTTACTATCGTGAGATCACAGACAGCGTGAATCCCCTATTCAATACCAGATGCCGCTACTTGTATGTCTTTGTTTACCTACGCGTACCATCTCGAATTTTCCCATTGTTGTTTTTGTGACTCTTGCAAAGCGCCGAGTTTGCGGTCTTGTGCCTCCATCATTGCCCTTTGAGAATCTTGCAAAGCCTGACTTTCAGCTCTTTGGGACTCCTGCAAAGCGCCGAGCTTGTGTTCCTGGGCCTCTTGCAAAGCGCTGAGCTTGCGGTCTTGTGACTCCATTAATTTAATTAAACTTTCTAAATGAAGAGCCATTTGTGGTGCTGTAGAAGCTACGGACGAGGCATGGTGGCTGGAGCCAGTTGACGGGGCTTGAGCAGACGGGGCCTGGTGGGCGGGGCCAGTGGGCGTGGCCTGAGTGGGCGGAGCCAGTGGGCGTGGCCACACCCAAAGTGGGCGGGGCCTGAGGGGCGTGGCCAGTGGGCGGGTCCCGGTGGGCGGGGCCAGTGGGTGAGGCCTGCCCCGCAGTGGGTGGAGCTTGGTCCCCAGTGGGTGTGGCCTCCGCAGCCTGTTGCGTCCTTGTCCTGACACTTCCCTCGAAGTCTTCTCCCGGAGACACTGGCACTGCGCCGTTGTCCTCACGCTCCCCTTGAACTCCTCTCTCGGAGTCAATGGCAGCAGCTCGCTGTGCCCTTGTCCTGACACTCCCCTTGAAGTCCTCTCTCGGAGTCAATGGCATCTCCAAATCCCACTTCTGACACCAGTTGTTACGTGCTGAAGTTCGATGATTCGGAGAAAAAGACCTGGTGACTCTCTTGAAGACTTTTATTTACACTTAACACTTACACTACACTTACACACACTAGATCACTATGTCTAAACACTAAGCACTAGGTCCAAACACTATGCACTAAGTTCAAACACTAAGCACTATCACTGGTTCACTCACTAAGTCACTTGTTTCTCACTTCCGAAGTCGCTTTGATTATCGCTCACTCGAAAACATTCGAAGACTGACTCCCCGGCACGTCTACCTGCCGTACGAGAATATTCCACAACATGTAAACAACAATGGGAAAATTCGAGATGGTACGCGTAGGTAAACAAAGACATACAAGTAGCGGCATCTGGTATTGAATAGGGGATTCACGCTGTCTGTGATCTCACGATAGTAAATAGCTTTGCGTAGCCGCCGCTAGATGACACTACGTGTCCGCATTCGTAACAATATTTTAAATATTAACCATGGACACAATTATTATAGTATAATGTATGCCATGTCTAATTTTATTTTAAAAGTGTGATCATCATGTGTTGTACAATTGCAGAGCATTAAGCTTCGGCCAAATCTACGCGACCAAAGCGACAGCGAAGCGGGAGCGTCTGCAACGCGGGACGTTCGCGTCGGCAGAGCGGGAATAATCTACGGTTCGCACTGTACTCACGCAGGTGTGCACACCAGTTTCGCGTTGCAGACGCTCCCGTCCCGCGTCCCGCGTTACTGACGCCTTAGCCGAAGCCTTATGCTGTAGTTGAAACCATAAAATCAATTAGATGTCGCTGACATAAAGGGACCTTGAGGAAACTTTACAGAAAATTATTATGTTGACTGGTTACAATAATTTAAAGGCGTTATTTCACACACAAAGCACCAAAACGTAATATGTATGAGACATATAATATTGTTGATGTTATGTTCGTTCGGAAAAAGGCGAACGTGTGCGCCAGTTAATGTATTTTCTACTGATTCCATGCATTCGGTATCGTAATACGGAAAACGTATGTATGCGACCGGCCGATACGTAATCGCCCAGCCAGTTACAGCAATTTAGGGGCCCCTTACTTTGAGTAGTGTTTGAAAATTCGCTGATAGAGCTTGCACAAATGTTCAAACGTTCCTCATAACAGTACTGTCAACATCACAAACATAATATTATGTACTATCCGAGAAGTTGATTCATAGGCACATGGACCTACATAATTTGGGTGCGTTATGTCAAACCCAGCCAACAGAGGGTGTAGTTTTATTCGATCATACGCATCGAGCACGTTAACGCGAATTTGTATGGGATCAAAGCAGCGCCATCTACTGGCTAACGTGGATACCGCTTTGATCCCATACAAATTCGCGTTAACGTGCTCGATGCGTATGATCGAATAAAACTCGTACTAACCCCTCTGATCACAGCTAATATTGAATTTATATAATCCGACCAATTGACGTATAGGTCCGTCAATTACTACCCATGAATCAATTTCTTCCATGGTACTTTTAAGGTAGCTGTGACCACATTATAATATCAGTCAGTAAAATGCCTTTTTTGTCAGTCTCTTTTACTCGTGTAGATTATACTACTACTATAGATATACTAGATAATGCCCGCAACGGACGCTTAAGATTGTTTATCGCGGGATATTGTCCTTTCCCGGTATTCAGCGGTTTGGGCGTCAGAGGACAGACAGACACACTTTCGCAATTATGATATTAGTATGGATTTTCGCGTGTAAAAGAGAGTCGGTAACTGGCCAAGTTATATTTTGACGGACATTTTACTGACCGATATATAAAGAGTATAGAGTAATAATAGGATAATCAAAAGGAATTGATTGTACTAAGTGTTCCCCATAGTTGTAAGTGTTGCATAAAATGTACTATGCTTATGTGTGTATGCGAGAAATTATTATGTAAAACTTAAAAGTATTGGTATAGGATTCGAACTAAGGTTGATATTAACCATTGTGACCCAACAACCAAAATAAAAACGGTGAAGGTTGTTATTTTTTAACTTTTAATTTGAAATGTCAATTTCTAGCACATATAAGTTATAACCACACTTTTTTAGGAAAATATTATTTTCTTATAGGCAGTTGACACAACGATAAAAGTTGACCTTACCTCGGATCCTGTACTATATGAGATTATAATGGCCAAAGTTTATTGTATAGAATAGAATACTTTGTTGTTTTATTATATTCAGTCGTGTTTCACAATCGCGTTCACAAGCCTCTCTTCAGGGGCCATGATGGGTAACTTTGGCTGACCACATAATATACAAACATTATCTTTGGCACAAAAGATCATGGAGAATCTGTATTGCTTCAAAGAAAGGCCAGGTAGAAAAGGCACAATATTTAGAGAAGCTTATTTTTTTAAATTAACAGAATCGCTTCAGTAGGTTCATATTTATGAAAGTACTTTATATTTACAACGTCAGAAATTGGGCAACTTACAAACCTATTTAAAGTGTTCTCCTCCTACTATTAAAGTTACAAATGGGCCTACGTTGCTATACAATGTTTTGTTATTTTCTATCAAACGATATTATTAATATGCGAGTCAAGAAAAAAGGCAAATATTAGTAAGGGGTGTTAGTATAGATATACGTCCTGGCGATTGTGAAACAGACATAAGGCAATCAGCACAAGTTATACAATGTTGCATCAGTATTATTCAAGTACAAATCTGTTGAGTTTATATAAATCATTTATTAAAATATCAATAGAGCTATCGTTTTGTTAAGTTTATATACATACTATCATTGTTTTATTAAGTTTAATTTGATATTATTTTGTAAACTTGAAACTACGTTTTGATAGCAATTGAAATACAGTTTTTGTAGTTGTTTTCTGCAAATTAATTCATTATTTGCATTACTTTGTCGTGATATTTAAAAATGTCTTAAAACAACAAGAAGTTATAAATTACGGTGATTGTTGTTACATTACAGTACATGTAAAGTTCATTTCCTTTTCCTGGTTGTATATACGTGCTATATATTGCAGGTAGGTCTCAGTCCTCAGACTGATTTTATAGTCTTAAGGTGGCTTTTCGATCTTTTGCCTTAAGTCACCGCGACCGATAAATTACTTTACGGTCTAAATTACCTTATGACCTAGGCATAACTAGAAGATTAATTTTCTACCGACATTGCTTTAGCGACTCATGCCGCGGCTGCTGCTTTGTAATAGTAGGGGAGGGGAAGAGGGGATTTCGGGACAAGCTCGAGCATGTCAAATTAAGATTGTATAGGCTTCCGACATGTGTCTAGTTATCATGGTATAGAATTCAGATTTTTCACGTGGTGGGTTATATTTTTTTTTTAAATATTGAAATGTCATCCGATCTGTCAGATTAATTATTAATTATTAATTATTAAAATTAGTATACCCCAAAGAAACTTCCATAAAAAGCACTGACGATTCAAAGGTTAGGTAAGCCTGTAGAGACATTTTAAAATATAAAAAAATAAACCTTCATATTTTCCTAAAGCTAAGCTTCGCAGATATTTTATTTTACACTAAACTAAATGATTTAGTCCTTGTTGTATAAACTATATATTTATAATTTACCTAAATAAGCAATTTTCTGAATATATTTTCTTTTTCATAACTTTAAAATGGCTGTAGTTTCTGAACCCACCGCTAAAATAAAAAACGCTCGTATTATTTTTTATCACTTTTACCTAATTTAAAAACCTACTAGGTCTCCATGACGCTCGAGTTACTACACAAATAGCACCCTCCCCTCAGCTCCCCTACTATAATGGCGGCTAAAATAAATTAGCCTAGGTAATAAAGTGAGATTTTTAATTTTCGTCGGTCGTCGTCGCTTGCGGAAAAAGATCGGAAAGCCACCTTTACACTGACCGCTCGTTGACAACCGAAACGTATAAAGGCCGTCACAGACTTAATATGCCGTACTAAACACACTGAGACCAGAATTATACATTATAGCTGAGTGTGTGGTCACGCGAAAATTGTATACAAAATATATAGTAATATGCCTAGCTAAAAACATATTAATATAATATTATAGCTAAGTCTGTGACGGCCTTCAATATCAGCGCTGAAACGCTACTAAGGCCGGTATAAATAGTCAGTACTGAAGATGCGACCCGGTCTCAAGACGCGGTTCGGCTCTGTGATTGGTCCAAATTTTGACAGCCAACCAATCACAGAGCCTGAACCGTGTCTTGAGACCGAGATGCATCTTGAGTACTGACTATTTATACCGGCCCTAAAATCAGCGCCGACTAACAGCGTGAGACTAAAATCAGCGAGAGGTTGCGTTTGGAATAACCTGAAATGTGATAGTCAACATGCACTGAACTAGATATTTTGTTAGATGTAAATAAATGTTAATAATAACTTGTAATTTGTTTTATTCCCTAGGAACGGAAAAAATTAGGAACCAAGAAACTAAATGCTACAAAATAGTTGGTACTGCAGCAGATAATAGCTAGGTACTTACACAATTTACATTTCTATAATAATAATTATTAATATCTTTATGTGTAATAAACTCAACAGAATATATTTAACTTCTTAATTTTAACTTTACTTAATTATAAAAAAAAAACGTTCTGTAAAATTAACGATTTAAAAGTGGAAAATTGTTTACGACTGTCACGACGACTGCAGCACTATAATTAAGTAAGTAGGTACCTATTTTGCCGATGGGCGTGAATTTCAAAATGGTTTAACTTCATGCGGGCGATTGATATCTACAAGTCCAAAGGCCACATGCGGCCCGCGGGTCGTACGTTGAGTATGGCTGTACAAGCGGTACGTTTACGTTGCGACGTTTTTGTTGCGTGATCGCTCCGCTGCGACGCTGCTCGCTAACCTGATGCTTCTAAGCTGTAGCGTCGCTACACAACGTTGCGTCGTCAGGCGCCCGCCAGCAGGAAGTCGGCGAGCCTCTCCCCGACAGCTACGACAGCGGCTGCCGTGTTACCGCGCGGTAGCAGCGGCAGCACCGATGCGTCCGCCACGCGTAGCCCCCTGACACCGCGGACCCTCAGCCTGTCGTCCAGCACACTGCCCAGCGCCGCCGTGCCCACCGCGTGGTGCGAAGCCAGCGTCATGTGCCGCGCGTAGCACTCCCAGTAGTCCCCGACGCAGCCTGGGAAGCGCAGCCGCAGCAGCCGCGCCCCGCGCCCCGCGAACGCCGGCGTGTCCACCAGGTCCCGCACGACCCGCAACGCGCGCCCCAGCTCCGCCACGTCCTCTCGCTCGCGCAGGAAGCCGGGCAGGATCTCGGGCGGCGCGGCGGGGTCGGCGCTGGCCAGCCGCACGCGCCCGCGCGACGCCGGCCGCAGCAGCACCGGCGACGCCACCATTACGCCGCTGCGTGCGTTCGCCTCGAAAAGCTGCCGCCGAATGTCGGGCTTGTAGGGGGTGATGCGGTCCACTACGCCGCCGAGCAGCTCCGAGGTGCCCTTGTCCATGTACGAGAACACTGTCTGCACAGTCGGTATCTCGCAGTCCGCGCTCCGGTTGTGGAGTTTCTTTCTCACGAAGTCGTAGCATTTCGTGTTGAAGAAGGCGGTGACGTCCCCCAGGCCGACGGTCGCCAGCGGCCCGCTCCTGGTCAGCATCCACTGCACCATCTGCAGACTCTTGGCCATCAGCATCGTGATATCGCTCAAGTTGCGAGAGTCGTGGTCGACCAGCACCATCGCCAATGCTACCACGTGATCCGACATGTTCTCACCGACGGGTAGATCCGACCTCACCGTTATGTTGAACCGCTCCAGGTGCCGCCTCGGTCCGACTCCGGACAACATCAGAATATGAGGAGTCTCTATCGCTCCCGCGCTCAAGATGACCTCGCGCTTCGCGAACACGTCGAAAACTCTCTTCTGCTTGTGCAGGACGGTCACCCCTCGAACGACGTCGTTCTCGTCTATTATTACTTTTAGACACTGCGCATTTTTCAGCACTTTCAGATTTTTCCGCACTCTATCACCGGTGAGGTACGCCCCCGCCGCGGTCACTCGCTCGCCGTTGGAGACGTAGCCGGGGATCTGCGAGACGCCGATCTGCGACGCGGCGTTCACGTCCGGGTTCCATGGGAAGTTCAGGGCCCGGAACCCCTCGATCAGCCTCGGGTGCCACGGGTGGCCGGAGTCGATGAAGTTCTCTATCGGAATCACACCGGAAAAGTTGTGGTACGGCACTGAGGACTCGGATAAATTCGGCGGTCTTTTCAGTCTTTCGGCGCGCAGGAAGTAAGGCATCATGTCGTCCCACGACCAGCCGGGGACGTCGAAGTCGAAGTCGTGCCTGTTGCCGCGCGAGTACATCATCAGGTTGATGCTGGTGGTGCCGCCGAGGGCCTTGCCGCGGACGAAGCGGCAGTACTCGCCGTCGAGAGCCAGACACGACTCGTTGTTGGGGAGCGTTCGGTAGGCCCAGTCTATCTCGGTACCGACCAACATCAGAGCGGCGCCGGGGATCTGAAAGGCAAAGGAGATAATCTATACATGTAATAAAACTGTAGAAATGAAAATTCTGTACATTAAAGATATTCAAAAAATAATAAGCAGGGGGTGTTACTATATCGCCATAGAAACCAAAACTGTGGTTAGTTTTTTGTCTGTCTGTCTGTCTGTCTGTCTGTATGTTTGTTCCAGCATCACACGAAAACTACTGATCCGATTTGAATGCGGTTTTCGCAGATATATATTTTGTCTTCTTCCAACTTAACATCTGGTGTATAAAAAAAATTCTCCCCCCCCTCTAAGGGGACAAAAGAGGGGTCAGAATTTGTATCAAACTTTTGTATATAACACGAAAACTACTTTTCCGATTTGCATACGCTTTTCGCAGATATATTTGTCTGCTTCCAACTTAACATCTGGATTCTGGTGTATAAAATTCCCCTCCCCCACCCCTCTAAAGGGACCAAAAAGGGGGTCAGATTTTTGTATCAAACATTTTTCTTGAACTTACTTCATATTATTTACTGTGTTTTCCAACTTAACATCTGGTGTATAAAATCCCCCCCCCCCACCCCTCTTAGGGTCAAAAGAGGGGTAAGATTTTGTATCAACTGATGAAGTAGAAATACTTTATATGACAAAACAACGTTGCCGGGACTACGTCAGTATATAATTATAAGTCTATGGCCGGGACAGCTAGTAATATTATACGGTAGAGAAGTATGCCCGATCAAAAAATCAGCTCAGTTTGTATGTACAACCTTGGACATGAGTCCGGGTTCGTCCCCGGCCTCTAGGAGCAGCACGGAGCGGCCGGCGCGCGCCAGCCGCCCGGCGACGGCGCTGCCGGCTGCGCCCGACCCCACTACGATGTGCTCCCACACAGAACCCTCTGCGGGAGACGAAGTTCTATTAATATGTATAAAGAAAGCAGTAAAATTAGGGTCAGAATAAGAAAGTTGGAACGGGACAAGTAATCTTGCAGCAGGATTGACTCGTGCACTACAATCATAAACTAACATGAGTTTCGAAGATGTGTGCTACACAAGCAGAGGGCTTCTGCCGATTGTCGCACTACGTGTTCGTACAACCTTGTAAAGCGAGAGTGTAAAAACGTGGTAAAAACAGTGAAATTTTTTAAATACTAACACCCTTGCTAATAAACGTTGTTTAAGCTTTGAATAGTTATACAGTGTTTTGTTCCTGTCACACAAGTGTCATTTTTAATTGGATTGAAGAAGGAAAAACATTGTTTAACTATTCAAAGCTTATACAGCGTTTATTACTATTAGTAAGGGGGTATGTGAATGTTTAAGTTTAAGCCATATGGTCGACATGTTTGCAATGTGATCAAACCATCGATAGTAAAAGCAGATTTAGTAGAGTAGTCTAAAATTTGTTTCAAAATCTTTTAAAATTTGTCAGCCCCGGATCTTCAATTTTTTTTAGGCGGGGCAAAAACTGAAAAATGCCGCCCCGCCTACCTACTTATGTTTATTTTCACCTTTATCATCCATTTAATTTCAGCTCTCAATATGTAAGATATAATTATTTAACAGGGTAGGGTTTAAAGTAAAAATAAATATGCATAATAAAAATAAAATTCAAATATATTATTAAAGTGAATTTAAATCACAATTTTACTCTTCGAGCTTTTTGTTCAGCAAATCTATACTACTATTATAAAGAGGAAAGATTTGATTTTTTGTTTGTTTGTTTGTTTGTTTGTTTGTTTGAGTCGAATAGGCTCCGAAACTACTGGACCGATTTGAAAAATTCTTTTGCTATTGGAATCTTACATTATTTCTGCTGAACATAGGCTACATTTTATTTTGGAAAAAAGTAGGGTTCCGTAAGATATTTGAGTTTTTCGGACGCAAGGTGTAAATAAAAAAGCGGCCAAGTGCGAGTTGGACTCGCCCATGGAGGGTTCCGCAGCAGCAATAAGGTTAATTTTTATGAAATTATATTATTTTTTATTTATTTTTATATTTCAGTCGATTTAATGAAATTTAGATTGAGGTTTACTATTTATGACGTATAAAAAAAACTACTGGCTAGATCTCGTTCAAACCAATTTTCGTTGGTAGTTTTTATAGTAATATACATCATATATTTTTTTTAGAATTATCATGCCTCTACTTTAGAAATTAGAGGGGGGGGGACACACATTTTTCCACTTTGGAAGAGTCTCTCTCGCAAACTATTCAGCTTAGAAAAAAATGATATGAGAAACCTCAATATGATTTTTGGAGACCTATCCATAGATACCACACACGCATAGGTTAGATGAAAAAAATTTTTTTTTGTTTCATTAAGTTTTACTATTTATGACGTATAAAAAAAAACTACTCGCTAGATCTCGTTCAAACCAATTTTCGTTGGTAGTTTTTATAGTAATATACATCATATATTTTTTTTATAATTATCATGCCTCTACTTTAGAAATTAGAGGGGGGGGGACACACATTTTTCCACTTTGGAAGAGTCTCTCTCGCAAACTATTCAGGTTAGAAAAAAATGATATGAGAAACCTCAATATGATTTTTAGAGACCTATTCATAGATACCACACACGCATAGGTTAGATGAAAAAAAAATTTTTTTGTTTCAGTTGTACCTATGGGGACCCCTAAAATTTTTAATACTTTTTCCATTTTTGCATCAAAATCTTAATGCGGTTCACAGACTACATCTACTTACCAAGTTTCAATAGTATAGCTCTAATAGTTTCGGAGAAAAGTGGCTGTGACATACGGACGGACGGACAGACAGACAGACAGACAGACAGACAGACAGACAGACAGACAGACAGACAGACAGACATGACGAATCTATAAGGGTTCCTTTTTTGCCATTTTGGCTACGGAACCCTAAAAATCAGCTAGAAAAGTTACTTATTTTGCGTACGCTGCCTAAACTATAAAAGATAGAACCATAAAATGTTCTAAGTAATTGTAGATCTTATAAATATCTACAAAAAAGTCCGCGACACACTATACCTATCTATGTCGAGTGAGGCACAATAACCATTTATTTATTTAAAAATCCTGATTTTTTTTTTGACTAAATTGAAACGGATATATTTTACTCACGCTATTAATCCTTATCAAAATAAATTATTTTATCACTAAGTACAGTTTATGTAGATAATATTAGGTCTTTGAATGATTAAAATTGGACGTTTGGTTTTGAAATTATGGCGAAATTAAAATATTACGATAGTAGGCGTCACCAAAGCGCGTGCGGGAGGAATACAATATTCTGTTGTAGAAATGAAAATTCTGTACATAAAAGATATGAAATGACACCCGAAATTACACCTTTGTCACTACATCGCTAGAGAAGCCAAAAATGTGGTTAGTTTTTTGTCTGTCTGTCTGTCTGTCTGTCACTCTTTCTTTCTGTCTGTATGTTTGTTCCAGCATCACACGAAAAATACTGATCCGATTTGAATGTGTTTTTCGCAGATATATTTATCTTCTTCCAACTTAACATCTGGTGTATAAAATTTTTTTCCCCCACCCCTCTAAGGGGACAAAAGAGGGGGTCAGATTTTGTATCAAACTTTTTTCTTTAACACGAAAACTACTGATTCGATTTCCATACGGTTTTCACAGATATATTATGTTTGTCTTCTTCCAACTCAACATCTGGTGTATAAAAATCCTCCCCCCCCTCCCCTCTCAACCCTCTCTGGGGACCAAAGAGGGGTCAGATTTTGTATACAACTTTTTTCTTTAGTGGACTTACTTCATATTAGGTATTAACTGTGTTTTTCAACTTAACATCTGGTGTATGACCTTCCCCCCCACACCCTCTTAGGGGACAAAAGAGGGGGTAAAACATGTATCAACTGATGATGTAGAAAATATACTTTAAATGGCAAAACAACGTTTGCCGGGACAGCTAGTAAATGTAATAATAACATAAACCAAACATAAACAAACAACTCACATTTTTAAAACAAAACACTGTCGTGGAGAGAGATCGGCGAGGAAGTTTTCGAAAGTAGCTTTATCTCTTTCGCACTCACGGTAACGTGCTGCCCCGATCTGCGATTCCTGCAGGCGAGCGGGAGCCGGGCGCGTATTTTGAACTCGCGCCTCGCGAATAATAAATATGTTCGTGCAGCATGTCTCACTCCGCGCTCAGGGTATCGGTCAAGTTTATATTATGGCTATGAAATTGCTGTAATTTTATTGTGCTATTATTTATTCCGTGGTCAAAGTTAAATAAATGATGAGTTGTCCATTGGTCCGTCAAGTGTGAATTTGGCCGCCCCCTGAACTTGCCGCCCGGGGCACAGGCCCCGGCTTGCCCCCCCCTAGATCCGGGGCTGAAATTTGTTTCAAAATTAATCTTACCAAATAATTCATGTACTTACCTAGAATAGAATCATTTATTTGCAGAAAGCCGTTACAATAGATGTTACAATCATTATACATAATACAGGGTTCCAGTCTTTCTACCTAATAACTATAGGCAACCTAGTTTTGAAAGTTGGTACAGTTGTTCCTAAATGTGTCCAGACCTATTATACTAAAAGTCCCCGAAGGTGGGACAATTATTTATCTAATACCTACTCTGTATTTCCTAAAGTAATGATCGTACAGTAAAAATGTTTACACGTAATTTATTGGAAATGTAATGTAGATAATTAATGTAGAAGTCACTAAAGACTAAAGAGATATTATAAATAATCAGGCTGACATCGAATAACCTTAAAATCAATGTTAATAAAACTAGGTATATACAATTTACAACTTACAATAAAAAACCCATTGAATTAAAATTAATACATAATAATGAAATAATAGAAGAAGTCGAGGAAAACTTGTTTTTAGGCGTGCAAATTGACAAACACTGTAACTGGCATGCACATATAGACAAAGTTTGTTCTAAATTAAATAAGTTTGTTTTTGTCTTGCGCAGGTTAGCATGGACAGTTAGTATCCAAATCTCAATTACAGCCTATCACGGTTACGTATCCTCAGTCCTACGATATGGCCTAGTTGTCTGGGGAAACTCTACGCACATAAACAGAGCATTCATTGTGCAAAAGAAATGTATTCGTGCTATAGCTAAGATTCCACCGTATGAGTCATGTAGGCCTTTCTTTAAAAAATTCAACATCCTGACTCTACCTAGCATGTACATTTTAGAAACATTCAAATTCGTTTTACACAACAAGGACATTTTTACACAATTTATTGACACACACCCAACTAAGTATTTTAGAAATTCAAATAGACTGATCATAAATAAGAAACCAAAAACAACTCTTTTTTTAAATAATGCATATACAATGTGTGTAAAGATATACAACAAAATACCCGACCACATAAAACACTTGTCTACAAAACACTCTATTAGAGAACTAAAAAAATATCTAATAAATAAATCATATTATGATGTCAAAGAATTTTTAAACAATTGACATCAAGTTATTTTATTAATAATAATTAAAAATTAATTGACATTTTCAAATTTTAATTAATTTCTTGACATTAAAAAAATATTATATTTCTTTTACTTGACATGTTTAATTATTATCAATAGGAATGACTTATGTATAAATTTGATTTGATTAAAATTGTTTACCGTTTAATATATTTTGTATGATAATGTATAATATATTTAAACTATAACTAATTTGTATATTATCTTTGTATAATTAATGACATATTTACAATGACGATAGCAACAAAAACTACATGAAGCTTGAGAGTCGTGGATCTTATTGTAGTAGGTACTTTGCTAAACTTGTATTGAGTAGATAATATTATGTATTTAAAATTTTATATTACAGCATAGATTATAGTTTTTAAGCTGAACATTTGCATGCCCATTTGGGCAAATGTGATGGTACCATTGTGAAATCTACTAACATCTCTACTAACACACATTTTGCAAATAAAGAAATTATTATTATTATTATTATTATAATTTTCGAGTCGCAAGCAAAACTTTGAAAAAGAGACCTTCCCCCCCTCCCCCACCGCCGGCTCGTGTCCCACCCTCGGGGACTTTTAGTACATTCATTTGGACACCTTTAGGAACAACTGTAGGTACCAACTTTCAAAACTACATGAATTATTCGGTCTAAATTCCTTAATTTTCCCAGGCTAAAGTGACTGTTTAAATTATCATTCTCGTGCGTTGAATGATTTAAGTCATTAACTACCTATGTTACTTTGCAAGTTGTAACTTTTACTGTGTTATTAAGAAAACGACATTATTTTAATTATTGGATAGTGCGAAAGGCTTAAATCAGATTTGGAAAAGCATATATCTGTGGCCCTAGTGAAAAGGGGTACAAGTCCGATTTTGTCGAAAATGAGTTTATTATACCAAAATGATGAGAAATAAATGCTCTATCGATTGGTGTAAACGGATCTAAGCTATCTTTAAAAACAAAAAAGTTTCTTGGTGTATATGGGTCTAACTAACACAAAAAAAACTACATAAGTTGGATCCAAGTACATCTGTATTGTTTTAAACTGAAAAAATGAAAAAAAAAATGTGTTTTTTGATCCAAATTAACATAAACTACCTTCCTTTTTATAAAATTTAGTGTTTACTAATACAACAAGAGTTAGTCCTTAAAAATGACTTAGTGAGTAATGATGTTACTGGACATCAATCTGTTTTCACCAAAATAAATGACAAAAGTCCAGTATAACTCAGTTTAGATCAGTATTCACAATACGCTATCCTACGAATGGTATTCATTTTACGTGTAAAACGATATAAATCGTCGATGCGGGGGACTGGTCCGCACCGGGTGTGTAGAGGGTGCATTGCGCGGTGCGCCCGCGCCAGCGTGACAACTTTTAGTAGATTTCTACTTTTTTTGATTGGAGGCAAATTGAACTGATTTAGTAGTGTAAAATCATTTAGTAGATTTCGGTAGAAAATCGGCATTATGGAACAGTCTTACATGATAATCCAAAATGCAAGTATCAAGGCCATAAGAAACCTCTTGGGTCCTACAGAACTCAAAACTGGCAACACAGAAAGGTGCGAAGTCTTTCAGGGGATTTCCTGTAACAAATACAGTGCTATACAGGTAGGTCTCTTTTCCACATACAATGATAGAACAGGAAGAAATTGATATGTCATTCAATTCTATATTGGTCATTTCTTAGTCAGTATTTTATTGAAAATGTGGAAAGTCACCGCTTATGATGGGCCGTTTGCAATTTCTAATGAGAAAAGCGAGACTTAGTCTTCTCCCATTAATAAACCCATGAGTGTCAGATCTTTTTACTTACTAAATCTAATAAGACATAAGTGATGATAACGATGATCAGCATCCTCTTCTTATTGATGACTGTTCAGATGAGATTTCCTAATATTTTTATTTAGTTAACTTGCTATAAATAATTTTCCATATAAACTTAATCAATATGAAAACTCTTTTGACTGTTGTAATTTACTTTAAAGTTACAACAGTCAAGTATGACTGTTGTAAGGCCTTAAGTTACACCAAAACCCTATTTTTTTATTCATCTTAGTTCAAAATTGTCCTAAAAAAAACGGGGAATGTGTAGTTTATGATATTGTCGATCTATTGGCGTGTGTTTCAATTAAAAGTAATTTGTAAATCTTAAGGGGATGCTGAATGTATGCTTAAATTTTAATAAATTGGTTTTACTTTGGAAGCTCATATTATCATGAGTACCTATACTTAATAAACAAAAATATAAAAAATAAAACGGGGAAAGGAATGTTGATATACTGAAGATTATTGATGTATTTTTATTATAACTTTGTAGCTTTCAAATAATGTGTTTGTAAGGCTTTAAATACGGTAAATTACGGAATTATTTAGCTTTTTCCATAATTTCAGACACTATCCTTTACACGGATCGTTTCTACACTAAGCGATTACAGATAAGTAGTATAAAAACATTTTCAGGAGCATTTTTTCTTTTGTTTTCAACTCAATTTGTGATTTTGTGAGTGTAAGGGCCTGTTTTACCACTTCCTGATAAGCCTATCCACCACTTAACTTGACACATAGAGTATGGAGAATCTGTCAAATAAGCCTATCCGGCACTTTATCAGGAAGTGGTGAAACAGGCCATTAATTTAAATAACATTGATTTTATTTTTAGTTGAGAGAAATGCGAGTTACTCTCAAATTATTTTTGTATTGTACTACAAAAGAGACTTACTTAACTACGTTATCTTATGTTAATTATTTTGTAAAATATCAAAATATAAGTAAGTATATTAATTTTGTATTATTTTCTTTTCTTTTTGTATTAAATCATGGATATAAGTTGCACAAAGTAGTTCATATAAGTCTAGATATACCACACGCCACGAATAAAATCATTGTGAAAAAGACGCTAAGATATTTTTTTCATAATTTTGACTTTTTTTGAGTCGAATTAAAGTACACAGTCAAACACTGTATACTTTTTATTAAGTGAGCCATTAAATATTTTTTTTAATTACTTACTTATCATAAAAGTTATTCCAAATGCGTATTCCTTTTCACATAACAGAATTCACAATTTATTCATGTGATAAAGGGTATAAGTTATTTTATACCCTTGAGGAATTTATTTTTTCGTGGGTATAAGTCATTATCTCGAAAAATATTAAATTTACATAAAAAACAACTTAATAATAATAAAGAGCATACTTTGTTTACCAATAAAAATATCACATGTATTATTTAGCTAGCAGTTTAAAGAAGCTACACGAGGACAAACACGAAATTTCTGCGCGCTGAATGTTTTTTGCCTCTCCTGTAAAGTTGTAATTTTAGACTTAAACCCCTTTTCACTAGGGCCACAGATATTTACCTACCTATTTAAATGTGTATCTTATCCACGAGTTCTGAGGAATCGGAAAATGCTGCAAGGGGATCTTGCATGGATAGCCTTGCACCCGCTCCTCAGCCAGTGGCGGCCTTACCCTGGCCATGGGCGGCAGGACGTCTTGGCAAGGTCCTTTGACTTACAAAAAATACCGTGCGAGGCCCCTGCAAGAGCGAGGCCCCGGGCGATTGCCGTGTTCGCCTGCACCCCCTAGGGCCGCCACTGTCCTCAGCATAGGGGCCGGGGTACCCTCGAAATTCTCATACATACTTAATACCAAAATCATTTTCTCATACGAAAATATTTAATATTTTTGAGTTATTTTTCAGCTTAAAATAGTAATTACATAGGTTCCTGCACAAAATTTTTCTAAAAAATATTTAAACTAAAAAATATTTTTTAGTATTTAAATATTTTGTAGTAAATTTACTATTTATTTATATATTTTTTTGTGTTGTACTCTATTTTTTAGTGTTATAATATTTAGTAGTAAATTTACTAAAAAATATTTAAACAAAAAAATTTTTTTTAGTGTTTAAATATTTTTTAGAAAAATTTTGTGCAGGAACCTAGGTAATTACTTACTATTTTAAGCTGAAAAATAACTCAAAAATGTTAAATATTTTCGGATGAGAAAATGATTTTGGTATTAAGTATGTATGAGAATTTCGAGGGTACCCCGGCCTCTTAAGCATTCTTCGGAACTCGCGTTTAAATCTGGCAGATAATGACCATAAGTGCATTTTGTATACAGGGGTATCTCACCAATGTCCCCATGCAGGCTTGCGGTCGAGGCCAGCCCGACGCCCAGCAGTACCCCCAACAACTGTAGGCACATGTCGCGCCGTCGCCAAAACTCTCTTTAGACTGAAACCTTTTTCGCTGCCCTTTAAATATATTTTGATGTAATATATTAAAATATCAATAAGTTTTACATCAATTAATTCGCACGGACTGCCATGCTCGTCATTATAATTCGTCGTATAGTACTTCCAAAAGCGGTTAAAGTGACATTTTGCCGAAACTTTATAATAAATTACCAAATGAAATTTAAATTGAGTTTTTGCAACTAGGCTTATAGACTAAAAAACCTAACATAGGTTACCTATGTTAAAACTTAGAGTAATCATTAAAAATATTTACATATATTTTTTACTATAAAAATTTAAAAATTTTAAGATCGCTTACCTATAGTCACTGGCTAACTTAGTTGGAAATATTATGTAGAGTGAAGAACTTCTAAGCAAACTTCTTCTTCTTGCTTTGGTTTACTGTCAAGTGACACTATTTAAGGTAAGTCGTTAAACCTTTACTGCCTCATTAACAAGTAATAAATTTTAAATGGCTTTTCCTACATATTTAACAAATACAGAAACATCCTTTTCTTCATTTATAAATGAGATCGTTAATGGCAAGTTAATGGTTGTACAATTTTATTTAACTACCTTAAGATTTTCCTGAAGGTGAACCAACATAATATTATAAAGTGCTAGATATGACCGAAACTTTGTTGCGGAAAAATTCTATTGTCGCACTTTCAAGGTTTAAAAAATAACGAACTACAAAATTAACGATTTAAAAGTGAAAAAAATTCACGACTTTTACGATGACTACATTATTTTGCCGGTGGGCGTGAATTTCAAATTAATGGTTTAACATCACGCGGGCCACAAATGAAGTCCCGGCGGGCCGCACGCGGTCTTTAGTCCTTTCGGGGGATAAGTTTTTTTTTTTAATCATTTATTTATCAATAAAAGTTACAAAATCAATGATAAGCGGCGCAATATAAGCTTATACAAGTAACTCCATACCAAGTACAAAGTAACTCCACACCAAATTTTAGCAAAATCAGTTCAGCGATTCAGATAAGTTTTTTTTTTTAATCATTTATTTATCAATAAAAGTTACAAAATCAATGATAAGCGGCGCAATATAAGCTTATACAAGTAACTCCATACCAAGTACAAAGTAACTCCACACCAAATTTTAGCAAAATCAGTTCAGCGATTCAGATGTGAAGAGGTAACAGACGGACAGACAGACAGATAGAGTGATAGAGACACTTTCGCATTTATAATATAATAAAAACAGACTAGATGACGCCCGCGAGGTACGTTGTGCCGAAATAAGTTTATCGCGCGAAACGAATCGCGCGAATAGCATGAACGTAGAAAAAAAGGCGGACGGAGTCTTATTTATTACTAGCTGTCCCGGCAAACGTTGTTTTGCCATTTAAAGTATATTTTCTACATCATCAGTTGATACATGTTTTACCCCCTCTTTTGTCCCCTAAGAGGGTGTGGGGGGGAAGGTCATACACCAGATGTTAAGTTGAAAAACACAGTTAATACCTAATATGAAGTAAGTCCACTAAAGAAAAAAGTTGTATACAAAATCTGACCCCTCTTTGGTCCCCAGAGAGGGTTGAGAGGGGAGGGGGGGGAGGATTTTTATACACCAGATGTTGAGTTGGAAGAAGACAAACATAATATATCTGTGAAAACCGTATGGAAATCGAATCAGTAGTTTTCGTGTTAAAGAAAAAAGTTTGATACAAAATCTGACCCCCTCTTTTGTCCCCTTAGAGGGGTGGGGGAAAAAAATTTTATACACCAGATGTTAAGTTGGAAGAAGATAAATATATCTGCGAAAAACACATTCAAATCGGATCAGTATTTTTCGTGTGATGCTGGAACAAACATACAGACAGAAAGAAAGAGTGACAGACAGACAGACAGACAGACAAAAAACTAACCACATTTTTGGCTTCTCTAGCGATGTAGTGACAAAGGTGTAATTTCGGGTGTCATTTCATATCTTTTATGTACAGAATTTTCATTTCTACAACAGAATATTGTATTCCTCCCGCACGCGCTTTGGTGACGCCTACTATCGTAATATTTTAATTTCGCCATAATTTCAAAACCAAACGTCCAATTTTAATCATTCAAAGACCTAATATTATCTACATAAACTGTACTTAGTGATAAAATAATTTATTTTGATAAGGATTAATAGCGTGAGTAAAATATATCCGTTTCAATTTAGTCAAAAAAAAAATCAGGATTTTTAAATAAATAAATGGTTATTGTGCCTCACTCGACATAGATAGGTATAGTGTGTCGCGGACTTTTTTGTAGATATTTATAAGATCTACAATTACTTAGAACATTTTATGGTTCTATCTTTTATAGTTTAGGCAGCGTACGCAAAATAAGTAACTTTTCTAGCTGATTTTTAGGGTTCCGTAGCCAAAATGGCAAAAAAGGAACCCTTATAGATTCGTCATGTCTGTCTGTCTGTCTGTCTGTCTGTCTGTCTGTCTGTCTGTCTGTCTGTCTGTCTGTCCGTCCGTCCGTATGTCACAGCCACTTTTCTCCGAAACTATTAGAGCTATACTATTGAAACTTGGTAAGTAGATGTAGTCTGTGAACCGCATTAAGATTTTGATGCAAAAATGGAAAAAGTATTAAAAATTTTAGGGGTCCCCATAGGTACAACTGAAACAAAAAAATTTTTTTTTCATCTAACCTATGCGTGTGTGGTATCTATGAATAGGTCTCTAAAAATCATATTGAGGTTTCTCATATCATTTTTTTCTAACCTGAATAGTTTGCGAGAGAGACTCTTCCAAAGTGGAAAAATGTGTGTCCCCCCCCCTCTAATTTCTAAAGTAGAGGCATGATAATTATAAAAAAAATATATGATGTATATTACTATAAAAACTACCAACGAAAATTGGTTTGAACGAGATCTAGCGAGTAGTTTTTTTTTATACGTCATAAATAGTAAAACTTAATGAAACAAAAAAAAATTTTTTTCATCTAACCTATGCGTGTGTGGTATCTATGGATAGGTCTCCAAAAATCATATTGAGGTTTCTCATATCATTTTTTTCTAAGCTGAATAGTTTGCGAGAGAGACTCTTCCAAAGTGGAAAAATGTGTGTCCCCCCCCCTCTAATTTCTAAAGTAGAGGCATGATAATTCTAAAAAAAATATATGATGTATATTACTATAAAAACTACCAACGAAAATTGGTTTGAACGAGATCTAGCCAGTAGTTTTTTTTATACGTCATAAATAGTAAACCTCAATCTAAATTTCATTAAATCGACTGAAATATAAAAATAAATAAAAAATAATATAATTTCATAAAAATTAACCTTATTGCTGCTGCGGAACCCTCCATGGGCGAGTCCAACTCGCACTTGGCCGCTTTTTTATTTACACCTTGCGTCCGAAAAACTCAAATATCTTACGGAACCCTACTTTTTTCCAAAATAAAATGTAGCCTATGTTCAGCAGAAATAATGTAAGATTCCAATAGCAAAAGAATTTTTCAAATCGGTCCAGTAGTTTCGGAGCCTATTCGACTCAAACAAACAAACAAACAAACAAACAAACAAAAAATCAAATCTTTCCTCTTTATAATAGTAGTATAGATAAAGGCTCCATTCCGCCGCGCGCCGTGGCGCACGCGTGGACGTACCCGTGGACGTATCCGTGCACGTCCTCGCACGAATAAATCCGTGCGTGGACGTGCACGGATTTATTTCTTTGACTTGAGTCAATTCGTGCGTAGCGTGTCCGTGGGTTGCAGTGGACACAGTCACATAATATTTTCTTACAAAGCGAAGCTTGACGCACGTGCGTAGTCTCTCCGTGCGCCGCGGTGGAACGGAGCCCTTATTATACACAGAACTGTGTCTTCAGAGTCGGCCACGCACACATTCTTACGCCTGTCAAATGGTATGGACTAGCTTAAGAATGTGTGCGTGCGGACTGTGTACATGCAGTCAGCCTGGCCGACTCTGAAGACACAGTTCTGTCATCTGTGTATAATAAGACCCCGTCCGCCTTTTTTTTACGTTCATGGTGAATAGATCCCGAACAGTGTTAAGTAGATATTGAATACTATTAAAACTTATTTTATGATGTTTTCCAATCACATATTATCCCACATTGATTTGCTCTTACTACCTCTATTTTCACGTCACATCATTCATAAATAATACATAAACCCAGAACCTTTACTAGCAACAACCAAAAAATTGTATTTTCACAGAATGAGTTTATCTTTTGTGTCAGAACTCGAACAGAACGTGACAGAATTGTACCTAATCAGAGCCAGTAGCCAACACGTTTTTTTCATCGCTTCTTTATAGAATCGCCCACATCGTCAATCAAAATGTATGTACCAAAATTATACATATTATTATCGAACAGTAATTACGTCAATTCCACACATTTTGATCGGTTTTTTCACACTCTCGCTGATGGAAGTTTTTCCGGCAACCTTTCCGGACTTTTTTAAACGTTTTATTATTATTTTATTATTATTATTAAGTATATTTAATTATTAAGTACCTACTAACACATCATGTTTCATCAATTCATCACTAACCATAATAACCATAATGCTATAATAATAATCCATATCCATATTAATATTATAAATACGAAAGTGCGTGTGTCTCTGTCTGTCAGTCTGTCTGTATGTCTGACTGTCTGTCTGTCTATTACCTCTTCACACCGAAACCGCTGAAGCGATTTTGCTGTTTGGTATGTAGATAGATACTTCAAGTCCCGGGAAAGGACATTGGATACTTTTTATCCCGGAAAAATGTACGGTTCCCGCGCGATAAACGAACTTTGGCGCAACGGAGTTGCGGGCGTTATCTAGTAAATTATTATAACTTTACTTTTAGAATCATTAAGCACAGTATTATATCGCCTGAATATTGAAGCAGGCAAACTTACTTTTACAACTAATAGCTACTAAACTACTTGCCCACTAGTAACTTCTCTATCAGTACATTGTCCATAGCTACTAATATTACACATGCGAAAGAGTGTCTGTCTATTTGCTACATCTTCACGCTCAAACCACTGAACCGATTAGAGTGATATGACCACAGACATAGATCATGATACCGCATGTGTATGTACTTCGCGTGCCATATCGCGCTCCCAAACGACGAGCGATGCTCGTCTTTCGAAAGTCTGCTCTTTAGTCTGCTATCGGAATCGGACGTCAATCGGAATTTTAAAAATGCCAAAATGCCTAAAAGTGCCGTATTGAGCTGTAGAAATTCAAATAGAAACGTTGGCCTGGATAATGGGCACTTTTCTTATCATCGGTACGTCACAGTAGCTATAAAAAAGTGGCACGCTCGTTTTCATGCAAATGGAGCGACATGCGGTATCTATCTTGATCTTAGATGTATGTGGATATGACCGTATAGATATACTTTGAGTCCCAGGAATTGACATAGGAGAATTGACATCGTTTATCGCGCGGGAACCGTACATTTGTTTGGGATAAAAAGTATTTATCCCAAACAAATGTACGGTTCCCGCGCGATAAACGAATTTTAAAGCAACGAAGTTGCGGGCGTCATCTAGTCCATAATAATGCAATTAATTTAATAGCACAATGAAATCGATGATTAATTAATAAGTCGCGTAACAAGGGAAGTTTGTTCGACAGAACTCGACGCCCCTACAGGATCTTTAAAAATCAAAGTTTTTTGATCAATTATTTACCGGCCCGGCTTTTAGATAACTTTTCTTAATGTAAAAAATTTAAAAGTTTCGCGGCCTGATATTAATAAAAGGTGCTTAATGGATGCTTTTAACCTAAAAATGTATTACGTACCTAAGTAAATAAAACACCTTTGTTTTTTCGATATTCTTCGTAGAGAAAAACGGAAGTGGCACAATAAGTGCCACCTCCATTATTTTCTACGTCTTTACGTCTACGGTCTTTTTGTTTACTCTACTCTACCAATAATGTAGACCTAGGTCTACATCCTTGTGTCATGACACCTGTCCGTGGGAGAGCTATGCTTCGGCACAAAATGGGCCGGCTTGACCGGAGAAATACCACGGCCTCACAGAAAACCGGCGTGAAACAGCGAATGCGCTGTGTTTCGCCGAGTGAGTGAGTTTACCGGAGGCCCAATCCCCTACCCTATTCCCTCCCTACCCTCCCCTATTCCCTTCCCTTCCCATCCCTACCCTCCCCTATTACCCTATTCCCTCTTAAAAGACCGGCAACGCACCTGCAGCTCTTTCTGATGCTGCGAGTGTCCATGGGCGACTGAAGTTGCTTTCCATCAGGTGACCCGTTTGCTCGTTTGCCCTCTTATTTCATTCAAGCTATTATCTCGCAAAATGTACGGTTCCCATCGGCGCGACAATATTGAATATTATTCCACTCTCAGTAAAAAACTCGGCAAATCGCAATCGAAGTGGTGTATCACTGAGAGGAGTGAGTTTAGCTCGGTAATCTATTTACTGGGCTTTTTACCACGAGTGGGGTAGGGGGAAAGGGTAAGACTCTCCCCCTTTTTAGGGGACGAATTGATGAAATAAAAGCAACAGTTTGGGCGTCCGACTACCTGCTGCCATCGAATATAAAACGTTGATAAATTGGTCTATCATACTGTTATTGGTATCGATTTGTATGTTGATGCTGTAAAGATAGGTCTTGTGTGAACATTGGTTGCGCACAATTTTAAGATCGCTCGAAAAAAGTGGTAGGAGTATGTGTACAGTAGCGTTAGTTAGTTAGTTAGCTTCTAATATGCAATAACCATCTGATCATTAGTGAATCCTTTGATATTTGATCCAATAGCATATGCCAATACGTACGTACCCGCTCCTTTTCCCACTATTTGAGACCTAAAATCGAACATCGCACTTTTAGTTTTTACCTTCCACTAAATTGTTTATCGATGTTCTGCTTGACCTAACGTCACATTTTATCTAGTTCCTACTTCGATCACAATATTATGTGATCGAAGAGTTCCTACTTCCTAGCTTCAGAAGCTGATCGCACATATTTTGTCAGTACCGTACGCGTCGACGGTCGAACACATCGCATAGTTATACACGAAATGCGGCGCGTACGGTGCGGACGAATGTGCGAGGTTTCACATCATTTCATAGTTCATGAAACGAATTCTAAACAACTTCTATAAGGTGATCATCAGCACTGATAAAATATTATGTACGATCACCTTAATTGATGGAATAAAAAAAAAATTAAGAGTTTTTCCAAAAGACTATCATGCCACAGTACAAAATGTCATACTATTCTATCATAATATAATATCATTTTTGCCCGTTAACGGTAAAAAATAATAATACATTTTCATTCCTATCGAACATAGCGTTCTTGCGAAAGCTTCTTGGGGGCGTTGAGGCATCGTAGAGGCACGTCCTTGCTCTCTAAAACATTGTGTATGACGTGCTATTGTGGGATGAACGAAGGGATGTCGGTTCTAAATTGGTTTTGAATAGTGGTCTGTGGTTTTTGACCACGCATAGCAGCTGTAGTGCCTGTAGTGGTTTTATATCACATAATTATAATCTGCTTTTTATAGTTAGATATCAAAAAATAAACAAAAATCAAAAATCTTTATTAGCTTCTCCCACAATACAAAGAAGTAGTACAAATATCAATATGGTTACAAATTATCGTAGGAGACTGGTGCCCTAACTAGGTTGCCCTGTGTAAAGAGGTCACCAGGCCCCCCTCAAAAACATCACAAGTAGTACATTACAACAAGATATAATTACGACTACGCAATGTTGTTAACGGCTTCTTATAGACGAATGGCACGCGTCGACGGCAGTCGACGGCTCACGGCAGCCAACGTCATTGGCTGGATTTTTTTCCATTGATTTTTTTTACACTAATTGTCGACTCGTGCCGTCGACAAATGCCGTTCGTGTGTAAGCGCTCTAAATCCTAGGCCTACGAACGTAACGTCTGTTTCTATCATCGTACACATCTGACATATTTGGCATTGTACACACACAGATATTTCATGTATACTGACTACTGAGTGTTTAGTGCATAAAGATAATATACCTAGCGGAATAGAGAAACCAAGGCCTGAGCAAGCGAGATGTCACTATCAGTAACACTGCGTGGTAAAAAGAGACGTGTGATACATGACAGCCTCTTCCTAGGGTTCCGTACCCAAAGGGTAAAAACGGGACCCTATTACTAAGACTTCGTTGTCTGTCCGTCTGTCCGTCCGTCTGTCTGTCTGTCTCCAGGCTGTAACTCAAGAACCGCTATAGCTAGACTTCTGAAATTTTCACAGATTGTGTATATCTGTTGCCACTTGCCGCTATAATAACAAATACTGAAAAAAAATAAAGTTAATATTTAAGAGGGGCTCCCATACAAGAAACGTGATTTTTTTGGCCTTTTGTGGTCGTAATCAATAATGGTAGCAACTAGGCACTTGAAATTTTCACAAAATCCTTAGTTATGTTTGTAGTTTAGTAAATAATAATAAAATTAAAATAAAGTAAATATTTAAGGGGGGCTCCCATACAAAAAACACATTTTTTCCCTATTTTCGCTCTATAACGGTACGGAACCCTTCGTGCGCGAGTCTGACTCGCACTTGGCCGATTATTTTGACATCCAGTCGGCACATTGACAATTTAATCTCATAGAAAGATCTTACCATTAGGGTTTTATTGAGAATCCTCTCGTGCGGTAGTGAAGAGTCTGATCGTCTGGCTGACCGCAGACCGCGAGCCGTAATTGCGTCATTCCGGTCCAAGACACCGCGTGCGAATTCCCGGGACATCTGGGATTGCCCGCGGATTTCTCGGATATTTGCGATCACCCGCGAATTCCCGGCGTACCTTCAGTCCCAGCCCGCTGATGTTGTATATTGACCAGATGAATTGTATTAAATGTTTGTTGTCTGACCGTTTTTAAGTACGTACATAAAGGGTAAAACGGTCGTCTGTCCGTCCGAAATCGAAGTTTTCTACACAGCTGAAATCAATCACGTGGGCTTCGGCCTGACCGAGCATAACACTCGGTCGGAAGATCTTCCTTTGCGGCCACCACGCATATTCACACAACAATGCAGAAATTTATTTTCCTGTCCTATTTGAAAAATACTTTCTCCATGAGTCAACTCAGATTATATTTCTTTAATCGGAGTCCGGCGTCCCCAGGCGCCGCAACTTTAATGTGTTATTTCAGCTTCACTTTTTGTGGGTCACTTTTGATTGTGTTGTCCGGAGCAGTAAAGTCTGAGGGTGTGTTCCGATATACAATTCAGTATACGGGCTAGTGGTCATGACGTAGTCGACGCCATACGTTTTAAGCTTTTATCGCGGGCTTTGAACATCAAGAAATTCCCTAACGTAATTATCCGCGAACAAACATTAAAAAAACATAATAATATTATATACCACCTCCTTTTTGGAAGTCGGTTAAAAATATACGCATTGACGTGTACGATTTTGTACAGATGACATTTTAACACTAGTCTCACCAGTGGCAGTTGTCACACTAGTACCTGAGCAGACAGAACTGGCGTTGGATACGTCATGACATCTTGAGCTCTGTATACTGGGTTTCATTTTGGAACCTAGCCTAACAAATTCTACTAAGCTGAACGTGGCCATGTTCATGGCCATCACGAGACCTGGATGAAAGAAATTATTTGATTTGCATAAATACTTAAACCGCTAAGTACGTTGTACGTGAACAGAATAAAATAATATTTTAGGAGGCCCTGAATTTTTAATTGCAAAATGCATTAGCGTCATTATGTCGAGACTACGACATGGCTTGCGATAAATTATGTATCCATATAATAATTGCGACATCAAAAATCGGTTTGTTTGGGCGTGAATAGGTAACAAACAGGCAGACAGACAGACACACTGTCATACATTTTATAATATAAAGTACATAATAAATATATGGATTGTCTCCGAGTACGGCTGTAAGACTGCTTCTACTTCTTTTGTCCTTTGTAGTTTACTTATACTAAACTACTAACCTGGACAAAAATGTAAAGTGCAGCAGATTAATACCATCAAATATTTAAAACGTTTTAAATATTTGAATCATCTTAGGAAATTCAAACTTACCTACGCTTAAACTGTAGAACACATTTTGCATTAAATCACACTCTATGTAGCGCGTAAATTGATTGCAGAAGATTACATTTAAATAAGTAATTGGAGCCTTTCTCTGCCATTAACGAGCTCAATCCGCGCTCGTTTCGTGCTGGAAAAATAATCCCTTATAAACAAGGAGCCAGGTTACCAGGGCCGGACCGGAAGCTTAGGGGGCCTGTGCTAAAAGTAGCGTACTGATCTTCGCAGCACGCGAGTGCGACCAACGAAAAAAAAACTGGAGAGGCACACCTGGATGGAACGAAGTTATAAAAAATCGTCGCTACACCACACCGTTCAATGCGAAAGAGAGAGAGAGAGAGAGAGAAAGAGAGAACCGCTATCTACTGCACGGCTTACAACTATAGCAAAAAGGGTCATTACAACTTTTCGTCTTAATTTTTTCTGTATATAAGTCCCCTTTCGCAACGCGCGATAAGGAACTTCGTTCTAAAAATACGTGTGGCATTCGGGGTCTGCCGTGGTAAAGCTATTGCAAAGCACTTTATATCAATATAATCCAAAGAGAAAATACCTTGAGAAGGTCCTTATCACCTCTGTTAAAAAACATTATCAATTATCATACTACCACTAGCGCGATGTAGCTAACAAAGAGCGTCATCTATTATGATGCGAGCCGAGCCGTAGGCTGCCGAACTGAAACGACGTTAGACGAATGTTAGGTGTTTTTCGTTATGGAGTGGGAGAGCCATGCTTCGGCACGAATGGACCGGCTCGACCGGAGAAATACCACGCTCTCACAGAAAACCGGCGTGAAACAGCGCCCTGTGTTTCGCCGAGTGAGTGAGTTTACCGGAGGCCCAATCCCCTACCCTATTTCCTTCCCTACCCTCCCCTAATCCTTCCCATCCCATCCCTACCCTCCCCTATTCCCTCTTAAAAGGCCGGCAACGCACCTGCAGGCTGCAGCTCTTCCGATGCTGCGAGTGTCCTTGGGCGATGGAAGTTGCTTTCCATCAGGTGACCCGTTTGCTCGTTTGCCCCCTTATTTCATAAAAAATGTTTTTTTTTTAATTCGGTCGCCGTACTCAAAGCTAGACTCAAGGCTAAAACATTTTAAATGTCAGTTTGTAATACCAACTAGGGTAGAGTTTAATTATCGCACCTTCAGTAAGACACGTGCGTCGTGCAATAATTATCATAATACAGGGTGCAATTAAACCTTCCTGCCAAATTTTTTCCAGGGATTAAAGTATCACTAGGAGAGTTCATTTAACAAAAATAAAATTGGGTGTTATTTTTTTAATGACATATTAATTTATCCCATTTAAAATCGTTGCAGAACGGTCACTCGCGGCGGCGATTAGTAGCAGGGTAACGGTTTCTTAGGATAACTTTGTAGTGTTTTTTAGGATAACTTTCGTAAGCTATTTCTCAACATTTTAGTACTGAGTGATTATAAAAGAAAAAATACGTGTATTTTTATTTTTAACAAAGATCAATATATTATCAAAATTTGGCAGTAAGGTTTAATTGCACCCTGTATTAACACGCTTTTATTATCTTGGACTGTATTGTGTAACGGAATCTTTGAGCACAATTTTCATCTATCGTCAGTGGCGTAATTTTATTCAATTATAATGCAATAATATTTTGTTAAAATTTTTGAAAAATGAAAATAAAAAAGCATGTTTTTTAAATTATTTTTTTAAATAATCATTTGCGCCCCCGTCTTACCGATGATATGATGGTAGATCCGGCCCTGCTTCCATCTCGTTACCCACGAACAACGTCGCCCGGGGGACATAGGGGACGCAAGGGGGACATCCGTCGCGGGATAGCCCGGATATTGCTATCGAGTGCGTTTTTCACCGCGAATCCCGGATCCTTTGGAGACGATAAGCTAACGTCTGCCGGCCGGCGGCCCCCCGTGAGGTTATCTGAATATTAATTGTCACACAATACTTTGTATTATCTGATAATATGACTAGATGACGCCCGCAACTTCGTTGCAACGCAATTCACACGGGAACCGTACATTTTTTGAGATAATAAGAAGACATGAAGTAAAAAAAAAACCGAAAAATATAACCTATAACTAAAAGTTAAAAAACAGCCCTAATCATGTTAGGGGGAGGAAAAAAAAATAGGACATGAAGAGGTAAAATACATCAGACAGACACTTTCGCATTTATAATATTATGTGTGGATTAACTGACTTAACAAAGGAGGAGGTTCAGCGTTCCAAGCATAAAATATAGCATCCTCATCACCTTGATTGGCTTCCACCGTGCGTTTTTCACAAATCGTGTCTGGTCGGGTTGGCCCGCTAGGTTTATAATAATAATAATATTAATATCTGTGGACGCTTTAAACCACCACAGAATACATATTATTACAAACACCACGTCAGTTTGGCGAAGGGGACAAGGGGTATCGTGCGGGCACAGATTACTATACAGCATGACTGGTGAGACATGTTCAATACTCGAGGACGTGATAGGCTATTATTAATATAGTAGTTGAAAAAAATAATATAAAAAATAATATCAATTGATCACTGAGTAAATGTAGCTTAAATTTAAATAATAATTATCCCACAAAAAACATTTTCATGTAAAAATGTTGCCAAGATGAGAACATAATATTATTATAGTTCGTGGTGTCAAAAAGTAGTAAAATCTCATGTAGAGCCAAGTTTCTAACCTTACATACTTAGCCCTAAATCTAAAAACCTTAATTAAAACCTGGCCATTTTTCTTTAGTTAGGGTATATTAAGTTCAAAGCCCTGCCGAATAACCAAATGGCCAAGCCATCGATTTTGACTAACGTGTAGAGTTTTTAGATTCTTCTCGTTCGGCTGACACATTATAACATTAAATTATTACGTTTGTATGAATTTAAGGGGCAATTAACGAGGATGTGGGCTCGCAATATTAGAAAAGTTGCAAGTGCTTTGCCAGCCTTTAAGAGGGGATCTGTTATATAAAATTAGGAGACAAATGAGCAATCAGGTCACCTGATGGAAAGTAAGTTCTACTGTCGTCTATAGACACTAACATCAGAAGTGTTGCAAGTGCGTTTTCGGTCTTTTTATGAAGGAATAGGCTAAGGGAATCAGCAGAAGAGAACAGGGATAGGGAATAAGGCTTAGGGTGCAGTTGGGCCTCTGCTTAACTCACTCACTAAGCGAAACACAGGGCAAGCGCTGTTTCACGCCGGTTTTCTGTGAGTCTATGGTCTCTCATGTCTAATACGTATTTTTTTTGGCACAAGAATTATTTTATACTCTATTTTTAAACTTGTAACTAGCACAAGAAACGGGGGTATCTCATACTAACATCCCCTCTCTATATCAAGGGGATGGGATAGGTTAGGTTGGGTTTGATAATTTTTTTGTTGTTTCTGTACTAATAGTATGTCACATACCAAATTTCAGCTTTCTATGACCGTACTGTTAGGGTACAGGAAGTACCCTAACAATTTTGATGATCGGTGAGTCAGTCCATTATTGTGGGGTTTTTGGACCCCTATAAAATCTAAAGTATAATAGTAACAATATTCAAACTTTGCGCATTTAATTATTATACTCATGTCATAATATCTTGAAAACTTCAACTATCTGGCATTATCCAAACCAAAGTTACGAGGGTGCAAAAATACGACGAAACGTTTCGAGAAAAGGTAGGTAGTGCCCGTGCGCGCTTCGCTTGGCTCATCTTGGCGGCTCATCACTCCCGTGCCCCCAGATTTACCCAACGCACGGTCACCGCGCGCGGTCTTACCGCGCGGGGCGTAAGTGTCCATGATTCATTTATTTAAAGGCAAATTTAGTCAAAAATTAAGTACCTAATTTTATTACATAATTATAATAATGAGAATCGACTACCGAGTACTCTCCATAAGTATCGGTAATGTCTCACCAGTCATGCTGTATATTAGGTATACTAAATAGTTACTATAAATATTATGGTGCGGGCGTCATCAAGTAATTTTGTTATAATACATTATATCGTATCTCTCGAAGTGGATTGAATTCTTTAATCAGTATGATAAAAATAAATTCTTGAAAATAATAATAATTCAAAAAGTCCCCCTGACTTCACAAAAACTGTAATTATTCATTAACTCTTGCTTAGACTCAATTATACTTTCAGATTTCGCAAACAAATTTTTTGTTCTAATTATTTTATGAGAAAATTCAATTTAGTTTTATAATAATAATTTATTATCAACTTTATTGGATGAAGAAAACGTGACTATATTGAACTCTTCGTGATCGGCTGAGCGGAGTTATAAAGGTCGGAAGGAATAATATAATTTTAAAGTCAAAATAATTTAAGGTGGCGCCAGCGGTCATTGACCTTTCTAGTCTAGGAGCTATGTGAAAATGCTCGCTCATAAACCTACCTCTTGGTACGGAGTACTATTATATATTCTGTGCTCTTGGTAACCGGTAGACCGTAGCGTGTACGCGTTATCGCCCACTTTGGGAAAGGCTGCTGTAAAGTAATTAATAATCGTCTCTGAGTGTGGCAGTTCGACTTCTACGGCCTACTGGTTCGTTCTATCTATTGTCATGTTGTCAACAACAGCAGCTGTTCTACGTCACCCTATCTTTTATCAAAATATGTTATGAATACAGCATGAATAGAAGAAGGGATACGTTGTGAAATACAATGTCTGAGCTCTAAGACGTACAATAATACTATTATACATAAGCTATCAAGCTGTTCAAGACGTTCCTATAGAAGCGAAGGTCCTATAGAAATTTCAATGAATAATTTTCCATAACACACAAATCACTGTCTATAATGCCTCGGTTTTCCTTTCAGGGTTGTTAGGTATACAAAATTACAAAGTGAGTGTAAAGTTTTAAAAGTAAATTAGTCAAAACAAAATAAGATGGCTCATGACACTAGCGGTCATTGAACTTTCTAGTCTAGGAGCGATGAGAAAAATGCTTGCACTGTATTCTATTAACCTCTTAAATAGACAGACTATAATAGAGGTTGATCCATCGGAAAACCCCCAACTTTTTAGGGTTCCATAGTCAACAAGGAACCCTTATAGTTTCGGTCTGTCCGTCTGTCTGTCCTCAGTTTTTCTCAGAGACTACAGGGCCTACAAAGCCGTAATTCGGCATGAATGCCGACAATGCGGTATATAAAATCTTCAAAAAAAATATTTTGGTACTTCCTCTACACATCAAGTGGGAATGATTTTTTTTTCGCGTGTGAAACCCCACCGTGTAGGGTGCGTTGGATAGGTTTTTAAAAAAAATATTAAGAGCATTCAAAGAGCATTTTCCGATTTAGGGATCCATTCGTGAAATATGAAGTTTTAAAGTGGAAAAAATCGTTAGTCTTTCTACCAGCTAAACGGTTGCTTCTGGGAATGTTTAAAAATTAACGGGAGTAGAAAATATGCTGTAAAAGAAAACTATCACAGCTAAGAACACTTCATAAGTTATCGAGCAATAGTCGATGAACTATAAAAATGTTTGTATAAAAAAACGATGAAATATGACAAGTTTTTTGACAGGGGGTCAACAACCGCTACCGCCTGATTTCCGCATTCGGCGGTTTGGACGTGAAGAAAAAACAGACAGACAGACACACTTTCGCATTTATAGTATTAATTAAGTGTATTTTGCAGTAACTGTACATTTTTCCGGGATAAAATCTATCCTAGGTCCTTCCCCGGGACTCAAAGTATCTTCATACCAAAGTTCAGCAAAATCGGTCCAGCCGTTTATGTCGTAACCAAGGGAAATATGGATTCATTTTTATTTATATATAGATATGTCAAATTCTACATAACACAATCAAACATTACTGTGTTCTCCGACTTTGGAGTGAACAACATTCTCAACAGTCGCCAGGACGACTAAATAGAAACAGTTGCGAGAACTACAAACAACTTTACCTTCCACTGTACCTCATGGACAAAACTTCACCAAGCTCGTGCGAGCGATGATTTTAATGAGAAACTCGCTAAAGTTTCCAAGTTAATTACAGAATTTAATAAGTGTGTTTTCATTTGACGTATTTATTTATTCTAGTTGGCCCGTCCCACCAAAAAAAGCGATGAAATTACATCATCACAAATTATATTTTACAGTAATGAAGCATTAAAAATTTCTAGTTAAGTACGTTACGTAAGTACGTACGTAATTTTATTGATTTTTTATTTACAAGAACCAACACCATAGATATTATAAACTGAATTAATCAGTTAAGCTGTTCGCGAGATTAGCGCTTACACACACTGGACAGCTGTTCATTTTCATATTATAGAACAGTGTTTTTAACCTATGGGTCGCAAACATACATAATTACATACATCTATCTATATATATAAAACTCAAAGGTGACTGACATTCAAATTCAAATTCATTTATTTTTGCGTATGTGTGTTACAATAATAGGTCTTACAATATTTGATGTTAGGTTCAGCACATAGGCCTCTATGGGCATGCAAAATTAACAATAAAAATAATTACAGTCTACATTCTACAACAATTAAAATAGATTATTAACAACCATCACACTCATAAAATTTATACCTATGTCAAATTTTCAATCAAATAAATTAAAACATTAAAATGATATCATGCAATTACCATTTAGATCATAAAAGTATTACATTTGCAGCAATAATTAATATAATATAGTAACATTAATTCATTAATATTACCTATTCAAAATTATTATATTGTATAAAATGTCATTATTAAATTAAAATGTCAGTATAAATAAAGTAATAAATTTATCAAAAAAAAAATTATTATATAAAACATGTCATAGTATAAATTTAGATTAATATTAATATAACAATAGCAAATTGATTTTTATAAATTTATAACAAGTCGCCAATTAGTTACGAAAGAGAATTTCGACAGTATAGAAGCATTTATCAACTACGAGTAAATATTTTTTAATTCATTTTTAAATCTTTGAATGCTGTCTATTTCTTTAAGACTCTGCGGTAGTTTATTATATATTTTAGTTAGCCATACCAAAAACATTTTTTCTAATTAGAGTGGTTTTTGATCCAACACAACATAATTTGTCTGCTAATCTTTTTGTGTTGAAACGCTCAAGCAAATGTAGATTTGATCGCACAAATATTGCTACTTCGAATATGTACAAACACGGAAAGGTAAGGAGCTTTGCACAAACACAAGGAGCAATGCTAATGTGGCCATAGATATTCAGGAAAAAATTATGACTCTACCGGCGTTACCCAGGGAGGAAACAGGGGACAACTTTTGTATGGAAAAACGGCTCTAGTGTATCCTCTTAAAGGATTGGAACCTGGTGTTGGGACACATTGTATAGACGTCACCTAGGTATCATATTTTTCCCAAAGCCTTTTTAACCATCTGCAGTAAGCGCTGGTAACTGTTCGACCGTTTTAGAAGGTTCAAGGATGATTCTTTAGCAATAAGAACGTACGTTCGTGCACCAAATATAGAGACCGACAGGTAACACACAATAACACACGTTTACGTCAATATCTTGTTGATTCAGACGTTAATCAGAAATAATCGGCCAAGTGCGAGTCGGACTCGCGCACGAAGGGTTCCGTACCGGTATAGAGCGAAAGTAGAAAAAATTGTGTTTTTTGTATGGGAGCCCCCTTAAATATTTACTTTATTTTAATTTTATTATTAATTATTACTAAAGTACAAATATAACTAAGGACTTTGTGAAAATTTCAAGTACCTAGCTGTTACCATTATTGATTACGAGCAAAAAAGGCCAAAAAAATCACGTTTCTTGTATGGGAGCCCCCCTTAAATATTAACTTTATTTTATTTTCAGTATTTGTTGTTATAGCGGCAACAGACATACATAATCTGTGAAAATTTCAGAAGTCTAGCTACAGCGGTTCTTGAGTTACAGCCAAGCCAAGCCAACCTGTCGACAGACAGACAGACCGACGGACAGACGGACAGACATCGAAGTCTCAGTAATAGGGTACCGTTTTCACCCTTTGGGTACGGAACTCTAAAAAAAGCCATATACCACGGATAATTATTTTTACGACCTAAAAAAATTTATTGAGATTAACGAACCTTTACAAGATGGCAGCGGAACCAAAATTTTTAGGGTTCCGCACCCAAAGGGTAAGAACGGGAACCTATTACTGAGACTTCGATGTCTGTCCGTCTGTCTGTACGTCTGTCTGTCTGTCTGTCGACAGGTTGTAACTCAAGAATGGTAATAGCTAGAGAGTTGAAATTTGCACAGGTTATGTATTTCGTGGAGCTAAAGACGCCGGTGTAAAGATTATGGATCAATCCCTAGGAGACAACGCTCACTGGTTATCGGACGAGATGGTGGATAAAATGAGTAGCGTAATTATGGCTAGGATAAGTGCCTTTGAATTGAGCATTATGCAGGAGATTAAAGCCACAGTCGCTGTTTTAGCGAATGAGAATACGAAACTGAGACAGGAGTTAAAGGATGCTAATATGGAATGTAGCTCCTACAAGAAGGAAGTAGAACGTTTAAAGGCTGAAAGATTAGTATTGCCAGCTACTGTACCTGAGACATCTGCCCCGTCATACGCTTCTAAGGTAGCCGAGTCATTCCCCAAGAAGAGTTCTATTATACCTGAGAGACCTATCATGGCAGACACCAGTCACCCGAAGGTAGCCGGAAAAGCAGCTATGAAAGAAGTAGTTGATGTGAACGAGTGGGTTGAAGTTAGGAGCAAGAGAGCACATAGGAAACCTGTGGGATTAGGCGGTAATGACAGTATTCCTAATCTTAAGGCCGTTGAACGCAAAAAGTTCTTACACGTGTGGAGGTTAGAGAAATCTACAACAGAGGAGCAGCTAAAGGAGCATATACAACAGACTCTAGGTAATGACACGGAAGTTTTGGTGGAAAAACTGAAACCTAAAACTGATCGCGATTACGCTTCTTTCAAGGTCGGGGTAACGATGAGCAATTTTTTGAGACTCTGTGACCCCGAGGTGTGGCCATTAAATGTCGAATATAGTGAGTGGATTTGGTTTCGCTCCTCAAACCGGCCAGATAAGTCAGACTAAGCATATTTTTATTTTGTATCAGAACGTCAGAGGACTTAGAACGAAAACTGCGCAACTGTTGTCACTGGTAGAGTCATCAGGATCAGATATGTTCGTGTTTACTGAAACTGGCTTAAATGAGTCTATTCAGGATGCGGAATTTGTACCCAGCGGGTTTCAAATATTGAGGTGCGATAGGGCGGACGGCCGCAAGCAGGGAGGTGTTCTTGTGATGGCCGCACCACGCTACGAGTTACGGAGAGTTTCTGTGCCTGGTGATATTGACATTGATAGACATAAGTTTGAATTGATATGTGTAGCTCTATATTTAAAAAATCATTTTTTAATAGCCTGTTGCGTAGTTTATATTCCGCCTCAAACCGATGAGGAGGAATACACAATAATGTTTAGTATACTAGAGAAGTTATGTGTTAAGTATAGGGACAACTTGATTGTATTAGGAGACTTCAATATGTATTCGTGTAACAGTAGTGTAACAAATTATTATGAATATGTAAATGCATTTTGTGAATTCACTCAGTATAACAATGTGCCCAACTGCAACGGGAGACAGTTGGATCTAGTATTAAGCGCCCGCGGCGACGTGTCGGTGTGTGGTGCGGACGAGGCCGTGCTGCCGACAGACGCGTACCATCCGCCGCTGGCCGTCAGTGTTGAGCGAAGCGCGCGACCGCGGCCCTCGCCGGCCGCCGAGCTCGCGGCACCCGACTCGCGGCGCGTGAGTCCCTCGACACTTCATCCGGGTTGTAAGTTATGGAATTTTAACAAAGCAGATTTTTTACAAATGTACGAGTTATTAGGTGAAGTTGACTGGACTGAAATTTACACTTTACAGGATCCTGATTCAGTTTTAGATATATTTTATAGTAAGTTTTATGAAGTTTTGAACAAAACTGTCCCATTAAAATTAAATTCAAATAGTAGTAGCAGATACATTTACCCAGTATGGTATACAGCAGATATTATAAAAGACATAAAAATCAAATATAAATTGCACAAAAAATTCAAACGTACTAAACTCCAGAGCGATTACAAGGAATTCGCATCGTATAGAGCAAGGGTTAAAGCTGAAATTCAGCTGGCTCATGACCGGTATCGCGATCGAGTGCAAGCGCATCTAGCATGTGATCCGAAAGCTTTTTGGGGATACATAAAATCTAAGAAAGCAAACTCTAGCCAGGGGCGGCTGATAAAGGACGGTCGGACTCTGAGCGACTTTGAATGTGCCACTGAATTCGCAAGTTATTTTAAGTCGGTATATAAGCCGGAGTGCCCCGATCTGAGCGTGGAGGCGGCGTGTGCAGCAGCGGGTGGCGGCACGGCGGAGGGTGCGCGGGCGCACGTCGACCGCCTGCGCCTTGACGACGTGCGGCGGGCGATGGCGCGGCTAAAACCTAAGCGCTCAGCGGGGCCTGACGGTATTCCGGCATATATTTTTAAGGACTGTCGTGAGGTACTGACGGCACCGATGCTACACTTGTTCAATGTGTGTATTGACAAGGCGGAGTTTCCCGACCGATGGAAGTTGACGAGGGTAGTACCGGTGCCCAAGGTTAAACTAGCTTCAGCGGCTAGTGATTATAGACCTGTGGCAGTGTTATGTTCTCCTGCTAAGGTTTTTGAATCTGCTATTAACAGTAGTCTATATCCACAAATAAGTGCCCTGTTGTCCGACGCACAGCACGGTTTCCGTCCTGGGCGAGGGACAACTGGAAACTTACTAGATTTAATGTCAACTATTGTACCTGAAGTGGACGCCGGACACCAGGTGGACGTCGTCTATCTCGATTTCCAAAAAGCGTTTGATACAGTAGATAACGATGTACTTTTAGCTAAATTGGCCAGTGTCGGCTGTTCCCCGCACACGCTACAGTTATTTGCCAGCTACCTGCGTGACCGACGTCAGTATGTAGACTGTAATGGACAGGTTTCTGAAATATATTTTACCAGATCTGGGGTAGGGCAGGGCAGTAATTTAGGACCTTCACTGTTCATCATAACAATTAACGATTTACCGAATGCTGTAGATAAATTAAAAAGATTATTATTTGCAGACGATTTTAAATTGATTCAGGTTATTAGAAAAAACATAGATCATGAACTATTACAGAAGGAAATAGATAAGGTATTGCAATGGAGTTCCAAAAATAAACTAAATTTTAATGTGACTAAGTGCTCTGTGCTGTCGTTCACGCGCGCCCGTAACCCTAGTCATCATCAATACCTCATGGACGGGACGCCGTTGCAGCGGCTCACTGAGGTTAGGGACTTGGGAGTGCATTTTACCTCTGACGTAAACTTCAGCAAGCACGTCACTACCGTGTGTAAGAAAGCGTACCGAAATTTGGGGCTGGTGTTACGCATGGCAAATAAATTCACCAACATGGGAGCGGTAAGAACATTATATGAAGCTTTAGTAAAGAGTCACTTGGAGTGCAACTCGGTTATATGGTCGCCACAGGAAACGAAATATAAATTAATGATAGAGCGGATACAAAATAAATTTATCAGGTACTTGTACTCGAGACTACACGGTGTTTACCCTGGGTATCCGTTGTTGTATCCGTCCTTATTTCTACTGGGCATGACGGGTTATTACAAACTCGAAGTGCGTAGGGAGGTTGCACTCGCTACGTACTTGTTTAAGTTACTACGAGGTAAGATCCATAATCCTGCAGTCCTGGAAGCAGTAATTGTGTTGTGTGTCCCGGATGAGTATGCGCAGCGCCGGCGTCGACCACCTCTGTTGCTGGTGCCCCGCGCGCGCACTAATTTACTGCAACGAGCGCCGCTAACACAAGCGCTGCGGGCGCTGAATATGCTGACTTTGCAGATTGATTTATTTTCTTGTTCACTGAGTGAATTCACAAGAGCCGCATTTTGTCTTTTGACATCTAAGAGTGTATAATGTATGAGTGTATAATATGTAGTGAATTTATGTTAAAATTGTGTAAATATTTTAGTTTCTAAAACTATCTGCTGTATTGGGTCATTCTGTAAAAGTAGATATGTGTGTGTGTTTAATAAATAAAAAAAATTTCTATTGCCGCTGTAACAACAAATACTAAAAATAAAATAAAATAAATATTTATGAGGGGCTCCCATACAACAAAAGTTTTTTTTCGTGTCTTTGACGCACCTGCAACTCTTCTGATCTTACGAGTGTCCATGGACGACCATACTTGTTTTCCGTCAGGTTAGCCGTTTGCTCGTTTGCCACCTTTTTGTATGAAATAAGGGGACAAACAAGCAAACGGGTCACCTGATGGAAAGCAACTTCCGTCGCACATGGACACTCGCAGCATCAGAAGAGCTGCAGGTGCGTTGCCGGCCTTTTAAGAGGGAATAGGGTAATAGGGGAGGGTAGGGATGGGAAGGGAAGGGAATAAGGGAGGGTAGGGAAGGGAATAGGGTAGGGGATTGGGCCTCCGGTAAACTCACTCACTCGGCGAAACACAGCGCATGCGCACGCCGGTTTTCTGTGAGGACGTGGTATTTCTCCGGTCGAGCCGGCCGATTCGTGCCGAAGCATGGCTCTCCCACGTCAAAACCTTATTTTAACGACGGTGTTTCCCGCTTTTGTGCTTTAGGTAGAGCCACAGGATACGCCAATACGCAACCGCGACCCTGCCAAAGATTCGGGCCCCAGCCAAACATCAAAATAATATATTTCTTGTGGTAGATAGACCAGCCCTGTGACCTAGCAGTCAGTCGGTCCAGAGACCACGAGATATTTGTAATGCTTAGGTACAAGTTGGAATGCTTAGGTACAAGTACATGAAGATGCAGCAGCCGACGTGTCGTCGCGACACTACTGGTTTCTATGTATTTCTATGAATAAGTGTCGCTAGCTTCGTGTCGCTAGCTACGCAGGGTATTTCATAGAAATTCATAGAAACCATAGTTGTGTCGCTGCGACACGTCGTCTGCGGTTGCTTCATGTAGCCCGCTTCCAACCGACACCTTTAGGTTTACCAACTCAATATTATACCGTTTGTACTGTGGCGGTACCCACAATTCACCTAACAATCCTGCATCGCGCTATCGAAGTTTCGGAGAACGGCAAGATACGTCTGAAATGACGTCAGTGGGCTCCGGCCTGACCGAGCATACCACCTCGCTCGGTCGGAAGATCTTCCTTTGGGCCTCCACGCATTATTCCCACAGTACTATTCGCTATCTATTACCTTCAAACAACGATGTCAATACTCCTTCAAAGTGTTTGTACCTCGATTGTTACTATGAATCCGGAAGTAGGCGACTGCAGCATTTCTATACAATGTTAAATTATATTAGATATGTCTTCCAAATATAGGGTCTGCGAGCCGCCAGATAACGGTAGAGGCCTTCAAATATTAAATTAAAAAAGTAATTAGCTCTGTAATTCCGGCCTGGCGTCGGCAGATTTGAATAAAACGTAGTTTTCACTGACGGCTACGAAAAAATTGTCTTATTGGTTCAAAGTTATCCTAATTTATTGTTTCTTTTGCTGACATATTCTCTAAAGGCTTTAAAGTCAACTACCAAAAGGTTATGAGGCACAAGTTTGTAAATAAAATAGTTAATTAGAGTAGTTGAAAACTAAAAACCCTAGGTTTAATTTAGTCTAAAGCCAGCGACAGCTAGACTTACATCATATTTTAATAAAGCTTAAAGTTCCAGCTCAAGAACAGCACAAAGTCTTAGTACTTTAAGGGTGGATTGCAATTTGCACCAGAGGCGTAGTTAAAGTTAAGGTTAAGATTATCGTCAAATATGGCGTCCATAATGGACTTTTACTAGGGATTTGACAGTAATTCATTTCACATTTTGTTATGGTTAAAGTTATAGTTAAAGTTATAGGTCGGTGCAGCCCACTATAATTAGGGGACTCTCCATTAAATAACACTGAAATCCGTAAAATATTTTATTGATACAATATGTAACACGCACAATCGGATAGGAGCGCGAGCCTCGAGCCTCGACTGCCCGAGCTACGAAACAAGCGTAACATGAAGCGATATAATAAAACATATTGTACATTAGACATTTTATGTATGTAGTGTGTACAGGCTGTACAGTGTACACTTACAAAATGTGAAATGAACTGTCAAATCCCTAGCAAAAGTCGCCATATTTGACGATAACCTTAACCTTAACTTTAACTACGCTTCTGGTGCAATTCACTCTAACAGTGTCCGGCAGTAGGTCTGTCAAAAGTAGCCGGTAATCATGGAAGGCGAAATTTTTACAGTTATTCTGAAGAAAATAAGATAAAAAAAATTGAACTTTATACTTTATCGATGGTAGACCCTTCAGAACTTTAACTCGTAAAGTAACCGCGACCGAAACTTCATAGGTTGTTGGTTGGGTTTCGATCTAACAGGCAAACATTCAGCATTTATAAAATGATGAAAGTCTGGCTGAAGCTGGCTTTTACTCCATAATATAAGTAATCGCTGAAAAGCTAATTTTTTGGTAACGAAATACCCTGAAATGACAATACATATTTTATTATTCACCTTTTCGCACGACGGAGCACGGCGCAGCGCTCGCGGCGGATTTGAATGAACTATTTTATACACGCTTTTATTTAACGTTCTTTGATTAGGATGAAATTTTGATGACAATACATGACTAGCTAAGAAACGTTATTACAAATCCAATATGGCGGCCTCCCCAAGATGGCGGACAGGCTTTTTGAAATGCACCCCCAGATTATGGGTATCAAATGAAAGGGTTTGCTATCAGGAATACAAAAAATAGTCACGTGACTTAAATCCAACATGGCGGATTGTTAATAGAAAAAAAAACTAAAAACGTGTTTTTTCAGTTTTTTAAACTATTAATTATTTAATCAATTCATTCTCGTTACAATTAGTATCAAGTACCTACAAATTACTTCTAATTACAAAAAGTTTGGGGTATTCGCGATAAATGTTTTGTTTAATAAATTAAATACTTTGACATTATAGTTTGTAGTAGATAGTGATGATTTTGCCTTACAATAAAAATATCTTCAAATGTTATTTTAGACTATCAAAGGTATGAACCTTTAACTTAAAAAATATAAAAGCTACGGGTCCAAAATGGGGAAACTTCTAGCGAAAATCTTCCGTCATGGTTGTAGTAAATATATATTTTTTCACACCTCGCCGCCGCAAATGAGCATCGCCAAATATGTGAGCAAATGGTCCATAATAACGGCCGTGACGTCACACCCGCCATATTATATAGCGTCTTCAATGTTCATCAGAGGTTACACCAGCAGCCACTGTCGAACCGATAAAGCTATGATTGTATAGATTTACATATTTGTAAATTAAAATCTAGCTACTAAATAAAGTGATATTATCAGTGCAGTGTTAACGTTTTTGAGTCTACCGTTTGAATTGAACTGGAGTTATTTCAAGAAGTTTACTATCTGGAAAATTAATTTCTTTAAGAATAAAGGTAAGTTTGTTTTGTGAGGTAAAGCTCTGCAAGAAAAACAATTAAATTAAATATTGACATGATATCCTGTACTATAGAGAAAACATTATTTGAAATGATGACGATACTAACGACGATGAAGATATTCACGATAATGAAGATACTAATGAAAATAAATACTAACGATGATAAAATACTTACTAAGGTATCTTCTTCATTACGATAATGAACCATCATGATATATATATAGTATTAACAATCATGATGACATCAGGGCCTGATTTATGTTTTTATGAGTACTAACTAGCTCACTTTAATTTTGCCGCCCCTATGTACGAACTGTGCCGCCATCTTAGGACGCTTCGAATCTTAATTTCTCCTAAATGGGGGGTTTTTCTGAGGGTGGGAGTGGTTGGGGGGAGATTTTCCTTATCCAAAACATCCCTCCTCAACCTATGTCACCACCAAAAAGTTGGGGTAGGTTTAAAAACCTTAGCCCATAAATCCAGAGCTGGAAGTCACTCACAGTAAGCTAATTGCAGATGGCGCTGGCGAACGAGCTGGACCGGTGGAGTCGGCGCGGCATGCGGCTGTCGCTGCCCGAGATTGCAGTTCGCCCGCCGCCTAAGAACTTCCAATTAGAGACTTTTGTTAAAGGTAAGCGATGAAGGCTTGGCTACAATCCGTTTAGGCAGAAATATTAATTGATACTTGGTGGGACAGGTAAGCAACAAGCAGATATTATTACAAAGTATATTCTGCTATCTGTCAAAAATTTCGTATACAAAATTTAGAGCAGATAGCAGAATTTGCAATATCTGCTTTCAAACGCCGCCGGTTGCTTACCTGTAATATGCCCCAATCACCCAGTAGCCTCAAAGTACTTACAAAAACAGAGACTTCTGAATTACAATTTTTTGTAAAAAAAATACTGTTATAAAGGTCAAGAATTTTAAACTAACAAATATAATGAATAATACGCTAGGTATCAATCGGCTTCTTAAGGTATTCTTAGAGCAAAAACGTGATTTGGTGTTTTTAAAAAGGTAGGCCATCGAGGCGTGAGGAGGCAGCCAATACGACAAAACTCATCTTATATTTAAACAATTGAGGAAAATCACATCTAGATGCCAGCAAATCTTATCGCAACTACCATATAGCACTTATTTTGCAGTCTATCTAGATTTTGGAAGAATATGCGTAATAATTCTACAACTGTTTTACCTTAAAAATAACTCTTACCTGAAAACCTCAGTGTTAGGTTAGTTATATTATATTCTAATTTATATTTCACAGTGGTAGTCGTAGTGGTGATAGCGGTGTGGACCGGGGAGCTTATACAAGCCCTTGTCAAACGAGACGCCTTCAGAACCTTCTGGACCACCGAGGAAGTAAAAGGTACGCGTTACACGTGGATTGAAGGAAAAATGACTACCTACTTATTTGATTATATAATTTACAAGCAATAATAATTTCCAACTCGAAGTAATTTTAATTACTTCCTTTGGGTTTACTTAATTTTAATTACTTTAAAATTAATACATTTCTTTAGAAATTTATTAACGGCCTTATTAGTTAAATTTAAAAGTTTTCTTTCGTCAAAAATCCCTAAAATTATAACCCCTTTTCGTGCAGAGGGTTCTGTGTGGGAGTACATCGTGGTGGGGTCGGGCGCGGCCGGCAGCGCCGTCGCCGGGCGGCTGGCGAGCGCCGGCCGCTCCGTGCTGCTCCTAGAGGCTGGTGACGAACCAGCCTTCATTTCACAAGTAAGTATATCCACAATTTTTCGATAAGATCTACAAAAAAACTCTATGAAACCCAGTTTTAAGAGTAAATGTTCTCTTTCAGATCCCTGGAATAGCACCAGCATTAGCTGGCTCCAATATGGATTGGGCGTACAAAACTTTACCGAATGAGAAATCCTGCCTGGGGCTCGATGGTGAGTACTGTCGCTTCGTCCGCGGAAAGGCCCTCGGAGGATCTACCAGCATCAACCTGATGATGTACACGCGCGGCAACCAGAGAGATTTCGACTTTAACCTCACCGGATGGACGTGGCAGGATATGAAACCCTATATTCTTCGTTCCCAAAGACTGAAACCCCCGCCTCATTTACCGAAGACCTCAATACCTCATCATAATATTTCTGGCGCGATACCAATAGAGTATTTCTCGGACTCCGGACATCCCTGGCACCCGAGAGTAATTCAGGGTTTTCGAAACCTGAACTTCCCGCAGAACTCTGACGTGAACGCCGAGTCTCAGATCGGCGTCTCGCAGATCCCCGGCTACGTCTCCAACGGCGAGCGAGTGACCGCAGCGCGGGCATACCTGACAGAAAAAACAGTGCAAAAAAATCTGAAAGTGTTAAAAAATGCGCAATGTCTAAAAATAATAATAGATAAAAACAATGTCGCCCGAGGTGTAACCGTCCTATACAAGCAGAAAAAAGTACTCAACGTATTTGCAAAGAGCGAGGTTATCATGAGCGCGGGAACGATAGGGACGCCTCATATTCTGATGCTGTCCGGAGTGGGACCGAAGCGACATCTTGAGCAGTTCAACATACCGGTGAAATCAGACCTGCCCGTCGGTCAGGATATGTCGGATCATGCTATGTCACTAGCGATGATAAAAGTAGATCACGGTGCCAGCAACGCCGCTGGTATAATGAACCTGGCTAAGAAGGGCCTCGATGCGGTGCAGTGGCTCCTGACGAAAAGCGGCCCGCTGGCGACAGTCGGATTGGGAGATATCACGACCTTCGTCAACACCGCGTGCTACGATTTCGAGAGGAAACAACTGAGGAACGGTAGCGCCTGCGAGGTCCCGACGATGCAAACGATTATGTCCTACGTGGACAGGGGAATAATAAATCTATCGGAGCACATTTTCGACCGAGTCACCCCCTTCAACTCCCACATCCGGAAGCAAGTTTTCGAAGCCAACGTCGACAGCGGCCTGATGGTGGCGTCACCGGTGATCCTCCGGCCTCGATCCCGCGGGTACGTCCAGCTCGCCAGCGCCGACCCCCTGACCCCTCCGACGATCTTCCCCAACTACCTGCACGAGGACGAGGACGTCGCGGAGCTGGTGCGGGCGATGAAGATCATACGAGACCTGGCAGAGACTCCCATTTACAAGGAGCACGAGGCTTCGTTCCTGAAACTGAAGTTTCCCGGCTGTCCGGCATACGACGCGGAGGGGTACTGGGAGTGCTACGTGCGGCACATGACGCTGTCGATCCACCACGCGGTGGGCACGGCAGCGCTGGGGACTGTGGTGGACGACAGGCTGAGGGTCCGCGATGTCAAGCGGCTACGCGTGGCGGACGCGTCGGTGCTGCCGCTGCTGCCGCGCGGTAATACGGCGGCTGCTGTTGTGGCTGTTGGAGAGAGGCTCGCTGACTTCCTGCTGGTCGACTCGTGACGTCACGTCTCTTGAATTTATGGCCTTCCCGTTCACCGCCGTACATGATCATCGCCTCAGATCGTTACCTGCTTTGGGACGCTGATAAGGGAATTTCATGACCACATTGAGACTAAGAATGAGACGTAAAAGAGAGTTTAAAAATGGCTCATATATTTTTTACTACTCGCAGTGAGTACACTGACGTAATAAGATTTTTTCGATTTTTGCCGTTTCTTCGCATTTCGGAGCGTCAGTATGGTAACGGCGGCGTGAGGTTAAATCTAGTCGATTCAGAAAAGATTTTATACTTTTACGTTCTTCATGTCTGAGAATGTCGCAATGTCATTATCTTCCTAACGAAATGATTCATACTATATGATCATGACATAACAAATGAATCAAAGTTGACGATCTCCGCTTTTACTGATGTTAAAAAAAACGTGAAAGCGTTCATTTGCAAAATTTTTATAGTCTTTTGTATGGAAAAAAACATCGCGCTGGGGTGCTTGCCCAATGTCCATACTAATTTTTCAAGAAAATTGTTAGTCTTAAGGCGCTGCTATTTTTACAGTGAACTTTATACAGGGAACCCATACACTTCCTAAAGTATTATCACTTAGTTTTGTCACACCTTGTATAAGGCGATATACATTACACAAATGCAAGACATATTGTTGAGTTTGCTGAAGCATCAAGCAGATGATAAGCCACCATACCCAATATTACTTTAATAAAGAATATGACAGACATTTTGTAAAAAATTAAACACTAAGGGCCTGTTTTACCACTTCCTGATAAGTCCCGGATAGGTTATATGTCAGCCTATCTGGGACTTTATCAGGAAGTGGTGAAACAGGCCCTTAATCTCTCTGAATGCGGCTGCTAGTTTAGACGGTGCGGTGCCCAAACTACAAAGCTCACAAACAGAAATTGAATGAAACTTCAACAGAAATCAAAAGTAGGGATTTTCTTTGAAACAAGTAATTTCATTCCGCGAGTTGGCAACACCGAACGCCGAGTGGCGGCGAGTTTTACAAAATTCAATCTGACACTGATCTCATTGAAAGTTCTAGAAGATAAGTTAAAATTTACAGGCAAATACGACCTACAAACCTTCAAATGGATAGCGTATTCCCTCTAAAAGGCCGGCAACGCACCAGCTCTTCTGATGTTGCGAGTGACCTTGGGTGACGGTAGTTTCTTTCTAGCTTTCTATGTGGTGACCGTTTGTTCCGTCAGCGGGATTCGAACTCGCGACCCCCCGCTTGAGAAAAACCACGCGCTCAACCACTGAGCCACAGAGGTCGTCAAAAATCCACTGTCTGTTTACATTATAGAGGGCAATCCAGTGATCCAAACTACGCTTTGTCCATACCGTGGGAGAGCGATGCTTCGGCACGAATGGGCCGGCTCGACCGGAGAAATATCACGGGCTCACAGAAAACCGTCGTGAAACAGCGCTTGCGCTGTGTTTCGCCGAGTGATTTAGTTTACCGGAGGCCTAATCCCCTACCCTTTTCCCTTCCCTACCCTCCCTTATTTCCTTCCCTACCCTCCCCTATTCCCTTCCCTACCCTCCCCTACCCTATTAACCTATTCCCTCGTTATAGGCCGGCAACGCACCTTTTTTTAATTAAATAAGGGGGCAAACGGGTCACCTGATGGTAAGCAACTACAGTCGCCCACAGACACTCGCAACATCAGAAGAGCTGCAGGTGCGTTGCCGGCCTTTTAAGAGGGAATACGCTCTTTTCTTGAAGGTTTGCAGGTCGTATAGGTCCGGAAATACTGCTGGTGACAGTTCGTTCCAGTTTTACAGTGCGCGTGTCCATGGGCGACGGAAGTTGCTTTCCATCAGGTGACCCGTTTGCTCGTTTGCCCCCCCAATTTTGCATAAAAAATTAACGCTGGATTGCTACTCGAATAATGTAATCAGTAGGCCTACCACGAAATGGTTTTGAGACTCAAACATTCGGACGAGAATGCCGTGTCTTGCTCTAACAACGTCATTTCACGTTTGTTAGAGTAGGATGCGGCATTCTCGTTCGATTGTTTGAGTCTCAAAACGGTTTCGTGGTACAAGCCCTGGTACTGGAATGTACCTACTGAATTGTATTCCAGTGCATTCCAGTACCCGCTTACATTGTTCCAGTAGTAATACAGCGCTGGATTGGATCACTGTACTGGAATAATGTGAACCGGCCATTATGCGTATTGACGTCGCGTCGTCTAGAGAGAAAAACAATCGTAAATCCAAATGATAAACTACTAAATACAGCGTAGTAGTGACAAAAGTTGGAAGCACAGAAATAAGATCTTAATATATTATGTCTGTGGTTGGAAGAGTAATTTCTGAAAGTTGCGATTTACGAAGAAAGAAAAGTAAACATCCACACTTCCATACTAATATTATAAATCCGAAAGTATGTCTGTCTGTTACACCGCTCAACCGATCTTCTGAGGTATGGAAGTACTTTGAGTCTCGGGAATACTTTCTATCCCGGAGAAACGGTTCTAAGGAATAATGTTTTGTAGTAACCGTTTAGTTCCTAGGCCTGCTGGAACTTGGCCGCGCACGGCCGTGCGCTTTGACTCTCGGTCATTGCAACTTTATGACGACCTCTGTGGCTCAGTGATTGAGCGCGTGGGTACCGTAGCGTTCAAGCCGGAGGTCGCGAGTTCAAATCCCGCCGACGGAACAAAAAGTTTTCAATGTTTCTGGGTCATGGATGTGTATTAAATACTTATGTGTATCATATATAATATTTATCTAAAATATATATATGTATATTAAGTATAAAATTATTTAACTTATTTCCGTTGGCTGCTACCTGTAACACAATCCCATAGGTACTTAGCACGGGGCCAGACTGACGTGGTGTGAAGCGTCTATAGATAATAATAATAATAGCTCCCACACCGGTTTCGGTGACGGTGGCCGGTTTCATTGAAACCAGGCCAGCTACGCAGGAGTATTTTTATAGTGCCCAAGTGTGTGCGCAGTACACAAGAGCACTCTCTATTCCTTTACTCTCATAACCCAGTGGGACGGCAGACCGACACGACCGGCGAGAGATCAGGCGCAGGACCGACTTTTTACATGCCCATCCGACGCATGGATCATCTTACTTGTCAGACAATCAGGTGATCAGCCTGCATTGTCCTAACCAAACTTGGAAACATGTTAAATGTTTCCAACGCGGGAATCGAACCCACGACCTCCGAGTCAAGAGCCGCGCTCTGTACCACTAGACCACGGAGGCGTCTATAGATATTATTATTATTGCTCCTTAGTGCTGTCTCCCGTTTCGTATTTGCTTATTGAAGCAGCATCTTCAAAACGCAATTCACGTTTAATTCACAAATAAACGGAATCAGACGGACGCGGTGGGAGCATAACTAACGGCTCGCACCCGTTTAATGAAAGAAAGTATTCCCTCGAGATGATGCCTCCTCCCCCAGTGACGTCACCCCCCGTAAATACCCAATGGCACCCCCTCCTTCTCCCCCCTCCACTTTGCGTATGAAATAAATCAGGCCACCTCCGAAAAAGGGAGATTCGTGAGATAAGTGCCGAGCGGGCCCTGTTGAGTTTTCCGCAATTCGCTGTAATCACACCTTTGCAGACTTCGATTTTATTTCCATCGAAATACCATGATATCCAATTACAGTCCGACAAGGCTCTACATGAACGTGGCGAGAAAAGGAACTAAACGCTTCTATCATACATAAACGTCATTATTGACATGTGTTTGACAGTTCTCCTTTACCAGCAGCGCCTTTTGACATCATTGACACATTCATTTATAAAGCCTTGTCGAACTGTATACTAATGTCCTTTTCGAGGACTCAAAGTATCTCCATGCCAAAGAGCAAATTAGTTCAGCGGCTTGGGCGTGAAGAGGTGACAGACATACTGCCCATTTATAATATTATTGGTATGGATGTGCTTACCCATACTTAATATACCAAAACGCCTCCGTGGTTCAGTGGTCTAGAGCGTCGCTTTTGACTCGGAGGTCGTGGATTCGATTCCTGCGTTGGAAACATGTTATTTTCAAGTTTGGTTAGGACAATGCAGGCTGATCATCTGATTGTCTGACAAGTAAGATGATCCATGCGTCGGATGGGCATGTAAAAAGTCGGTCCTGCGCCTGATCTCTCGCTGGTCGTGTCGGTCTGCCGTCCCACTGGGTTATGAGAGTAAAGGAATAGAGAGTGCTCTTGTGCACTGCGCACAAACTTGGGCACTATAAAATTACTACTGCGTAGCTGGCCTGGTTTCAATGAAACCGGCCACCGTCACCGAAATCGGTGTGGGGAATATTATTAATACAAAAATGCGCAAGTCTTTGTTCATGGTATTATAATCTCATAACTATAAACTACTAGATGACGCGTGATAAAATCATCTATCACGCGGGAACCGTACATTTTCCCGAGATAAAAACTATCCTATATCCTTTCCTGGGATTAAAATTTAAAAGTATCTCCATGCCTTTCAGCAAAATCGGTTCAGCGGTTTGAGCGTGAAGAGGCAACAGACAGACACACTTACGCATTTATAATACTAGTATGGATGTGCTTACCCATAATAATATAAAAATGCGCATGTCTTTGTTCTTGATATTGTAATCTCATAACCTAAGTCTATGTTGCTAAACAAAGAATGGACTAAGAAAAATACTTTGAATTCCGGGAAACAAATATTACATTATTTTCTAATTTTTTATTCAAGCTCATAATAAATTGAATAACAAGATCTAAAATTTACAAAATAATATCATCAACGTCGTAAAGTACACTTAAGTTTTTAAAAATACTGGAGCAAAAATACCAATATCTTATTGTATGTTTAAACAATTCCAACCGGGTCTGTTTCACTACATCCCGATAAAATGCCGGATAGGCTATCCACAACTTTTTTCACAGATTCTCCATACTTTATCTTCAAGTTAAGTGGTGGATAGCCTATCCGGCACTTATCAGGAAGTAGTGAAACAGGTCCGTAAACTACAAAACATAATATTATGCAGATAGTAACAAAACAAAGTGATAATAGGTGTGCTGTATGTATAAGACAGACAGACAGACACACTTTCGCATTTTTAAAATTATTATTGTATGGATTGGCGATTCTCTAAAGAATCTATGAAGAAAACGTTTTGGCTAGGGGCTTTCGTTCGTAGAAGCTCTACGCGTTTGCTACGCGCGTAGCCGCTACGCATAATATGAACGCGCCCTATACTAATAATATGAGCGGGCCATTATTTATGAAAATGTGTTTTTTGTCGGAGATAAATTAGTTAACGTTGAAGAGCTGAATAACAGAGCTGAAAGTGCAACATAATATTATTATTGTCAGTTGTTTATCAGTTTATTATCAGTTTAATAAAGTTTTTACTAAAAATATTAGTGCAAAAGGAACTATTTTACTATCATTACGTACAGGGTACACATACTTTAGGGTGTGCCGTGTGCCCTGTATAGAGTTAACTGTAGTAGCACCTGTGAAAGTAGTACCAAATTTTTTTTTTCACTTTTGTAAGGGGAAACTCGTGACGCTGGGGCACTTGCCCATACAAAAGTAAAAAACAAATTTGGTCTTTGCTACTTTCACAGTGAACTCTCTATAAGAAACACATACACACCCTAAAGTATTATCACTTAGTTTTGTTACACCCTACAGGGTCTATACATAGACTGGAACGCGCCGCACCCGCGCCGCCGCCGCCACCGCCCCGCTGCCAGCTGATTTCAAAGCTGAGGCCTCAAGGGCAATTCGTTTAGAGTTGAGAGCTCCCCCGGTGGGTGTCAGGCGCAGCTGTGACAAAATTAAATTATTATTAATCACCAATCACGATCGAGATCATCTGTCGAAGATTACGGAATTGCGTTATTTCCGCGTCTCCCGCAGAATTCTTTGTAGCGGGTTCACATAATTCCATAGTATGTAAACCGGTTATTATTTACACAGGCAGAGCCGCGTGATATGTTTAGTTTGCTAGAATGGAAGAAGTAAGTAACAGTTACAAAATTGCCTTTATAAATGGAGACTTTATGGCCGTAAAATGATTTGAAATCAAAACCTCTCCACACCCAAACCACTGAAAGGATTTTGCTGAAATTTGGTACGAATATACTTTGAGTTCCGGGAAAGGACACAGTATACTTTTTATCCCGGAAAAATGTACGGTTCTCGTGCGATAAACGAGTTTTGGTGCAACGGAGTTGCGGGCATCATCTAGTATAGAAATGCTGAATGCATCTTCGCGTCGCGTCGCATATGGAGGTCTGAATTGACCCTTAGACTTTCTGTCATTGTTGATAAATGCAGTAGGCTCTGGCAATAAACAGTTCGGTACGGCACGCCCTTGGCCCCAATATCGTTATGGCCCCGTTATGGTCCCTCGTAAACTGAATTTGTATTGGATTCACCCGAAATGGGCCTTCAGCGATTTGTTATGGCCGTCGTAAAATGACAGTTTGATCGTCAAAATATTGACAAATTGGAAAACTCGCGATAATTTTGTCGATATCGGATTATAGCTATGTTTACATTATGCAATTTCATCTTCAATTTTCGTCTTCTTCTTTATATTCAACTTTCGTTTGGCATATTCAATAATTGAATGCGTCAAAATCCACCTGCGTTGAAAGAAAAGTGTCATAGCGAGCGCTACGATTTCAACGCGCGTCACGGGCATGCCTCACGTTTGCTGTTGACTGCGCTATAACGCATGCCCTTGACGAACAGAAAAAGACACAATGTGGACAAAGCCCACGAATTATGGACCCTTCTACCGCACCGATTTAAATATTGATATTATTACATAAGAACACGCATTGTAGAAACGTTAAAATGTTTTCAAAATGTGTGCCCCATTAACGACGTAATTATTATAATATGCCGTCTGCGAGACTGTAGCATGGACTATGCTACGGTATTGACAAGTACAATGTTATGTTATTATAAGTTACTAGCTGTCCCGGCAAACGTTGTTTTGCCATTTAAAGTATATTTTCTACGTCATCAGTTGATACATGTTTTACCCCCTCTTTTGTCCCCTAAGAGGGTGTGGGGGGGGAAGGTCATACACCAGATGTTAAGTTGAAAAACACAGTTAATACCTAATATGAAGTAAGTCCACTAAAGAAAAAAGTTGTATACAAAATCTGACCCCTCTTTGGTCCCCAGAGAGGGTTGAGAGGGGAGGGGGGGGAGGATTTTTATACACCAGATGTTGAGTTGGAAGAAGACAAATACAATATATCTGTGAAAACCGTATGCAAATCGGATCAGTAGTTTTCGTGTTAAAGAAAAAAGTTTGATACAAAATCTGACCCCCTCTTTTGTCCCCTTAGAGGGGTGGGGAGAAAAAATTTTATACACTATATGTTAAATTGGAAGAAGATAAATATATCTGCGAAAACCACATTCAAATCGGATCAGTATTTTTCGTGTGATGCTGGAACAAACATACAGACAGACAGAAAGAGTGACAGACAGACAGACAAAAAACTAACCACATTTTTGGCTTCTATAGCGATGTAGTGACAAAGGTGTAATTTCGGGTGTCATTTCATATCTTCTAAGTACAGAATTTTCATTTCTACAACAGAATATTGTCTTCCTCCCGCACGCGCTTTGGTGACGCCCACTATCGTAATATTTTAATTTCGCCATAATTTCAAAACCAAACGTCCAATTTTAATCATTCAAAGACCAAATATTATCTACATAAACTGTACTTAGTGATAAAAGAATTTATTTTGATAAGGATTAATAGCGTGAGTAAAATATATCCGTTTTAATGTAGTCCAAAAAAAATTCAGGATTTTTAAATAAATAAATGGTTATTGTGCCTCACTCGACATAGATAGGTATAGTGTGTCGCGGACTTTTTTGTAGATATTTATAAGATCTACAATTACTTAGAACATTTCATGGTTCTATCTTTTATAGTTTAGGCAGCGTACGCAAAATAAGTAACTTTTCTAGCTGATTTTTTACACATTGCGTCCGAAAAACTCAAATATCTTACGGAAACCTACTTTTTTCCAAAATAAAATGTAGCCTATGTTCAGCAGAAATAATGTAAGATTCCAATAGCAAAAGAATTTTTCAAATCGGTCCAGTAGTTTCGGAGCCTATTCGACTCAAACAAACAAACAAACAAACAAACAAACAAACAAACAAACAAAAAATCAAATCTTTCCTCTTTATAATAGTAGTGTAGATGTAATTTGTTGTTGCAACAAATCAGTTCAGTCGTTAGTTTCGAGTTTTAGCGAGGCTAACAATTTTTAAAATTCGTTTTTATTCATAGAGGTATTTATTTATATCACGGCATAGTAGTAATACAATTCTGAATATAATTTTTTTCCACACAACGTTCCTATGCACTCATCCTTACATTAAAAATCATGAGACTGTAAACGTATTTAATATTTGATAACGTTCCAGGTTTCCCTGTGGGAGCAAAGTGAAATATTTAGACTAGACCTGGGGAATATTGTACGAGCGCTTATTATAATTATTCAATGAACAATTAAATAATAGTTATAATTATTCATGCTATAACTTATCGATGCCTACATTAAAATGAAAAGCGAAAGTTTCTGAAGTTTTTGAAACTTTTTAGCGTTCCAAAAGTGAATTATTTTTTCAGCCTTAAGATGACGCCTTGATAATTTGGCTGTAGCGATGTCCATTTTTCTCAGCAATGACTAAAGCTAAGAAATTAAAGTTCACTGTCAGTATTCATCATGTCTTTGTCTTTGAATTACCCATAGCATAACACGATTGGTCAACTTTTATAACACAGAATAAGTACCCTTGTTGCTTTACCCGACCTACAATATGGAGCAAAGTCATTCTAAAGCCACTCTGACATTGGCAACTCACCGAGCAAGCCATTAAAAAAGAAGAAGAACACAGAATAATCAATCAAAAAGACCTCTGTAAAAAAAGGGATTCCTATTTTGCCAACAGAGGAGAGTGATATAAGCTTCCAAAATTTGTACATAAATTTTCTATGGTTCTAGTATACACTTTAATTTGTCCATAGTTTATATGAAATGTATTTATGGTTTTTAAATTACGCGACAAAAACCATTTTTGTCGCTACGCCCTTTTAATTTTTTGCTGTTCCATTGCTTGTTTTCTATGAGAGGCCGGGCCAGCCTCGCATAGAAAACAAGCAATCTAAAACACATCTAACACGGTTTTTTACTTTAACATGGCGTCACCTTAAAGTACTTAACAGCTTCATCCCGCATTAGTCCGCGGTAATCACACATTTTCCCGCAATCGTTTAGTAAAAAGTTAACTACGTCCAGCGCCGTGGGTCACTCCATGTGTACGCGAGATCTGTGCGACTAGACGTATGCAAATTATAATTGCTTATGTTGATAAAAAATGCTATGCAATAGCTTTATCCCGGCAGTCCCCGAGTACTACACGGATTATTTCTGAAAAATATTGAATATTGAATTGACTTTTTGTTGTATGTATGTGTACCTAGCTTAGGCACGCAAATAAATAATTTGTATCCGTTTATAATGAAATGTATCTGGTGAACTACAAATCTCGTTAGGCATTAGCATACCCGGCACCGACCCACATCACAACCCCAAACTAATTTATTGTCCAATAATAATACGGCCGCCGTGCGATTATTTTATCGGCTAGACCTAGGTGCTTTTTGTAGCAAATATTATCACATACCTACTTAGTTTAATTTTTTGCGGTATCACGCGGTAATCGTACATTTTCGCGTCATAAAAACTATCTTATACTAAGGCCCACTTGCGCCAATCTGGGTTAAAGTTAACTCTAAGTTAAACATCATGTCATATCTGTCACTCACCAAGTCAGTGATAGAGATGACATGATGTTTAACTCAGAGTTAACTTTAACCCAGATTGGCGCAAGTGGGCCTAGGTGTAACAAAACTAAGTGATAATACTTAAGGCGGACTTGCGTAGATCTGGGTTAAAGTTAGCTCTGAGTTAAACATCATGTCATTCTTTAAAGTGAGTGACAGATATTACATGATGCTTAACTCAGAGTTAACTTTAACTCAGATCTGCGCAAGTGAGTAAGGGTGTGTATGGGTGGGCTGTAAAAGTAGCATCGCTGAAAGAGCACTTTTTTGCTCTTAGTGTCGCGGGCCGCTAACAAATTTTTTAGGGTTAAAAAATTACGTTGTACAAAATTAAAAAGTGGAAAAATTTTGACGACTTTCACGACGACTTTGCACTATTTTGCCGGTGGGCGTGAATTTCAAAATGGTGTATCCGACCATTTTAGCACTTAGTGTCTTTTTTAGGGTTCCGTACCCAAAGGGTAAAAACGGGACCCTATTACTAAGACTTCGATGTCTGTCCGTCTGTCCGTCTGTCCGTCTGTCTCCAGGCTGTAACTCAAGAACGGTAATAGCTAGAAGTTGAAATTTTGTTGCCGCTATAACAACAAATACTAAAAACAAAATAAAATTAATATTTAAGGGGGACTCCCATACAACAAATGTCATTTTTTGAACCTTTTTTGCTCTATATCAATAATGGCAAAAGGTAGGTACTTAAATTTTTCTCAAAGTCCTTAGTTATATGTGTACTGTAATATTTAATAATAATATTAAAATAAAATAGCAAATTAAGGGGGGCTCCCATACAAAAAACACAATTTTTACGGAACCCTTCGTGCGCGAGTCCGACTCGCACTTGGCCGATTATTTTATATTATTTGTAGTAAAAAGGAACATAGCAGTGATTGCAATAATGCATATTGTACGATAAACAAAAAGTCGGCCCGATATAAGGGAACTGCCAAACGTGACCGATTAAAGGTCCTACAAGAAGTCTGACATGGGCCTTTGGAGAACTTTGGACACTAAATACTACATAATATTACTAAAATATAGTACATATTAATATACTTTGTAGTTTGTTATAATATGTGAACTGGTTTAACCTAGATTATATTGTAATGTATTGAAATAAATTCAATTAAACAATCTACATAGTCGCATGTCGCTAAAATATATTGGCATACGAGTACATTACTCACTACATAGGTCAGTAGGTGCACTATAGATAATGCCCTGCATTCTCTTCTGGCCTTTAGTCAAGGTGTATTCAATAAATTCGATCGCGAAGTTCTAAATAAAAATGTAGGTTTTACAAAACAAGTGGCACCAGGTGGCACCTAACATTGCTCTTGCGATAACGTAAATTTTTGATCATAAAGTGTTATCTAAGGGTCAATTCAGACCGCAACGCGACGAGGCGAGGCGCGGCGTGGCATAAATTTGTATGGATTTGACAGATTTCAATTGCGCGAGGCAACTGTCATTTCCAAACAGGCCAACCTGTCATTTCAGTACAAATTTAGAAATGCACCTACGCGTCGCGTTGCGGTCTAAATTGACCCTAAAATGACGTGTGCGACATGTCGGATTTTGGTCGAATTACTTACTGTATGAGCTATATAATTTCTTATGTTAATGGCTACAACCCCCCGCTGATCTGACGTTTGCGTAATATTCCCTATTAGCAATAGCAACGCGTCGTGTCAAATCCTTTTTCATGATAATATTATGATAGTCGAATGCTAGATGTCTGAGTACCCTGTATAATTTAGCGGACCCTGACCTGGAGCCAGGAGTCACTGAGAGGATGTCGCCACGGCCAAACAGATCAAGACAAGACCTTATAAGTTCTAACTACTATTACTGTGATGTTGTTCTTCTGTGTCGATAAAGTTATGTCTAAAAAAAAAAACTAAAAACACGCTTTTTATGAAAAACCAAACTAAACTGGCCGTTTAAAGTGGGTAATAGCGCCCAAAGAAGTCGGTTACAAACCAACATACAAACATATGAATTGAAAAATTGAATAATTATATCAAAATAGTGTATTTTCATCGGTCCAGGTTGTTAAATCTACAAAGTTTAGAACGAAATCTGGCTGTTTAAAGTGGGTCAAAATCGCGCCCAAAGAAGTCGGTTACAAATAAATATACAGGTGAAGCTAATAAATAGCGTATAATAAAAACATTTTGTAAAACAAGATGACCCCCGCAACTTCACTCCGCCAAAGTTCATTGACTTCGCAAGAACCGTACATTTTTTCCGGATAAAAGTAACCTATGTCCTTTCCCGGGATTCAAAGTATGTCCATACCACATTTCAGCTAAATCGGTTAAGCGGGTAAGGTGTGAAGAGACTGACAGACAGACACACTATCAAATTCATAATATTATGTACACTAGATGTTCCGCGCGGCTTCGCCCGCGTAATTTAGGAATTGCACGGAAACCGTACATTTTTCTGCAAAAAATAGCCTATGTCACTTCACGTCGTCTATTCTTCATGTGTGCCAAAAACATAAAAATAGTTCTTAAGATAATAAGCAATTTCATATAATTTTCCCCGTTTTTGCCACATTTTCCTCTGTTTCACTTTTTTCGGCACACCCCTAATTTTTATTTCCTTGCCCCTAATAGTGTTTCTATACAAATTGTTGACTTCTTTACGAAAAGCACCCAGCCCTTCAAATTATATTGTATAGCTCAGCTAGCATGCTGCATCTCACTTAGATCTTCGTCCACTATTGGCTGCTATAATAGCTAGAAGTGGCTGCTATAAGCTGTCATTACGTGTGACAGCTGACCTGCGCCCGCGCACGTTGCTGCTCATTGCTCAATCTTCGTTAAATCTATGATTGTATGTTATTTGTAATTTCATACGCAACTGCGACGCTATAATTTATGTAGTGAATAGTGATATTTTGCGTTCAGTGCTCTTTGGTTTTGTAAGGTTTTTTAACCGACTTCACAAGGAGGTTATCAATTCAACCCGTATGTATGTAATAATTTCCAGAACTGCCTATAATATAAAGGGTGTAACAAAACTAAGACGTGATAAATGATAATACTTTAGGAAGCGTACAAAAATGGCTCTTTCAGCGCTGCTACTTTTAAAGTGAACTTTATACACGTGACTCATACACACCCTAAAGTATTTTACTTAGTTTTGTGACTTATACAGGATAAGGCATAGGCAGAATTAATAAGGCACTTGAAAAGATGGCAGACTTACAATTGATGAAGCTTCGTAAGGTTTCCACTACAAATTTTATCCGATGAAACAATATCAATAATTGAAGTTTGAAGAAAACGCTATGACGCTATAACGCGAAAATGCGAAAGTGTGTCTGTCTATCTGTCTGTTACCTCTTTACGCCCAAACCGATTTTTCTGAAAGGTATGAAGAAACTTTTTGTCCCGGGAAAGGACATAATTATAATACTTTTTATCCCGGCATAATGTACGGTTCCCTCGCGACAAACGAGTTTCTGTGAAACGGAGTTTCGGGCGTCATCTAGTAAAAATCTATTATTTGTTAAGAAAAATGCGTCCAATGTAGTCTGCGTTACTCACCGCTCGTATTTTTGCACCTGAAAAGATCTATTTGAGAATAAATAGATCTCCCCAAGATTAAACGCTTTGTTGATGGATGGACGGCTCCATCAGGTGTAATAAGCCCGTAAAAATGGAAACGTCACGATCGTAATAGCAGGTGGAGGCCATTAGATAACAAACACACTGATAAATGCGCGTTTACCCGTTTGACAAAACTTCATAATGATAATTAACAATTATACGATATAGTTGGTAGAGGAAATGTTAAATAAAAACTGTGGCGGTACCAGCTTTGACAGACGTCCCGATTTTGGCGGGACGTCTAGATTTTTAGACAGGCTCGACAGTCCCGCTTTTCATGGATAACTCGAACGTACACGTGCAGCGTGCTGAGAAAGAAAGGTGGGTAATGAAGATAAGAGTGTGGCAGATAGACTAGTGGATTTTCTATGGCTACTATTGCTATCTATTGTCACGCAAACGTAGTAATAAAAACTTTTTACTATGTCTGCTTTTGAGGGAAGAATCCCGCTATTTTACTCAAAAAGTTCCAAAGTCTCGACTTGGCACTTATGAGATCTGGCAACGCTGGGCGGTACCACGGACTCAATGGAGTAAAAACAAAGTCCATGGGCGGTACCCACAATTAGCGCTACATTCCTGCATCGCGCTATCGAAGTTTTCTAAGTGCGTCGGCATTTATACGACAATCACGTGGGCTTCAGCTTGACCAAGTATACCATCTCGCTCGGTCGGAAGATCTTCCTTTGCGGCCACCACGCATATTCCCAGTGGGAACATGCGTGGAGGGATTTTCCCACAAATCTTACCAAACTTGAGATTAGACCCAACTCCAGTCACTTTCATAAAATATAAAACCTGGTCTTTTTAGCCGGTTTTGCGGGCTATTTTTTATAATGTTCCAGTTGTGGTGAAGGATACAGTATAATACAATAATATCCATAAACCTCAACTATTGAGTCACGGAGGTCATCTGACACAGAATACTGCTTATAGATAAATAATTATTAAAGATGACTAGCAAACAAAATAAAATCTTGCAGACGCTGAACGCATTCAGCTAAAACTACTTTTTATCGCGTCCATATCAAAAGCCTCTAGCCAGTAGCCACATGGTCTATTACCCCCTTATTCCCTTCAAAATCGATACAATCCAACGCAATCAAATCTGTTCACAGACAATAACAAAGTATCGACAGACAGTAACCCTCACCTGGTGACAGGTAATTAACACCCGCGCTGTTGCCTCGAGGGTACTTCAGACCCCCACCTCGCATCACCCCCCAAAACTGCTATTCGAATGTTTGGATGACCCATTTCAAAACCTAGTAAGAACTACCGTACTATGTTATAATTATTGATCCATACTTAATAATTAATATTAAATATAAATGCGAAAGTGTATCTGTCTGTCTGTTACCTCTTTACGCCTAAACCGCTGAAAAGAATTACTAAAATTTGGTATGGAGATAATTGGAGTCCCGGGAAACCGGAAAGGACAAAGGATACTTTTATCCCGTAAAAATGTACGGTTCCCGCGCGATCAACGAATTTTGGCGCAACGGAGTTGCGGGCGTCAACTAGTTTTATTATAATAATTTACTTTTATTACTTGGTATTAAACGACTTTCGACAACTCATGTTGTGCCGAAGCATGCTTATTCGGTATTCCACGGTACTTGCAAGGTGCACCTATACACGGTGTAACAAAAATAAGTGATAATACTTTAGGGTGTGTACGTGTTCTTTGTAGAAAGTTCACTGTGAAAGTAGCAGTGCTCAAATACCAATTTTTTTCACTTTTGTATGGGAAAACTCGTGACGCTCGACTTGGGAGTCAGGCCCTTGCCCGTACAAAAGTTAAAAAAATATTTTCGTCTTTCAGCGCTGCTACTTTCACAGTGAACTCTCTTGAAGAAACACATACACACCCTAAAGTATTATCATTTATTTTTGTTACACACTGCATATTTCAGAAACATTGATGACTCTATCAGATAGAGTACTTTAGAGTTACTGTAGCTAGAGCAGGGGACACCAATTAGTTTCGCTCGGGGTTCACTTTAAGAAATGTTTTTCTTCAAGTTAATTACGGATATTACAAATGTATTTATTTACATATCAGTGAGAATAGTGTCAATTTTGTCGCTAATAATTATCTCTCTGAAGTTTGGAGTGAAATTGGTGCTAGCTATTTAACGAAGTTCATCTTCGAAAATGCGTGGTCAGTGGCCCGCACACAAGGGGTCAGCGCGGGCGCGGCGGTCCGTATGCGGACCGCGGTCCGCCATTTGGTGACCGCTGAGCTAGAGTATAGCTTCTATTACTCAGCTAAACTACGTATAAACCCCCCCTAGCGTCCACTACTACTACAGTAGTTACTGCCGCGCTGGCGAATAACGCTATAAAGTATAAAGTATGCTCTAAAACCTTTTTCATTAAAACCTTCTATTTACCACCGAAATTCGCACTAAAATGTTAGCGTTAATGTTAAAACCTTGGCACAAGTATATTATATTGTACTGCTTTATTGCACTCATTTTTTTCAAATTGACCGTACCTATATACATATAAACAAATATAACATGAACATAAGAAACCAAGTGGTCGGACAAGCAAACTAGATGTGTACGTTCCCGGTCGGTTCCGGCGGCAAGCGGCAGGCGGCCGGCGGGTCCCGGTTTTGTTGCCTTTGTTGGCAATCCTTTTGTCTTATTACAAATTATAGGAGTTCGGACACAAATCATTAGTGAGTCGTCATACCATTATTTTATACCAAACGGCAAAAAATCATTTATATAGCAAGCAAACAAGGAATCATAACTAAAATGAACTAAGTGTGTTTTACCCAAAACGATCTGTGATGCCGCCTAACCTAACTATTACATATTACTAAGTAATAAGTATGTTTTCCCAGAACAATGTTACCTAACTTATTACCTATATTGCATCCATACTAATATTATAAATGCGAAAGTGTGTCTATCTGTCTGTTACCTCTTCACGCTGAAACCTCTAAACCGATTTTTCTGAAAGGTATAGAGATGCTTTGAAATCCACGAAAGGACATATAGCAATCCCGGAAAAAATAAAGATAATCGGGTGCAAAGGAGTATGCGTTATTATTTTTTATTATACTCCCAAGTCCCAATTCTTCTAGCAATAGATTGCCCTTCATGAAATACTATCGGCGATACTTCAAAATATTTCCTGAAGCGGGTCCCGCCGCGCAGTAACAAACAGCGGTAATAAATTAGGACCCTTATATTTTGGCCACAAAACCCCGAGCGGGTCCCGGTTTTGTTGGCAATCCTTTTGTCCTATTACAAATAGGAGTGCGGACACAAATCATTAGTTATTGAGTCGTCATACCATTACTCGTGCTTACGTCTGTGTAACTAAAAGCCGAACTTTGTGAGGGCTCGCGTCGTCACACCTTGACTGACTGATGATAACACATCTACATATAAATAAAAATTACTATGTTAAAGCACAAACCAATAGGCGTGATAGTTTTTCCATAAACGTAAAGGTTGTGGGATTGCACTGAAAAAAAAATATGTTTGCTTCAACCAAGATCTTGTTTATTCCTATAATGAATCATGAACCCATATGAGCCTTCCAAGATCATAGTTGCTGCAACTAAGAGAACTTTATTAAACTGTCTTAGTTCCATCTATCAAGAACTATACTGGCCTTATAAAGGCTGCTTAGTTAGTTTAACTATATATCTTGTTTAGTACAAGCATGACACTTTATTGTATTAGTTAAATTGATTTGTAGATCCAAATAATCCTACAGTTCCATCAACTAAGACTCTTTTTCAACCTGATTATTAAACTTCTTCAGATCAGTTAACATTTTGCTCCATTAAACCAAGTCACTTAGTTCCAATCAACTAAGGTAATAGTTAGCCTAACAATGATAGTTATTCATTTCAAGTAAAATCTTGTGTAGTGTGATTATTATCCGTTGTCAAATTAAAAATAAGTTTTGATTAATTTAATTAAAGTCTTAGTTAATTTGACCAACTTGTCAATAGTTGTATCTACTAAGCATGGTTGTTGATGTAGTCATGACAGGTAATGGATTTAAATAAGACCCCTTTTCTAGTATTTTGCCAAATAAAGGATAGTTCTAGTAGTTAACACAGGCACTTCCGTTCCTGTGTTAACTACTAGAACTAGCCTCCACTTAACAAAATACTAGAAAAAGAATCTTACTTTAATTCAATACCTTTTCTTCCTGAAAAGGTTTGTGTAATAATACAAATTTAGGTATTTTTTATTAATGTAAATATTTATTTATAATAATATAATATGGCATAGAGATAGAATGTATTTTTCTGGTTCTGGTTCTGGCTCTGGCTCTGGGTCTTTTGATTCATCTTGTTCATAGTTTGAGTTATCCTGAAAACAATAAGGTTTTATTATATTAACAAAAAAAGTGAAGGTAAAACAAAAAAAGTAAAAGTGGTACTCTTGGTCCAGTCAGGGGAATCAATTCTTTCAAGTACTCGTTGGTTAGGGCTGACAAAGCCTCGAGTGTTATGCGCTGTTCTAAAAGATTGGTATTTTTTAGTACCTACAATCAAGTTAATAGATAAAACATGCATACCTACATGCCTAATTATAATTTTATGGATTTTGGAAATGTAAGTAGGCAGGTACTTACCTATGTCTTAATATGTAATAAATAATAATCTATATAATATGATGGAATGGAGTGCTGTGCGATATTGGTTGAAAATATGGTAAATAACTGTTAGATCGTAGATATAGGAGGACATACCTGTAAATATCTTTATTAATTCCGGAAGCTCCCATGTTTTAAAATGATCAGTGACGTCGTCCATTAGGGTAAGGCACTGATAATATCTTCTTTGCCGCCACTCGAAGTCGCTTGCATATTTGCTCGTTATGCACTTGATCTTCTTGGGGATCCACTGTTGTTAATTGAAACACTATCAAGTGTAAAAGAAATCACAGAAACCATTAAAAATCACTAGCGTAGCGTTGTGTTCAGTCGCACTTCAGAGAAATGGCGTCGTCGGTCGAATGGCGTGCGTGGACGCTTCTCTAGGAGGGGAAGGCGCGGCGCGGCGGGGGACATGCGAATCAAGTGCTTAGTAGAATCTACTAAGAAGTTTGTCGGAATATTCAAGTTTTTTTTTAATTTAACGCATTAGTTGATTGCCGTAATTATTTAAGTTTATTGCTTCAACGATAATAATTTGTTGATGCTAATATGGGTAAATTGTAGGTTTTACTTTTATCTTGTTTCATTCTACTTCACAGCTTCTGTGATGTAACATATCTAGTGGATACTCCAACTAAATGCGTAGTTAATATTAAAAACATAAACTGTTAATATAATACACGGTCTTTATAGACCCAAGTACAAGATTATAGTTAATTTGACTAGGTTGCTGTATAATCTCAAAGAAGTATTAGTCATTTTAATAAAAACATATCTTCAATTTAACAAATGTCCTCTTTGATGTTATAATTAAATTTAGCTTGTTGTTAAAACTAAGTCCAGTTGTTCGCTGTAACAATCACCTTATTTTTTGTGAACAATAGTAAGGTTATTCCAATTAATTTGGTGCCAACTAAGAAAAAATACTACTTAGTTGGAGAGTAATTTTTTCAGTGTGGTTTTCTTGTGCTGATAAGACGACGATAGTTATAATTATGGTGCCTAAATACCTTGCCCCAACGCCCTAAGCTTATTTGAACTATAAACTTAATGACCCAGTAACCTACCAATAACCCAATAACCTATTAATTCTGTCCTGCGCCTGATCTCTCGCCAGTCGTGTCGGTCGTCCGTCCCACTGAGTTATAAGAGTACTACAATAGAGAGTTCTCTTGTGTACTGCGCACACACTTGTATTAACGACCAGAAGGTTTTTCAGGAATAAAATCACAAATTCCTTTCACTTAACTTTTATTTTATACCAACTATATTTCCCTCAACTATTACAAGTTGTTACTGCCTCAAAATATGATCAACGACTGAACTGCCAAAATGGCGACACTGAACTTTTATAACTAGTCAGTGGCGCCATTTCTACCGGAAGTTCCCCCAAAAGAATAATCATTTAAATTGGAATATTAAATAATATTGGAAAATAACTTTAAATGATTATTCAATTGGTTAATAAATTTACAATTCATAAATGCGACAGTTACAGAATATTCTAACTAAAATAATAAATATTAAATAATCTGCACCGGATGTACCGGATGTTTCATTAAAATTAAATACAACGGAAATATTAAAATAAACAATTTCTAACAATCGGCCATACTGACAAAAAGTTTGACCTCAAACTTATACATGGTATACAATAATATCATAAAAATGAAACTAAAATACACAAATAAATGATAATCATGTAAATTCCATTAAATTAAATTCATGAGTAACAATTAAATTAGTTTCAAATATTATAATATTATAATTTAATACATGCAATAAAATAGTAATAGAATTTTAAATTGACAATTAAACAAATGTACTTCAAAATCAAGTAACTTAATTATTCGTGATTTATTTAATATACAATACAATATATATATTTTTTTTATAATGTACTTTTATATTGTTGTAATTATAATATCATATAAACTTTGTGAATGTGGATAGGAAAGTTCATCTATTCCACCTGATATTTTAATAAAACAATACAACTTGGAAAATTCATCAAGTGTATAATAAGTATATCTTGAAAAATAATAATGATATAACTTGGAAAATTCATCAAGTTAAATAAACATATTTCTACAGTTGGATTGGAAAGTTCATCAAGTCCAACTATAATTTAAATAAGTGACTTGGAAAGTTCATCAAGTCCGACGATAATTTAAATAAATGACTTGGAAAGTTCTTCAAGCCATAAATAATTATTTTCAGAATTTAAATAAATTAATTTGACTTCATTACTATTTTTAAATATTATTCTCAATTCATTTATTATTCTTCTTCACTATCAGAACTAGAGCTTTTATTGATATGTATGTTTATCCATGGTTTTATTTGATCGACTGCCCAAATGTTACTATATTTGCGTTTTCCCAATTCTGTGCCCGGTATAGTGGAAACTTCATACCTGTCATTGTCAAGAATTTTCGTTATTTTATATGGACCTGAAAACTTGGGTAAAAGCTTTCTACTTTGGCCTTCATTCGAGGTCACTTGTTTATTTATTTTAACTAGATCACCGATTTTATATATGGTAGGACTCTTTCTATTTTTATCAAAACGTTGTTTCTGACTAATTTGATCTTTTTCAATGTGTTCCGTTATCTCTGACCTAATCTCTTCAATACTTTGGTTAGGATCACGGGATTGTAGGAAAAGATCGCTAAACATATTTTCATTCGCGTGATTTAATGTTCGACCAAATAAAGCTTCAGATGGGGTTTTGCCAATCCCCTTATTCAATGTGTTATTTAGTCCCCATTGAATTCTGCCCAATTCCTGATCCCATTTAGTTTCGCCTAGCTTATCAGTGTAAGAAGCTAAGGAACCTAGCACCGTTTGGTTATACCTCTCTACCTGACCATTCGAACGTGGAGAGGAAACTGCGTTTAGAATATGCTTTATTTTTGAATCGGTACAAAATTTTTCAAATTCTTTAGATGTAAACGTAGTTCCTCTATCAGATATGAGCCTAGTCGGAAAGCCAAATGTAGAAAAGACATCATCTAGCGCCTTTACAGTAGCAGAGGTTTTTAAATTGCGAAGTGGTTTAATAATACAAAATTTGGTATAACCATCAACAATTAAAAGTAAATACATATTACCTCGACTACTTTTTACAAATGGCCCTAGGTGGTCAATGTGTATAGTATGAAAAGGGATATCTGGTTTCGGTATAGGATGTAAAAATCCTTCTTTTTTACCATTCGAATCTTTGCCGTAAGCACAATGAATACAAGATTTTACATATTTGTAGACAAACTTTTTCATTTTCGGAAACCAGAAATCCCTTTTTATTCTAGCTAAGGTCTTCTCCACCGAAAAGTGTCCGACATCGTCATGGTTCAGACGTAATATTTGGAATCTAGCCCCCTTCGGTACAACCCATTTAAAATCGTTCTCTCCGACTTTCCTAAATATTTTATTATCCTTAATCAGGAAATTTTGCTTTATGTCTACTAATTCATTGTATTTAGGGTCTTCTAAAACTTGACGAATATGAGATATTTTGGGGTCTGTCAGTTGTAAACTCATTAACCAATCATGTTGAGTTATAGCCAATGTTTGCAGTATTTCTGGTTCAGATTCTTCACAAACCAAGTCCACCGGATTGCGACTGAGTGCATCCACGTGCAACATATTACTGTTAGGACGATAAATAATATTACAATCATATTCCTGGAGAGTGAGCCACCATCTAGCTATTCTGGGTAAAATATCTCTCTTTGAAAAAGTTGCACGTAAGGCATTGCAATCAGTCACAATGGTAAAACTGGTACCTAATAAATACACCCTAAATCTATTTAATGACGTAATGACAGCTAATGTTTCTAAATCATATGCATGAAATTTTTGTTCGTCAATTGTAGTTTTTCGGCTATAAAACGCTATCGGTTTCAGAGGAGAATTTTCTGACTCTTTTTGCAAAAGAATTCCAGCTAGTCCAATTTTGCTTGCATCAGTGTGAAGCTCGGTAATGTATTTTGGGTTATATAGTGCTAAAACGGGCCTTTGAATTAATTTTTCCTTGAGAGTATTGAAAGACTGTATTTGGTCATTGCTCCAGTTCCAAGTTTGGTTCTTTTTTGTTAAATCAGTCAAAGGACGTGCAATTACTGAAAAATCTTTTATAAATCTACGAAAATAGCTAGCTAAACCTATAAATTGCCTAACTTCATGAACATTTTTTGGTGTGGGAAAATTTTTGACTGCTTCTATTTTAGTTTTACCCGGCTTAATACCTTCATACGAGATCTCAAAACCTAAATAATCTATATTTGTTTTAAAAAAGTTACATTTTTTAATATTTAAAGTGAGATTTGCTTCGTTTAATAATTTAAAAGTATTTTCTAATTTCTGAACACCTTCATTAAAATCTTTAGATACAACAATAATGTCATCCATATATGCTTCTGCTGATTTATTATTTCCATCTACTGAGTTTAGTTTTAAAGCCTTATTAATTGTTCTTTGAAAAACTGCAGGAGCGTTTACTAAACCAAAAGGCATTCTCTTAAATTGGTATAAACCATCAGGGGTAATAAATGCAGTTAAATGTCTACAATCTGGGGATATAGGAATTTGGTAGTAACCACTAGTTAAATCAAGATTGGTAAAATACTTGTTACCATTCAATGAATCTATTTGATCTTCGATACGAGGAAGTGGAAAATGATCTTTAATTGTGCGACTATTTAAGGCTCTGTAATCAACACACAGACGTTGGCCTCCTGTTTTCTTTGAGACAAGCAGAATTGGACTCGCATAAGAAGAGGAAGACTCTTCTATTATTCCATTTTGCAAAAGTTCACCTACCATGTTTTTAACAGTTTCTCTATCTCTATAGCTCAACCTATAAGGCCTATAAACAACAGGAGTATGATCCGATAACTTTAAATTCATTTCGGTTAAATTAGTACATCCGAGTTCAGAAAGATTTTGGGCAAAAGTGCTACGATAAACTTGAATCAACTGATATACTACATCTCTTTGTTGAGGTGTTAGTTCTTTATTAATATTAATTTCTTTATAATCTATTGTTTCGAATCTGGCTTGAGTTTGTAAACACATTTTAGGTTTGTCATCAGAAATGTCAACTTTCTCTGCCCTAACTAGAAGCGTATTGGATTTGAAATAAACTGGAGTAGATGGAGCGACCACAAAAACTGAAATTTTACCTTTGCTTACTGAATAAAGACCTTCTTGTATCCAATACTCCATTCCACAATAATTACGATAACTGTTACGGATAAAAATTATTCCGTCTGATATATCCTCTGTGAAACAAGGTATTAATCCTATTTTATCAATACAGGTAGATTCGCAAGTAATTAACCGAACTAATGAGGCTTCATCTGCAATATCAGGAAACGTATAGTTCCTATTTATAATCTCAAGTGAATCTTTAGTTTTTATTACTAAAATATGTGGCAATTCAGTAAAATTTTGACCAATTAAAAGGGGCACATGTAATTGTAAAGGTGCAATTACAAATGCATTTATCAAAGATTCAACCTTATCTATAGAAATTTTAAATTCCGTTTTGCCTATTGGTATAATAGTTCCATTACCGATGCCCTTAATTACTGGCACGTTGTCGTACTTTATTACTAGTCCGTATTCGTCTACCAATGCTTTACTTATTAACGAACAATCACTTCCAAAATCAATAAAGGCAGTGATTATCTTAGAAAAATTATTGTTGATATTAACTGGTTTATAAAATTTTGAATTTTGATTTTTAGAAGAATCTATGTTCATGACACGCTTTTCTAAATTACTTTTGTTTTTATTTTTAAAACAATCTTCTTTTTTATGTCCAAATTTTTGACAAGATTCGCACTTTATTATAGGTTGATTACATTGATTTGCTCTATGACCTTGCTTTTTACAGTTAAAACAAAATAAAGCTCTACATTGCTTTAAGGTGTGCCCTAATTTTTTACAAAAGCTGCAAGTTATATCATTATTGGAGTTAGAAGTAGATTTTATTTTATTAATTTTGCTATCATGCCGATCATTACAAATATCTTTGAGAAAACAAAGCAAATCTTCGGGTTCTGTAAACCTTCCTGACGACGCGCTAGCTTTAAGAGTTCGATCTTCCAATCCGTGTATTATACAGTCAACGGCTTTTTTACCAACTATTTCGCAAGCATTCAACAGTAAAGTCTTATCATAATAATAATTGTCCAACGATTCTCCAGTTTTAAAACGCCTTTCTAACATTTCAGTTAAAAGATTACCGTAATTAGAATCAGAAGGAAAAGCCCTTTTTAGACATTCCTGCCATTGTAACCACGTACGATTTACAGAATATAAACCCTCGTACCATCTTTTAGCATGACCCACTAAACGAGGTAATGCAAAATGTGGAATTTGTTGTTCAGACCAATTATAAATTTGAGCACATTCATTAACCTTTGCGATCCAATTTTCGATTCTATGATTTTTTGCGGTGGGATCAAATTCCGGAATCATATTTTTGTCAAAATGTAGTTTTTGAGAATTCTCCGATTTCAGAAAATTATTCATAAAGTTTAATAGTGCCGATAAGTTTTCATTTGATGAGCCTAAGTTATTCAAAGTGTTGGCCATACCGGAAATATCCGCGCTGCCCCGATCTCTTACTGGAGACCGGTTGGGGGAATGAGAATAGCTCGATGAAGTTGATCGGTGTCGTGATATGCTCGGCCTGATGTCCCTCGACCTTCTATGATGGACAGTAGGACTTCGGAGCTCGCGGTGTCGTCGTCGCAAAGGTGACTGTTGCTGCTTTCCAGATGTACTAGGTAGAATAGGACTACGACTTCTTTGTGATGACCGGCTAGGCCTGGCCCGGCTGTATCGTGATCGACTACGTCTGCTACTTCCAGATCGCCTCTCATCCATTGTTTCTCGATAGCTACGATCTCGATCCACTGACGGACGTCTTAGAACGTTGTCTGTACTCTCATCCATACTTGATTTCGTGTGGCGTGAAAATCCTTTATCCCACTTCTGATATTAACGACCAGAAGGTTTTTCAGGAATAAAATCACAAATTCCTTTCACTTAACTTTTATTTTATACCAACTATATTTCCCTCAACTATTACAAGTTGTTACTGCCTCAAAATATGATCAACGACTGAACTGCCAAAATGGCGACACTGAACTTTTATAACTAGTCAGTGGCGCCATTTCTACCGGAAGTTCCCCCAAAAGAATAATCATTTAAATTGGAATATTAAATAATATTGGAAAATAACTTTAAATGATTATTCAATTGGTTAATAAATTTACAATTCATAAATGCGACAGTTACAGAATATTCTAACTAAAATAATAAATATTAAATAATCTGCACCGGATGTACCGGATGTTTCATTAAAATTAAATACAACGGAAATATTAAAATAAACAATTTCTAACACTTGGGTGCTATAAAATTACTTCTGCGTAACTTGCCTGGTTTCAATGAAGCCGGCCACCGTCACCGCAACCGGTGTGGGAGTTATTTTAACCTATTAATGGACAAAATTCGCAATGTGAACACCGGGATGTGCTCTTGTGAGCAGTGACGTCACAACTTAACCCTCAAGTGGCAGGCGACCACATTACACGAATTCACACGATACAAATGGGGCCCCAATTAATTCGCTAATTAAATGTTAATATAGCAGTCAATATTACCATTTAAACTTATAAAGCGTAATAATTAAAACACATAATAATAAGCTACTTTTCAGCGAATTCAGGACAATAAAATATTTAATTATTTAAGTCGAGTTTGTTTTGTGTAAATGTTGATAACTCGATAAAGTATTAGCATAGGTATTAGCGCAGTATTGGTCAAGTAAGGTTTAAAATATCTAGTATAGATCTCCTTTTCTATTAAATAAGGACATTTTTCACAAAATTATTTTCCATAATTGAAATCGTTCAATTAAGTTAGCGTCAGGTTGTCGCGATCGAATTTAAAGAGGGTAAAAATAAGGCGAGTTGACAGGCCCATGACGTTCGCCTCGGGGCCCGTCGACAAGCACCGGAGCGTGGGCACCCCTGTCGTCGATGAGCCGATGCGCGGGGGCCCCTGTCGTCGATGGGCAGAAGCGTGGAGGCCCCTGTCGACGGGCCAAAGCGCGGGGCCCCTGTCAACGGGCCGCGGCGGCCCCTGCCGTTCGGGAGCCATTCAATTAAGCGACGTTCTCCTCTCCGCGCTCACTCGACTCGTTACTTCACAGTTCACAATGTTGAGAAAATTCTTGAAAGAATTTAGTTCACTTTGTGCTCGGTGCTCGTCAAATCACTACTGTATGTTTGTATCGTTCAAAGGCGTCTTCAATTTTTCAGTCGCTAGTTGAACTATACTGCAAAGGATTTATTCAATAACGAATATAGTTCTTGGGGCACTACAATATATTGTATATAGCATAATTTATATTCATGCATTATCACAAGTAAATTATGATTCCATACTTTAAATGTCACTTTTTGAGGATGCAATTAAATGAATAAAACATTATTAAGGAGAAGTGGAATTTAATTGCGTTCACAAAAAGTTACAACCCGGGTTGCCAGAAAACAATTGCTTTCGTTCTAAGTCTGTAAGTAATGTTAGTAATAATTCACAAACAAACTGCAAATGATCGCTAATTTAAGGAGAAAAGCTTCTGAACGACGCGTGGAGAGAATTACTTAAGCAGTAAGCAAAGTTAATAATATAATTTACGGGGATGTCGATCGTTCCAGTGACACTGATCGCAGGCCGACCAGACTTGCCTTAAATAACATAACGTTACGACAATAGACAAGTCCTGGCCCAGGGGCCTCGACTCTGGGCTTCGGTAGAAAGAGGCCCCCGCGGCAGCTACAGATTAGAGGAGAAAAGTCTTTGAAAACAACCTTTCGACGAATAAAACATAAGTTCTAGTTATCGCAGTTGGAACTGCCGCAGGCGGCGCCAACTTTTCCCATTAGGTAGTCCTATTTGATACAATAAAGGTGCTCGCTCACCAGGATAAATAAATTTTGGCGCAACGGCATGGCGGGCGTTACCATAGTTATGTACCGATACGATTAGGGATTAGATGAGGCGTAACTGACGTTAACTCGCCAAATCAGTGATTGGCTCGACCAGCGATGCCGCCAGTAATGTGATTAGCGCTGGCTATCGGCTATCGGCTCTCGGCTGTTAGGCTGTTATATAAAAATATTATATAAATGTTGTTTGTTCGGAAGTTTCACCCAGATGAATGTGAGCGTTGCAAATTGCACAGATCGCGGCACCGTATTGCGGCGCGGCGACGGCGGCGTGTCAATTTTTGCTTTGCTTTTAGTTAGAACAAGTAACTTACCCGTGGAAAGAAATACCTCCTTTTAACCGATTTACTTTCGTACTTCTGTTTTTACAATTAGACGCTGCACAATGAGGCATTTTTGCACAACCCCTCCGGTGTAATCAAGTCGAGACGTGCGCGCTGACTGAATAAACGTTCAACAAATTTTGCCCACTTGTGCAAGTTTGAAACACGCGTATTCCACCCGCTTAGCCGTTTTATCTTGATTAATTTTATTTCTGTGGTCACGACTCACGATGGTGGTGGCGTCACATCGTGTCGTCGTAACATCGGTGCTTATACGCTTATATCGCCAGAACATGGATCCTTCCACAGCTAAAATGATTTCCAATGATCTATGGCTATATTTCAAGAGTCTCGACGCCGACGGCCGGTCTGTTGAGTGTTGATCATTATTTACACCGAACATTAAATCTTTTCCATCAGCCCGCGCCGCGCCGGTGATAAAACCGAAGTTTATGTAGCGCCACATGGCGGCCCTAGCGCTAGTGTTGTGCTGCATTATCGATACATCATATCTTATCGATAAACTATGCAACATTTTAGTAAGTTTTGTGTCACATGACCGCTGGCTGGTTCGCGATTAGCGGTCATAATATGAAAATCGCGAGCCAGTTGGTTTAAGGGTGTAAACTGAATGGAAATAAGAGGTCGTAATACGGTCCTATGGCCTATGCTACATTAATCATTATCTCCGATACGTAAAGATACCCACCACTAGTGTTGCGCTTTTTATAAACGGTCAAACCGCAGCAATATGCGCTATTGATGCACATGGGATTTGTCGTTTAACAAGTAAATGAATATTAACACATTGCTTTCAAAGGTGGGATCTATAGTTACATTATTATTTTTGGTGGCGCTCTATCCCTAAACATTTTCTAGTGGCAAACAGTTACCAGGTTGTCCAGGAGATATGGAAATACATTTTATGCCATAAGAGCTTTTAGTCCCTCGTGGCAATTAACACTTCCATATTAATCTCTGATCTCTTGCCAGTCGTGTCGGTCTTCCGTCCCACTGGGTTATGAGAGTAAAGGAATAGAGAGTGCTCTTGTGTACTGCGTACACACCTGAGCACTATAAAATTACTCCTGCGTACCTGGCCTAGTTTCAATGAAACCAGCCACCGTCACCGAAACCAGTGTGGGGAGTATTATTAATCTCTAGCTGGTGAAGTACAGATGATGACGATGAACGCGCGAACGTATCGACAGGAGCACGAGGTAATGAAATAAGCCTACATTACACCTCTGGGGGACCCGCGCTGGCGAATTGATTTTGATGTTCAGGCCTCGGGGGTAAAACCTGTTTTTTAATCACAGTAATAAAAAATGTGTATTGTTTACTTAAATTTGAAAAATAACTGGAGCCGAAACATCTTTCATTAGGATACCCAAAGGTCCGAGCAGCTTTATTGTATTTTAAGATTAATTTCATTTGATTTTATGATTCTATATCGAAGAGCTAATATAATAAGTATATTTACAATCACTTTCACTTTTACAATTACAACATTTCGATCCATCGTGAATTCACATAAATTCCTCATTTTACCATTCAACCAGCTCATTAACTTCAGTCTTAAGGGCCCGGGTTACCCTCGAAATTTTCATACATTCTTAATACCAAAACCATTTTCTCATACGAAAATATTTAACATGTTTGAGTTATTTTTCAGCTTAAGATAGTAATTACCTAGGGTCCTGAACAAATTTTTTTACAAAATATTTAAATACTAAAAAAAAAATTTTTGTGTTTAAATATTTTTTAGTAAATTTACTACTAAATATTTAAACACCAAAAAATAGACAAAAACACTAAAAAATATATAAATAAATAGTAAATTTACTACAAAATATTTAAACTTTAAAAAATATTTTTTATTATTTTAAGAGGATACGATACCTAATACTTTTTTTCCATACAAACGTATTCCCCAATTTCCTCCCTGGATAATGCGTCTAGACAAATTTTATTTACTAATAAATAAAAAATATGACCCTTCAAAAATCGCAAAAAAATGAATTTTCCGTACACCGCCAATCAACCGACCATAAAACAAAATTGAAAGATCTTTAAGGCAAAATAATAATCGGCCAAGTGCGAGTCGGAATCGCGCACGAAGGGTTCCGTACCATTATAGAGCAAAATTAGGCCATAAATTGTGTTTTTTGTATGGGAGCCCCCCTTATTTTTTATTTCATTTTTATTATTAGATATTAAAGTACACATATAAATAAGGATTTTGTGAAAAATTCAAGTACCTACCTGTTGCCATTTTTGATATAGAGCAAAAAAGGCCAAAAAAATCACGTTTGTTGTATGGGAGCCCCCCTTAAATATTCATTTTATTTTACTTTTAGTATTTGTTGTTATAGCGGCAACAGATATACATAATCTGTGAAAATATCAAATCTCTAGCTATTACAGTTCTTGAGTTACAGCCTGGAGACAGCAAAAAAGGCCAAAAAAATCACGTTTGTTGTATGGGAGCCCCCCTTAAATATTCATTTTATTTTATTTTTAGTATTTTTTGTTATAGCGGCAACAGATATACATAATCTGTGAAAATATCAAATCTCTAGCTATTACCGTTCTTGGGTTACAGCCTGGAGACAGACAGACAGACAGACAGACAGACAGACAGACGGACAGACGGACAGACAACGAAGTCCGTTTTTACCCTTTGGGTACGGAACCCTAAAAACGTAGAGGCATAGACTCACCCTTTCTGAAGATATTTAAAAACAATAATTAGATAGGCTTTATTTTGAAGGAAGAATCAGAGGAATACGTTAGGTCGATTTACTGTATCTGTCTCTATTACACTTGCCAGCGCAGGGTGAAGCGTGATGGCAATAGTTTCTTAGTTCAAATTTTACTGTATTTGCGTTTTCTCTTAAATCAACCATCACTCATCAGTCATCACTCATTGTATAGAGTGAAGTCAGCAACAAACGCCGTGTGACGTCACACGCCCACCTGTTGCCTCCCCCTCCCCCTGCCCGTCTCCCCCCCCCCCCTTCCCGCTCCCCCCAGCGACGAACGATATTACCCTAATAACTCGAGGCACAATTAAATTACCTCAAATATTTTGTATTGAGTCGCGTGATTTAACCCACAACTTTTGTTCCTGTGGAGAGACAGAAAGGAGGGCAATGTTTTTGTTATATTTCTGTAGGATTCTACTTTATACTTTGTGAATGTAACATCATTATAAAAAAATATTATTGAAATGTAAATATACTCCGGTAAACGTTGCTTTGCCATATACGTTGTGTATTACGCTTATAAGAAAAACCATTGTTAGTAAATATTATTTCAGAAGTAGTTTAACGCCGTGGAATATGTCCGAGGATCTCAGGCCCTTAGCGACGAGCTCTACTAGTCCATATTAAGTCTTCGTTATGTTTAACCTACTAAAAAGGGAGAGGTTATTTTAAAGTATTATTACATTGTTTTATTACAAATATACAAAATAAAACTAAGTGATAATAATTAGGGTGTGTATGGGTTTACAGTTCAAAGTGAAAATAGCTGCGCAGAAAGAGTAATTTTTTTAACTTTTGTATGGGAAAAACCCATGACGCTTGGGCCTTTGCCTGTACAAAACGCAAAAAAATTGCTCTACCAGCGCTGTGTAAGTATGTGTCCCTTATATAGAGTTAACTTTGAAAGTAGCAGCGCTTAAGGAGCAACATTTTTTTGTGATTTGTATTGGCAAGCGTCCCCGCGTCATGAATTTTTCCATACAAAGATCAAAAAACTACTCTTTCAGCACTGCTACTTTCACAGTGAACTATAAATAGGGGACCCATACACACTCTAAAGATTATCAATAAGTTTTGTATACTGATTGTGAAAAAATAATGTGATAAATGATAATACATAAAAATATAACCCCTCACTTTTTAGTTGAATAAGGGTCTGTTTCACCACTTCCTGATAAAGTGCCGAATAGGCTATTTACAACTTTTTGACAGATTCTCCATACTAGATCTGTCAAGGCGGTGGCGGATAGCCTATTCGGCACTTATCAGGAAGTGGTAAGTGCCGAATAGGCTACACATAACGAAGAGTGTTATAGTAGAGCTCGTTGTTATTTCCCAAGGACCCTCGTCCTCAATTACTCACACTTGTCTGTTCTCAGTCGCGGACACTCGCCACTTGGCCACTCTACCACAACTGTCATACTCACAGGTAACAAAGCACAACGGAAATACTAGAGTCTAGAAATCCATACTAATATTATAAAGGCGAAAGTATGTCTGTCTGTATGTCTGTCCGTCTGTCTGTCTGTTACCTCTTCACGCCAAAACCGCTGAACCGATTTTACTGAAATTTAGCATGGAGATACTTTGAGTCCCGGGAAAGGACATAGGATACTTTTTATCCTGGAAAATGTACGGTTCCCGCGCGATAAACGAATTTTGGCGCAACGGAGTTGCGGGCATCATCTAGTATTATAATATTCCTGTGTTAAAACTTCTTTAGCGTTGTTGTGCACTTTTTTGCCATGATTAAAGAAAACTTTTATTCTAGCGAGGCCATGACTTTGTAAATATTATACTCGGTATTCAATTTTGTTGATTCACATAATATGAATTATGAAACATGATTAATAATCGGCCAAGTGCGAGTCGGAATCGCGCACGGAGGGTTCCGTACCATTATAGAGCAAAATTAGGCCATAAATTGTGTTTTTTGTATGGGAGCCCCCCTTATTTTTTATTTTATTTTAATATTATTATTAAATATTAAAGTACACATATTATAATTAAGGATTTTGTGAAAAATTCAAGTACCTACCTGTTGCCATTTTCGATATAGAGCAAAAAAGGCCAAAAAATCACATTTGTTGTATGGGAGCCCCCCTTAAATATTAGTAGGGAAGTATTGGGCATTCTGTCCCACTTGTCCAACCAAAAGTTGGATAGAATTGTCTGTCCTGCAAAGAATCACTTAAATTAGAATGTGTTCTGTCCTGCAGTTGAAATGATTGGGCATTCTGTCTCACTTTTGTTCGCTCGCGGTGCATAAACGAACAGGAGGGCATCCTGTTCCGACACACCGAACCTCCGTTCGCTCGCGCTCACTTCGGTGTACTCGGTGTGTCAGGATGCCCAATAGCTCCTGTTCGTTTATGCACCGCGAGCGAACAAAAGTGAGACAGAATGCCCAATCATTTCAACTGCAGGACAGAACACATTCTAATTTAAGTGATTCTTTGCAGGACAGACAATTCTATCCAACTTTTGGTTGGACAAGTGGGACAGAATGTCCAATACTTCCTGTTCGTTTATGCATCAACTGATGGTAAATGAAAGGACATGCTCATGACATGCACCTCTGTTCGCTCACTTCGGTGTGTCAGTGTGCCACTTACCGTAGGTAAGATCATGCACCGATCATACTACTGACTCGTAATCGGTTACGGTCAATGGTAAGATCACCTACTTTTTTACCAAAAAACATACCTCGGCTTAAATATACCAACACACTATGATGTTTAGTATGTTTAAGCTTACATTTCAGGGGATAGGAATTTAGGATCTTATCAATAAATAAACACCAGTTTTTATGCATTTATAAAAATAAACAAAATAATGTCTTCGTTTGTGTAATGTAGAATTCTTCATCATTGATCATCCGATCTGAAAAAAAAGAATGTTATGTACATCCACACTTACATAATAATCACCATTTAGAGTCACGAGTACTTTAAAACTACGACGACGATTAAGGATGTTTGAGTAATGTTTGATCTAAAAAAATTATGGATTAATTATGTTTCTAGTGATAACTTCGACTTTTTGGCATTCAAATAATCTCGAAAATATTAACGTTATATTATGCAATAACAGTTTTTCTAGTTTTTATTATTCGTAGGTTTTATAGGAAATATATTATGAATTTTTATATTTAAATTTGTTATTATTAAAATATTGGATATTAATTATTATTCTGATTAAATAATTACCTCTAATATGTATCTACTACATAAACCTCATTCAATAAACTAGATACATTTAGATTCAAATTTACTTACAATTAAAATAGAATGCCAGGTATCCTTTTTCTGCGTTCCGCTGTAATTTTTGATGAACTTCTCTAATTTTCAAGCATCTGAAAAAAATAAATGTATTTTTTTTTTTCATCAAACAACACACGTAAAAGTATAATAGTGTTTTATGAATAAGGTAGATATTTATACCATGGTACGCCTGGTCTAATTATTGCATTAACTTTTCTTTGTAAATCATGAAGCTAATATAGGAAAATACTAAATAAAATATATTTTTTTTCCATCAAAAAACACACGTAAAAGTATAATAGTGTTTTATGAATAAGGTAGATATTAATATTATATTACATTATTAAATTAAATTTATTATAACATGGTACGACTGGTCTAATTGCATTAACTTTTCTTTGTAAATCATGAAGCTAATATAGAAAAATACTAATCAATAAGAGTAACACAATAGATTAAAATATTTGATGGGTAACGAATGAATATATTGGTAATTATTTAATTTTAAAATGTATCAATGTAATAAATAATGAATCGTTTTCAAAAACTAAAATATTATCAATTTAAATCAAAACTTAAATAATTGTGTAATGAATTAAATCTACAGTGTGAAATTTTAGTGGTTGTTTTCCCGCAGTAAAATGATTCTATCTTAGTAGTACAATAGATTTGTAAAGTTTTTTTTGTTCAAATCAAAAAAAATTCGGTCGGGTCCATAGTAACTCGCGCCTATCGGCATAAAGTTTCCATAGTACGTCATAAAAAATATTTTGTAGCTTCAAAAAATAACATGCATGGTTCGATAGTACTACTATAGGTAAATCGTTCTGCTGCGGGAAAACAACCACTAAAATTTCACGTTGTATAATGAATACAATAACTACGACACTTACTTTTAACTATTCCTTTATCTTCTCATACACTTTTGTTGTACTGGGCTGAAACTACGAACTCACCGCGCACAGCGTTGTAAATGAACGAGCCAAGACGGGAAATCATAGGAACAGACCGACCGAGTCGATAGGGTTATCAAACCTACTATATATTATAGTATCCAACTATTAATTTTATCCAACTATTAATTAAGGGATCAAATACTTTATTTCTAAAAAATTTGTAGGCGAAACTACTATATTTTGCGTAAAGCAGAACGCAGCCAAGCTAAAATGAATCTTATTCCAATAACGTTGTGTTGTGTTGTGTGCGTGCCACGTCATTCTTTCTTTTTTGTCATCTACTATATTTTTTAAGTTGATAACTATATATGATAAATAAGTATTATATATGATAGAAAAAAAGTTGGTAACTCTATTAGTCGCACGCAAATACATGCACACACGATGTTCCTGTGTTGAAACGTGAAGTGATCTATCCCAACATAGTGTTGCGATAACTCAAATTAATAGTTATACAAATAATCAGTAAGACATAAATAAATTCGATAAGATTTATCCATTACAAATTAAACCATGCGTCAAATTCATAACTTAGTAAAATAAGGAATTATAAACATCGATAGCATTTAAAGGATGATAATTTTCATAATTTGACTAGAGGTAATATAATCGTGTTTAATATACACAATATTCATTTATAATTTATTGGATTTATAGGGTAAAAACTTATCGCCTCTTAAATTATCTCTTTAATCGAGTTTTCGCTTCTAGTTCACATCCCTGATATGGAAAAAAGCTGCAAGGTGTCACACAAGAATATAATATTGCACATACGTATTGTTAAACCGACACTTGCTTTTATAGTAGGGGAGCCGAAGCGGTGATTTCTGCAGTGATTTGAGCGCGTCAGATTAAGCTTGTGTACCTATGCTTCCCACATGTCTATAGTTAACGTGGTATAGAAATCAGATTATCTGAGTGGTGCGTTAAAAAATATACTATTAAGTAGATTTCAAATTGTCAGATTAAAATAGAGAACGTTGTGTAGACCCCAAAGAAGCTTTTATTTAAAGCACTGACGGCTTAAAGTAAAGGGAAAGATTATACTCTTTAAAATTTTCAAACACATTTTAAAAACAAAGCCTTCTTGATATATTTTTTTAATCCTGCTTGACGATTACATGTTTGTTTCTTTAAATTGAATGATAAATTACCTTAAAAGACAATTTTTATACATGATTACTTTTTTTAACTTCTAAATAGCTGCAGTTTGTCACTGCCCCACTGTCATAAGTAATGCTCTTATAATTTTTTATCTCCTCCTTACTTAATCTACGAAATATACTAGGTCCCCATGACACTCGAGTAACTACAAAATTAGCTTACTCGCCTCCCCTACTATGAACAGCAGCAGAGATACAATTACAAAGCATTTCAATGAAACGCCGCAGCGAGCGCGCGACGTAGATTCTTGTTTATTCAATTTTATTTCATATTCAGCTACATTGATCAATAATAAGGTCGAAAATTGTAGTAAGGCATCATTAGTTTAAAAAACGTTTATATTTCATATTATTTACCACAATATCATCACAATTATTCACATACACATTAAATATTCGGATTTACTTGCTTATTTAAACAATTATAATTTATTTAATTTTAATCTCTTCTTGGAAATTAGGTATTGGTTCAAGATTAAATTCGCTATAAAAGTATGCAACATTTAACATGCTTAAAAAATACACAGATGTATAAAGATACCTAGATTTTGAGGATGCATGATCAGTCAAATCAAATCAAACCATTTATTTCAGAAAATTTACATTCCATATTATTAATTATTATTTAAAATCAAGCAAAATTTGTATAACATTAAATTTATGTCAAAATCGATGGCAATTAAATGGAAAAATTTACATATTATATAATTTGACGACCTCTGTGGCTCAGTGGATAGCACGTTGGTAGCTAAAGCTGGAGGTTGCGGGTTCGAATCCCGCCGACGGAACAAAAAGTTTTCAATGTTCCTGGGTCATGGATGTGTATTAAATATATTTATCATATAATAAAAATCTTAAATATATGTATTATGTATAGTATAAAAGTATTAAATATATTTCCGTTGTCTGGTACCTGTAACACAAGTCCATCAGGTACTTACCACAGGGCCAGACTGACGTGGTGTGAAGCGTCCATAGATATTATTATTATATTTCAATATATTGTTGTCTCGGCATTTTTACCGGTGAATGATTCAGGTACGGGCATTGTCAAGTACCTGACTCAATTTGTGTCAGGAAAGTATCATGATCGTGAATCGTGATGTAGTGAAAGATGATGATGGATTTAGAAACCTCCGAACTATGGAGCAAGTGTCAATGACGATGGATTTTTGTATATTGATGTATGTGTTTTTGTTTAGGTCGAGTGTTCTCAGAGCAGCAGTGAGGGTCTTTGGGTATTATTATTATTATTATTATCTATTAAAGAAACGCATAATATATTTATCTTATTTAATTCTTTTACAATTATATATTTCATATGTTTTACATAGTAATGATCAATGATGATGTAATTGATAACATTAAAACGGACAAACATACGCACATATCAACTCGCGCTTGACAACTATTACACATTTTTGATGACAAATACCGTTTTCCAACAATAAAAGTCGACGCATGTTGGAACAAGTCACAACTTTTCAAGTGGCTTCGCACCAGTCTTCAACTTCAACTAAAATGTTAGTGAGTATTGAATTAATATTATTACTCTTTTTTGTGATTAATTCATCAAGATGGTAAAATAATTGATATTAATTTCTTCTTTAATTATTAAAAAAATAATTTAAATTCTTTTTATTTTTATTATTTTATATAAACATAATAATTTTAAACTTTACAATTTTTTTTAAATTTTTATTGTTTAATAAAATATAAATGTATTGTAGTTTTAATGTAATGACTAATTTTAATGATAATATTATAATGAAATTTTTAAATGTAAATATTGTAATGTTATGGGTCTTAGAAACCCGAAATAAATGATTTTATTTTTTTAATAGGTCCGATTCAGAGTTTGAGGCCCCATCTGTGGTGTCGGCAGCACCGAAAAAGAAGTCAAAGGCGTCAACCAGCAAACGCAAGGCTGGCTTGGAAAAGCAACTCGACTCATCTCCTCCGCTGGAGTTGACCCGCACCTCATCAGACAAAAGTGCTCAACGAAAGCGAAAATACTCCTCCCCGCACGAATTTATCACTACACGGTATGTTCGATTATTATTACCTACTTTACGTTTGCTGAAATTCTATTTCTGTTTCTGCTGGTTTTTAACTGTCTTTGTAATAGCCAACTGTCAACACAGTCCCAACCACGATAATTCAGTTTGCATAGTTACAATGATTTCCTACTTTTTATTTATCAAAACTTAGTTCAGTATCCTGTTGAAGTCTGATAAAACTAGGCACCTAATTGTTTACAGTCAAAAGTGAATGTGCAATACACTTATTCCTATTTTGTTTGTTTTCTTACTAATATTTATTCTCGATTATTGTATTTTAATGATAATAATATGTTAATTTTGTGTTTTTACAGAACAAGGAGACCGGACTTATTCAATATCTTGCGGAGAAACCCGAAATAAATGATTTTATTTTTTTAATAGGTCCGATTCAGAGTTTGAGGCCCCATCTGTGGTGTCGACAGCACCGAAAAAGAAGTCAAAGGCGTCAACCAGCAAACGCAAGGCTGGCTTGGAAAAGCAACTCGACTCATCTCCTCCGCTGGAGTTGACCCACACCTCATCAGACAAAAGTGCTCAACGAAAGCGAAAATACTCCTCCCCGCACGAATTTATCACTACACGGTATGTTCGATTATTATTACCTACTTTACGTTTGCTGAAATTCTATTTCTGTTTCTGCTGGTTTTTAACTGTCTTTGTAATAGCCAACTGTCAACACAGTCCCAACCACGATAATTCAGTTTGCATAGTTACAATGATTTCCTACTTTTTATTTATCAAAACTTAGTTCAGTATCCTGTTGAAGTCTGATAAAACTAGGCACCTAATTGTTTACAGTCAAAAGTGAATGTGCAATACACTTATTCCTATTTTGTTTGTTTTCTTACTAATATTTATTCTCGATTATTGTATTTTAATGATAATAATATGTTAATTTTGTGTTTTTACAGAACAAGGAGACCGGACTTATTCAATATCTTGCGGGCTGAGGAAGCTAGTTGCAGTGAACCCAAATCTCGTTGCGGGGAAATAATATCAAGCTTCACCAGCCGAGTTTCTACGGGAACGTCTCGTCGGACTGCGAAGACCGGTGGCGAATATTTTGTGGACCTCAAGATCTACAAAAAATCGGACTACGTGTCTCACGCTGCTAATGTGCGATACAAGACGGCGCTGGTAAGTGTAAAGCTCCAGTGTGACGAGTCATCATCGTCTTGGGGGGCACTGCAAGGCTTCTTAGGACAAGCTTTTACTGAGTTTGAGGAGTCGGAGTCCGTCCATTACAGTGACAAAAAATAAATTTTATTAAGTAGGTTTATAGTTAATCAATTTATAGTAGATATTAATTTTCTTTTTAATATACTAGAATAGATTTATAACCTTTTTAATTTTTTTACATTAGTATTGGTTACTGTATTATTGTTTTGATAGCATTGTCTTTTTTAATAGAATAAAATGCCTTTCTGTTCGACGTGTAACATATCTGTACCTACATAGTAAATCATGGGTTTGCGAAGTAATTCACATAGAAAAAGTAGACAGACAATAGAATACAGTGATGGTGTAGAAATCGTCAGCTCTGCATTTCGTAATCGTATTGTAACTTATAAGATATTACCTCTTGATCAACTTCAGTTAGCTTCAGTAGATATATTTTTTTCCGAAATTCGTAACAAGTTAAAATCTCTTTTAGATGAAAACCTTATTAAACATTTATGTGTTAAGGTTAATTTTCAGAAACCGACTAAGAGAAATAAACGTTACATAAATCAGACATTAATAAAACATGCAACGAGAAAATTATCTAAAAATCACCCTGAAAGAATTTCATCATATCCTAATTTTTGTGAATTATTTAATATAAATGGAATGTTTTTTCCTGTAACTTTCCATGACATAAAATTTTTGAAAAAAATAATCCTAATATTAAGTTCATAACCCCGCGCTGGGCCTACACAGCGTAGGGGGAGGACGGTAGCACAGCCTAGCTAGCTACCCGGCTAAGTCATATTGACTCGCCGACCAACGTAGGATGCGGTCCTCCAGCATGTTGGGGGTTGTGCGGCGGGTTAACACCCCGCCCACGGAAAAAACCACAAGTTCAGAAACCGACTAAGAGAAATAAATGTTATATAAATCAGACATTAATAAAACATGCAACGAGAAAATTATCTAAAAATCACGCTGAAAGAATTTCATCATATCCTAATTTTCGTGAATTATTTAATATAAATGGAATGTTTTTTCCTGTAACTTTCCATGACATAAAATTTTTGAAAAAAATAATCCTAATATTAAGTTCATAACCCCGCGCTGGGCCTACACAGCGTAGGGGGAGGACGGTAGCACAGCCTAGCTAGCTACCCGGCTAAGTCATATTGACTCGCCGACCAACGTAGGATGCGGTCCTCCAGCATGTTGGGGGTTGTGCGGCGGGTTAACACCCCGCCCACGGAAAAAACCACAAGTTCAGAAACCGACTAAGAGAAATAAATGTTATATAAATCAGACATTAATAAAACATGCAACGAGAAAATTATCTAAAAATCACGCTGAAAGAATTTCATCATATCCTAATTTTCGTGAATTATTTAATATAAATGGAATGTTTTTTTCCTGTAACTTTCCATGACATAAAATTTTTGAAAAAAATAATCCTAATATTAAGTTCATAACCCCCGCGCTGGGCCTACACAGCGTAGGGGAAGGACGGTAGCACAGCCTAGCTAGCTACCCGGCTAAGTCATATTGACTCGCCGACCAACGTAGGATGCGGTCCTCCAGCATGTTGGGGGTTGTGCGGCGGGTTAACACCCCGCCCACGGAAAAAACCACAAGTTCAGAAACCGACTAAGAGAAATAAATGTTATATAAATCAGACATTAATAAAACATGCAACGAGAAAATTATCTAAAAATCACGCTGAAAGAATTTCATCATATCCTAATTTTCGTGAATTATTTAATATAAATGGAATGTTTTTTCCTGTAACTTTCCATGACATAAAATTTTTGAAAAAAATAATCCTAATATTAAGTTCATAACCCCGCGCTGGGCCTACACAGCGTAGGGGGAGGACGGTAGCACAGCCTAGCTAGCTACCCGGCTAAGTCATATTGACTCGCCGACCAACGTAGGATGCGGTCCTCCAGCATGTTGGGGGTTGTGCGGCGGGTTAACACCCCGCCCACGGAAAAAACCACAAGTTCAGAAACCGACTAAGAGAAATAAATGTTATATAAATCAGACATTAATAAAACATGCAACGAGAAAATTATCTAAAAATCACGCTGAAAGAATTTCATCATATCCTAATTTTCGTGAATTATTTAATATAAATGGAATGTTTTTTCCTGTAACTTTCCATGACATAAAATTTTTGAAAAAAATAATCCTAATATTAAGTTCATAACCCCGCGCTGGGCCTACACAGCGTAGGGGGAGGACGGTAGCACAGCCTAGCTAGCTACCCAGCTAAGTCATATTGACTCGCCGACCAACGTAGGATGCGGTCCTCCAGCATGTTGGGGGTTGTGCGGCGGGTTAACACCCCGCCCACGGAAAAAACCACAAGTTCAGAAACCGACTAAGAGAAATAAATGTTATATAAATCAGACATTAATAAAACATGCAACGAGAAAATTATCTAAAAATCACGCTGAAAGAATTTCATCATATCCTAATTTTCGTGAATTATTTAATAAAAATGGAATGTTGTTTCCTGTAACTTTCCATGACATAAAAATTTTTGAAAAAAATAATCCTAATATTAAGTTCATAACCCCCGCGCTGGGCCTACACAGCGTAGGGGGGAGGACGGTAGCACAGCCTAGCTAGCTACCCGGCTAAGTCATATTGACTCGCCGACCAACGTAGGATGCGGTCCTCCAGCATGTTGGGGGTTGTGCGGCGGGTTAACACCCCGCCCACGGAAAAAACCACAAGTTCAGAAACCGACTAAGAGAAATAAATGTTATATAAATCAGACATTAATAAAACATGCAACGAGAAAATTATCTAAAAATCACGCTGAAAGAATTTCATCATATCCTAATTTTCGTGAATTATTTAATATAAATGGAATGTTTTTTTCCTGTAACTTTCCATGACATAAAATTTTTGAAAAAAATAATCCTAATATTAAGTTCATAACCCCCGCGCTGGGCCTACACAGCGTAGGGGAAGGACGGTAGCACAGCCTAGCTAGCTACCCGGCTAAGTCATATTGACTCGCCGACCAACGTAGGATGCGGTCCTCCAGCATGTTGGGGGTTGTGCGGCGGGTTAACACCCCGCCCACGGAAAAAACCACAAGTTCAGAAACCGACTAAGAGAAATAAATGTTATATAAATCAGACATTAATAAAACATGCAACGAGAAAATTATCTAAAAATCACGCTGAAAGAATTTCATCATATCCTAATTTTCGTGAATTATTTAATATAAATGGAATGTTTTTTCCTGTAACTTTCCATGACATAAAATTTTTGAAAAAAATAATCCTAATATTAAGTTCATAACCCCGCGCTGGGCCTACACAGCGTAGGGGGAGGACGGTAGCACAGCCTAGCTAGCTACCCAGCTAAGTCATATTGACTCGCCGACCAACGTAGGATGCGGTCCTCCAGCATGTTGGGGGTTGTGCGGCGGGTTAACACCCCGCCCACGGAAAAAACCACAAGTTCAGAAACCGACTAAGAGAAATAAATGTTATATAAATCAGACATTAATAAAACATGCAACGAGAAAATAATCTAAAAATCACGCTGAAAGAATTTCATCATATCCTAATTTTCGTGAATTATTTAATATAAATGGAATGTTTTTTCCTGTAACTTTCCATGACATAAAATTTTTGAAAAAAATAATCCTAATATTAAGTTCATAACCCCGCGCTGGGCCTACACAGCGTAGGGGGAGGACGGTAGCACAGCCTAGCTAGCTACCCAGCTAAGTCATATTGACTCGCCGACCAACGTAGGATGCGGTCCTCCAGCATGTTGGGGGTTGTGCGGCGGGTTAACACCCCGCCCACGGAAAAAACCACAAGTTCAGAAACCGACTAAGAGAAATAAATGTTATATAAATCAGACATTAATAAAACATGCAACGAGAAAATTATCTAAAAATCACGCTGAAAGAATTTCATCATATCCTAATTTTCGTGAATTATTTAATATAAATGGAATGTTTTTTCCTGTAACTTTCCATGACATAAAAATTTTTGAAAAAAATAATCCTAATATTAAGTTCATAACCCCCGCGCTGGACCTACACAGCGTAGGGGGGCGTCCCCCGGGTGGCGGATGGGGGGAGGTCGGTAGCACAGCCTAGCTAGCTACCCGGCTAAGTCATATTGACTCGCCGACCAACGTAGGATGCGGTCCTCCAGCATTTTGGGGGTTGTGCGGTGGGTTAACACCCCGCCCACGGAAAAACCACAAGTTCAGAAACCGACTAAGAGAAATAAACGTTGTATAAATCAGACATTAATAAAACATGCAACGAGAAAATTATACATTTGTTGTATCTAGAAAATAATAACACTTCTCATTATTGTTTGATCAAAGAACCTTCTAGACTGTTTAGAAGCCAAGTTACATCTCATCACAGCAAATTGTACTTCTGTGATTTGTGCTTGATATTAATTTTCAGTACTTCTAAAGAAGTTGAAAACCATTTATGTGGAGGCGTTGTAACTGCCCTCCCAAATAAGGGCTCAGTAATTAAATTTAAAAACTATGCTCGAAAACAAAACATGCCTTTTTGTATTTACGCAGATTTTGAATCGATGCTACAAACCCATACTGAAGCTAACTGTTCTTCTAGCAAAAATACGACTACATTACACCAACATTTACCTATAGCTTTTGGTTATTATATTGTTTGTCGTGATGACCCTAGTTACAATCGGTACGTATCATATCGAGGACCTGGTTGTCATAAGCAGTTTGTAGATTCGATTCTTAAAGACGTACAAAAAATATTTGATATACTTAGTACACCTGTCCCTATGATATTTTCTATGGCGGATAAGTCTGATTTTGATAATGCCACACGTTGTCATATTTGTGAAAATTTTATTTTTTCGGACAAAGTCCGTGACCATTGACACGTTACTGGTCGTTACCGCGGAGCTGCGCATCCGTTTTGTAATTTACAGTATAAACGCCCTTCATTCGTCCCCATTTTTTTCATAACTTAGCTGGTTATGATTGTCATCTTTTTATAAAAGCATTAGGTGAGGTTCCTGGTAATATTAAAATAATACCTAAAACAAAAGAAAACTACATCTCATTTACCAAATTTGTACCAGTTACGAATAATCAGTTTTTTCAACTTCGATTCGTTGATTCATTTAAGTTTTTGGGAACAAGCTTAAGCAAATTGTCAGAGACATTAAAACCAGAAATGTTTAAAAACTTACAAAATCATTTCCCCGATGAAGATGAATTTCAGTTACTCACTCGTAAAGGCATTTATCCATACGAATATATGAACTCGTGGAAGCGGTATGACGAAAAAAGTCTACCCCCAAAAGAATGCTTTTATAGTTCCCTAACTGATCATGATATTTCTGATGAGGATTACCAGCACGCGTGCTTAATTTGGTCAACATTTCAAATCAAAGATTTATGTAGTTATATGGATTTATATCTAAAAACTGATGTGCTTTTACTGGCAGATATCTTTGAAAATTTTAGACAGACTTGCAAGCAACACTATCAATTAGACCCAGCTTTTTACTTAACAGCACCCAGTTTATCTTTTGATGAGATATGTAATTACAGTTATACGAGTTGGTTTTAGTTTACTTTGGTATAAAGTATTTGTTTTAGCTGTAGGGTCGCAATAGACTTTAGAATGAATAAGTCGATAAAATTGTAAGATATACTTGTATGAAAATATTATAAGTTAGGGTTTGTTTTGTAAATTAATGTGTACGTAATTATTGCTTAAATAAATGTATGATGTGAATATATTTGTTTTATTTCTATTTCATTCAACTTTAATTATTTAAATAAAAAGCAATAAATATAAGGTATTTTTTTATTGAAAGCAGGATGCCCAATTATAGCTCCTGTTCGTTTATGCACCGCGAGCGAACAAAAGTGGGACAGAATGCCCAACCTACGGTAAGTGGCACACTGACACACCAAAGTGAGCGAGGGCGCGAGTGAACAGAGGTGCACGTCATGAGCATGTCATTTCATTTACCATCAGTTGATGCATTCTGTCCCACTTGTCTGTCCTGCAAAGAATCACTTAAATTAGAATGTGTCTGTCCTGCAGTTGGAATGATTAGGCATTCTGTCCCACTTTTGTTCGCTCGCGGTGCATAAACGAACAGGAGCTATTGGGCATCCTGACACACCGAGTACACCGAAGTGAGCGCGAGCGAACGGAGGTTCGGTGTGTCGGAACAGGATGCCCTCCTGTTCGTTTATGCACCGCGAGCGAACAGAGGTGCACGTCATGAGCATGTCATTTCATTTACCATCAGTTGATGCATAAACGAACAGGAATGAAGTTAGTAGTATGATCGGTGCATGATCTTACCTACGGTAAGTGGCGCACTGACACACCGAAGTGAGCGAACAGAGGTGCATGTCATGAGCATGTCCTTTCATTTACCATCAGTTGATGCATAAACGAACAGGAAGTATTGGACATTCTGTCCCACTTGTCCAACCAAAAGTTGGATAGAATTGTCTGTCCTGCAAAGAATCACTTAAATTAGAATGTGTTCTGTCCTGCAGTTGAAATGATTGGGCATTCTGTCCCACTTTTGTTCGCTCGCGGTGCATAAACGAACAGGAGCTATTGGGCATCCTGACACACCGAGTACACCGAAGTGAGCGCGAGCGAACGGAGGTTCGGTGTGTCGGAACAGGATGCCCTCCTGTTCGTTTATGCACCGCGAGCGAACAAAAGTGGGACAGAATGCCCAATCATTTCAACTGCAGGACAGAACACATTCTAATTTAAGTGATTCTTTGCAGGACAGACAATTCTATCCAACTTTTGGTTGGACAAGTGGGACAGAATGCCCAATACTTCCCTACTAATATTCATTTTATTTCATTTTTAGTATTTGTTGTTATAGCGGCAACAGATGTACATAATCTGTGAAAATACCAAATCTCTAGTTATTACCGTTCTTGAGTTACAGCCTGGAGACAGCAAAAAAGGCCAAAAAATCACGTTTGTTGTATGGGAGCCCCCCTTAAATATTCATTTTATTTTATTTTTAGTATTTGTTGTTATAGCGGCAACAGATATACACAATCTGTGAAAATTACAACTCTCTAGCTATTACCGTTCTTGAGTTACAGCCTGGAGTCAGACAGACAGACAGACGGACAGACAACGAAGTCTTAGTAATAGGGTCCCGTTTTTACCCTTTGGGTACGGAACCCTAAAAAGTACCTACAGTATAAAATCAAGTCACGAAAAGTTTTATATCAGTAGATAAAATGAGTTTGAAATACAACTTGCTTTCTGTAGTCTAAAGTCTAATAAAATGGTATATTTTCAAATATTAAATGTCTGTTTTTACAGTATTATAAGAGTTTTCTTGTTGTATATAATCACTTAATTCGGTGTGGCTGTGGGCAAAGTCCTCCTCCAGCTCTTTCCAGTATTTTCTATCCTGTACTACTCTTGTTAAGTTTAATTTCGTCTTCACATAATATCATGGCGGGTCGACCTCTTGTCCTTTTGTTAGCTTCTTTCATTTCGGAAAGTGCTACTCAAATCGACGTCTACATATTTTGTGATTAATCGAAGTAATCAGACGCATTAAACACCGATAAGTTGCCGACATTGTTGCCATAATAATTATGTTCTAAAATTAGGCCTGTCAATAACAGCCCGCGCTGAATGAAATAACTTAATAACCCGCTCAGTGAGGACGTGGCTCGTCTGCTAGCGTGCGCGTGCGCTTCGAGTAAGTGACGAGCGTTTTTGTTGCCAAAATGCGTTCGCTAGTTTCGAAAGCGAAGTTAGGGTCAATTATTCAGACCGCAACGCAGATGCATTTCTAAAGTACTGAATTGATAGATCTCAATTACGTGAGACGTCTTGCAAATCTGTCTAATCCATACAAATTTAGAAATGCATCTATGCGTGATGTTGCGGTCTGATTTAGCCGCGGCGCACATTGTCCGAATTCTCAGATCAGAAACAGTTGAATTCCGCCGGATCGCCACCATGCACATTATCCGAAATATCCTTCCGGCTAGTTCTAGCTCACTCGGCTCAGTACAAAATGTAAGAGACAGCGCGGACGTTCAACTGTTTCCGATCAGAACTGTCGTACAATGTGCGACAGTTCTGATCAGAAACAGGCTTAGTACCCTAGATGTCAAAAATGTATGGGATTTGACATAACGCATCGCTAAGTGTCATAGCGCTTGCTGCATTTTAATAATTTTGACTAAGCAATTCTCATATTTGGAATGTCTTTTCGACCGTAAATAATTGAACTCACGGACTCACGAGCACTCAACATGCAGTGGGATAGCATCGAAAGGACATTCTAGGTATGAGAATCGGCCCCAGTTTCCATGTCTGAAATTAGAAATGAAATTAACCAAAACTCCGCGGTACTCGTATTAAAAGTGGAATAATAAATGAGCAGAGAACTCTCTCGTGCGGGCGAGCACTCGGTAATGCTAATTAATCAGACGGCATTACTTATATACCATTCCGATTTTCAAATTCAAATTCATTTTTTTTTCAAATTCAAATTTTTTATTTAATATACAATAATATACAATAGTATAAAAGCCAGGTAGCGTACATCACGTCGTCTAATCCCATGCTAAGTAAAAATTTGTGTTATGGCAATCAGACAACGATTGCACGCCGAACAATTTTATTCTAATATATAATATTATTTACACATTCACACATACAATCACACTACACTTTATCACGTAAAGTTTCTTTCGGCGACGTGATGCGCGCTTCGTTCGGGAGCCTCCCCCGGAACCTCCGGTAAACTACACTGGCGGGCCAGAACTCCTCCACCTCGAAGATGGATAAAACTTGAGTCGGCACTCTCACCACAAAGGAACTGAAATTCACTTTATGGCGAGAGTGCAGACGCTCCACCCTCAAGGTGTAGGTGGTCTTCTCGCGGATGTAATTCACGACTTCTTCGACCGTCATGGACCAGTGCAGGCGCGAAACGTAGAGCGGCGTCGCGGGCACCTCGCTGCGCAGGCGCAGCTCGGGCACATAAGGTGCGGTGCCGCGGTGGTTGCGGACTGTGGGCTTCCTCTTCTTCCTCTTCTCCACCAGAACGAAGCCCTCCTCATCGCACCTCCTGCTCTCGTCCCTGTCGAGTCGAAAATGTTCAGCCTTGCGGCCCTCCTTTGCACCCCTCACCTTTACCCGCGGGGGCGGTGCGGGGCAAGCAGCGACGCTTGCATAATTTTTCTGTTGAGCCGATGGCCTCAATTTCGTGTCGACGTCACGCGGTGACGGCGAGCTGACGGCGGCGGCTGTTGCTGACCCACTCGATTTCGCTGACGTGCAAAACGGTGAGCCGCGCTGAGCTCCGCGACGCATATTTATCGAGTCGATCGGATGCTCGGGTGACCTACATAATGAATTATTACTTTTTAATTGTAATAATTCACTACGTAACTCACTAATGGTAGATTCCGAAGCATCCAATCTACCTCGCATCTCGTTCAGCTCTGCTCTCATGATTGATTTATTATTATTGTATATTATTATAGATTCAACGAGGAGAAGCGTGAAGGATTTATTATTGTGATCAGATAACTAATATGTGTTTGGTTTCTGACGTTTTTTGCCTGAAGTTTATGTATTTCAGAGTAATTATTTGTTTACATTTTATGTTAGCCATCTCAGTTAGAGGGACTAGAAAAAATCAATAGTGCTAGTGAATAAAGAAACTATTGTGTCATAAAAACTCAGAAAAACTCATAAGAAAAGTACGCAGTGTTATTCCTTTGTGTCTGTCTCTGAATTATCTCGTGTTTTTTAGTGTTACGCTTATTTAGTAACTGTTTAATAATACATTATCATGTATCAATATCATCAATCTAACCGCAGCTCAGATAGTTTGTGTAATTCCAACTCGCTTTCAAGGCGTCTTTTTCATTTGAAAAAGATTATATTTTTTTTGCGTCTCCCCGCCCGCACTGGCACTCAACTTATGAGTTTCACATGTTTTATTATTTTCTGGTTTTCTTTAGTATATTGGAAACTCATAGGTACTGTTTCTATAACAATATTTTGCGAGCGTACCACTCTCGTATTTGTTTGTAGATTATGGATTTACTCTTTTACTTTATAATACTAGATGACGCCCGCAACTCCGTTGCGCCAAAACTCCTTTATCACGCAGGAACCGCACATTTCCCGGGAATAGAAGTGTCATTTCCCAGGACTCAAAGTATCTCCATACCCAACAAAATCGGTTCAGCGGTTCTACTTTTGAGCGTGAAGAGGTAACATATAGACAGTAGTGTTGGTAAAAATAGCATTAGCAATGATACTTATTTGTTAAATGCCCATTAGCCATAATTAAATTAATCGCACTTGCTAAAAATACGATTACTAATATTATCGTGTGCTATACTCAATAGTCTGTCATCATGTGGAGGTCGAGGACGTCGTGGACTACATCCAGAAGAAGACGACACTGCGCCTGAGGGTCGAACGTCTGCAGTCTCGCCACAAGGTTAACTTTAGCTCCTTTGTGGTGAGAGTGCCGACGAATCTTCTGTCGACTTTCGAGGCGCCGGAGTTCTGGCCGATGGATGTAGTCTATCGGAGGTTCCGGGGGAGACTCCGGAACGAAGCGAGTCACGTCGCCGGCAAAACGTGAAAGTGTTAGTTTTTAAGTATAATATAGAAAATGTATGTATGTTAGTTTTTAAAGGTATTTATTATAAAATTATATGTATGCTAGGTTTAAGGTATTTATTATATGGGCCTCTGATGCCTGAAATAAATGTTTTGATTTGAAATGTTTTGATTTGATTTGATTTGATCATGATAAAAAATTTACGTTCGCGCTGTTACCTACGCATCGCGACTTCCGCAGCGCTAACTTTGCTATTTTCACTCGATGCGAAATAATACTCGACGCGAGCGATGCGATGCAGACCGATAATACACGATGCCGCGTTTATAGCAAATAGCAAAGCAATAATACGTAGCATGCTGTGACATCAAAATTAGCATGTTAATGAAATTAATAGAAAATAGCATTAATTCCCATTACTAACAGACAGACAGACAGACGCACTTTATTAGTATGGATCTACACAGCAGAAACTATAATACATAGGTAATACATATATGTATACTAGAATCAGACGAAGACATAGATACTAATATTATAAAACGCGATAATATGTCTGTCTGTACTCTGTTAGTTACCACTTCATCGATTTTGCTGAAATTTTGTATGGAGATACTTTGAGTCCCGGGAAAGGACACAGGATACTTTTTATCCCCGAAACATGTATGGCTCCGCGCGATAAACGAATTTCGGCCCAACGGAGTTATGGGCGTCATTTAGTAAAGCCTTGGGGCTGGGGGGCTTAAGTTTATCCTATCTTTCTATTTTGGTGTATCACCATAGCGAAACTTGAATTGAGAGCTCAGCTTGATATTGTTATCGAAATTGTCATATACAGTGTGTAACAAAAATAAGTGAATACCTTAGGGTGTGTACGTGTTCCTTGTAGAGAGTTCACTGTGAAAGTAGCATGCGCTGAAAGACGAAATTTTTTCACTTTTGTATGGGCAAGGGCCCGAGCGTCACGAGCTTCCCCATAAAAATGTGAAAAAAAATTCGGTCTTCAGCGCTGCTACTTTCACAGTGAACTCTCTACAAGGAACACGTACACACCCTAAAGTATTATCACTTTTTTTTACAGCCTGTATTATTATGTGCTGCGTACACATTTGCTCAGTATAATTATAACTGCAATTCCAAACGGTGTAGACTGTAGTAGCACAGAGTAGACTGTTTAATTTTCCAGCGACGCCTGAGAGATTGACTTGAGAGCTACTTAATTTGAGAATTCGACTGAAAGTGGTGTAAGCGCTTTTTATATTATATGTATTAAGCGATGTCTCAAATGGAGCCCACTAGCGTGTCGAATATTGTATTCGGGGAAAGTCAGCGCAGACGAGCTACAGACGAGCTACTTTCTGTGATTTGTCGCTGTCTCTTGCTAGGTACTACTGAAGAATATTAATATGTGTATTTATGTTTAATATTTATCTCTACATGTTATAGGTATAATAACAATTACTCGTGACTTCATCTGCGCCCACACATATTAATAAAAAATTATATAATTTTCCCCGTTTTTCAACATTTTACACTGATCATATGCGCGAGCGTGATGTTAGGTACTTGGTACTGTACTAAGCTTTTCCTTATAAATAGACTGGTTTTTATTATTCGTAGATGGTATCCAAAGAATTTTTTTTATATTTTTAATTTAAACCGCTGGTTTCTAAGATTTGAACGCGTGAAACATAGAAACTGTTTAGATTAAATTTTTTAAACAATGTAAAGTTCACTGTGACAACGACATACATGTAGTTCGTTTGCCCGCTCCTAAACGGTTCGAAGGCTGAAGAGCCTCTGAACCTCGTACAATATTAAAAGAGAACACGTCGGAGTAAATAAGTTACATGTCGGTAATTTACAGCGTTTTCTTGTTCATTGTTTTAAGCTGGATTCATATGCGGTGGCGCGAACGTTCGGCTTGGCCTCTACATCACGAGATCACAAGATTGCATGTAACGATTTAAGCTAATTGCACATTAGTCGGCACCGTACGCGTCGTACGCGTCGAACGCACCGCATAGTACACGAGGTTTCGCAATATCATTTCATACAACGATTTCTAAAATGCGGCGCGTTCGGCGTGTGTTTGTTGTGCGATCACTAGCGGCGCGGTCACGCTGTCATTTACATTCATTTGCTTGTGATCTCGCGGTGCCTAGCCGCCAAACCGCGCGTTCAGGTGGACGCATATAAATCCAACCTAAGGCGGCTTCTCATGGTGCGCGATTCTGCGGATCATCACGCACGGCCGACGACCAAGTGCGTGTATAGATCTTTTGATAGCTTTATTCAATTATTATTTTTAACAAAAAATTAAAACCGACTTCCAGGGTAAAAACAATAATAATTTGTAATAAACAAAAAAGTGTTAAATAATTCTTACTCTTTAAAGTGCCTTATGCTTATGCATAATTCTCCTAAACCTCAACTATTTCTGTACACAATCTACATTACTTTGAAGACGGTACCAGATAAGAATGCTGAGTTCTATATGACAAAATATTTTTAATATTTAAGACTGGTACCGACTTCAAAATAATGTAGATTGTGTACAGAAATAGTTGAGGTTTAGGAGAATTATGCATAAGCATAAGGCACTTTAAAGAGTAAGAATTATTTAACACTTTTTTGTTTATTACAAATTATTATTGTTTTTACCCTGGAAGTCGGTTTTAATTTTTTGTTAAAAATAATAATTTCACTCTTTTAAGTGATTTATAAGCTGGTTTTCTGCACAGACTAAGGTGTTATGCTTGGTGACTTTGGATCCAGGATACACTTTCATGATATTATGAGAACTCATTGTCTGATGTCACTACTTCAGAATTGCTTAAGCAACTCCAAGCATATACCACTGTATACCTAATGTATATATGCTTATTGCTTGGCGTTAATCAAGCAATGATAAAATTAATGTTCATACGCCTGTCTTTAAAGGCTCTAAAGTTCTGTTCAGTGACTTTCTTTCTATCATTACATTCATGAAAACAACTCAACATTACTAGATGACGCCCGCAACTTCGTTGTACCAAAATTCGTTTATCGCGCGGAAACTTTAATTTTTCCGGGATAAAAACTATCCTATGTCCTTTCTTGGGACTCAAAGTATCTCCATGCCAAATTTCAGCAAAATCGGTTCAGCGGTTCGAGCGTGAAGAGGTAACAAACAGACAGACTGATAGACAGACAGACAGACACACTTTCGCATTTATAATATTAGTATGGATGCTCAAATAATATAACTAAAATCGTCCTTATAAATTTTAAGAATAACTTACCTCATAGATCTTATGATCAAATTGCTAACTTGGTAACCTAAACACCAAGGTTGAGTCATTTACATTGAAACAACATTATAATTTTTTAAATCGTTAGACAAATTCGGGATTTGTTCGATAAACGATAGACGATTAAAAGTAACAATAATCATGAGATTAGATAATTCATGGTGTGGTGACCGGTAGTAGTGATGATGATGATGATGATGAATGTAACTTGCATAGTAGCATAATATGCTTTCAGTTCTTAAGCCCACTCCGAAACCCCCATGCTTGCTTTTTGGTAGCACATGCTTAGGATACCTACTTCTCATAAAATCGAAATCCATATAAATTTGGAGGAGTTCCCTCGATTACTCACGGATGTATGGTGGAATGGTGGTGATGATGATGATGATAAATTAAATTTGCATAGTAGTATATGCTTTCAGATCTTAAGACAACGCCGAAACCCCCAAACATGTATCTATAAGGAGTAAGGAGTTCTGTTCACCAACTTCGAACCATGGTATATCCTGGTGCAAGATCTTACGTTTTAGTTTTGGTAACATATGCCTGGAATACTTCATATGAAACCAAAAAAAACATAGGTTTCCATTCGAATTTTGAGGAGTTCCCTCGATTACTCATGGATCCCATCATCAGGTCACCACTTTTCTGAACATTGCTTTTTAGTAGCATATGCTTAGGATACTTCTCATAAAATCGAAATCATTATAAGTTTCCATATAAATTTGGAGGAGTTCCCTCGATTACTCACGGATGTATGGTGGAATGGTGGTGATGATGATGATGATTAATTAAATTTGCATAGTAGTATATGCTTTCAGTTCTTAAGACAACGCCGAAACCCCCAAACATGTATCTATAAGGAGTAAGGAGTTCTGTTCACCACCTTCGAACCATGGTAAATCCTGGTGCAAAATCTTACTTTTTGGTAACATATGCCTGGAATACTTCATATGAAACCAAAAAAAACATATGTTTCCATTTGAATTTTGAAGAGTTCCCTCGATTACTCATGGATCCCATCATCAGATCACCACTTTTGTCAAAATGGGACCAAATTGGAGTAAAACCTATTATAACAAAAGAAAAATTTTGAAAATCGGTTCATAAACGGCGGAGTAATCGTTGAACATACATAAAAAAAAAAAAAAAAAAAAAAAAAAAAAAAAAAAAATATCCACAGACGAACGTATAACCTCCTCGTTTTTGGAAGTCGGTTAAAAACTAGATGTTGCCGTTTATCTCGCCTTTCCTTGCATCTCCATACCAAAATTATAAATAGGTTCAGCGGTGATTAATTGATTGATTGATTACTGATTAGTAAAGATACAAGAAAAAGAATTTCGCCAAAGTAAAGAAAGCCGCGCCACAGAGCAGAGTGCGAGTTGGTCCGCGTTGTACCACTGACAGTGGAAAGCTAACATCCGTTGATTAGCAAGACAGTGCTCTCGGCCAAACATTTTGTATGGATGTGCTCAACCGAGGGCACTGTCTTGCAACTCTACTCGGTACGTATAATGGAGGCATAAGATTGTTTATTGAGATTGTTTTTCGTTCAGATACGGCTGTACGTCGTCATACTGCTCGTAAACGAAAATAAAACACTTCACACGATTCTACAGAATTAAAACGATGACCCGTTTAAATACTTACTAGCTCTTTGAAATAATCGTATGAGATCTTTATGTTCAACAATCATAATATTGTTTTATAATGAAGACTATTGTTTTTATATTGAAAGACTGACATAAATATTGTCGTTTTTCGAGAACCCTTCGTAGTAATGTCAAAAAATAGGACTCGAGGCTTTCAAAGACTCCTATTCCTCCCAGACCTTTTTTTTTTTTTTTTTTTTTTTTTTTTTTTCCCGGAGGGGGAAATGCATTACGCATACCACCCAGGCGCAGGGGGCGACCCGAGCGGTGATGTGGGACTCCCGTAGCTAATGAGACCACGGTATACCCACTAAAACCCCCCCCCATCTTCCGCCACGCCGCCTTTTGACGGGGCCACGGGAACGATACACACATCCGCGACCCCGCCAGCGGTCCGAAGACTCCACGATGGGCGCACAACACGTGCGCCCTCCTCCTCGGCCCCCACCAGGGCTGTAGCAGACGCCCCCCGAGTCTGCTACTTGGAGGCCATGTGGCAGATCAGGTAAACTGTGGCTCTGCCACCGACCACACCTCGGCCGCAGAGGATAGGGCAAGCGGCGCACCGTAATACCTACTTGCCTCTTCCTCTGCGGCCCCACCTCGGTGCGCATCCGCAGCGGACTCCTCCAGTCCGCTGGGAGCGCCCTCCTCGGGCCAGGCGGCGACACCGGCCGGCCCTGGTTGCCTCTTCGCTTCACCGCGGTTGTCCAAGCCGCGGTTACTAGAGCCCCACCGCCACGACAAATTCCTCCCAGACCTAAGTAAACACTTTTAACGCTGGTTCTCAAATACTTTATTACTGTACTGGTGACATAACAATAATTAATGTTTTTAAATTTTTACAATAAAGGTAGGTCCTGTTTCTAACGCTTCCGTGGTACAGTGGTTTAGAGCCTGGCTCTTGACTCGGAAGTCGGAGGTCGTGGGTTCAATTCCCGCGTTGGAAACATGTTATTTCCAAGTTTGGCTAGGACAATGCAGGCTGATAACCTGTCTGTCTGACAAGTAACTAAAATATGATCTGGATGAGTCGAATGGGCATGTAAAAAGTCAGTCTTGCGCCTAATCTCTCGCCAGTCGTGTCGGTCGTCTGTCCCACTGGGTTATGAGAGTAATGGAATAGAGAGTGAGACTGGGTTATGAGAGTAATGGAGAACAGTGCTTTTGTGTACTGCGAACACACTTTGGCACTATAAAATACTCCTGGCTGGCTTGGTTTCAATGAAGCCGGCCACCGTCACCGAACTGGCTTTCCTTGTGGCTGAACTACTGATTTTAACAAATCGCGCTGGTGACATGCATGTATTTTAACGTAGTTGGGCTATCATAGTTAATAACTTATTGCTTCTTTCCGTAAGCCGTTACAATAATATGATCATTGTGTAATGATAATTATATACACAACAGCACCCCTCTTTTCTCAGTCGGTTCTATGGTCGGCCGTCTCAACCTGACCGCTATATTAAATTTCCATCTAATGAAAATTGTTAGCGTTTTCTCAACATAAAAATGCGCTTCTACTGAAATAATGTGCTATTTTTGTGAAATTCCAGCTTGCTAATAGATTATTTAATATTCATACGTGATTTAATACTTCCGAAATTGAAATTCCGATCCGAAACATGAACGATTTTTTAATTTTTAATCGAGAGATTCATTACGCACAGAGATTTGAAGCGATTATTTAATTTTTTTTTTTTATTTATTTAGGGACCAACTAACAGCTAATACAGATTTTCTTAAACTAGTAACATAACAATAATATACTTAGTATAAGCCAACAACATTAGTCACATATTTATTTAAAACTAGCAATAATTCTTTGGGAGTTGTGCGTGGGTGTGTGTTGTGTGTGTGTGTGTGTGTGTGTGTGTGTGTGTGTGTGTGTGTGTGTGTGTGTGTGTGTGTGTGTGTGTGTGTGCGTGTATGTGTGTGTGTGTGCGTGTCTGTGTGTGGGTAAAACTTATTATTCTTAATACTTTTAGAACTTACAATTATTATTATTATCATTATTTTTAATGTAGTTATGTCATCAATCCTGTGTAAGTTGCTTACCAATAATTCTGGCTAAATTTATATTATGCGCCCTCACAAACGGCGCAGTTTGGCGCCTAAATTTATGTAACGATTCATTGAAATAGCGCTTCGATGTCAGTGTCATTCACAAATCACAAAATTAGGGATGACGACAAGGTCAAAGATTATTGATTTTTTAAATAAAATAAAGACATAGCGATAAAAAATTTTAGTAACAAGTTGCAAAGTCCCTGAACTTACGGGCTCCAGACTACGTCGAGGCGGAGGAATTCCAAATTAAGCCGGACGTGTTAGCTCCGGCTCCGTGTTATGCCGGGGATGAGAGAATACCTAAATATGTACTGTAGAGGCACGAGGCATAGAGTCTTATGTAGGTATAGGTACTACACACAAAAGTAAGGCTCGACCGAGATCTCGGTCTCGGTCTCGGTCTCGGCATTCTCGGCTACAAATCCAACCGAGAAACTTGTCTCGGTTCTCGGCTAATTATAGCCGAGATTCTCGGTCATGACCGAGATTGTAACATTGTTCGGATCGGCGGAAAATGTAGGATCAGATTCTCGTGAGACGACATGGGCATCTTCAACTAACTCGTCAAACATGGCTGCAACAAGTCAATCCAACTTATGGGCAGCTCATGATTCGATAGAGTTGGAAGACGAGCCAATGACCAATGACGAATACAGTTCAAGCTCTGTGATCGAAATAGCGCTAGAAAGCTTTCTTAGAGAGCCAAGACTGCAAAGAAATGCTAATATTTTTGAGTATTGGTTTTCGTCGCCTTATAAGGTGCTTAAGCCCGCGTTTTTATCTGCGCCGCCTACTAGCGTAGCAAGTGAACAACTTTTTAGCAAAGCTGGACAATTGTATGACGAGAGACGACATTCTTTGAAGGGCGAAAATGCCGAAAAATTGCTTTTTTTATATTATAATATAATGTTATTTAACTTTGATTATTAAAACAATTAATTTTGTTAAACAATTAGTAGTGTATTAAAAAGCAAACAGTATAAAAAAAAAAATTCACGCTTTTTCTATTCTCGTTCTCGGCTCTCGGTCTCGGCCGAGATATTATTTTATTCTCGGTCTCGGTCTCGGTCTCGGCCGAGAACGAAAAACCCATCTCGGTCGAGCCTTACACAAAAGTAATCTTCATACCAATTATATACATACCATAGCATTTTTTATCAACTTGTGCGATTATAATTCGCATAAGTGCCGGATAACACCGTGCCGAAGTCTGCCGAACTGAAACGACGTTAGACGAATGTTAGGTTAGTTGTTTTTCGCAGCTCTACATTTTCTGACTGACTTGCCGCGACCTAGTAGTTTAAGGGCCCCCGCAGATATACAATTTCTAGTTGTACAACTACAGTCTGTCAAGAAAGTCATGACAGGCGGGAAAATTTCCTAAACGTAGTCACGCTTAAAAGGTGTATTGTTTTCTTTGTATTTTTACAGAGAACGCTTATTACATTTTAAATATTGTCACCTTGCACATTTTTATCTCGAATTTATAAAGTTCTCATATTATTTTTTTCATTTAAAAATTGTAGTTGACTGTACTTGTACAACTAGAAATTGTATATCTGCGGGGGCCCTAAAACTCTGCCTCTGTCTGCTGGTAGATCATGCTATGTGCGAGTGCAATTTCACCGTAAAGAAAGTACTTATCGAATTTGTAGAACTTATGACTTAGTTCGCCACTATAATGCTTCGTTCAAACCTACGCGACCACGCGACTGCGAAGCGGGAGCGTCAAGTTGTCAAATGTTGTCAAATGTGTTTTTTGAATACAAAACACACATTTGACAATATTTGACAACTTGACGCTCCGCTTCGCTTTCGCGTTGGTCGCGTAGGTTTGGCCTAAGCTTTAATGTTGTTTAAATGAAAACATCTTTTGAAAACGACATAACTCTCATTCTGCAGGCGGGTAACACAAGAATCAAGATTTCACCGTGAACGCGTCTTAGTAATAATTTATGACATGAACACTACCATGAACATGTATGAATATTGAATACATAAGCTTTAAAAATCCCTCCGCATAAAGATCAGTTCAGTGAGAGTGCATTCACGTCGCGCCGCGTTAGAGCCGGGGGAATAGAGCACGGGGGCGGGAAAGAGAGTACAGGGGGGTGGGGGTAAGTGTGCACACCCAGTTATAATATTATAGCTCTCATAAATATGTTAAAATCCGATACGGTAATTCAGTTTCCTCCGCGCTGCTCTGAATTTTTAACTGGAAACGTCGAAAACCTTTTATTGCTAGTTTATTCGTTCAGCTTTTTTACCCTTGACAAAATCGAGAATCGAATCCACTTGATCTATGTTGTTTTTGGCACTCCTGACATCTATACAAGCACACGTGCCTTAGGTCACCTAATTTATTAGGCTGGCCGCATACACACGTTTTCGTATTCGATTTACAAGTTCGTTTTTTGTATTTGGAAATCCGAATGGGTAGAATCAGAAGAAAATACATTAACTGGCGCACATGTTCGCTTTTTTCCGAACAGAACGAACTCCGCACGTACGTTTTGAAGGCAAGTAGGCGCGTTCGCGCGCAAAAAAACCAACGCTTGCGCAGTCTCACCGCTCTCACGGAACCCAAAATAATAATTCTACATTTCGAAATCGAACGGAAAACGTGCGTACTGTGTATGCAGCCAGCCTAACTAACCAAAATCGAGAATTTTGACATTTGATCGTTGCGATGTCAATTTCAATTCAAGTTTGGTCAGAGCAATCACAATCGAAGCCAAAATCAATATCGAATAACACTCTGTAAGGCTCAATTTAGAAGTGTATTAATCTACGGCAATTCAATTAGAGCCGTAGGTATCCAATAAAGTAAAACATAAAACATGATAGGTCAATGGCAAAATAATTGTCTACAGAATCGATGCGCTGTCGTTAAGTCGTGTGACGTAGACTATAAGGTTGGCCGCATACACACGTTTTCCGTATTTGATTTCCTAATAATAATAAAATGGGATTTCTATTAGGAATTCCGTGAGACTAGCATCTTTGTTTTTCTGACTTCCGAACGCGCCGGCTTTCACTTGAAAGTTGAAACGTAGCTACGTGTGGAATTCATGACGTCATTTGGAAAAAAGTGAACGTGTGCGTCAGTTAATGTATTTTCTACTAGTAATGGAAATTAATGCTATTTTCAATTAATTTCATTATCATGCTAATTTTGATGTCGCATCATGCTAAGTATTATTGCTTTGCTATTTGCTAAAAACACGACATTCTGAATTATCGGTTCGCATCGGACCGCTCGCGTTGAGTATTATTTCGCATCGAGTGAAAAATAGCAATTCATTAACACCGTGGTGCGAAACAGCACGGACGTGATTTTTTTCATGCTCGCAGACTATTGCTACGCACGATAATATTAGCAATCGTATTTCTTAGCAAGTACGATTAATCGTATTATTGTTAATGGGCATTTAACAATTAATTATCATTGCTAATGCTATTTTTACCAACACTATTTTCTACTAATACTATGCTTTGTATGTACGAATACGGAAAACGAATTCGTAAATCGAATACGGAAAACGTGCATACTGCTTATGCGGCTAGCCTTATAAAGAGCTGTTGCTAGGAGGTCACTGCCAAATAAACAGAGTAAACATGATTGACGGGTAGACCCAAACTTCGGCACGAATGGGCCGGCTCGACCGGAGAAATACCACGTCCTCACAGAAAACCGGCGTGAAACAGCGCTTGCGCTGTGTTTCGCCGAGTGAGTGAGTTTACCTGAGGCCCAATCCCCTACCCTATTACCTTCCCATCCCTACCCTTCCCTATTACCCTATTCCCTCTTAAAAGGCCGGCAACGCACCTGCAGCTCTTCTGATGCTGCGAGTGTCCATGGGTGACAGAAGTTGCTTTCCATCAGGTGACCCGTTTGCTCGTTTGCCCCCTTATTTGAGGAGGTTCTTTTCAAAACTTGACTATTCCACTTTTTGGATCTTTGTATAATTTAACGAAATATAATTTTAAGAACACGGTTACGTGTTTAACATAAAATGTTGGTGAATTATAATATACAATAAGAATAGTGATTATTTCGTATGAGTTTCAAAATTTTAGCATTATTATAATATTGAATAAATCCAGAATCTTAAAATGGAATAATCAAGTTTTGACGAGGCAGATTGGAATAATCAAGTTTTGTTAATGTGTTCTATAGGAATAATCTAGTTTTGATTCTTTTGGATTTGGATTTTAAACGTTTTACGGCTCTGGGTTCTTGCCCTTTCGAGCCTGACATCAACCGTTCAAAAACTTGGCAGATTACCAATGAGAACATAAAAACTTTAAGCTACCTGAAAAATATGAGGAAAAAACATGTTTTGTTACAATTTCTAGTAATAAAAAAAATATCTTCTGGATTAATCATGTTTTGTTGCAATTTTAAAATCCTTATTCTGAACATTGTTAATTCGAAGAGGAATAATCTACTTTTGTCGAAATCATGCGTTTTGGAATATGTTTTTCTAGTGGATTGATCACGTTTTGTCAGGATTTTGTTTTCGATGCTTAAAGATTTCTATGTTACCAACTTAAAAAAAATAAAAAATCCACTTTGGTCGCAAGTGGAATAGTCAAGTTTTGAAAAGAACCTCCTCATTTCATAAAAAAAACAGAACTAAAGAGTAGGCTGACTTAAAAGAGATCTCGAAAATACGTTTGACGTAGTATATCATAATATCGGCCGGCGCCCGCCGTACTGCGCTCGACAGCATTGTGAAACATGTCGAAAGTGATACTCGCGCCCGACTCGCGTAGATACGCCTGTTTATTAGATGTCGAGGTACTCCTTAGTTCTGTCTATTCTGGAATAACCGACAAGACTTAGGTTAGGTCGGGCATTTCAATGCTGCTCAACGTGACGGGACCCCCGGCGGCGCCGCGTGACAGCGAACCGCTGTGCTATTCTTAAGATTTCAGATAAAATACGAATTTATTTATCATAAGTTCATATCAATTTTATTTATTCGAAAACTATAATACGATTTGCTTACGAAGTATTGGTCAGATTTGTGTGAGAGCCAGAGAAAAAATAATTAAGTGGGCGCCTAGACCTATAACAATAATATTGAACAATATCACGTAATATTGCGTAAATATATTATTGGCTATTGCTCGTCTAGGTTTGATATTGAACATCGCGCGCCTTCATACCCCAGTCAAGTTAGATAATAATAATTATTGAGGTTGCACAAAATATTCGCATCAAGCTGAAAATCGGTAAAATTGTTAAGGACATGATTAAAAATTAAATTTGAAATTTCTCCATTTCCTTGACGTGTGGAAAAAAACACCCAAAACGACGATTACAACTTTACCAACTTTTTGAATATTCGATATTATAATATTTCAAAAACGGTGGCTCGTAGGGAAAAATATTGAAACACTTTTTTATGAATCAATTTTGTTTAAGGCATTTTTATGAAAAATCTTACCGTTTTGCTAAAAATTGTGAAAAATAAATTTTTGGACCTTTAACATTGGGTAAAAAAACACATACAGTGTATCTATGGGGGACTTTCAAATATCATTTGTTTTCAATTAAATTCTAAACAATATTACCGATGTTCAGCTTGGTGCGAATTTATGCAACCTCAAATGTCTAACTTGACTGGGGTATGGGTTCAATAAAATTAAAGCGTGATATTGACATTGCTCGTCTAGGGGGCCGGTAAGAGCCAATTTAATATAATAATATAATATAATATCTATGGACGCTTTACACCACGTCAGTCTGGCCCCATGCTAAGTACCTGAAGGACTTGTGTTACAGGTACCAGACAACGGAAATATATTTAATACTTTAATACTATACATATATTTAAGATTTTTATTATATGATAAATATATTTAATACACATCCATGACCCAGGAACTTTGAAAACTTTTTGTTCCGTCGGCGGGATTCGAACCCGCGACCTCCGGCTTAAGCTACCAACGTGCTATCCACTGAGCCACAGAGGTCGTCAAATTTGTCAATAAAATATGTCATACATCATAACATCAAAGGATCGGACACCGCGGGTGTTGGGACACATTGTACTGCGTGACTGGTGAGACATGTTCAATACTTGAGGACGTGATATTTGGCTATTATATTAGTTGGAAAAAAATAATATAAAAAAATAATATCAATTGATCACTGAGTAAATGTAGCTTAAAGTTAAATAATTATTTACCCAACGCATGGACACCGCGAGCGGGAGGGGTAGTTGTGTGGTGTTTCTTTGGTAGCGCACGCCTCTGCACCGGCCGCATAGTATGCCTACTTGCCTAGCCGCGTAATTTACTTAGTATCCATGATTCATTAATTTTTGGGAAATTAAAAAAAAAATTAAGAACCTAATTTTATTACAATATATTTATAATGAGAATCGAGTACTGAATACTCTCCTCAAATATCGGTATTGACTCACCAGTCATGCTGTATATTACGCATCGTCGCATCGCAGTCTTTATGATCTGTCAACAGCTTTGTCACGGTTGGCGGCGTGTAATAACTAGTAATGAGAATTATTGCTATTTTCTATTAATTTTATTAAGGTGCTAATTATCACTTCATAGCATGCTACGTGCTATACCTTTGATGTTTGCTAGAGTGAAATGTAGCAAGTGCAACAATAACAGCGTAGACGTTAATTTTTTTTCATGATCGCAGACTATAATATTGCTGCGCATGATATTATTAGCTCAATCGTATTTTTTAGCAAGTACGGTAAATTTCATTTAATTTAATTTCATTGCTTATGGGCATTTAACAATTGATTATTTTGGCTAATTATGCTATTTTTTCCAACACTAGTATTAACGGGGTTAGCAAACGACAAACGTTACCGTGCCAAAGTGTCTATAAATCAATGGATACAACGTGCGAATTATGTGACATTTATATTTATTTTTATTTATTTATTTAAATCAGGCTACGTAGGCCCATACAATATTATATACCTTAATGTCTAACATACATATTAATTATAATCTTAATAATTACACTTTATCACGAATTAACGGCGACTCCGGAACCTTCGGTAAACCACATCAGTCGGCCAGAATTCCTCCGCCTCAAAGGTCGATAGAAGATGCGTCGGTACTCTCACCACAAAGGAACTGAAGTTGACCTTGTGGCGAGACTGCAGACGTTCGACCCTCAGGCGGAGGGATGTCTTCTTACTGATGTAGTTTACGACGTCCTCGACCTCCATGGACCAGTGCAGGCGGGATATGTACAGGGGCGTCGCGGGGACCTCGCTCCGCAGACGCAGCTCAGGTACATAGGGTGCGGTGCCGCGATGATTGCGGGCGGCGGGCTTCTTCTTCCTCTTCTCCACCAGTATGAAGCCCTCCTCATCGCACCTGCTGCTCTCGACCTGGCAAGGACGAGAGCAGGAGGCGTCTAGTATTATGATATAATACTAGACGCTGCCCGCAACTCCATTGCACCAAAGTTTTCTGGGATAAAGAACCGTATATTTTTGGCTCGATATCAACCTCATTACGTCAGTTCACATTCTATTTGCTTTGGTCGCCCTCTTAACACGCGCCCTTAACACGTCAGCGACCCGCGAAGTGTAATTAGTAATAATTATTAGGAAGTTTCGCTAAGTGTTTGTAGTTTGTCAAACTTTTATATATCCATTAGACATGTTTTTGTGATAGAACAAAATATAGCGTTGTAAATAATTGTAATCACAAGACCTTACGATGGCTTATCTATATAATATATGAAACTCAAAGGTGACTGACTGACATGGTGATCTATCAACGCACAGCCCAAACCACTGGACGGATCGGGCTGAAATTTGGCATGCAGATAGATGTTATGACGTAGGCAACCGCTAAGAAAGGATTTTGATAAATTCTCACCCCAAGGGGAACAAATAGGGGATGAAAGTTTGTATATAATAATACTTCTTAACGCGAGCGAAGCCGCGGGCAAAAGCTCGTAAGTTATAAGTATACAGCATATATTTTATACCTAAAACAACAGTTTAACCAGTCTCTGTAGAAGACAACCCTACGCACTACGCAGAGCTACGGCCTTTCAGACTTTTTTTTAAAAATGGGGGCAAATGAGCAAACGGGTTACCTGATGGAAAGCAACTGCCGTCGCTCATGGACACTCATAAAATCAAAAGAACTGCAGGTGCGTTGTCGGCCTCGTTAAAGGATTTTCTTACAGGCAAGTCGCCGTCCAGGTCAAGGTCACCAGTCAAATAAGCACAGTGCGGCCGCGTGCGTCCTGAATACCGGCATTTAGCCGGTATTCAGGACGCTCTCCAATCTCCATTCTGCCCTATACTACCTAGTACCTAGGGGAATCATAACCCTCAGCAATGAGGAATACCATAGACGCAGTGGCGGCGTAAGGCCTATGTGGGCTACCGCCTACGGCCTCGCGTCCATGAGGCCACGCGCCAATTCACCCACAATTATTATTTTTTGGATTTACGACTTTTGATACTCCAAATGCAAAAAAAAATGAGTATAAAAATTCTTAAGGAAATCCGTACTCTTGCGTGAATTTGCGCAAGAGTACGGATTTCATCAAGGGGCAAATATAATATTATTATCTTGCCCACATCAAAGTAAGTTCTTGCACCGCCATCAGATCAAATTTAATTCGAATTTAGCTTTGAATTGTCATCGTTTTGAGTACCTACATCAAGGGGGCAAGATGTGTTATGACAGCTCAACCAAACCCTCGTATATTATGCTGATATATTATATGATGTAGCATGGTGAATGGTGATATATTGTATGTGCGCGTGTAATGGAGCATTGAATTGGAACATAATAGCTTTCGGAGCGCGGCTACTGATAAATGTAGTATGAATACTATAAATTATTATGGTAATATTATTATCTATGCTAATGTTGAAAAAGGTATGTTATGCTGAAAATATATTTATTTGCTTATTTGCACTGAATAGGCTTCGAAAATAGTAGACCACAGGCTACTACTACAACAGTGAACTCTACAATATTCACCCTTTTTTTTTTTTTTCGCCGGAGAGGGAAATGCATTCGCATACCACCCAGGCGCAGGGGGCGACCCGAGCGGTGATGTGGGACTCCCGTAGCTAATGAGACCACGGTATACCCACTAAAACCCCCCCTAATCTGCGCCCTCCTCCTCGACCCCCACCAGGGCTGTAGCAGACGCCCCCCGAGTCTGCTACTTGGAGGCCATGTGGCAGATCAGGTCTGTGGCTCTGCCACCGACCACATCTCGGCCGCAGAGGATAGGGCAAGCGGCGCACCGCAATACCTACTTGCCTCTTCCTCTGCAGCACCACCAATGCCGTTCAAACGGAACGGCCAGCTCGCAGGGGGGTAGGGAAAGCGGCAACCTACCACAATGCCTCTCCCCCCCGCGATCCGTCGTCGGCCGCAGAGGATAGGGCAAGCGGCGCACCGTAATACCTACTTGCCTCTTCCTCTGCGGCCCCACCTCGGTGCGCATCCGCAGCGGACTCCTCCAGTCCGCTGGGAGCGCCCTCCTCGGGCCAGGCGGCGACACCGGCCGGCCCTGGTTGCCTCTTCGCTTCACCGCGGTTGTCCAAGCCGCGGTTACTAGAGCCCCACCGCCACGACAAGGCGAGCAACCATCGGGGGGACAATATTCACCCTAAGGCAGTGGTTCTTAAGCTTTTAGTCATGAAATTCAAATTCATTTTACCAAAATATGTTTGTCTCGCCGGGGACCACCCAGTTGGTTTACCTAAATCAAGTGTTGTTTAATAAGCAAAACAAGCACATCTTCAAAACAATTATTAAAGTTGTGCTAATTATTAGCACTCAGTTTTTTTGTTTGGCAAAAATCTAAAAGTCATGATTTTAATTTAATGTGATTTTTGTGACTGCATAGTGCATACTCTTCACTAACTTCTGAATTCTCTCATAATAATATTATTAGGATTCTTCGAGCACTTCGCGAAACACTTGGAATGCCTCCAGGGACCACCAGTGGTCCCCGGACCACGGGTTAAGAACCACTGCCCTAAAGGAACACAAACACAGTAAAGTGTTATCACTTCGTTTTATTCTACCCTATAATAAATTATAACCTTATGAGTTCAGTATCTAACTTTTATTTTATCTATCCATATAATATAGTAAAAATTAGACAATGTAAAGAAAATTGTCTTCTAAATTAGAAAACGAAGAAAAAACGAGACAACTAATAGACAACATTATTAGTCTGGCAACACTAATTTGGGTTCCAATAACACAGCTCCAGCTGTGACCTAACCCTCGTACAGTCGCCGACATAGCCGACGTACCACACTTCGATCTTATTGCTAAAGCAATAAGATCCAAAAGTTATCTCTTGCAGCTGCGCCACGACCCACGTACTTGTGCTGTACAACTCTGTACGTGCTCGCCTGTATAATCACTTAATCAGTGATGATAGTGTTAACAATATACCAATGGGAGCTTTAGCATCTTTCTTTTCTGGGGGGGGGGACTTCCCCCCCCCCCCCCCACCTCCCCAAAGTTTGCTTCAAACAAAGCGATGTTGCGGCGTTATACATCTTTTATAAGAACAAAGTTAAAAACTAAACTACACATACGGTTTTCCAGTGTCGTTTATTTGGGCGCCCCCCCCCCCCCCCCTTATTCCTCATGAAACTTTTGTTCATAATTAAAAGGTATCGTGGAGTTTGTATTGCGTCTTAATTATCCTTTGTAGGAACAAACTAAGTCATCGTAAGAAAGTCAATTCTGTACATTGAATATTTTTGAAAAATAATACTTGGGACGTGAATCGTGATCTACTATAGTAAAGCGGACGAAGTCGCAGGCAACAGCTAGTAAATAATAGCTCACTAAAGTATAGGTTACACAATACACAGTGCGAACAGCTGAAGTGACAGCAGGCAGCTATACTGTGCCTATGTACTCGCACGAGAGCTGATCGACCCTCCCTGGGTCACCCGTCACACCATGTAATCTGCTGACGTTGCAGCAGTCAATACTGCGCCATACCGCTCACACAGACAACGTTCCAGTGACGTCACTGACCGCCGCACCACGGCCGCCACATGACGGCACCGCTTTTGAAGAAAAGTAGAGCTTTAATATAAATACAGCCGAACATAGAACCTTCTCCCTTTTTTAAGGTCGAAAATAATATTATAAGTATGTAAATTATTATCAACTGTATGATATTTATTATATCCTGATGTTGGCAATGATCTCTGCCCTGTTATTATAAGTATTCTCACTATTATAGTCATATATAAACACTATTGTACCTAATAATAAACCTCACTACTCAGTATTCAAAACTATTCAGAGACTGCACTCAAAGCATACAATACTTTTTATAACCATAAAATGCAATAATTAACCGACTATCGAAGTTTTTTTTTAATATTCTACTGGGAGTTGGGAATAATGTGCCTCTTATACTTACAAGATGTTAGTGTAAACATCGTTATCCTTGAAACCGTCAAATATGAACCCGTCAATATGAACAGCTTTTTCTATGAGAACAATGCTGGGAACTCAAAAAAATCCGTCTTCATACCTATACAAATTTCCGATCCGGGCATCCGTATGGGTATGAAGATTGAAGACGGCTTTTTTTTTGTGATAAATAGTATTTATCACTATTTATCACAAAAAAAAGCCGTTAAGGGTGTAACGGGTTATCTATACAGGGTGTAACAAAACTTAATACTTTAGGGTGTGTACGTGTTCCTTGTGGAGAGTTCACTGTGAAAATAGCATCACTAAAAGACCAAATTTTCGCGAAGCTGGGGCGCTTGCCCATACAAAAGCGAAAAAAAATTTGGTCTTTTCTCTACAAGGAACACATACACACCTTAAAATATTATCACTTACTTTTGTTACACCCTGTATATTCAGTAAAATTCAATAGAGGTATTTACGTGGTTTCGATCTGAATTGAGCAGTAAAGTATAAGTGGATCGGATTAAAAGCTTCAGGGCAAAAGTCGGGAGAGTCCGCAACCGCAGAACACGCGCCGGTTCCGAACTATTGGGACTAGGGACTTAGAGTATAACAAGTATAATGCGATAATACTTTAGGCCAGCGAATCTCAGACAGTATGCTTTAATTTTCTTGCATTTTTTTCACGTAGGCTGCCCCCTAGACAAGCTGCAAGCGATCATCGTAAACGCTAACGCCAACGCTACAAAACGTATAAAATAAATAATAAAAATGTTTTATTCTTCACACAACATAGGTAACTTACAAGTAACAACATTTACATCATTTTTTATTTTTGTACCACATATTTTATTTTACTCATCGAGAATCATTGTGTGAACTGGAGCCTAAGCTAGGTAATCCTGTATTTGAGGACTCCAGAAGACGTATGGGACTTGACATTAGTATACGCTAGCGAAGCGATGACTGACCTATGTCAAATCGCATACATTTTGTGGCGTTAGCGTTAGCGTTTACGATAATCGCTTGCCACTTGTCTAGGGGGGCTGGTCATAGATGGACTGCAAGTTACAGTGGGGACCGATTGCTCTATAGCAGGGGTTCCCAAACTTATTTTGTCTACTGCCCACTTTGAGAAAAGATTATGTTTCAGCGCCCCTCTTGTTTCAATTTAAAATGCATCCAGATGAAATAAATCACCCTCCAAGCCTCTACACAACGCCCCGATTTTTTTCTGAGTCCCACACCGCCCCCCTGTAGACCTTCAGCACCCACAAGCGGGCGTTATCGCCCTGTTTGGGAAAGGCCGCTCTATAGCGATCGCGTTGAAATTTGCACCGACCGCTCAAGAACTGCTCGAGCAGTCCGGTATTGCGGATATGAATTTAGTATGGAAAATGAAGATCACTGTGCGGCGACCTTATTTTTCAGTTGGTTTCGACTGCAAGATGCGGTCTATCTATAATCTATATATGACCGGCCTTTGGCGTACTCAGGTAAAAAAGCCGTCAACAAAACTAAATTATGTATATTAAAATACAAGTTAATTATATTATTATATAATACGTAAGCAGTAAATTACATGAAATTATAATACTATGACATTAATTCCCGAGCGCACAATACTAAATTGTAGCACTAGATCATAAAACTGAATAGTAAATTAACTGCGAACGTTCTCACACTAATTCGTCGTATCACGTATGTATAATATACTTAAATTATACACAGGTTTGTCTGTTTGCAATGAACAGCTGCCTACCTACTTCTAAATAGATTTTTATGAAATCTAGCACAATATATTATCCGTATATAGGATCACGGGGAAGAATAAGGCTATTTCATTCTGCAGAAAAATATGCAGGTGTAACTTTGTCTAACCTTCTTTAGATTTTTTTATTAGCCTATGCTGTCCCACTGCTGGGCGAAGCCCAGGCTTTTTAGATTTAAATGATTTTCTCCGTCATAGCCCTTATTAAACTAAAGTTAAGTAATCATTAAATGTATCTGAGTGCGGCCGTAAATAAATTTAATTTCTGTACTACATGACGCCCGCAATTTTGTTGCTCAAAAATTCGTTTAAATAGCGCGGGGTAATCGTGCACTTTCCGGGATCAAAAGTATCCTATGTCTTTAAAAAGGACCCAAAGTATCTCTATAGTCCATACCCAGTAAAATTGGTTCAGTGGATTGGTCAGGAAGAGGCAACAGACAGACAGACTAGACAGACACACTTTCGCATTCATAATAATAATATATGTATGGATGCTTCACACCACGTCAGTCTGGCCCCATGCTAAGCACCTAAAGGACTTGTGTTACAGGTACCAGACAACGGAAATATATTTAATACTTTACACATCCATGACCCAGGAACTTAGAAAACCTTTTGTTCCGTCGGTGGGATTCGAACCGGCGACCCCCGGCTTGAGCTACCAACAGCCCACCAACTGAGCCACAGAGGTCGTCGAATATGTATATTATAGTGTGGACTATGGATACAGAGCCTCGGAAAATATCTAGTAGATAAGTAAACTATTATATTCTGAGGAAAATTTGGACAATAGAGGCGGACTGGTTATTTTTACAACGCTGATGTTACTTTTATAGATTTTGGGACGGTTTCTCTTTTGTTAGCTCTTCCGAGGCAAACTTCTAGCTCGCTGTGAAAAACAATATTAAGGGCATGTTTTACCACTTCCTAGATGACGCCCGCAACTCCGTTTCGCCAAAATTCGTTTATCGCGTAACCGTACATTTTTCCGGGATAAAAAGTATCCTGTATATCCTTTTCTGGGACTCAAAGTATCTCCGTTCAGCGGTTTGGGTATGAAGAGGTGCCAAAGGAGACCTGCAGACAGACACACTTGCGCATTTATAATATTAGTATGGATTCCCAAAATAGCTCTAAATACACGAGCAAATCTGATTAATGATAAAGGGTATCCGGTATATGATGATAAAAGGTATGCCCCGATTATTATCACAAGACCACTACGTGCAGAATGTAGACCGTACAGGTTTATGAATGAAGACGCCTGTGGCTCGCCTAATTAATTAAAACCACGTGTAATATTTACGCCGGCGGCTATCTGACCCTGTTCTACGGTTCTGTGGTCCTACGGTCCCGTGGTCCTACGGTCCCGTGGTCCTACGGCTATGTGATCCTTCTGTACTGTGGTCCTACAGTTCTGTAGTCTTAAGGTATGAGCTGTCGTAGTCCTGCGATCCTATGATCCTACGATCCTACGGTCCTGTGGTCCTACAAGCACATGGTCCTACAGCCCCGTGGTCCTACGGTCCTGTGGTCCTAAGGTACGAGCTGGCGTGGTCCTGCGGTTTCAGTCTCGTCTACAGCGAGCGCCGTGCGGTCGTGTCTTTTGTTACGAGTTGCGCTCTCGGCGCTCCTAAACTTCGCGAAGAGTTCTTGTGTGTTGCAGTGTTGGCTGTGTGTGTGTTTGTGTATTTGTGCAGAACATCTGGACATTTAAGTAAGTATGTTTTTTATTTAAAAAAATTTAAGTAATAAATTTTTAAGACTCTTATTGTATCTATGTTTTTGCATAGAAATGTTCTTGTTAGTTTTTTCATTTCTCATGAAATCACCATAAAAAGTTAGTACAATTTACATAATAACTGGCCAAGTGCGAGTAGGACTCGCGCACGAAGGGTTCCGTGCCATCGCTTTACTATAATATCAAAAATAGCCAAAAAAATGTTTTTTTTTGTGTGGGATACCCTTTATATTTATTTACTTTATTTTAATTTTATTAATAATAAAAAATATGTATTAATATTAAATTGTGTGAACATCTGATTTTATTGCGTGTGATTCTATAGTTTTATAATATACTTACATTAATAGTAAGCATAAATATTAAATAATTAAGGAATTTATGAAAAGTCTCGAAATTGCGATAACATGGATGAATTAATTTAAATGGTTATTAATACCGCTTTAATGGTGGCCATACACCATCCTTAACGTCTCTGTCTGTCTGTCGGTCTGTGTGTGTGTCTGCCCGTGACCCGTGATCGTAGCATCCAAACGTGTGGGCCGATTTTCATTTCATCACTATTCACTGCTAACATTTTGGGGATGTTTTTAAATTTCTTAATTCATTTTTTACGTGTTTTAATGCCTTGCAGAAATCGTGTCCTATCAATTCCTTCGGCGGATAATAATTATAGGAAGGATCATAGCTGGCTATCGATTTTAATCATTTTTTCAGTGGCTATATATTTTATACCCCTGCGACGCCGGGGCGGGTCGCTAGTCGCTAGTTACATAATATATTATTTTAATAACATGTTAATTGATATTTGTTGTCAGCGACAATGTCACGTAATAATTGCCACGTGCCGCGAATTGTGATGTCGCACGCGACGTAAATTATTTCAATACTATCTACGAACTCTATATTAGGATTTTTCATAAAAAAGAAATCAGAATACGGAATATTACGCAAAGCAGAGGGCGCTCAACACGTGAAGTGCAGCAGTGATTAGTGAATAATTCGAACAAAATCCAAAATATTGACAGAAACGTTTCTTTCTTTCTTTTTCTTCGTTTTTGGCAACTAGACACAAAGTATGTGTATGTTGTGCCACAGACAAGGTACAAAGGTAAGGAATATGGCGGGAAACCCGTATTCCTCCTATAATAATTTCAGCATCGTTTTCATGTAATATCGTCAGGTCATAAGTCTAGTCAAAGTCTAAGTACAAGTCAATACAGTCAAGGAGTCAAGTCGGTCGTTTCAGTAAAGTGGTAGACGCTTTACTGAAACTTTCAATGGAGTTTTAGAGGGAACACAAAATCGCACGTTTCTGGATAATGCATCACTTTCCCACACTTGTGCACGATAACGAATATCTAATGGTTAATATTCTACCAATATTACACATTAAAAACTCAACTTAACACAATTTTAGGAAATTAATACAAAATCACAACATCACTCTTTCACATTCCCGGCAAAACTCCGACAGAAACGTTGTCAAACGTGGAGCAAAAATGTTTGTTTGCTGTCTATACTGGTGCTGCCGTCTAGTGTGAAAACATTGAATTAATAATAAAAAAAAATCAAATCAAAATCGTTTTATTTCTGAATAATACAAATTGCCCGGATCGGCAATTTGTATGGGTATGACGACGGATTTTTTGAGTTCCGAGCATTGTTCTCATTGAAAAAGTTGTTTGTTCATTTTGACGGGCTTAATTGATGGTTTTAAGGATAACGGTGTTCACCCGAACAACCTGCATAATATATGATTTCTTTACAGATTAAAGATTCCTTACTAGCAACATTATAAATTGCTGCAATAATACAGGCTCTTTTTTTAACACTTTTTTTACCTTCTACAGTCGTTAACTTGTCATACAATAAAATGTTCATCTTTTTAGTAAAAAAGTGCTCTTTCATTTGATTGCTTGGGTACGGGTTCCATACAAAAATGCTCCTTGTCCTTTCTCATAGAGATAGTTTGAGTCCGAAAGGACATAGGATAATTTTATCCCTCAATAATCCCCCTTGCGATAAAGTATAAACGAATTTTTGGGAAATGTCATCTAGTACAGGGATAAGATTATTCTATGTCCTTTTCCGGGACTCTAAGTATCTCTGTAAGAAAGGACAAGAGGCATTTTTGTATGGAACCCGTACATATATAGGAAGAATACGCACAGTTTCTTTGGTTTGTTGACAGAAGTTTATCCATTCAACATTCCGAATCAAAAGCTAGTGAATCGATAAACTTCAGTCAAAAAACCTCAGAACATTAAAGGAGTAATTATAGTAGTGTCGATGACCTCCGAGGTCCATTATCGTTTGAGTATCACTTTCCATCAGTGTCGGATAGCGGGGTTGTATCAAAAGGCTGCCTGTTAAATATTTACTTTCCACGTCAAACAACATGAGAGATGAAAAATATTTTTTAGGTTTAAAGATTAATTTCTGCGCGCAGAAAACACGCACGTCTGAACCTCCGCTAGGAGTAATAATTGTGTTCTGTGGTTGACGCACCCTGAGAGTTACTATACTGTATTGTACCATCGAAGGAATTGATTCGTAGCTGCAGTGGTCGGATTATGTCAACTTAATACAAGGGTTGATTCCGACCGCAACGCGACGAGGCGAGGCAAGGCGCGGCGTGGCATAAATTTGTATGGATTTGATAGATTTCAATTGCGAGTTCGAGCTCACTCGGCTTAGTACAACATGTAAGAGACAGCGCGGACGTTGAACTGTTTCTGATCAGAAATGTCGTACAATGTGCGGCCAGGCTTAATATCGTGTTTATAAATTAATTTTAATTATTCTCATGACGCGTCGCATCCAATTGTAGAAGACAAATAAGTAATTAAGATGATCAACACTATAATTAAAAGTCATTACAATATTATTATCATGCAATTGTCTCAATCGAAGACGTAAGTGGATCAAGTAATAACAATTTTAAAATGTTTGTTTTTTGCATAAATGGAATAGGACGGGGAAAATGATTTAAATGAAAAATTTTAATATGTGGATTTTATGTATAGCCAAATATTTTAGCCAGATGATTAAGTAGGTAATTTACTAGGTTGTAAATATTGGTAAATACATACTAAAATTATAAATACGAAAGTGTGTCTGCCTGTCTGTCTAGTGTTACCTCTTCACGCTCAAACCGCGGATTTTTTATCCTGGAAAAATTAATGTATATACAGTAATTCCCGCTCGATAAATTAATTTTGGCGCAAATAGTTAATAATAATTATTATTATAGTCCGGAACATATTTTGAGAGTTAACTTGCTTATTACGAAAATTCTAAGAATTATTTTAACATAATAATAATATGTACATTGGCCCCTATAATGTTACAAATTACAAAAAATTTATAATATAAGCTTGTTTAAAAATGCATAACAACGCATTGATTTGTCACGGTGCCATGTAAATTTTTCCCCCATTCTCGTTAAAAATGAAAGATGCGGATTTTTTACCAATAACCAGAAATTCCCTCTTCAAACATTGTATGGAGTCACGATTTCGCTATAAATACGTGGATTGTGGAGTTATTTCGGTGGTGCTGAGTCACAGTCACAGGTAGTGCAAATGTCACAGCTGGAAACTGGGCCGCGGGAACCCGGGGTCGGGGGAAATTGGTAAATAGCTAAACGCTGTATACTGCCGCACTAAGAGACATTAATAATTACCTATAGGTCTACCAGAATCTGATGGCAATTTTTGACAGCGGATTTTCAAAAAATATCCTTGATCATTGGATAAATTTTTATATTTGCATATTTCTCACACAAAATAAGCCGTTAAAGGAATAAAAAAGGCTGAAAATGTTTTATTTCTATCACCCCGGTATTGCTAGAGTCAATTTATTTTCTCACTTTTTGTCAGCAGATTTTCAAAAAATATCCTTGATCATTGGATAAATTTATAAAAATTAAGCCGTTAAAGGAATAAAAAAGGTTGAAAATGTTTTATTCCTATTACCCCGGTATTGCTATCTAGTCAATTTATTTTCTCACTTTTTCTCATCAGATTCTGGTAGACCTATAGTTAGCTAAAATCCGATCTTTGTGAGGGTTCGCGTCGTTTTTCTGTGTGGTAATAATCTTTAAGGTAGTTTTATTTATTTTAATAGTAACCCAACCTAGGTAGAATTACCGATTTGCGGTAGGTTCTATCGTACCGGCAACTCTGCCTTAAGCGATGAGTGGAGCACCATGGGGTTTTAGTGGGTAGTCTACCAGGAGTCCCACATACCCCGGCCGATATCCCCAATCTGCCGGGGATGCGTAAAGCATTTCCCCATGTTAAAAAAAAAAGGTAGAATTACCGATGATAACACATCAACATATAAATAGAAATTAGTACCTACTATGATAAAGCACAAATCAATAGGCGTGATAATTTTTCCGTAAAGTGTACCACAAAAGTGGTGAGTGGGATATTATACTAGGGCTCACTTCATTCGCTCTAAGGGTCAATTCAGACCGCATCGTGACGAGGCGAGGCGCGACGCGACGCGACCTAAATTTGTATGGATTTGACAGATGTCGTCAGCGTGAGACGTCTTGCGAATCTGTTAAATCCATACTAATTTAGAAATGCATCTACGCGTCGCGTTGCGGTCTGAATTGACTCTAATGATGAATAAACTTCAATTTAAAGGAGAGTTTGACAGAAAGTGCCCCAAGGTACTTCATTTTAATTACAATGAAGTAATCATTCATCTCTGAGTGTGGCAGTGGATGTTGCTATCTTCAATCTATTAGTTTTATGAAGTCCGTAACATCATTGCGCCAAAATTGGTTTATCACACTGTACACTTTTCTAGGATGAAAAGTATTCTATGTCCTTTCCCGGGACTGAAAGTATCAACATACCAAATTTCAGCAAATTCGTTTCAGCGGTTTGGGCGTGAAGAGGTAACAGACAGACAGACAGACACACTTACGCATTTATAATATTAGTATGGATGTCCACATTTACGTTGATATCGAAAATATAAATAAAATGTAGAAAAGCATACTTGCATCCGCCAAGCGCAGCCGCCGCCCAAAACATCGTATTAATATATTAGCAGCGCGTGTTATTTTAAAATCCGACACATCGCTGCAAAAATACATTTTACAGTGGCAGCGAAAATAAACTGAATAAAAAATGAGATATGGCCGCCGCCCACTCGCCGCGCTCCCCGTCAGCTGTGCTGTGTAGTTCAACTATAAACACAAACATTTGTATAGTGGAGTGACGGTTCTGCTAGTAGTTGCAATAGCTAACTAGCTGCAAAAGCTGGCGAACGTTGCAAGTCTGAAGCTGCTCAAACCACTATATCACTCATATCACCTTAGAGCTGCTGATTAAGAACCAATTTATATATTTTGGATATTGCTATAAATAATAGTTGTCACAGCCCTGATATCAAGACCCCATAGTCAAAAATCAAAATACATACTCTATTTTCTAATCCTAGTCCCTAAGTCGTAATTTATAGGTCAAAATTGACCTATAAATTACGACTTAGGGTGAAGCCAAACGAGCGTAATTTCTGCCGGGCAGAATTTCTTTTCATACAAATGACAACTCACAAAATTACGCTCGTGTGAATCAAACAGGACTTTTGTATGAAACTGAATGCAGCAGAATTCTGCCCGGCAGAAATTCTGCGGCTCACGACTCACAAATTACGCTCGTTTGGCTTCACCCTTATAATCACATCGCTAAGTGTCATGACGCCTGACGGAGATAATTTTGTCGCCAACTTTACAGACCTACAACTACAAGAACACAATCAAATCACATTTGTCATGTTATTGAGATGGGACACGTAAATCAAAGACGAGCGTTAGGCCAAGACTAATTTATTCTTCTAGTAAAACAACCTACCTTCAATATATTTTATGATAATTATTCACATGTCCCTACAACATTGATAAATTTATAGATAAGCGTACCTAAAGCGCCCTCGAGACGGCAAATTTAGTGGTTACTTGCGAAACGAAAATCTCCATACCTACTAAAAATTTACGTAGTCGGTATCGAGTATCGATACTACAGCTTTAAACTCATGGTAGAGCTACTGCATGGAAATACAGAGTAAATCGAAACGAAAAAGAATTTGGTCCAAACAATGGTGCAAAGTTTGCGCAAACGTCGGAACACGATCAAACGGCGCGTCAAACACAACAAAAATAATAAATTCAAATTCAAATTCAAATTCTTTATTAATCATTCAATAATATACAATAGTATAAAAGCAAGGTAGCGTACATCACGTCGTCTAATCCCATACTAAGTAAAACTTGTATTATGGCAATCAGAAAACGGATGCACGCCGAACAATTTTATCCTAATATATATTATTCTCACATTCACACACACAATCACACTACACTTTGTCACGTTAAAGTCTCTTTCGGCGACGTGATGCGCGCTTCGTTCGGGAGCCTCCCCCAAAACCTCCGGTAAACTACACCGGCGGGCCAGAACTCCTCCACCTCGAAGATGGATAAAACTTAAGTCAAATTTCATCAAACAGGCTTCAAACTCGTATGTATATGCTTGACAAACAGTTCAAACCACCTTCGAAAACGATCAAAATGATTTGATTCAAACCAAAAACTACGTGTTTGAATTTGAAAGTCAACCTTTATGCAGCCCTACACAATCCTATAAGCTTACATTATGAGCAGTAGTCCAGTTCGGATAAGAGCCACTTTTGTACCTACGCAGAAGCATGATCCTATGGAGATGGGTGTCACCAGTATGGGGATAGGTGTTACCAATGTGGTCCAGATTCCGGAAGTATAAAGGAAAGATAACTCACGTAGAATGTCTTTATTGCACATACACAGAATGTTCTCCAAACAATAGAAGGCACTGAAGGGATTTATATTACACGACAAATAGTACAGTTTATAGCGCACAGAGAAACAGCGGAAAGAGAAAACACAGAGAAAATAGAAAGTCTATAAAAGTAAGCGGTTAGCGATCAAGCGGTCGTTATCGGGCGCGCGTATAACAAGCGTGGCGCGGGGAGCGATTCCGACTAGACTGACTGCCGCAGGCCGGCTCGAGCTGCGCGTACGCAAACAAAGGAACCGGTCCTGCGGTAGTGCGCGACGCGTATCGATAAATGCATGTCGATATGATATATCGATGGATTGTATCGATATATCATATCGACATACGTGTCTGTGTATGTAATATATAATACGTGTAAATATAATATTTATTATTATTAATTAGTTATAAGTTTTAGGTTTAGTTAGTCTTAAGTTTTTATTATATTAATTCTTGTTTATAATAAAGTTGTGTAGTAGGTGAGTACCCTACACCACCCCCCTCCAGAGACCGTCATGGGCGATAAAAATCTGGAAATTTAACTCGACGTCCAGAACGAGTAAAATATTTTTTCTGAACATCAGGTAAATGCTCAAGAGTTGTATGGTCAGACAGTATAAAGGCCGGCTTAATGCGGTCTATGGATACTGTGACCTCTTTGCCTTTGAGCAGTATTTTAAATATTTTGTCGTCCCTCGACAAAACTTTATGGGGTCCTGAATAAGCAGGTTGGAGAGAGCCACGTGCTGCGTCTTCGCGAAGGAAGACGTGGTCAGCAGTAGCAAGCTCCTTATAAATAAACACTTTAGGGCTAGAGTGTCGGGAAGCAGCTGTGGGTTGTAACCTTCTAGCAATTTGCTTAAGGCGGGCCGAAAACTCAGACATGTCGGTGGTACCACTGTCTGAGGGGTCAAAAAATTCGCCTGGCAACCTTAAGGGCTCTCCATATACCAGCTCTGCAGAGGAGCACTGGAGGTCCTCTTTAAAGGCAGTTCTTATGCCAAGAAGGACCCATGGCAAGGACTCGGTCCACCTGTCATTAGCATGGCAAACTATGGCTGCCTTAAGCTGCCGGTGGAACCTTTCCACCATGCCATTGCATGCAGGATGGTAAGCTGTCGTCCGCCTGTGGTCAAAGCCAGTGGCTTTTGAAAGGCACTGAAATAAGGCCGACTCAAATTGCCGACCACGGTCGGTTGTAATTTGAGTGGGGCAACCAAAGCGTGCGATCCACGTAGACAAAAGCGCTTGGGCAACTGTCTCCGCAGTCATGTCTTGGATGGGTACCGCTTCTGGCCACCGAGTGAATCGGTCTACGGCCGTAAGACAGTAGCGATACCCCTGAGATGGCGGCAAGGGACCCACAAGGTCGATATGGATCTGGTGGAATCGCACTCTTGGCAAGGTGTATGTACCTAGCGGTGCAGTCACGTGGCGGCTGACCTTGGCTTTTTGACAAGCTATGCACGCACGAGCCCATTCTCTGCAGTCCCGACGAATGCCTGGCCAGACAAAGCGCTCTGCGACTAATTTGGCAGACGCACTGACACCGGGATGGCTCAACGAATGCAGGCTATCAAAAACCTGCCTTCTGTAAAATTTTGGCACAAAAGGCCTGGAGGTCGTTGTACTGACGTCGCAGTACAGAGGTATACGACTACCAGGTACCACAAGCTTCTCCAATCGCAGGGATGTGCCATCTGCTAGAAGCTGCTGCAATTCAGGGTCTGCAGCTTGACTTTGGGCTATGTCTTCGAGGCTCACCGGCGTACCCAGTTCCTCAATCCGCGACAACGCATCGGCAACCACGTTATCCTTGCCGGATATGTGTCGGATATCAGAGGTGAACTGGGCAATGAAGTCGAGGTGTCTATACTGCCTAGGCGAGCAGTTCTTTTTCCGTTCATGGAAAGCGAAACTGATCGGCTTATGGTCAGTATAGATGACGAAGTGCCGGGCCTCAAGCATATGCCTAAAGTATTTAATGGCCTCGTAAATTGCAAGCAGCTCCCGGTCATATGGCGAATACTTCACCTGCGACGGGCTAAGCTTGCGGGAAAAGAAGGCCAGTGGCTGCCAAGCCCCGTTTTTAAACTGCTGCAAAACAGCGCCGATCGCTTTGTCCGATGCATCGGTGACTAAAGCGAGCGTGGCAGTACAGTCAGGGTGGGCAAGTAAGGCTGCATCTGCTAGGCTCCGCTTACACGCGTTAAAGGCTTCAAGGGCTTCTCCTGTCAGGTTGACGGGTTGGGAGCCTTTGACAGAGCCTTTCAGAAGCGCATGTAGTGGAGCCTGGACCTCAGCTGCTCGAGGAAGAAATCTCCTGTAAAAATTTAGCATGCCGAGAAATGCCTTGAGCTGACGCACTGTTGAAGGAACAGGAAATTCCTTGATCGCTTGCACCTTGCTGTCCAAAGGCTTGGAACCGGCTGCCGAGATGGAGTAACCTAAAAAAGTTACCTCAGGCACACCGAAGACGCACTTCTCCGTGTTTATCAGCATGCCGTACTCCCTGAGCCTGTTGAAAAGTTGGCGGAGATGCTTCTCATGCTGCTCCTCATCCTGGGAATAGACTAAAATATCGTCCAAATATACAAAAACGAAGTCTAGGTCCCTGGTAACCTCATCCATAAACCTTTGAAAGGTTTGGCCCGCATTCCTAAGTCCGAAGGTCATAAATGGGAACTCGAAGAGTCCAAAAGGAGTTATTATGGCGGTCTTCGGAATATCTGCAGCACTGACAGGTATCTGATTATACGCCTTCAACAAATCCAGGGTGCTAAACACTTTGCAGCCAACAAGATCATGGGCAAAGTCGTGAATGTGTTTAATCGGATACCTATCAGGCACAGTGCGGGCATTAAGCATGCGGTAGTCGCCGCACGGACGCCAACCGTTGTCCTTCTTGGGTGCTAGATGGAGAGGAGAAGCCCAGGGGCTCTGTGAAGGGCGAGCTGTTCCATTGGCAATCATGGCCTGGAACTCTTTCTGGGCAATTTTTAATTTGTCGGGTGCTAGACGACGTGGGGTGGATGAGACTGGAGGGCCTGGTGTTGTGCGAATGTGGTGGACAGTGTTATGAGTGACTGTGCGGTGTATACCGGTCGGACGGGTGAGCTCGGGAAATTCCTTAAGGATTTTGTGGTAACGAGTCTCACCTGTCAATATTTTAACAGAGGCTATGTCGGAATGCTTTACAATTTTAGCGTTACAAGAAATAGAAGTGTTACAATCAAGCAATCTTTTGTTGCGGCAATCTACAATTAGGCTATAGTAATTTAAAAAATCTACGCCTATAATAGGCTTAGTAACATCAGCTACAACAAAACGCCAAGGAAACACTCTACGAAGGCTAAAATCTAAATTAAGGTGAACATAACCATAGGTACTAATGCTAGAACCGTTCGCAGCACACAAATTATAGTCCGTTTTCGCACGACGATCACGCAGCAAGGACCGGGGGAAGACACAGAGGTCGCTACCAGTGTCGACCAGGAATTGCATCTTCGACTCACGATCCGTCACGAACAGGCGACCAGTTGAGTTAGGGCAGTCAGCAGTCGCCATTATCGACCGCCCTTTGCGTTTCCCGCCATGTAGTCGCAGGGCTTCACGCATCTGCTGGCTTTCTCCGCATATTTGGCATGATACCAACAGAGCGGGAACTTGCGATAGTTGGAGTCGGATCGCCTTGACCTGGATGTCGATCCTCTTCGAGCAGGTCCTGAAGATCTGGAACGTGGTCGGCTTCTTCTACCCGTCGAGAGTCGCTGCACCTGTCGTCTCAGCTCGGCTACCTCCCTGGCTAACGCGTCCAGTGCAGATCCAGGAACAGCTTGGCTGGTGGACGCCACAGCTGGCATGGGAGTGGCCAGTTCGTGAACACGATCGGCCAAATCCGCAAGGTCCTCGATGGAAGACGAAGATGGTTGACCAGCAAGCACTGTCTGGATACCGTGGGAGAGTCGGCTTGTCCAGATGGTCTTCAATAGCTCCTGAGAGACGTCGGCACCGGCGAGGCTCTTGAGGTGACGCAGAAACTGCGAGGGCTTACGATCTCCAAGTTCCTCGTGCATCAAAAGCTGCTTGATCTGCTTCTCCCTGGATGCTGACAGCCGTTTGATCAGCTCTCGTTTCAAGGTGTCATACTTGTTTGCAGAAGGTGGGCTGATAATGATGTCCTTAATCTCTCTAGACTGCTCCACGTCCAGGTGGCCAATTACGTAGTTGAATTTGGTCAGGTCGTTTGTAATACCTGAGATGGCAAACTGTCCTTCCACTTGCGCAAACCATATCTCTGGTTCTTCCGGCCAGAAAGGGGGAACACGTGCACCGACTTTGAAAACATCGATATTGGGTATCGACTGTGTCCCCTCACTAGCGGTATCGTTCGACCGCGTGGCAGATTTTGCAGGCATGGCGCTAGCGTCGTGAAATTCCTTGTCCATGTTCTAGGCGTGGTCACCAGTATGGAGATGGGTGTCACCAGTATGGGGATAGGTGTTACCAATGTGGTCCAGATTCCGGAAGTATAAAGGAAAGATAACTCACGTAGAATGTCTTTATTGCACATACACAGAATGTTCTCCAAACAATAGAAGGCACTGAAGGGATTTATATTACACGACAAATAGTACAGTTTATAGCGCACAGAGAAACAGCGGAAAGAGAAAACACAGAGAAAATAGAAAGTCTATAAAAGTAAGCGGTTAGCGATCAAGCGGTCGTTATCGGGCGCGCGTATAACAAGCGTGGCGCGGGGAGCGATTCCGACTAGACTGACTGCCGCAGGCCGGCTCGAGCTGCGCGTACGCAAACAAAGGAACCGGTCCTGCGGTAGTGCGCGACGCGTATCGATAAATGCATGTCGATATGATATATCGATGGATTGTATCGATATATCATATCGACATACGTGTCTGTGTATGTAATATATAATACGTGTAAATATAATATTTATTATTATTAATTAGTTATAAGTTTTAGGTTTAGTTAGTCTTAAGTTTTTATTATATTAATTCTTGTTTATAATAAAGTTGTGTAGTAGGTGAGTACCCTACAATCCTTAATCGAGAGTTATGGCCATAAAGACTCCAATATAGTCTAACATCCTTATAAATTCTAATAATGGTATAAAATGGCGAACATTTGTTGTAAAGAGAGGCTCTAGAGCATTGATTTTCAAACTAGGGGGCGCGCTCCACTAGGGAGGCGCGAAGACATGATGAGGGGGGCGCGGACGCCGGCGGCGGTTTTACTCCAGACGCCCGCGCATTCCCGCGAAGTACACGAATTGGAAATCTTGTCAAAAACATGCAAGCTCATCCGTCACATTGATTCTTCTTAAGAGGGCGACTAACTCAAAAAATCAAACATTGTCCTTCTCAATAACTCGATAAATATACAACATTTTAAAAATCCGCTAGGTCGGTTTCTCAATGATAGAATTTTTACAATATTGTGTTAAAATATTAACTGACTTTAATGCACGGTTATGGCAATATAATATTATGAAAAATTCGTTAAAATTAGATGCATCTTTGCGAATTGCGATTTTTTTCTATCGAAAAAATTTTAAGATATCGTGTTTTTGTTCAGATCGGATAATTTTAGAAAATGAAACAATTCGGAGCTTGATTGCAAGTATAACAAAGAATTATAAAATCGTCAATTTTGGGTTAGTCGCCCCCTTAAAATAAGTATGTAAAAGCATAATATTTTTATAATGAAAATGGCTTGGCGAGCCCACTTGCTACTACTTGCTGGGCCCTGGGCTGAAGGGAGGCGTAAGCATGTTCATTTTAAGCAGTAGGGAGGCGTGGTACTTATAAGTTTGGGAACCTCTGCTCTGGAGTTTAGTTATATTATGCAACTTTTTGTATTTAGGTGATTTTGATTACGGGGGTGACTTAATCACTTTGTGATCAAACCCCCTCCAAAAATTAAGATAAAAAAAAAAATTCTAATAATGGTGCCGTATGACAGACTAATGAAGCAGCTACAGTCTTATTTGATTTAAGCCTGTGACAAATGTAGCTATAATAGACGCATATTAATTCATGAAGCCCCAAGTGGTCAAAACAATTAAATAGATAAGTTGTTTTTCTCACGATCGACGGGTAGGCGAAGCCAAACGAGCGTAATTTGAGCCGCAGAATTTCTGCCGGGCAGAATTTTTTTCATAAAAATGACAACTCATTTTGAGTCGCCGTGTGAATCAAACAGGACTTTTGTATGAAACTGAATGCAGCAGAATTCTGCCCGGCAGAAATTCTGCGGCTCACGACTCACAAATTACGCTCGTTTGGCTTTGCCCTAATATAGACTAGACACAGAGACTAGAGATCGCCCAATAGCTATGTCCACATCGTGCCCTTTCATCTTCAATTTTCATAATCTTTTGACATTTCGAATGTTAAAAGATTATGAAAATTGAAGTTGAAAGGGCACAATGTGGACATATAGCTATTAATGGTCGAAATTCGACCTCAGATAAAAAAATAAATTACAAAAGATTGACTTTATTATTTTTTAGACATAGGTAATGCCTGCGACAGTTTCAGATTAATAAAGAATCATGGCCAAAGGGGAATGCCAATTTTAGGCCCATAGGTGCACACGTAATTGGCTATATTCAAAAATTTTATAAATATTTATAGTAGTCCTACCTTGTATTCATTAATCTGTACAACTTGGCAACTATAAACAAAAAATATTAATACCTCAACCCCCAAGCGGTCGCATCCGGCCGCGCCATTCAAAATACATAAAAATGTTGCCCTTACTAAAAACATTATTTTGTCAGATATTGTAATAATATTATTATTTATAATATTATATTGCTATGACATAATATTTATACTTATTGTTACTTTATGCAATGATTTCAATTATGTAAAATGAAAATAATGACCTATATATTTTTAATATTATAATAATATTATAATATCGTCTGCCTTCCATAACTTATTTTTTTGTGTTCTGGCAACACCAGTGTGTCAGACGCCGGAAAAGTTGTTTTCAATATTTTGTGCTGTTGAGTGTTGATAAAGACGTACCTATTCTGTGATTTTGTATTTGAACACTGTTTTACGACTATTATTATGAATACTGACTTTGACGATTCTTCTACACCCGATGACCACGGCCTGAGAATGGATTGGATTTTTAGATGATGTATTAGTTGTATAATATATTATAATGATGATGATTGATGAATAAATGTGTAAAACTAAAATATAATATTGTTTTATTACATTGTACCCCCAGATAAATTAAAATAATTTATAAAATGACATTGCACATTTATCATATAACTTGTGTTTATAAGTATACAAAATAATTAATAACTTGAAAATGACAAGTTTTTTCTAAACCACTTCTTTTAGGAATTGGTTGTTGCCATTGCCTACTATAATTATCAGTACACAGTACAGGTGTGCACCGTGGGCCAAAATTAGTATGGAGACTTGGCATGCCCCTTTGTATAGGAGCTGGACTCGACTTTTATTTTTGATGTCCCAAAATAAACTATAGTTAGATTTGGTTGTTCTTATGCTCTAAACATAATTCCATTTGAGAATTACGTCTAAATAGCCACGTTTTTTTTAATTATTAACGTTTACAATTATTTTGAGGTTAGACTTAAGAACTGCCTTTTTTCCGACGGTGTAGCCTACAAGTGTATATTCGGCGATCTCGTTTCTAATTATTTCAATTTTTCCTAGAGTATTACCCAAAAAATAGAACGAATGCGAATGATCGCCGGCTGTCAGAACATATGAAAGACAACGACGAAACTGATCTTTTTTTTTGTGGCTATTTATAGACACATTTCTAATGTTTTTCGATGCCTTAAAATATTAGAGAATTTTTGCTACCAATGGCATATCGGGACGCCACCTGGTACGATTTGGACATTGTTCTTTAAATGATGACAGACTGGCCGTGTAATAATTATTATTGTCTAACTAATCAGTATTTACGATTCAATAAAAAAAACTAAATCTATTTTAATTTTTTTATATTTTTAGTCATTAAGATATTGACTCAGTTCATACTCAGATAAAAAATGCACCGTTTTGGAAATAAATAAAAAAAAAAGTAAAACTTAGATGCATCTTTGTGTTTTTTTCTAAGAGAAAATTTTTAGATGTCGTGTTTTCGCTAGTATAGTAATTGTGGTAATAATAGTCCCTCGCAAATATAATGTAGTGTCTATGTTTAAAAATTTTATACACGGCTTATTATTATTAAGTATAAAATTAATTGTAAAATCGTCAATTTCTCGTTGCTTTCTACGCCCTCTTGAGCACAATGCATAATATCAAAGAACATAAAACATTTATCACATTACTTTGCTCGTACACTCGTGGAAGCGGTACTATAATAATAAAGTGCATTACTGTAAGCTGTCTGAGCTCAGAGTCGAGAGGTCACAGAATACAGAGAAACAGAAGGCACGACTAATCGTCGAGTCCTCCTAATGCGGGGTTTACACGGGTGACTATTATAGCCGCACGTTTTACGCCGCACGGCGAAAATCGACTGTCTAAATGGCAATTCGGCATGCGGCATATAGTCACCCGTGTAAACCCCGCATAAACAACTACGTAAAAATACTCGATTAAAAAATCAATTACAGCCTACTGTATGACACCCGTAGCCTCGTTGTGTCTAAATCATTTATCGCGCTGGAACCGTACATTTTCCATGCATTTTTTAAAGTGATAATACTTTAGGATGTTTACATTTCCCTTATAAAGAGTTCACTATGAAAATAGCAGTGCTGAAAGAGTTATTTTTTGGTAATTTGTATGGGCAAGCCGGCAAGCGCACGAGTCGCGTCATGTATTTTTCCATACAAAAGTAAAAAAATAAGTCTTTCAGCGCTGCCACTTTTACAGTGAACTCTATACACCGGACACACCCGGACACACCCTAAAGTATTAAGTTGTGTACCCTAGTCCTTGTAGATTTCGTTGACTGGCACACGTAAGACAAGTTCTTCATTTAGCCGTGATAGCTTCTTGAAGAACTGGCTAGACTGACGTGGTATGAAACGTCCATACATAATATTATTATTATGTAAGTAGCTATCTTCTGTTAGTATATCCTTTAGCTCACCTGTAGTGAGCTCCACAGCAGCTGATATATTAGCTGCACCTACGAGCTGCACGAAATCAATTCTCCGTTATCTCGGTATTGCTGTACGGGAGCTGAATAAAAGATAAAACAGCTACCGCTTTACCGCTTAAAAACTTTACGTTTACGACAACAGCAACAGACGTTTGACACGTAGAAATCAGTCAAGCGTGAGTCGGCTTATCTACGAACTTTAGAGGCTACTCCCAAAATAATGTCCTACTCCTGGCGTTATGAAATTTGGCACACAGGTCGTGTGTTATATATGTATATTAATAAAAGAATAAGAAATTATAATATTGCACCAAATCTGCTCTCTCTCAATAATTTCGTATTTCGAATGCTTGTCGCATAGTTGGCGGTAGCTGGGCATTTAATTGCCTACAGCCGCAAAAAATGAGGGGCGGCAAAATTGACATATTCTTATTTTCCCACTTAGCCATTAGCCATCCATACTTCAGGTTGGATGGTGGAAATATTTGAGTACTTTAAATATTCCCCTCGCCGTCCCCTAACAAACCTAGCTCATGAGTCATGCATAAATGGTTTTCTGTATGTAAGGGCGGTGAAACTGATCTTTGCCCGGAGCGGCTGAATAGTTGGCTCAAGATACGGAATCGCCCTATGGATACTAAATTATTATCTATCAGAAGAAAAACTTAACCATGTGAGAAAAATAATAATAAAACTCAAAGTCTAATGCTAGTTCAAAAATCGTAGAACTACGTATTAAAAACATAATACTAGTACAACAGCGTGCAAATAATAATCTAAATCTTACTGATAGCAAATTAAGGAGAAAACCAAAAATATGTACAATACCCAAAACATGCACAACAACCGCACAACATCAACAGCTGTTCCTAGGACCGCTATTGTATAACAAAGCATATAAAAAATTTAAAAACTCACCATCATGAATAAATCACAGGCCAAGATAGCAGTCACTCGTTGGCTTGGTAGTCTTAACTACGAGGATACTGAAAAAATGGTACAAATAATAAGATAAGATCCACTTGCATACTCACACACACAAAAACACACACACACACACACACACACTCACGAACACATACATACACTCACACACACAAAATACAATAATATTATATACTTAATAGCACTCAGAGACGTTTTATGATTATTATACTTACTTCAATTATTTAATGAACAGTTTTACGGATAATGTATGAGGCTAATGTGTAAATCTTTATTAATTACAATTAATTTAATGTTCGTCGAGTGCGTCAGTAAGACCTTAAAAGAAATTCATATATTTTCATAATTTATGCGAAAGTGTTGTCTATCTACACTTTAATATTATAAAGGCGAGAGTTTGTGAGTTTGTATGTTCGTTACGTTACTTCACGAAGTAATAATGATAATTATTATTATTACTTCACGTCTGTGTGTTAGTTGATATAATAATCCACATCAATACTAATATTATAAATGCAAAGTGTGCCTGTCTGTCTGTTACCTCTTCACGCACAAACTGATGAATCGATTTTGCTGAAAAGTATAATAATTTTTTGCTGAAAAGTATAATAATTTTGCTGAAAAGTATAATAGGATACTTAATTGTGTTCCGGGAAAGGACAAAGGATTCTTTTTATGCCGCAAAAATGTATGGTTACCAGTTACCACGCAATAGACGAATTTTGGCGCAACGGACTTGCGGGCATTATCTTGTAATAATAATAAGCCCGCAGGTGCGCGTAGTGTATGTGTCGCAGTCATCTGGTTCAATCTGTGATTCGATTGAATGACTAGCGTATTCATTGAATGACACCGTTTTATTGAATGACTGAAGGACAACTAGTCAAGACGTTCACTGTAACGTTTAACGTCTTGACTAAACGTCATCATAATGTAGTCGTTAAATGGAATGCTATGATTTTTTAAAGTATTTGTTGGTGGCGTAATAATAGGTTAATCTAGAAACTGATTTCAATTATGAGGCGACGGCTACTTCTGGGTGGCTTACAAAAAAATAACCACGATGGCTAAGGCCGCCATCGGTTAGCCATCTAACCTAACCAAATCCAATCGTATTGGACAAACGGAGTAATAAATACATTGCTATTAATTACCAAAAAATTATATACTGCTCTTATACATTGCTTATTCCGTTAAAAATAAATACATTCAATTACCTGACTGATTTCATGTCCGCTCTCTTCAAAGGGCTATGTTAGAAATCGCTAACTAGTTGGACGTTGAGTGACGATTGTTCAATCAACGTTCGGCCGAGTCATTCAATTGAATGGTGTCATTCAATGAATGCGCTAGTCATTCAATCGAACCGAAGATTCAACTAGATGACTGCGACATAATATGTATTCTTTGCTGCAGGTCAGCTAGTGGCGAGCTGTTGGGGAGTAGCGACCCCACGTACCCGAGTGCTCCTAGCGAAGAGTTGACACTTGGCGAGTGACCGTCTGCCAACTTTATGATACATGTTACAACGTTGTATCGGCAGACGCCATAGTCCTTCCATAGTCCCAGTTACCCAGTCCACTAGCACCTCACCCCCATAGCCCCGCGGTGCACAGCAATCTAAATTTAGTGTGACGTAATAGGTGGATGTCCCATATGTAACTTTAGAAATATGTGGTAAGATTTAAACACTAATATTAAAAATATTATGGAACCACAGGTCAATGACATTGACTATAAAAACCTATAATTATAAAGTATAAATAAAACGATGTACTTAGGTGTAATTAAATTATAAATGTTGTATTTTTTTGAATAATAATGAATTTTAGCTGAATATATGAATATTCATGTCGCACAAGACGTCAGTTTCGATTAGCTAAAGTCAGGACAATTTAAGGTGGCACCAGAGGTCATTGACCTTTCTAGTCTAGGAGCTATGTGAAAAATACTCGTACTGCATTCTGTTAACTAAAGAATAAAATTGAACTCTTGTAAAGAAACATTCAACATACTATAAATAAATTGAAGACGTGAGTATCGTGAGTATAGAGTCGAACAAGTATCATTTCGTAACATACGGACAATAACTAATTTTTCCCTAATTATTTCAATAAAACTTGTAACTTATCTACTTCATAACCTAGCTAATATATCTGGCTACACATACAATCCATAGTTTTTCTATTTCAAATAACTTTTCCGGCCCTAAAGCCTCCATTTAAGCAAAAAAACGGGAAGTTTTTTCATGTTACTTACCTTATTCTTCCACTGACGTCTTGTATTATAGTTTCATCTGAAAACGTCTTGGTAACTCTTTACATGATAATCTCCAACTATTTATGTGTTTGAAGTGATATAATCCATACTCAGTTCACATCGTATTTAAGGACGCTATTACAAATATCAGCGACTTTCCGGTACCCTATTAAAGAATTAGGAGTCAAACTGCGAGGATATTTTGGTTTCAAATGAAAGATAATATATTCATCTCCACGACTATACCATAAAAATTCTATAGCCGCATACAAAATTTTCACATAAAATACGTTTTAACCATCACAATAATCGCAAAATATGAAAAAAATGGGGTCTGATTAGGTACCTTAATATCTAAATACACTGAACTGAGGAAAATAAATATACAAAAAAATTGTTGCTTATTTAGTTCTCTATAAAGTCCGCTAAAAATTTTATATAAAAATAAACAACTTTTCCAGTTATAAGAAAAATAAGAAAATTTCTCAAATTTTTTCATACATTTTCGCCATATCAAAAACGCGGCGAGCGTCGTAACCGCCACTGTACAAGGCGCGCTAATATGAATCTTATTTTAATGTCATTAACGTCGATATTCGTACTGACAGACATCCGACCAGCTAATTAAAAAGTTGGAGCATTCTTAAGTAAAATTCATATTTTGCTCGCCCCTAGACTACAAACATATTCTGTCACTTTCATTGTCAATCGCGGTTTGTATAGAAAATGACGAAATATGACAAGTTTTTTGACTGGGGGTCAATGACCGTTACAGTCAGAATTCCGCGATTTGAGAACAGGAGTAAGAAAGAAGCTGCTGTATTTTCAATTTTTTTTTAAACGGGCTTTGGCCTACCTTACATTCTCTGTATCTCCTGTATTGCCAGGATCGACAGTATTCAACCACGAAATCCCTTTGATGTGATCTCAGGGAGCCCGAGGGACATGCTTAAGCTGTCTTGGGATCACCAATGAAATTAATCAGAAGAAAAAAGGAGGACGTTTAAATGCTACGATGCACACACATACAAACAGACGGACACCTCAAACAGTCTTTTTGTTCGGAGTGAATAAAGAATTTTTCGACAAATTAAGCAGGACTAAAAATAATACAATTAGAAAGAAATTACGCCATTACCATTCAAATGGAAGAGAAAAATCAACGGCAATAAATATTTATTTATGCGTTCTGTCTGATTGCTGCCTCCCCCCCTCGCCGCATTGGAGGCCGTCCAATACTGTCTGTAAGTCACCAGTGATTTATATTAGCAGATAGGATTATTAGTTGTTATTTATTAGGTAATTAGCTATATATAACGCCGAAATAGTTAATGCACTTTAATTAATAGATCTCATGTTTAAGAGTGACTTTATCACTCTCGAAGTTTCTAGTTGCACGGTTCTGCCTTAACCGTTTAATTTTACCCACAAATGCGGGAATTTACCTTTTCTGTGTCGGCTCTTTTTAATTTAAGACATACTCAGGTTGTATTATTACTGATTTCTCAATGTTTCTCATCCAAGTAATACTAAATATAATAATATGATGAAAGCCCTTCAGCCAAGAAGTTTTCTTTATCGTTTCTTTGTAGAATCGCCGCACAGAATATATAAAATTAACATAAGCGTTCGTTAAAATGAAGTTGACGTTCTAATCGTGTGATGTCAATTCCATACATTTTATATGTGATTCTATAAAGAAACGATAAGGAAAACGTCTTGGCTCGGGGCTCAGACCATTCTCATCTCTCTGTCTGTCTGTCTCATCAGCAGCACTCAGCAGGCACTTCGTGTTAACACGTACTAATATAATTTCGTTTTACGATCGTCTCAATTCTTAACTGTCTGTCGGCTGTTTCACTAGCTCGTTAAATTATCTACATTCTAGACTTGTTGAACAGAATTGCGCTCTTATGAATCAATACTAGAGATAATAATATAAATGCGAAAGTGTATCTGTCTGTCTGTTACCTCTTCATGCCTAAACCACTGAACCGATTCTGCTGAAATTTGGAAATACTGGGAAAATGACATAATATTATGATACTTTTTGACCCAGAAAAATATCTTGCTATAATTTACAATATACATTAAAGCTACGTTTCTGAAAAACTTAAGTTCCTAGATAAACGAATTTGAGTGACTGTTGAATTTTTTGTGACCTCATTTAGTTTTTAGTCGGGCCCTAGACGATCAATTTTACTGTATACTGTAATATTATTGAACAACCTATTTGACAATAAGATTGAATATGGACCGCGTTGAATATCAACCCTAGACGGCCAATAATATTGTACAACTAGACGTTCCGCGCGGCTTCGCCCGCGTCAAATTGGATATTTCACAAACAAATCAGTCCACAAAAAATAGCCTATGATCCTTCACGTGGTCTACTTCTTATCTGTCCAAACAACAGAAAAATTGATCTAGTAAGTTCGTGAGATAAGCCCTTTCAAATAATTTACCCCGTTTTTTCCACCTTTTCCTCTGTTTTTTCGTCCCTATTAGTCTTAGCGTAATAGAATATAGCTTGTAGCCTTCCTTGATAAATGGGCTATATAACACTGAAATAGTTTTTCAAATCGGACTAGTAGTTCCTAAGATTAGCGCTTTCAAATAAACCCTTTCAAATAATTTCCCTCCGTTTTTTCCATATTTTCCTCTATTTCTTCGCTCTTATTAGTCTTAGCGTGATAAAATATAGGCTATAGCCTTCCTCGATAAATGGGCTATCTAACCCTGAAAGAATTTTTTAAATCGAACCAGTACTTCTTGAGATTAGCGCGTTCAAACAAACAAACAAACTCTTCAGAATTATAATATTAGTAAAGATAAAATTGATCGTCTAGCTTACATAAAAGGTTTACAACCAACCAAGCTTTACACAAGTGCTAAGTGGTACCAAAGTTGTAATACTGGCAATGTTAGTTCTACGTGATAATAAACTACTTCACACATTGTATACCGCTAGGGGACTTTTATATTGGTTATATTGACACAGCTTAGGGGAAGTGCAAACGGGCGACTAAATTGTCGTTCTCGTCCTTTATTTGTAATCCCTATTGTCCGATATTATAGCGCACGAAATACTATAATATTATAGTCTTGCTTCCGAAAACACCCAAAAAACATATATATAATATAGCGGTTTCATTCAAGAAAAAAGGAGCATGTAATTTCCTTCCTCGTGGTCCATTCAATTACTATGAACTTATTGAAATTTATCCTGCAGTTTCTGAATAAAATTAAAAATTCTCTTTATAAAGAGAAGATATTTTCTTGTTTGTTTGCCCGAAACTACTGGCCTAATTTACATAAAAAGAGCTGTACAACTGACTAATATTATAGTATTGCATGCAAAAGTTTAAATTGCTAATGCGACAGATTATTATGTCGCTCGCACGCGCTAGCATGATTCTGCGACAAGGGGTACATATTTATGATTTTATTCTCGAATCACGCTTGAAATATTTATTCCCTTATATACGAGATGTGAAAACGAAATATAATATTGTTATGCTTGCAGTAGTATAAAAATCCATACTAATAAATAATAATATTAATGCGTAAGTGTGTCTGTCTTTCACTTCTTCACGCCACAACCGCTAAACAGATTTTGATGTTTTTTGGTATTCAGATACTTTAGGTCCCGGAAAGGACATAGGATACCTTCAATCCCGGAAAATGTACAGTTTTGCGTGATAAACGAATTTAGGCGCAATGGAGTTATGGGCGTCATTCAGTATTCTCTACGTATAATATACTGTACTGTATATCCGCCTAAACGCATCCGTGGTCCCGTAGTCTAGAGCGTCGCTCTTGACTCGGAGGTCGTGGGTTCGATTCCCGCGTTGGAAACATGTTATTTCCAAGTTTGGTTAGGACAATGCAGGCTGATCACCTGATTGTCTGTCTGACAAGTAAGATGATTCATATGCGTCGGATGGGCATGTAAAAAGTCGGTCCTGCGCTTGATCTCTCGCCGGTCGTGCCGGTCAGCCGTCCCACTGGGTTATGAGAGTAAAGGAACAGAGAGTGCTGTACTGCGCACACACTTGGGCACTATAAAATTACTCCTGCGTACTTGGCCTGGTTTCAATGACACCGGCCACCGTCACCGAAACCGGTGTGGGGAGTATTATTACTGTATATAACTAGCTGAAAGCCAGGCTTTGTGAGGATTTGCGTTGTCACACCTTAACTGACTGATAATAACACATACGTAAATAAATATTCACAAATCAATTGGCGTGATAGTTTTTCCGTAAGGTGTATTACAAAATGTAAACATTGTGGGATATACTGGGGCTCGCTTCGCTCGCCCTGATAATGACGACCATCTTTACAAACAAATGGAAAAAGACGAATTAACAAAAATATTATGTAACATCGCACGGTATGACGTCTGTAAACAATAAAAGATAAAAGAAGCAAAACAAAAAATTCTAATTATATCCCGTGAAGCGTATGATGTATTTTTCATTTATGTATTATAATATTTTGACGTCATTTTATATAGTCATTTAAAATGTTCGCGCGAAAAAATTGCTGTACAATATAAATCGCACAGAAACCGGAGACTTATAATTATTATGTACCGTTATAGCTCTACCATGAGTTTAAAGCTATAGTATTTATCGATACTCGATACCGACTACGTAAATTTTTAGTATGGAAAATTTTATAGCGCCTCCTAGCGGTCACTTGCGGAACTAAAGTCGCCATACTAAAATTTACGTAGTCGGTATCGAGTATCGATTAATACTATAGCTTTAAGCTCATGGTAGAGCTACTGCAGAAGTTAAATTTTTCGTGAGAGCTAGGACTCGTAAGTATTGGTAAGAAGTACCATAGGTTTTTGCATTAGGAATAGATACTAATAATATTATAAGCAGGAAAAAATTGTTGAAGTATTAATTACTAATATTATTAGCAGAGATTATTTTAAATATAAATTTAAATTTAAATTAAACTTGTTATTTGCTGATGCACAATATTTGCATTTTTGAATATTATTATAAATTTGCATTTCGTGGGCGTGCATTCTAATGTATTTAGTTTGTTCTCCATATACAAGGAACTGTTCTTACGTAATAATTAAAGTTAATTTGCTTTTGTTACAGACTTCTTCAACACATCAACTACCAACAGACATTTCCTGGTGTGGTAAGTTTTTTTTAATATAATTTTATTACTATCATAATATTATTATTAAGTACACTAGCTGTCCCGGCAAACGTTGTTTTGCCATTTAAAGTATTTCTACTTCATCAGTTGATACAAAATCTTACCTCCTCTTTTGTCCCCTTAAAGGAATGGGAGGGGGGATTTTTATACACCAGATGTTGAGTTAGAAGAAGACAAATATATCTGCGAAAACCGTATGCAAATCAGATCAGTAGTTTTCGTGTTAAAGGAAAAAGTTTGATACAAAATCTGACCCCTCTTTCGTCCCCTTAGAGGGGTGGGGTGAAAAAATTTTATACACCAGATATTGCTAAGTTCGAAGAAGACAAATATATCTGCGAAAACCGCATTCAAAATATTATCAGTAGTTTTCGTGTGATAGTGGAACAAACATACAGACAGACAGACAGACTGACAAAAAACTAACCACATTTTTGGCTTCTATAGCGATGTAGTGACACCCCTCGCTTATTATTTTTTAAATATCTTTAATGTACTGAATTCACATTTCTACAGTTTTATTATATGTATAGATTGTTATTAATAATTTATTTAGAACATATTGGAACCGAAAAAGCACAGAAGATACGTGAGTACAAAATTATGTATGCTGTGCTTATTAGTGTAAAGACAGAAACACGACAACGACAACGAATTTTAAGTCTATATTTTTAGAAAATTACTATTAATTATTATTAATCATTAATTACCTATTCAATAGGTCAGTATTAATAACTCCCACGGTTTCGGTGACTGTGGCCGGTTTCATTGAAACCAGGCCAGTTACACAGGAGTCATTTTATAGTGCCCAAGCGTGTGCGCAGTATACAAGAGCACCCTCAGTCTAGTCCTTTACTCTCATAACTCAGTGGGACGGAAGACTGACAACACTGGCGAGAGATCAGGCGCAGGACCGACTTCTTACATGCCGATCTAGCGCATGGATCATCTCGTCAGACAATCAAGTGATCAGCCTGCATCATCCTAACTAAACTTGGAAGTAACATGTTTCCAACGCGGGAATCGAACCCATGACCTCCGAATCAAAGCCGCACTCTAAACTACTGGACCACGGAGGCGAACGTCCATACTCTATGCAAAACATGACTCAATTGAACTAGTTGCATACCGTATACTAGTTTATTGACTACTCCGTACCATAAACGTCTTGAGCAGAATTTAGTTCATGAACAACGTGAATGTAGTTACGAATTGAATTTTGAGTCGCCTGACGGGTGCCATACCTAATTTTGTTGTGTTATAACTCATAAGTATAACTATACTTATAATTAGCAGCATATTATTAATTATCACGCCAGTCGATAATTGCCATCAGATTCTGGTAGACTTAGGCCCACTTGCGCCAATCTGGGTTAAAGTTAACTCTGAGTTAAACATCATGTCATATCTGTCACTCACCAAGTCAGTGATAGAGATGACATGATGTTTAACTCAGAGTTAACTTTAACCCAGATTGGCGCAAGTGGGCCTTATAGTATGGATTACAAACAACGGCTACGAAAGTTGTGACGTCACGCGCTTTCGTAGCCGTAGAACCCGCGTAGAGGACACGTAGAGTCCGCGTAGCACCGACGTAGCACTTTCTACATTTCGCTGTAAGGAACTTAACTTTAGTTAAACAGCGTATAACCAAACTAAGTGATAATACTTTAGGGTGTGTATGTGTTCCTTGTAGAGAGTTCACTGTGAAAGTAGCAGCGCTGAAAAACCTTTTTTCTTTCACTTTTGTTTGGGCAAACGCGCCAGCGTCACTAGTTTCCTCAAACAAAAGTGAAAAAAATTTGGTCTTTCAGCGCTGCTACTTTCACAGTTAACTCTCTAAAAGGGCCATGCGTACACCCTAAAGTATTATCACTTAGTTTTATTACACCTTGTATATTATTATACTTGTGTGTAGTAAATGCATGCGCTAATAAATTTTTATAGAGATAGCATTATAATAATATAATGCCGTAATTATAATAATGTAATTAAATTTAAATGGGAATGCTTGTTGGTTTGTTTTAATTAATTTATCCTATGCATTGTCGTTCCATTTTATATGGCGGACACCACAAGCTGAGTTCTTTCTACTCTGTCATAAAAATTTTCAAATTTTAAATTTGAAAATCAGCGATAATTTCTTACACAATATCGGTCAAACCAAGTCCCATAAATAAATCAAAAATCTCGACAAGGAACGATGATTGATGGGAATTTTAGAAGTTCTCCCTCCGAGAGGGAGCCTCTTATCTCCCTAAGATGAGGACGAAGAAATGCGCCAGGTGTTAATGTTATGAAACTTTCTTCGCCATTAGGAAACTTATTACTTTCGGACCAAAATAAATTTTTATTCCTTTTCACGTAGCTCTGTCCGCGCTCATTGAGTATTTCGCGGAAGCCCGAAATTTTTCTTAAAAAGTAGCTGAATATGTCCTTCCACGTTGTCTACTACTCTATGCCTGTGTAAAATTACATAAAAATCAGTACAATTGATCGTCAGATTTCCACGTTAAAAAAAACCCTTGAGCTTTATTATATTTGTATAGATTTATCAATAAAGTATAAACTTTAAGTCGCAAAATATTAAATCGGCACGAATCTTACTCAGTTATCTTTTAAAGTACTTTGATAGACCAATTATTATTTCGTCCTATCATACTATGTCAGCTCTGTTGGAGACTAAAGGCCGTCACAGACTTAGCTGTAATATATATTAATATACCGTACTAAACACACTGAGACCAGAAATATATATTATAGCTGAGTGTGTGGTCACGCAAAAATTGTATAGAAAATATATAGTAATATACCTAGCTATAAATATATTAATATATATTATAGCTAAGTCTGTGACGGGCTTAAAGCCTTAATAAAATGTAAAAAAAAAAAGCTTGACAAGTTCGTTTATGCACTGCGACGCTTAGCAAAGACCGTATCAATATCGGCAGCTCTCTGTGCATATCACGGATATGTGTCATCCATTTTATCCTACGGTCTTATAATGTGGGGCAACTCTGTGGAGTTTGATTCAGTTTTCAAATTGCAAAAGAAATGTATTAGGGCGATTTGTGGTGTTGGACCGCTTGAAAGCTGCAAACCCTTATTTCAAAAACTGAAATTACTTACGCTGCCTTGTATGTACATTAGAGACATGTGCATCTTTGTTAAAAAGCATCCGAAATATTTCATGCAAAATAAGGATAACAATGCTGCAAAAAGATCACAGCGTTATCCGAATAAATTAATCATGCCCAAATGCAGCAGCACAACTTTTCTTAAAAGTCCTTATTATATGGCTATTAAAATATATAATAACTTGCCAAAAGACTTAGAAAAACTGAGCTTAATTCCTTTAAAAAAAAAACTAAATGAATGGCTTATAAATAATTGTTTTTATGATGTAAAGGATTTTTTCGTTGGTACTTATTTCTGACATTTCTCTATTGACATTAATTGACATATTGTGATTTGTGACATTTAGTAATCGTAATACTTCTACTTCTTTTCTCCACTTTTTAGATTAATGAAATGACATTTGCATACTATTCATTTAGTTGAGTGACATGATCCTATATTTTATTATGAAGACCATACTGTACATTTCACTCTGGCAAATAAACTATTATTATTATTATTATTATTATTATTATTATTATTATAACTTTCAGCTTTTTAGTGCTGCCATTAGCTTCTAACAGAAGTTGTCACGCGCTGTGGGACGCAGTCTGAGAAGTGGGCGACGTGAAGTATAATATAGGGTAATGCACATTGCGACGTGCACGCGATACGAGATTGTTCTCAATTTGAATAAAGTATAGTAGAATTAAATCCTCAGTGGTCTCATGGACGCCATCTAATGTATGTGTGATTTTACTATTCTCTTTACTACCGTAGAATGTATATTATAATAGTTTATAATTCTCAATCCAAAAATCAAAATACTTTTTTTCTCTTTCTTATGATTTCGTCCAGAAAATGCATATTTTTACCCTGTCCTCGAGTTAGGTCTTAGGATTTACTACGAATTCTTAAGCTACGTGTAGCATTTGACTAGTATTGAGACATCGTTGTAGCCTATTCTGTTAATATTTTAATGTAATATGTATTTTCATTACACAAAAGCATAAGGATCAATTCAGACCGCAACGCGACGGGGCGAGGCGCGACGCGACGCGACCTAAATTTGTATGGATTTGACAGATGTCGTCAGCGTGAGACGTCTTGCGAATCTATCAAATCCATACTAATTTAGAAATGCATCTACGCGTCGCGTTGCGGTCTGAATCAACCCTAAGAGTTAAACCACACAGTGTACGGATATTCATCTAAATACAATGGCGTCACGTCGCTCACTGCGGAGCGGGCGACGTGTCGCCTAGAGTGTGTCACGTCGCCCGCTTCTCCGCATATTAAAATATATTGAGGTGCTAAATGCGAACCGCAGAGCTATCATGTAAAAATAGCGATCAACAACCCACTAGCAATAATCGCGCGATCGATAGCTGGGTATAAAAAACAATGGTATCATAATATAAGCGATCGATAAATTATTGATTTATTGACCATCAAAAATACATCGTAGCTCCTTATCTGGCCAATATTTTTAAATAAAGAATGATGTTTTTCTTGATTTTAGCAAGGTTGTAGTACCTTTATTCAAATCCGGAATTAAATCTGATCCGACAAAATATAGACCGACTTTTAGTAAAATATATATGAAAAAATTATTTTAAACAATTTTATTGTTAGTAAGTACATTTTAACTCCTACAATAATTTATTGCTTATTAATCAATATGGTTATACTAAGGGTCGTTCCACTTTGGATACTGGTTTAGGTCTTCTTTGTACTATATTTGAAGCCTGGGAGGACTGAGGAGTCGAGGAATGCCTTAGGTGTATTTTACGACCTCTGTAAGGCCTTTAATTGTGTTTAAAACGCGTTTGACACGCTGCCATCGCGCGTTAATGAAACGCGCGATCGCATCGCTACATACGCTCGTATCGCGATGTGGCGTGTGCTAGGGCCCTGTCAATTAAAGACTACTCATTTGCATGTTATTATCTGTTTCCATGGTTCATTGGTTTAGAGCGTAGCTCTTGACTCGGAGGTCGTGACTCGTGGGTTCGGTTCCCACGTTGGAAACATGTTATTTCTAAGTTTGGTTAGGACAATGCAGGTTGATCACCTGAGGGGTTAGTGCGAGTTTTATTCGATCATACGCATCGAGCACGTTAACGCGAATTTGTATGGGATCAAAGCGGTATCCACGTTAGCCAATAGATGGCGCTGCTTTGATCCCATACAAATTTGCGTTAACGTGCTCGATGCGTATGATCGAATAAAACTCGCACTAACCCCTCTGATTGTCTGACAAGTAAGATGTTCAATGCGTCGGATGGGCTGTAAAAAGTCGGTGCGTCTGATTTCTCGCCAGTCGTGTCGGTCGTCCGTATCACTGGGTTATGAGAGTAAAAGCAATAGAGAGTGCTCTTGTGTACTGCGCACACACTTGGGCACGATAAAATTACTCCTGCGTAACTGGCCTGGTTTCAATGAAGCTGGCCACCGTCACTGAAACCGGTGTGGGAGTTATTATTATTATATTATTTGTTTTCTCATTCGAATGTCCGTCCATTCAAAAGTTCCGAATAAGCAATGCGACTAGTGGAATATTTTTAAACGTGTTTGTTCGCCTTATATGTAAGATTGACTTATAAGGAAACAATTAGCAATAACACAAATCAGTGGCAATAGGTATTGAAATCTATACAGTGTGTAACAAAAACATTGATCTTCAATAATTGTGTTAGTAACGATATAACTCGATAACGGCTGAACCGATTTGGATAATTTTAGTCTTAAAATAATCCTTGAAGTCCAGGGAAGGTTTTAAAGTGACACGAAGTTCACCGAGACAGCTAGTACGAGAATAAAAATATATTATTACTAGTATGTAATGGAGTGCTAAAATAAATATCTCTTGTTAAACGTGCTGAATCCAGACATTAAATCCACTGGTCCACCGGATCCAGCAAAATGTTAAAGTGGTCTATGAGAAAAAAAGTTTTGGGAACCTCTGATTTAGATATAACACACTAAATGACGCCCGCAAACACGTTGCGTGAAAATTCGTTTATCGCGCGGAGACCGTACATTTTTCCGAGATGAAAATAATCTATGTCCTTTTCCGGGACTCGAAGTATCTCCATACCCAGCAAAAACCGCTGAACTGATTTTGCTGTTTAGTATGCAGATGCTTTGAGTCCCGGGAAAGGACAATAGGATAATTCTCGAAAAATGTACGGTTCCCCCGCGATAAACGAATTTTGTCGCAACGGAGTTGCGGGCGTCATCTAGTGACTATTACTTACATTATGATGTTAGTGCCAGTCACTATTACCTACCGCGAACAAAATAATACTACCATAGCTTTAGGCGTCTCCCAGACAGACGCGGGCAGCGGTGGCGGTGGCGGTAGCGGACAGTTGGATGACTTGAAAGTTCTAGGAACGACACAGACACACGCGGTGGCGGTGGCAGTACAAACAACTGACCGCCGCCGCGACCGCCACCGCTGCCCGCGTCTGTCTGGGAGACGCCTTAATTGGCGATGACTTCTGACTTTTGACGTTCATGCCTCTACACACGAAAGTAGAAAAAAAGGCGGAGGGAGTCTTATAGATAAATGTAAATATTACAGCATTGTGTCTTCAGAGTCGAGAGTCACACACGAGAGTGAGATGTCTCGTTGTTAAGAATAAATATTTACGAAATTATACTTTAGGAATAGGAATTAATTTAATCTCTCTGAGTCAAAGTTGTCACAAAATATTTATTAAACTCTCAAAAACTTTAAGTTACAATTAAACACAATAATACTCCTTATTGCTGTGTAATTAGCTTTTTATCCCGTGGCCCGCAAAAAGAAACAGATTCGCGAAACTCGGTGGAGTGTCCTCAGAAGTTGCCGGCAGATAAAATATTAATTAAAGTTGAGAAGAAGCCTGTTTACTGAAATATCAAATTAAATAAACAATGGGTGGTTAAGCGGGGTGTACACTGCTGCCGTGAAACTCCCTTTTTAGGTGGTTGAGATACGTTAAAATTACGCTAGTAATTTATACAGTAGATCAGCTATTCTCAAATTGTCCTGCCCTGGGGCACCGTAAATAACATTTTGTTTTTTTTGGGTCTGTAATAAAAAACACTTTTTAAAAATGTTCCGCCACTAAAATAGTTCGAGAACTGCTGCTGTAGACCATCTTTCATAATATATATTATAATATATCAAAAACAATATAAAACGGTAAGGGCCTGTTTCACCACTTCCTGATAAAGTGCCGAATAGGCTATTAACAACTTTTTTGACAGGTTCTCTATACTCGATCTGTCAAGTTAATTGGTAGATAAATTCCTATGCGAAATTGTGTCTGTCTGTTATATTACCTCTTCACGCTAAAACCGCTGAACCGATTTTGCTGATACTTTTACTACTTCTCTTCTACTTTTGTAAGCGAATATTGGTGCAGGCGTCATCTAGTTGTTACGTAAATGATTCTCATTAATTTGGAACAAATATAATCACTTGGGAGTTGGGACCCGTACATTTACTATTTGGCCAGTACGTTAATTCTAGTTAATCAGTCTTGACCTTTTTCTATATTATTATGTTCTGTTAACAATGTTGTTAACAGACTTTTAACCGGTAGCCATTTTGAATCCATCGAAATTTTCTGAACCAGAAATATTGGGACTTGGGTAGGGTTATGCTAAGTACTCACATACGGCTTTGCTCGATAGTTTTACTCCAAATCGAGTAATAATTACTGTGTGGACCGCAAAACTCACAGCTCGAAGGCTCGCATCGAAATCTCGATGGAATCAAATATATCGATTAAATATATTATATAGAGTAAAACTATCGAGCAATGCTGAATGTGTGGACGAAAGTCCGAGCCGCGGGTCTTGTCGACGTTATTGCTCGACCGAGCAAAACCGTATATATTACACACGCTATATCGGGTCCAAATCACGCGCCACATAGAGTCGATACAATGTTGATAATAGTTGTTTACGACAACATATTGTAACTGCACCGGAAACACTCTATTGTAATATATAAAGTGCATGAGCATTCGTATGGAAATTGATGTGAAAATGTCACACTATAGTTGCAGCGACATAGGTGCAGTTAAATTATTTTAAAAAAGTATTTTCTTAGGGCCTTAGCAGAGGTTACACGATCAATTTTTCATCAATCTGAACCATCAATCTGATTGACGGAATATTGATGGTTATGAAAAAATCCATATAAAAAAAATGATCAATCCATCAATCCGTGGGTTAGACGATCAATTTTTCGTCAATCGTGTAACCTCTGCCTTAGAGAGGCTATGACTCCTGCACACACACACACACACACACAAGAGTACATATACAGAACATTCTGCGAATCTTACATCTTGCATTGTAAGCAACATCTTTTGAAAATTATATTTAATTGTTCAGTATCCGCTGTTGTGAAACTTAAATTAATTACAAGTATTCCCCATTATTTTTGTAAAAAAATACTATATTAATTATCAATTTTTGCCGCTATTTTAAGTAAGTCTTAGTATATTTGTATATTATGTAAACTTTGTATTGTTACGTGACGTGAATAATGAATATACTATACTCTATACACTGATCTCTATTATACAAGTACGCTGGATTGCTGATACACACCTGCTTTTTGTGCCTATTTGAAGCGGAATCAGCGCCCCCATTAATCGGGTAGAGAACTAAATTTGACGTAACCATAACCAATAACAATAATAACAACACTAATCCCACGCGAAAAACATACCATCCTCATCACCTTGATGAGTGGCAGTCTTCCACAGTGCGATTTTCGCGTAACTTTCTGCCGCGCACTGTAAAACTCTGGAACGAACTGTCACCAGCAGTATTTCCGGACCAATATGACCTGCAAACCTTCAAGAAAAGAGCGTATTCCCTCTTAAAAGGCCGGCAACGCACCTGCAGCTCTTCGGATGTTGCGAGTGTCCATGGGCGACGGTAGTTGCTTACCATCAAGTGACCCGTTTGCTCGTTTGCCCCCTTATTTAATAAAAAAAAAAAAAAAAAAAAAAAAACACTAATATTAGTTCCAAATACTTTCACTACTGCTATCAGCGCCAATATGGCGGCATTCAAACGTCATTTTTACGTCAGATTTAGTTCTCTACCCGAATAATAGGGGCGCTGATTCCGCTTTAAATAGGCACAAGAAATAGCTGTCATTTCAAAGGGAGTCAGCTATCTAGCGTACTTGTATAATAGAGATCAGTGACTCTATAGGAACTACAAGCATTATACGATAGGCATCTAGTATAATATTAGTATTAGTTATTTAAGAGTGACGTGTGAAATGTTCGTGTGGGAAACAGCGTGCCATGATTATTGTTGCAGCTGTGAACGGTTCCCGCACTGGCGTGAACGTCAGAAGGAAGTCGCTAGTAATCTAGGTATTTTAACCTCTAAAGTCTAATGTAAAAAGATTAAAATATAACCTTATTTCCATTATTTTCATGAAAAGTTGACGGAAAAACTATGGAGTTTACGAGAGTATCATAATCTTCATTAAGTACATCAAAGTTGAGTAATCGTTAGAATAATAATAATATAAGTATAATATATAAGTGCGATGGTTGGTTTTAAAATACGTCTATATCTAGTAAGTATTTAATGCCTAATTAATTTCATTCTTATCTTTAAAAGGAATTTCAATCTAATTCGTTTTTTTTAGATCGAAATTCTTTTTCAAATCACCCAATAGGAAAAGTAATTATTTAAAGAACACTCTCTACGGACTACTTTATAAAATTCTGTGCTAATTAAATCAAATGAGGCAAATAAATATAAAAAGTTTGTAATAAATTTTTCATTTGATTGTACAATTAGGCTCTGGGCAGGAGGTACAATTAAAAGGAAAATTAATTTGAGCACCCGCAGTCTGAGCTCAGCGAGATGAGTTTATGAGCAATTAGCTCGAATACTCATTGCGTAGGTTCCGAAATCAAACCCAGTGTACTGGTCAGTGCTTTAGACGTCGTTAACCCGACGTCATGTTGTACCTAGTGAGACAAGAGACGTATTTTAATGGTATTCCAACAACGTCATATTTTACGTAAATGCACTTATATTTCGGAATGAGTCAACAGTATGGCGTCGATTAATAGCACTGATTAGTATACTGAGTTAAATTTTGGAACATACCCATGACTTTGTCGTTATTACACAGTACTAGATGTTAAAAATAAGAATAAGTTTATTTTGAAAATCACACAAAAAGGGAAAATATTGAAATAAATATACATGATAGTACATCGTGTAACGCCAAAACTGGACCCAGCTGACCCAGCTCAGCATTAGCAGTGTAATTGCTTGTTAACCGCAAACTCATTTGCGGGGAAATTTGCACATGAACCGTGAATTTTTCGCAATAACAACAAACTAGTGGTAATAAAATATGATTTAATTACTATATTATCATGAGCTGTGGAAACTAATAACGGTTTATCGCCAGCAGCCCGCCGTAATCCGAACGTTAGCGGGGCGGGCGGCGCGGCCGGGCGGCGCGATCGTAAACTATAATATTGAAATATCTCTGTTGGAGTTACACCGAGGAATTCGTCACGTTGAGGCCCACTTGGATACTTGGGTTGCTAATCGTTTGTTAATTGTCATGGCTTCTCCTTCTTTGTATACGAAAAAAAGAGAAACATAATTTAGGTCAAAATGTAGCAACTATGGACAGCTTTAGCTCAAAGAAATGCCTAAAATAGCGCCTGCGTTATAATGCGCAAAGTTGTTATAGCAACCCCATTTTCCTTTTAGCACAGAATATGTATTAGTGGTACCAACTTTTAGTCCACATGTTGTATTGATTGATGTAGTATGTATGTATGAGCTGTAGTATGTAACTACTTTTAGTATTATTAGTTTTATTATTACTATTAAGTAATAATAAAACTATTACACTAAATTTTTAACTGCAGGTTAAAATATATCTTATGGGCATATCTCTATAATTACCTACGGTTGCGGAAAACACGATCGCTTCTTTTGAAGCCGCATTACAGCATATTTCATATTTTATTTTGCGTTTGATTTTCGTTGCGGTGAAAATGTTCTTTTCGCGATTTCCGTCGTTGAGTGCTCACTACTATGTGTCTGAGAGTCCCTAATGATGTACCACATACACATAAGGGGATTCAGGTTGTACATTTTTGTTGTGCAAATGATAAAAGTGTCATACATTTCCATAAAGTTATTATAACTTATATTAACTTTATGTACATTTCCTCAGAATAAGAGTGTGTACGTTGTACACATTTTTTAACCGACTTCCAAAAACGAGGAGGTTATACGTTCGGCTGTATGTATTTTTTTTATGTTTATCACTACGAAGTATAAACCAAAGTCGCTTTTTCGTGTGTCCCTATGTAAGCTTATATCTTTAAAACTACACAACGGATTTTGATGCGGTCTTCCTTAATGAATAGTGTGATTTAAGTAGAAAGACATATAGTTACTTTTTAATGCGCAAAAGGAGTTGAAAGGGAACGATGATCACACAGTTCAGCTGGTATATAAATAATTGTAATTTTACGTTACAGAGTTTGAAATTCTGTATGTAATATAAGCGTACTTTAGTTAAAGAGTGTGCAGACGGTATGTCCAATTAACCAAATAGCCGGTCAACTCTCTTAAAACGTGTATGCATATGTTTTTTAAAGAGTTCCGTTGGTTCCGTTTGGGTAGGAGCCGGTCATGCTTTTTAACCGACTTCCAAAAAGGAGGAGGTTATATGTTCGGCTGTGGATTTTTTTTTATTTTATAGCATTACGTTTGGAATGTTCAAAATGGCCGTTCTGTGAATGCTCACCATTGGAGTGGCATATTCATCTACGATTGTCCATGAAACGACTGTTGTGCAACTGTTAATCATCCTATAATTATTGTCCATCATAGTTTCGTAGCCGTAAAAATAACAATAGAAACAAAAAACATGCCCATATTTTACTCACAATATATTATACGCTTATCCCTACTTATACCGGGTAGAGAGCATTTATTGAGATGATGTTTTTGTGAATAACGAATAGGGATCCCGGACAATCGGGCTCGAAGGTCCATTGTATAATATAATTATTATAGGATATAATTATTATGTATGTATATCTCCTGTTGGCTCGTCTGTCGGTTTGTGCATTTATGATTAGTGTTTACATCGTTAATGTCTGCTAACTTTATTCCGTTGGGAATTTTAGTTTTGTAACATGTAATAAAAGAGTTTGAAACATTGAATTTGAAAAGTGGATGAACTATGTACAAAGTTTCAGATATTATTGTTGAACACATGAATTTTATGAAATTACCACTCAATAATTTTAGCATCAATATACAAGAAAAGTATTTGTACTTGTATTATGCTTTTAGATACCTTCTAAATAACACCTTCAACTGTAATAAAATACTCAATGTTCTCATAACACCTAAAGCTGAAATTGAATAAAACTTCTGAAATGCTATTCCAATATAAGATCAGTCACACCTAAACAAAGTTTCCTCCCGTCTGAATTCTCCGAATCACGTCTCGATACACAATATTTCGTGTAATTTAATTGTACTCTCAGAAGTTATTAGGGTAATATCGTTCCTTGAGGGAGGCACTCAGGGTGGGGGAGGAGGGAGGAGAGAGGGGGAGGCAGCAACAGGTGGGCCCACGCGGCCTATTCAAGTTAGCTGAACGGTTGTTCATACCATCGTAGAGGACAGACTTTTCCGATGTATTAGGAATACATAACACACGACAAGGAACATTTGGGCGTGCTATTTCATTGTTTTATCAATTATTGTATTATTTGACTGTTTTATCAGAGGTTTTTTCAATTCAATATGGAAACGGAAATTTTTTCGAGCGCTTTGAGAGAATGGCGTGTTTATTCCTTGATTGTTTAAATTGAGTTTTTGTCAAATAATATGTAAAGTTTAGATGGGAGGAGAGAAGGCAAGTTCAGCTAATGGCGCGACTCGGGCGCGAAGGTAGCTCAGTTACAAGGACCGTTTAAGGCGCTTATCGTCATATTAAAAACATAATGTAATACGGAATATTTAAAAGAATGGCGTTGTTTATTACATTGATAGGCTGGCAGCAATGCCTGGCCGTGCTCTATATCCAAACCGATGCGATGTAGGTGGATAATATATTTTTTTACAACAAAATAGACGCGAACAGAGGAACTAGAATAGAAGCCTCGCGGGTCGCGGTCCGCAAACACATCTGATTCCCCCAGTGGCCGCCGTAACATGGCCCGCTAGATTGTATTATTATGTTAATATTTTTATGTGTGAGTTAAATGTTAGATTGTATAATGTTAATAATTCTTAAGGGTGTGTAATGTGTATTTGTGTCCTTTGTATAAAGTACATTGTAAAAGTATCAGCGCTGAAAGAGCAAACTTTTGTGATTTATATAGGAAAGCGACGGAGCGTCATGAATTTTCCCATATAAAAGCAAAAAAAGTTACTCTTTCAGGCTGCTACTTTCACAGCGAACTCTACCGCTACACTGTTAGCACGCGCGTAATATTCTTTCTCTTCTTCTTCGTCTTCATCTCTTTAACTCTCTTCAACTTCAACTTCTCAACTTAAACCTTCTATTTTAAGAATGTAAAGTTCTTACAATAAGTGTATTGTAAGAACTTTAGCATCATGTTCTAGATAAATAAAAAATTAATTTGAGATGTGTACAAGCGCTATTAACGGAGTTTTAGCAGAACAGACTTTTATCTCGGGAACATTGTTATTTCACGAGCAGGGAGGAGTGGGGGGAGGGTTAGGGGGGGGGGGGGTATCTCGTCGAATTCCGCGGGGTTCACGGCTTTAGTGATGGGAAGTTTCATTATCGATAAGCTTTTTTTAACAAATGGCTTTCGCTAAATAAAATCCCGGATAACCGTGCATTCTCTAGCGATAAAAAAGTCTATGTCCTTCTCCGTGCTCTACTTACTCTATATCTGTGCTAAATTTTAACGGAATCAATATATTATTTTTACGCGTAAATCGTAATGCCGTAAGTCGTGACCAAGAAAATCACTTACAAGTTCAGTTGCAACCTTATGTGCAGTAAAGTGAGAAAAAAGAAGACGAAAAAGTATTTTCTTTATTGTGAATGGGGATGCTACAAAATGCTAGCGAAAGAAACGACATTTTCTTTACTGTTGTAATACCCAATTAGTTTTATTTGCAAGAAAATCAATATAAAAGTACTCGCTATAATTTAGAAGCGATAAAATACTGTGTTCAACTATATTCTATCGTTTTAAGTTTCCTTTTATAGTCTTACTGACCAGAGACGCCATTAAATTCAATAAAGGCGTTCAGCACGTTAAACTGCATTCTGAATTATTTTACTTCTGAGAAGACCTCTATGCTGGCAACATAAGCCTCAATTTACTGAGCAAGGTGTAAAAATTAATTATCGTCCCACATTGCGATATCGATAATATCGATAGCGGCTATCGTGTTGTGACCGCCTTAGTAATGGCAGCGACAAAACGATATGATACGAAATAATTGAAGACAGTGGATGAAGTGGCTAACTCACATTTTACAACTTCAGAGCAATTACACATTTTTTCTCTCATAATTTGAACGAACCTTGTTAGTTATCTACTTCATCATCTAGCTAGTTATATTTGGCTATACGTAAAATCCACATTTATCACAATTTCAAATCATTTTCCAAGTTCTAAAACCTCCGTTTATGCAAAAAACGACAATTTTCAAATTATTAGTTATCCGCTTCATCTACGCCGTCATCTTCATCCACGTTTTCAATTATGGGTTATTTAAATGCAGTCAGCTACCTGTTGCGCAAGTTTTGGGCGCCGAAATTATTTATGGTCTACTAATAACCCATTGTGATACTTTTTCTGAATAAATTATTTTAACAAATGGTTGTAGCTGTCGTGTGCGGTGTGACACACCGCCGTATATCAAAACAAAAGACAGCACAGTTCGCTAGCTTGTAGGCTGGTTTTATCGCTAAGCATTTCGACAGCGCCGTTGGAGCGAGCGAGCGAGCATTGGGTCGAGCGCGCTGCATATTCAGTCAGGCAACATGTTTGAACAAACCGCTCATCATGTTCTCTGGGAGTGCGGTCTCTGGCATGACGAAAGAACTATAATGCTAAACAACCTACTCTGTACCTCTGGAGTCGCATACTACGGTGATCTCGTGGACAGCGCTAGGAACTTCCGTGCCTTCAAGCGTTTTTGTCACAATTATTATTGGCAACAATCTAACACAAAAAATTCCAATATAATTTAGCTATAGCGTAGTAGTCAAATTATTAACTTTTATTCCCGTGGTGCTTCCCCTTTAGTTCTTTAACTTTCGGTCATTGTAACTTTGTGCTGTTTCCCGCTTTGTATGGGGAGGGAATCTGGAATTCTTCCTACTCCTCCTATTCTTCTGATTAATTTCGTTGCGGGTCCCAAGACAGTTTTAGCATGTCCCTCGGGTCCTTGAGATCATATCGAAGGGTTTTCGTGGTTGGATACCGCTGTCGATCCTGGCGACACAGGAGATACAGTGGTGGGAATGTGTGGTGGGCCAAAGCCCGTTTAAAAAAAAGCATGTTCAGGGCGGAGCGGGCGCGCAGTGAATATGTCACTGACACGCCACGGACACGCCGCGAACACGCCGCGAACACGCCGTGAACACGCCGCAAACTGGCCGCGAACATGCCACGAACATGTCGCGAACATACCGCGAGGGCGTCGCGAACACGCCGCGAGCAGTGAGCACTGAACACGCTGCATTTTCGCACCGAAGACGTCGTGGCGCAAGCAAGCTTACAAATACCAACACACTGCTATTCTATTGCGCGTCCGTGACGTATTCAAATCAATTCAAATATTTTATTATGGTATGAAAAATGTTATTCTCGGCAAGTTCAAATCACGTCTGTGATTTGCTTGCCCCGCCCCGAAGCCGCCAACGCTAGCACAAGATTCACAAGTGTAAACACCTTTTTTTTAACCGTCTTAGTTTATCGACAACATGTGACCGTATTTATCGATAATGTGGCACGACACTAGCGCTAGGGCCGCCATGTGGCGATACATAAACATCGGGTTTATCGCCTGCGCGAGCTGATGGAAAAGATTTAATGTTCGGTGTAAATAGCTCACACGTCACGCTGATACTGCCCATGTAAGGAGAGGTACTAGTTCTAAGAACACGGTCAACCTACCTATCCAAATTCCAAAGGTACCATTCTCAACGCGGCAAGCGACCGCGACTGGCTTCTGACAGTCATAATATTCCACCTTATTACATACGCTGTACGCCACAACAAAGCGGCGGCGAGGGTTGCTAAACCAATGTTATGTAAATAACCTCCTAATTTTTGGAAATCGGTTAAAAATGACACCTGTTGAGGACAGCGGCCTCGCACCCGAAAGACACAATAGTGAGTGCATACGAACTTGATAATAGTGAAATATGTGAGTGAAAACAAGTGTTTTTAGAAATAAACTTTAGAAGTGGATTGTGATAAATCTGTGGCTCCCTAAGAGGTAAAAAGTTGTTATTTTATTAAAATAGTATGTTAGCTAATAGGAACCGGAAAATATGTAGTGAAAATTAGAGAAACTTGGAAAATATTCGGAAAAATGTGTGTGTAAAGTATGTAGATTGCCTTCACTTTTAACTTTGTATGGTCATAACTTTGTTATATATAAGTGTAAATACATAGAATAAGTTGAGTATTGTGGAATGATAAATAAAGAATTTCCCAAAATGCGTTTTAATTACCTTGGCTCACGGCAAATAGGGAAAATTGAGGAAAATAGCACCTTCCGATAGCGAAAGTGAGACGGAAGATTATGCAAATCGGGGGTGCTCTCTCTACGGCATTGCCGTGAGCCGGGTAAGCGAGATGCGTTTTGGGGAAAGTTGTTCTCCTCAAACTTGGTGTTTTAATTTACGCCCCCGCTCTGCAAGATAACTCGGTAGAAGCTTGGAATCTTCGAGTCCGATCCGAGCCAGCGACAAAACCTATGGGCGAATACTGTCCGTAACAACACCTATATCCAACGTACTTGCGGTCGCTTGCGTCAAAGGTCCGAAAGTTTGAGGTAACTTTCGGATCTTTGACGCTAAAGGTGGGTGACAGAGATTTCTGTCTATCGTGTGCACGGGCCCTAAGTCCTAACTTGTAGTGACTTTGATATTTGGCCAACGACAGAATCGATAGGTAAACCCAGTTCAACGGACAAAATATCTCCGAAGATTTCTATCACATTCTTGAAACACTTTAGTTAAACAACCTTACTAGTGATACCTACTCAATTAAATTGTGAATATTGCATCAGTAGTCTGTAGTGCAAGAGAAACTTGTCGACAAACATGTTATATAATAAAGAACATTATTTAAATTATATACAACTGAGAACCTTAGCTAGAAAAAGTAGCGTTTATTTAAACTCCAACATAGCTTATCATTGAAAAAATTTTCTTACAAAAACCTAAAAGAAAAATCATGAACCTTCACAATATCTTAATACTTACACTCCCAAGTGGCCACATGCGGCCGCGAGAACAACGACAGATTTCCAAGAATCCGCGATCGAAGTATTAATACTATGTTAACGACTCCTGAATAAAAGAAGTTAGTTGAGGCCTCCACCATAAAAGTCAATGGTCCTTCGCGTGAAATATCGTGGTCGTTACCACCGGGTAATGCATTATTGTACAACCTCCACTAAGCTTGAGTCTGCCGAAAAACATGATGAAAACACGACAAATAAGACAGAAACGACTATTGTAAATATTATAATACAGTATGTGGTATTGATACGTAACTCTCTGAATACATTTATAGGATACTAGCTGTCCCGGCAAACGTTGTTTTGCCATATAAAGTATTTCTACTTCATCAGTTGATACAAAATCTTACCCCCTCTTTTGACCCTAAGGGGGGTGGGGGGGGTGGGGGGTTTTATACACCAGATGTTAAGTTGGAAAACACAGTAAATAATATGACGTAAGTCCAAGAAAAATGTTTGATACAAAATCTGACCCCCTTTTTGGTCCCCTTAGAGGGGTGGGGGAGGGGAATTCCCCTAATATAAAATTTTATACACCAGATGTTAAGTTGAAAGCAGACAAATATATCTGCGAAAACCGTATGCAAATCGGAAAAGTAGTTTTCGTGTTATATACAAAAGTTTGATACAAATTCTGACCCCTCTTTTGTCCCCTTAGAGGGGTGGGGGGAAATGTTTTTATACACCAGATGTTAAGTTGGAAGAAGACAAATATATCTGCGAAAACCGCATTCAAATCGGATCAGTAGTTTTCGTGTGATGCTGGAACAAACATACAGACAGACAGACAGACAGACAGACAGACAAAAAACTAACCACAGTTTTGGCTTCTATAGCGATGTAGTAACACTCCCTGCTTATTATTTTTTGCATCGATTTATATGTAAGGATATGCCTACTAGAAGATTTTGCTAATAGGTTTTTCATACAAGGAAATAGAGAGCCATCTATGAAAAATCGATTGAACTACGTAGTGCGACACAATATTCGGCCGCGTGCGAATGCTGTTTTACCGACGAACCACGCGTTCCACCTGGCGTTGAAAACGATCAAAACGCTGAAAATTCCTCCTATTTTTAGCAAGATCGTTTTCAACGCCAAGTGGAACGTAGGGGTTGCGTCATTACTCGGTAAAACATGGGTAAAACAGTAGCCATGGCGGACATCGGTATGTAGTAAAATTATAAATTAATTATTTCTATTCTTAAACAGTTTGTGAATTTGTGATGCTTACCGATGATAAGATATTCCAATGTGCTTTTTTAACTTTTTTGACATAATTTTTGCAGCTTTTTACCACACAACTAGGCATTTTTATGGCACTGAATAGACATACGATGACACCCGATTTGTTCTGCGGACCACAGACGACTAAGTCACGTAGGAGTCAAACGGAGCGTTTTGACCCCTACGAATCTGCATCATTGCAACGCGCGATTGACCCGGTCCTTAGTAATATATAAGTCTATGATTTTTTGAATATCTTTAATTTACAGAATTATACTGCGTGACTGGTGAGACATGTTCAATACTCGAGGACGTGATATTTGGCTATTATATTAGTTGGAAAAAATTATCTAAAAAATATAATATCAATTGATCACTGAGTAAATGTAGCTTAAAGTTAAATAATTATTTACCCAACACAATATGGACACCGCGAACGGGAAGGGTAGTTGTGTGGTGTTTCTTTGGTAGCACACGCCTCTGCACCGGCCGCACAGTATGCCTACTTGCCTAGCCTCGTAAAATACTTAGTATCCAAGATTCATTTTTTTTTTGGGAAATTCGGAAAAAAATTAAGAACCTAATTTTATTATATAATTATAATGAGAATCGAGTACAGAGTACTCTCCATAAGTATCGGTACTGTCTCACCAGTCATGTTGTATTATACTACAGTATGTAGTATTGATATGTAACTCTCTGAATACATTTATAGGATACTAGCTGTTGCTCGCGACTTCGTCCGCGTCCATGTAAACATTTTTTTTCGTATTTTTTTTAATAAAAAGTATTTTGTTGCATCCGCGCATGGATCATCTTACTTGTCAGACAATCTGGTGATCAGCCTGTGTTGTCCCAACCAAACTTGGAATTAACAAGTTTCCAACGCGGGAATCAAACCCACGACCTCCGGTCAAGAGCCACGCTCCAAACCACTGGACCACGGAGACGTTACAATATCCTGGCACGGTAACTATATTCAATTTATACCAGCCGTCTGGCCTATACGTCCTCCCAACATATTTTAATCATGTTTACTCACTCGTCACTCGAGCTCTAGTATAGCATCTAGTCTCATACTACAATATAATTATTGAACAGTAGATTATCTTCACACTAGATTGCACAAACGAAGCTTAAGTTTATCGTAATTTTAGGTACCTTAAAGTACGAAGATAATAATTCTTACTTCTGAAACTCATTCAATTACGATTATAAGTATGATCACGATAATATTATGTTGATTTTTAATTTAGCCTATAGGTGGTGCTCCAAAACAAACTCGTAACTAGATTAGACCACGTTGACCAACTGTCAAGCTCCTACTATGTCAATACTCAAATCCTAATTAGATCGAGTTGATTCGATTTTAGATTGTGTCGGGACTCAGGGGGGAAGGGGGCAGTATAACATAAAGTTTAGACTCATCTTCCTGTTGAGCGAGTTTAATTTCAAGGAGACATCTAAGTCACTATACTGTATGACTTATACTGCATACAATGTGGTATATTATAAAGCCTCGTACACACCATCCAGCACAGCTATTTGTTTGCTGCTGAGCTGGTAAACAGTAAACGAGCTTGTTGTTGTTGGCTGCATTCTGTTTACTAACACTTGAAAACAACCTGCCTTTACAATGAGAGATTAATTAAAAACACACCTTTTTCTGCGGGATTTAAACAACTACACAGAAGTTTATCTTAACAAACAGTATTCCAAGGTAATCGTAAATTTACCCACGATAAAATGTATCCTATATTCTTTCTCGTGGTCTACTCTACGTCTATGCCCATTTAAATTGACCCAGTAGTTTCGGGGCTTACTCGATGCAAACAAACAAACAAGCATACTTTTTCTTGTCATAATTATTATTATCCATATTAGTATGATGACCGCAACTTCGTTGCGTCTTTTATCGCGCGAAAACCGTACGTTTTTTCAGTATAAAAAGTATCCTATTGTCCTTTCCCGGAACTCAATGTATCTCCATGCCAATGTTAGCAAAATCGGTTCAGAGGTTTTGACGTGAAGAGATACATAGTTAATAGAATCAGGCGTTACTTTGCGGAAATCCATAGCTTAAAATTTAGTTTGTTATTATTTTTAGCAATATTTCGCAGAATATTGCTAAAAACAATACTAAGTGAAGAAATAACAAACAGATAAGCAGACAAACAGACATACAGACAGATCTAACTGTCTGTTAAAAAAAATAAAAATATTTTTTTCTAAATAGGTTAACAAAGTTAACACTTGATCGTCTACATGAGGCCTACCACCGGTTTGGGAACTAACCCGATGAGAAGAATCGGCGTAAGAAACTCGCAAAAACACACTTTAGCATTTATAATAGTATGGATGGATAGGTAAATAACGTACGCTTCAACAATACTTTCGATAGTGAAGGCCAATGCAACATCTGAATACACACACCAATACAAGACTACAAGTTACAACCACATATTAGTTAGTCTACACCTTACAGAACATACTAAGAACTGACAACCATAGTCGGTGGGGAAAAGAGGAAAAGAGAATGCAGAGGGGGAAGTGGAGGGAACGGGCGGGGAAGAGGCAGGGGGAAGTATTAATGAACACAAACGTCGCCAACGAACGCAAATATTATCGCAATTATGTGAAACATAATTGTAATAATATTTGGCCGGCTCTATCTACGAACAAAATGTGAACGAAATATTATTATTGACGCTGACGGTAAATTATTTAAGGAACGCCTGAAAAACTTGAGAGAAACAATAGAAAAACTTGTTACGAGAACGAAAGCGAGAACGCTCGGGTAGGCTTTTCGAGTGAAAAGCGAAAAGAGAAATCGATATTTTTTTGCGTACGATATTTTTTTGCTCTTTATCTAAAATTACTAGAATATGCTTTATTATTATTGTACTTATAACTTATACAATAATTTACGCATTGTCATTTAGAACCTCTATATATTTTAATTAATCTGTGCTTACAAGGGACCCATTATAAGGGACAGAGTACAACAGACCAAAGTAAACTAAAGCTTATTTAGAGTTGATTGTAAACCGATACCGGAGTTCATTAGCCGGAATTACCGGTAAGTGCCGGACCGGTTCCGGCCAGCTCCGGTCTCCGGTGACCAATGTACCGGAAACTCGACCCTAATTAGGTACAGCCTCCAGCCGTTTGTCGATCGACCTTTACTACTGGCAAAAGCAATGATAAAATGAACGTTTTTAGGGTTCCGTACACAAAGTGTAAAAAACGGGACCATATTAATAAGATTTCGATGTCTGTCCGTCTGTCTATCTGCCTCCAGGCTGTATCCCAAAAACCGCGATAGCTAGACTTCTGAAATTTTTACAGACTTTTTTGCCTATTAGTAAGTATTTTCGCTTTAAAGCGGTACGGAACCCTTCGTGTTGTCAGGGTTGATTCAGACCGCAATGCGACGCGTAGATGCATTTCTGAATTTGTACTGAATTGACAGATTGGCATGTCGCCTCGCACAATAATTATTGAAATCTGTCAAATCCATACAAATTTATGCCGCGCCACGCCTCGCCTCGCCTCGTCGCGTTGTTGCGGTCTGAATTCACGTGTAATGTGTTGAGCTAGCGACCGGTCGTGCTCCGCGTTACACACGCTGCAAATATTAATTAATTAATATTTTCGCGAAGCGCGCGGCACATCGCCGCTGCACGTGACCATGGCGCTCGTGGCCAACGAGTTGCTGGCGCTCATCCAGCACGCCATCGACACCATGGACGAGGTCAGCATCATGCAGATCTGCAAGTCCTCCTTCTCCAGTGAGGAGATTTGCAAGGGCAAGCAGCTGCTGTACGAGACGCTCGGCCAGAGCGCGAACATGCCGTCGCGACGAAGAGACGGAACGGAAAGGAGCGTGCAGGACATCATCTCCCTGCTGAAGCAGACGGATCCTGATGAGGTGCCGGCTTTTGTGGCAAAGGAGCTACACAAGCTGCCGCCCGTCACGCTGGACCACGTCGACGTCGTCAGCCTGCTGAAGGACATCAGGTTCCTGAAGGAGGAGCTGGCCGGAGTTCGAGGTAGACTGCAGGCATCAGAGTCTACGATCAGTGACTTACGTATTGAATTATCGCAATTAAAAAGTGGTAATTCAATATGTAGGTCACGCTCACCTGATGCCGCATACGTCACCACTCGTCGTGGCGCGCAAACATGCGCGTTTAGCCCGTCAGCATTATCGGACGGGTCAACGAACGACGCCGCTGCCGCCGCCGCCCGCGCCCCCCTCCCTGTTGCGCCGACGCTGAGTCCTCAGGCGACTCAGCAAAATTTTGCGACTGTTGCTGGTCGCCCCGCACCTCCCCCGCGGGCGAAATCTAATGGGGAGAATGAGAGCCGCAAGGCTTCGGAGAGTCGCAAGACTAAGGAGAGCCGAAAGGCTACGAAGAACCGCAAGGTGGAGTCTTCTCGGCCTGGCAAGGACGAGAGCAGGAGGTGCGATGAGGAGGGCTTCATACTGGTAGAGAGGAGGAAGAAGCCCGCCGCCCGCAACCATCGCGGCACCGCACCATATGTACCTGAGCTGCGTCTGCGGAGCGAGGTCCCCGCGACGCCCCTGTACATATCCCGCCTGCACTGGTCCATGGAGGTCGAGCACGTCGTGGACTACATCCAGAAGAAGACGACACTGCGCCTGAGGGTCGAGCGTCTGCAGTCTCGCCACAAGGTTAACTTTAGCTCCTTTGTGGTGAGAGTACCGACGAATCTTCTGTCGACTTTCGAGGCGCCGGAGTTCTGGCCGATGGATGTGGTCTACCGGAGGTTCCGGGGGAGACTCCGAAACGAAGCGTCGAGTCACGTCGCCGGCAACAAGTGACAGTGTTAGTTTTTAAGCATATATAAAATAATATGTATGTTAGTTTTAAGGTATTTATTAATATAATCAATATGTATGTTAGGTTTAAGGTATTTGTTTTATGGGCCTCTGATGCCCGAAATAAATGATTTGATTTGATTTGATTTGATTTGATTTGAATTAACCCTTACTCGCACTTGGCCTTTTGTTTTTATCTTTTATCCCCAAGGGACAGCCCGCTGTTGCATAACAATAAAAAATCTTTCGTGTCTGCGATTCCCACGATCGAGGTATTAAATAGCTAAAATCTCAGAGCACGTTGAAATACTTACAGAATTTGCAGTGCACTATTTAAATTGTATGGCATTAGCAATTTTAGACTCCAAAACTAAGGCAACCTTAGAGATAAATAAAAGAAAAATAAATAATATTATTATGTGTTTTTCTTTCGCTTTTATTGAGGTTTTGTCTTTGATGTTTGTGAAACAAATAGCTGCTCGAGGTAAATCTTTTATTATTATTAGTTCAATTTAATGTCCTTCTTTCGTGGCAGAAACTTTCTCAGTTTAGCGTGATTGCTCTAGAAATACACAAGCATTAACATACATCCATACATTCACAAGTGCGTTTTTATTGGCGTCTGCAAAGAGCAAAAGACTGACTTAGGGACTAGGGTGAAGCCAAACGAGCGTAATTTGTGAGTCGTTAGCCGCAGAATTTCTGCCGGGCAGAATTTCTTTTCATACAAATCACGACTCACAAAATTACGCTCGTGTGAATCAAACAGCACTTTTGAATGTCATAAAAGTTTATACGTATAAGTACAGGGCGTAAAAAAAAAACAAAGTGATAATACTTCAGGGTGTGTAATGTCTCCCGTATATTGAGTTCACTGTGCAAGTAGCAGCTTTGAAAGAGCATTCTTAGAGCCAAAAAGTCATGAATTTTTCCATACAAAATTAAAAAAAAAGTTTCATTTTAGCACTGCTACTTTCACAGTCAATTCTTTACAGGGACTCATATAAGCCCAAAAGTATTTTCTTTTGTTACACCCTGAATATTATTTTAACCTTTTGATTTGGTGTCAACTAAGGGTGGGTTGCATCAGAGGCATAGTTAAAGTTAAGGTTATCGTCAAATATTCCATAATGGACTTTTACTAGGGATTTGACAGTTCATTTGACTTTTTGTTATGGTTAAAGATAAAGTTATAGTTAAAGTAAGTTGGTGCAACCCACTCCAAATGCAATAAAAATAAAATATGGCCTATGATGTTTAGCAGTAATAATATTAGGACATTATGTCACCTACTTAAAAACTAATAAAGTAAAAGATGAATTAAATTTGTTCGATCATCTTTTAGATCGAGATGAAAATCGATCTTAATAATATTTATAGCCAGAAAAAACAATAAAAACTGATAAAACTGAATAAAAATTAGACTGAAAGCTATTAAGTTGGCCACATGCAGCTTAACTGCTGACATTAAAGTCATATAGTGTCAGTTCCATATTAAATACAATATATTACATACCTCGTACAATTACTAAGGAATATAACTTGACGATTGACTCTAAAGTCTAAAGGCTCTTTCTTTTAATGTCGCTCTGACCGCTTAGGGCCGGGACACAAAAACACGATACGACATCGTGTCGTGGGAATCCACGACGAGCATCGTAAAAAACTACGACGCGACATCGTGACGTGCCACGATTTACGGCACGACGTCGCGTCGTAGAAACTCACGATGGGTCATCTTTGAATTTCTACGTGAGTTTCTTTATTTTTCCCCTATAACTTTAACAAACCTTGTAACTAACTTATTTCATCATCTAGCTAATATTATATCTGACTACACGTCATCATATCCACAGTTTTTTTTATTTGATTGCCAGTTTCTTCCTCTAAAGTCGCAGTCAAAGCAGTCTTCAATAATTATTGTTTGTAATCTCCTGTTGTAGCGGCCAAACCGCTCGTTCGCGCGGGCTCATATAAATCGAGGCTCGAGCATAACCGGCGTCAGCCCTGACACCGAAATGCTTGTGAAATCAGCGCGTTACTTCTTACAATTTCATGCCCTCAGCGCCGAATGCGTAAGACTAAAAATAAGTTTTATTCATCTAATAAAAACATTTTATTGCGATTTATGTGGTAAATTGATGACTTGCGTAATATTTACGATTCTACTAGATGACGCCTGCAACTCTCTTATCACGCAGGATTCGTGCTTTTGAAGTCGGTACCAGCTTACCTTGTCCTAATTTCTATGTCAAGGATCTCAGAACTTTTCCGGGCTGGTAGCGACTTCAAAAGTACGAAGATTGAGTACAGAAATAGTTGAGGTTTAGGCGAAGTCTGAAAACGGCACTATAATAAAATAAGGAATAAGATTTTTTAAGAATATTTTTAAGAATTAAAAGTAATACACTTTAAATTTGTTTTTAACCTGGAAGTCGGTTTTAATTTTTTGTTGAAAAATAATAATTAGAATTTTTGTCTGTTTGTCTGTATGTAATATGTATGTCCATTATCCGGGCTAAACTCAAAAAGTACTGCATGGGTTAACTTCAAATTTTGCATGAATATTACTAAGAGGTCGGGACAACAAAATATAGGCTTCATAATATTATAATGCTATCACTTTTGGTGCTGCAGAGCCTCCACGCAGACTAAGTCGCGGGCAGCAGCTAGTAATAATCAGGGCGAGAGAAGCGAGCCCTAGTATATCCCAGAACCTGAGCAGTGAGCACTTTAATTGTGGTACATTTTACGGAAAAACTATCACGCCTATTGATTTGTGCTAATTTTTATTTATATGTAGATGTGTTATCATCGGTCAGTCAAGGTTTGGTTACTATTAAATATTAAAAAAACACCTGATGATGAATTTTTCGAAACCGGTCGTGTATATTATAATTCTGTAATAAATCTATTAAAATAAAGTGGAATAAGTGCAAGGAAAGTGTATAATTATTTAATTAAAAAAACTGCCTTAAAGGTTATAACCACGTAGAAAAACGACGCGAGCCCTCACAAAGATCGGCCTTTAGCTAGTACGGTATGGACGCATTAATAATATTAGTATGGATTCTATTTATGACGCGTGAGTTGTGACGCTTCGCGGAATAAAGGCCGTCACAGACTTAGCTATAATATAATTAATATATTTATAGCTAGGCATATTAATATATATTTTCTATACAATTTTCGCGTGACCACACACTCAGCTATAATATATATTTCTGGTCTCAGTGTGTTTAGTACGGTATATGAATATATATTATAGCTGAGTCTGTGACGGCCTTAATGTCTATCGCCAGCGCCGGAAGTACGGAGAGTTTATGACAGTTATCTGTGGCGGAAACGCCCGCGTACCTGGGCAGGATTTCCTCTACGCTGTAAAACTTTATACTACACACAATATTGATTATCTGAGCTTTGCTAACGAAATATATAAAACTAGACGATGAAAGCAACTCCGTTGCGCCAAAGTTCGTTTATCGCGCGGGAACCGTACATTTTCCCGGGATAAGAATTACCTCTGTCCTTAAGTCTAAACTATCTCCTTTCCCGGGACTTAACTTACAACATTTCAGCAAAATTGGTTCGGCGGTTTGGGTGTGCAGACGTAATTGACAGACAGACAAACTTTCGCATTTATAATATTAGTAATATGGACAATGGACATAGGAGAGGAACTAAGTAAATAAACAGTTTCACGAAATTCAAAAGTGGGTGTACATATTTTGTGGAACATTAATTTGTATCTTCAGTTTTTCAGCTAAAGGTGCCAGCTCAAATATGGCTCCAGACTGAAGTCACATTTGAGCGGTCAAAATATATTATATGAAAGTTATTATGTTTGATAATATTGTATTTTATAAGCCTTGTTTTGCATTAGTTTTTCTATAAAACAGCTATTTTAAAGAAGTAAAGAAAAGTATTCTACTAAATTGAGTACATTTAGGTAGATATCTACCATCGAGGAAATTGATTCCTAGGCAGTTGACAGACCAACGTCATTTGGTCAGATCATAATATAGTCATTAGTCAATCCAATGTTAATTGTGATCTGTCGGCTGGGTTTAACGTAACGCGACCAAACTACGTAGGCCTAGGAATCACCTTCTCTGATAGTATACTTTTCTTTTCTTCTATATCATAGCTGTTTCTACCCTGCGTTCCCGAGTTCTCGAGGGTACTTATAAGTCATAAGTATAGAGTAAATACGCCAAGTCGCAGAACATTTCATTAGAACCAATCTCATGAGCAAAGAAATAAATCACTTTTGTTTGTGTTATCGGAGATTACAATTTTAATTAAAGGATTGCGAGGCACAGAGTTTACTTTGCAAGGTGCCAGGTGTCTGCGGGTGAACAAGGGGGATGGGGGAGGCGTACGGGATATTAAAACCCCCTCCTAAAATCAAGTAAATACTACGTGAGTTTTTTACTTCGACAGGTAATTTGCCAGTTAAGGCCACATATTATTACGTATTAACTAAAGTGGGTCTCTATATTGTGACAATGTTAAAGGTGTTTAAAAAAGAGTAACGAATAGTAGGGGTTCAAAATTATTCTTAAGGGCCCGGGTTACCCTCGAAATTTTCATACATTCTTAATACCAAAATCATTTTCTCGTACGAAAATATTTAACATGTTTGAGTTATTTTTCAGCTTAAGAATTACCTCTCTAGGGTCCTGAACAAATTTTTGTACAAAATATTTAAATACAAAAAAAAAATTGTGTTTAAATATTTTTTAGTAAATTTACTACTAAATATTTAAACACCAAAAAATAGACAAAAACACTAAAAAATATATAAATAAATAGTTAATTTACCACAAAATATTTCAATAATAAAAAATATTTTTTAAAGTTTAAAAAAGGGCCCGAGCGTCACTGTTTCACCATACAAAACTGAAAAAAAAATGTTGGTCTTTCAGCGCTGCTATTTTCACAATGAACTCTCTACAAGGAACACGTACACACCCTAAAGTATTATCACCTATTTTTGTATTACTCGGCTCACACTTCTCGTTGTTTGTTCAGAAAACTTTCCGGAGTAAAGTAAATGATACATTTTCCAATATCCGCCCGAGATCGAATGTAATTTAAACTCACAATAATACTTAATCGGTTTTCGACGAAATTTGTATCAGAATAATTATTATTTGTTGATAATAATATAATATATTAATAATCAAAAGACGAAAATTGAATCAGGAGTTATATTAAGGTGACGCCTTGATAATTTGGCTGTAGCGATGTCCATTTTTCTCAGCAATGACTAAAGCTAAGAAATTAAAGTTCACTCTCAGTATTCATCATGTCTTTGTCTTTGAATTACCCATAGCGTAACACGATTAGTCAACTTTTATAACACAGAATAATCAATCAAAAAGACCTCTGTAAAAAAAGCGATGCCTATTTTGCCAACAGATGCGAGTGATATAAGCTTCCAAAATTTGTACATAGATTGGTTCAAGCATACACTTTAATTTGTACATAGCTTATTTGAAATATATTTATGGTTATATATTTATGGGTATATAAAAACCATTTTGCCGCTACGCCCTTTCCATTTTTTGCTGTTCCATTGCTTGTTTTCTATGAGATGCCGGGCCAGCCTCGCATAGAAAACAAGCAATCTAAAACACATCCAACACGGTTTTTTATTTTAACATGGCGTCACCTTAAGACGCTAGGCGACACTAGAAGACAGGTTTAGCTTTACCAGAACCCTGGACGCCAAAACAATCTCGTCCAGGGCGCTGGTAGTGCTCACGCAGCGTCTGTGACGTCGGTTTGAAAGGCTACCTTTAGAAAGAACGTACAGCAGGTAAACTGTACAATCCGATAACCTTGGACGTTGAAGTCGTTTATATCTAATGCGATAACTGATAAGAACGCCCGTTTGACGCAAAGATTTGTTTTTAAAGTTTTTCCTTTGAACCTTTTTTTTAAAAAAAACATTCTTAATTAAACATTAAATCTTCTTATTTAAACATTATTATAACGTGCATTTACGCTTACTTTAATTTGTTCAGGATAGTACACATGCTATTAAACGCGCAACATAAGCCACAAATGTCACTTTTTATAAAAAAATCAATAAAAATCTGACTTGTGTGTGAAATAAAGTATTTTAAATATATTTCGCGGGAATGGTATTGCTAAAGAAATAGATGTGCATATAAATTTATGTAGTAATAGTATTCAGAAATTAGCTAATTAATGTCGATTGTTTTTTTGTATGGAAAACGACCATACAAAAAACCACCTTAAGGATGCTCCAACCGGAGAATTAGCAGGTCGGATGTCTGTCAGTACGAATATCGACGTTAATGACATTAAAATAAGATTCATATTAGCGTGCCTTGTACGGTGGCGGTTACGATGTTCGCCGCGTTCTTGATATGGCGAAAATGTATGAAAAAATTTGAGAAATTTTCTTATTTTTCTTATAACTGGAAAAGTTATTGATTTTTATATAAAATTTTTAGCGGACTTTATAGAGGACTAAATAAGCAACAATTTTTTTACATATATTATCCTCAGTTCAGTGTATTTAGATATTAAGGTACCTAATCAGACCCCATTTTTTTCATATTTTGCGATTATTGTGATGGTTAAAACGTAATTTATGTGAAAATTTTGTATGCGGCTATAGAATTTTTATGGTACAGTCGTGGAGATGAATATATTATCTTTCATTTGAAACCAAAATATCCTCACAGTTTGACTCCTAATTCTTTAAAATGGTACCGGAAAATCGCTGATATTTTTAATAGCGTCCTTAAGCGCCTATCGTCTGGAAATACCGTAGCGTCGTACGTGAAAGGTTTACGAGCTGTACGGCTATCTACGTGTTGACGTTTTTGTTGTACGTAACGTAGCGTGACCGTAAACTAGGATACCTTTTATGTTTCAATTACTATTAAGTATTGCGAGTTTTATTACGCGATATTGCCTTTAGATTTATTGTTATGTTAGGTTTTAAAGTTTAGTATTATATGAGTACAGTAACAAAACAAATTGATAATTCTTTAGGGTTCGTATGTGTCACTTATATGCAGAGTTCACTGTGAAAGTAGCAGCGCTGAAAGATCAATTTTATTTTGTGATTTGTATAGGCAAGCGCCCGAGCGTCATGAATTTTCTCATACAGAAGTAAAAAAAGAAAAACTTTTTCGGCGCTGCTAATTTCACGGCGAACTCTATAATAATATAAGTAACTAAGGCCCACTTGCGCCAATCTGGGTTAAAGTTAACTCTGAGTTAAACATCATGTCATCTCTATCACTGACTTGGTGAGTGACAGATATGACATGATGTTTAACTCAGAGTTAACTTTAACCCAGACTGGCGCAAGTGGGCCTAAGTGATACCTAATACCTTAAGGTTTGTATGTGTCCCATATAGAGTTGACTGTGAACATGGCTTCAGTAGCGCGACCGTGCCGATATAATATGACAACAGCATCCTGAAGATTATGGCAGATGATCCGCATGTACCTATATAATTGAAGAACTATGTGCGGAATGAATTCGAGAGCAGACCTCCAGGATACATCCGCTCATAGTTCTAATTTGGGTGCAGTTTCAGATTATGTTTTTAGTGTTAAATATTTATTTAAGTTATGTTTTGTTTTTCTAACTAACCCCATAATGTATGTAATTACTAACCAATGGACCACTATAGTTGTCTGCAATAAAGAGATTTGAATTTAAATTTGAAAATATATTATTTTTTTTTATTCAAATTTTTTGACGAGGCTTAAAAATGCACTTGACATTTATGCCAGCCTCATAGTATTGTTCAAAATTAATTTAAAATTAATAAATTAAACTATGCGGCCTCTTGCGAAAGAGGCGACGCCAAAATAATATTAATTTGCCCCCCAAACAAATTTCCTGGGAACAACTGGCTTCTGAGATCACGATTTTGAGGTCTAGCTTGTTTGCGGCTGTGAGGATGCGATTGGGACACGTTCCACTCAACAAGTTTAATTATATGATAGGAAAGAATGAGTCCCCTCATTGTATTCACTGTAGGGTTACAGAAGACTTCATGCACTTGTTGGTGGATTGTAGACAAGACCGCGCCGCTATTTAAATAAATCTTTACATACAATTGCTTGTGAGCTCGCAGTGTAGCGGCCGAAACGCGCGTTCGGGCGGACGTATTTAATATAAATCCAGTCTTAAAGAAAATTACAAGTGGGCCGCGATAGCCGATAACAATAGATAGACTATAGACTTCCAAGAATCCGCGATAATAATATTAACCTACAAACATCAAAAATAACAAGATTGACAAAAACAGCAAACTTGTTTAAATTTTCTGATGAGTAAATATTTTTATGTTAAGTAAGCGAGAGAGGGACAGACATTAATTTTTTAATAGACTTCTCGAAGCTTGGATAGAATAATATTGTTGTGTTACTAAGTAAACAAACATAACAAAAAGGCGTCATTAGACAGGTCATTACGATGTATGAATTGCGATAGTTAAGGCCATTTAACGTACTATAGCAAAAACTTACAACACCTCGCTTTGGTTCAGAGTTTCATCCAGCAAAAAATGTAATTTATAATAGCAGGTGTTGGGCTACTAAATGCTGCATAATAATATATTTTAACTTAATATTTATATGACGGGACGACGTCTGCCGGGTTCGCTAGTATCCATACTAATATTATAAAGTAAAAGTGTGTCTGTCTGTCTGCATGTCTGTTACGTCTTCACGCCCAAACCGCTCAGCCGATTTTACTGAAATTTGGTATCCAGGACGATAACATAGGATACTTTTTATGCTGGAGAAATGTACGGTTCCCACGCGATAAACTAATTTTGACGCAACGGAGTTGCGGGCGTCATCTTGTTTCAATAAAATACTGGCTATGTTGGCGATCGTACACGAGATTTACCAGATCCTGAATAGGGGTCGCTCCTCCTTCACCCTCCTCCTTTGTTTATCCCCCGAATCCCGAATCTTTTACATTATAATTGACGGTAACTTTCCTGGAGAGTTTTTTTGTTATTTTGTCGTAAGCCTGTTATTTTAACCACAAGCATGAAGTTAAAAGCTTCATAATCTAGACATTTTAGAGGATTTTTTTAATATTTCGGTCTTGAAGTTTCCTATTAAACACATAATCGATCGAATCAACTTGATCTCGGATTTTGTACTCCAGCAGGCTTAGCCTGGCTACCATAGAGTTCACTCTAAAGGTAAAGTAGACAACGTGAATTACCAAAGGAAATAATTATGTCAGTTTATCTGCAGCAAAAACTGTCAGCGTTTCTATTCTTTCGAATTTCCATAGTTGCCATGCTGAGCCTGCAGCCATCTACACTTTAGCTAACGATCATGCGGTGGCCTAATTTGTCACTAATAAGGATCAAGAATTTCGATGTTAATTGTTTATTGTATCGATTTTAATTCGAGTTTCCACGACAGAGGCTAAATGAAAATCAACAACGGTTAAGACCTGATCAAAATCAAAATCAAAACTATAAAATTGATCGTCTAGGGCTTATGGACCCCTAGACGATAAATTTTATTGTGAAATATCACCTAATATTATTAACCGTATAGGGTTATATTGAAAGCGCCCGCCTTTCAATCGTATTAGCTATGTCCACATTGTGCCCTTTCATCTACAATTTTCATAATCTTTTGATATTTCGAATGTCAAAAGATTATGAAAATTGAAGATGAAAGGGCACAATGTGGACATAGCTATTGTCAAATAAATTTTTCAATAATAATGTTGTTAAATGATATTGCGCAATAAAATTGATCGTCTAGGGGCCCACTTAAACACAATATTACGATAGTGAATTCTCAGTCAAAAAATGTGTTTTTTTTGCAATCTAAACCTGCGGGCTGCATGCCGGTGACTCGCAAAGGGACAATTAATAGAGAAACTGTGAAAGCCTTATCACATCGTTCTTTATTATTTAAAGAATTTCTTACAACACCATTCCGCATTTTTACCTGCGAAATTAAAATTCTCGAAGTAAAAACTCAAAGAAAATGTCGAAATCGAGCATAGAAATTATGAAGCTTAGGTAACAACTTATTTTATGATATTGAAGATTAGAATAATTTATTTAAATTATTTACCAACTTTTTTTACATACACAATGTTTCACTTCTTCCTGATAAGTGCTGGATAGGCTATCCACCACTTAACTTGACAGATGAAGTATGGAGAATCTGTAAAAAAAGTTGTGAATAGCCTATCCGGCAATTTATCAGGAAGTGGTGAAACATGCCCTTAGAGCCTGTTTCACCACTTCCTGATAAGTGCTGGATAGGCTATCCACCACTTAACTTGACAGATGAAGTATGGATAATCTGTCAAAAAAGTTGTGAATAGCCTGTATCCACAGACATCTTATTTCTGTGCCTATATCTGACTTTATCAGGAAGTGGTGAAACATATTGTCAGTATTGCAGTAATAATAATATTATTTAGATTCTAGGGGATTCGTTTCGGTAAAATTACTTGGTCATTTCTATCGATTTTTACAGACATGAGAGTGGACTGCTGACAGGCCTATTTTAATTTTTAATAATGCTTAAACCGCTGAACCTATTTTGCTGAAATTTGGTATGGACATACTTTGATTCCCGGCAAAGAACGTAAGATACTTTTTGTCTACGAATTTTTATAAATGAAATTTGGCGCAACGGATTTGCGGACGACACATCTATACTATTACTACTATTACTATACTAGTAACTAGTTGCATTATAAAGTGTAATATCATTTTCATAGAAGTTTGCAGACTATCTATTTAAAATCAAATCAAATCAAATGTAAGCATTAATTTTATATTATCATCATGGTTATAAAATATAAAAGCTTTACCGAGTAAAAACTTACTCGCTATTTACCTTGAGTTTCTCTACAGTGAGCAGTAAACACAGCACTAGCACAGCAATAAAGCAGCGTTTATACTTTATGTCTGCTTTAAAACTATCACAACCAGCCATTTTCTTAGCAAAATATATTCTTTACCGGCAACTGTGTTATAAAGTCAAGGATTTAAAAATAGTCGTTTTATAATATTTATTACTTTCCTTCGTAAGAAGCTTGATAACTGGAAAACTATAGTAACTACCTTCTTATACATTAATCTGATCCTCTCTAGCTTAAAGGAAATGAAAAAATAATGAATTCAAAATTTTCAAAAGACACTAAGGTCGCTACCAGTACCACTGGTTCAGGAACTAGCTCTGCGAGAAGAACCGGGTAAGAAACTCGCTCGGTCACATGGTTTTGCAAAAGGGAAATTGATTATTTTAAAATGAAATAAAAAATACTGTAGAGTTTCCTTGAAGACTGCGCTTTATGATCTTTGATTCATGATTATGAGTTAAAAAGTGAAAAAAATCATTAAGTTTTTGTAATATTCACCCCGCAGAGGGGGAGTCGAAACTGAAAGGGATCAAAGTCGGGGTTTCTAACAAAACTCCTAGAAATTTCTCTTGCATCGAATTCTTTTTATACGCTTTTTATTAGCTTCACCTGTAATATGTTTGTTTGTAACCGACTTCTTTGGGCGCGATTTTGACCCACTTTAAACGGCCAGATTTCGTTCAAACTTTGTAGATTTATCGAGGACCGATGACAATACACTAATTTGATATAATTATTCCATTTTTCAATTTGTATGTTTGTATGTTTGTTTGTAACCGACGCTTTATATAAAAAGCGCATTTTTAGTTTTTTAACTATTACTTATTTAGGATACAATGACTTCAATTCAGTCAGTTAGCTAGCTGTATGTGCTTCTGGATCTGGTGATGTTGTATTTTTATGGCCGTTCCCTATATTATTCAATCTATCTCTAGTTTGACATACAACCGATCGCAGCTGACATAGAATTGACATAAAATATATGGAGCTAATGTCTAATGTGAGCTATTCCTATCTCAAGTAAGAGATAGATCAAATATTGGGAACGGCCGTTAGAAGACAATAATATACGCTGGTAGAATAAAAAACATACATTTTTAAATAATTTTTTGTTGCAACACTTTCAAAATTGTGATGTGAACCAGTCTGTCTGCTGTCTGCCCGTCATAAAACCTCAGAAGCTTATAAATTATGGGTAATAGAGGTGCAAATTGATCAGCAATCGATCGAGACTTAGTCACGAGCTACCAAGACTGTTCGTTTTGCTACAGATTTATTGCGAAAGCGACTGTCGGCTCCTATCGGGACTACGATCAAACGAATTGGAACTTCCACTCTCAACGATTTATTCCGTTTGTGGGATCCTGAAACATTGTAATTTAATGCTAAGCTTCGAAATAACGAAACGAAATAAAATAAGATGTTACAATTAATTTGTTTTATACAATTTATATGTTTCATTTCTCAAGTTAACAGATTCACGCAATGAAAAACGACCACGCTATTTTTCTGGTGAATTCGTTGAATAATCAGCATCCCGATTCCCGCTCGGGGTGCTACAGGGCCGCAACAGGGGCCGCTACTTTATAATATTTTTACGAAGGCCCCGGCAACAGTTGGGCAGATTAAATTGCAGTTACAAATTACGGCGATAAATAAGGACCCTTATATTTCGGCCACAAAGGGAATTCTTGAAGCCCTTTTTTGTTGGCAATCCTTTCGTCGAATTACTAGCCGACAGAAGGCATTAGTTACCAGAATTATGCCCTGTTATGGCCCCAATTAGATACGTCTACTGCTTAATTATTATTGTACTGAAAAAATACCGAAAATCTCAAGTTCAAGGGCACTCTTTAACTTGAAAGTATTTTAGTAGGACACGACCGCATACTAGAGATGGAAACTTGGCTTACAAGTTAAGATTTGGTAACTTTGTAGAGATTAAGACAGTGACAATCAGTGGTTAACATTAAGATCCGTACTAATATTATAAATACGAAAGTGTGTCTGCCAGTCTGTTATCTCTTTACGCCCAAAACGCTGAACCGGTAAAACGGAGTTGCGGGTGTCATCTAGTACTTTAAGGGGGCGACTAAAGCAAAATAGATGAACTTATAATTCATTTTTGTACCTGATAATAAACTATGAATTGTTTTTTTTTTAAAAAAAACATAGATCATCATATTTGCAAGGTGCTGTACCACCGGAAACACGATATCTTAAATTTTTCTCCATAGAATAAAATCACAAAGATGCATCTAAACACCAATATTTCATTTCTTTTCCAAATGAAAAGAAATTCTGTGCGTTAAACATAGTCACTATTCTAAAACATAATGTATTAGAATATTGACTTAGTTGAACGCACCGAGTTTTATTGCCGAGAGACTGAATTAGCGGATTTTAAAAATATTGTTGTGTGAAGAGAGAAGGACGATGTTTAATTTTTTACTTACAATTCGCCCTCTTAAGACAATGAAAGTCAGTGGTCTCGTCATGGCGTCGTTTAACATGAAGATAATTTGATAAAATGAGTTTTAAAAATCATATTGTCATATCTAAATCAAAGTTTGGCGGGTTGGCGACCGTCCTCGAGGCGAGCGGCGAGGGCGTGATGTATGGTGATGAGCTGGTGACGGCGGTGACAGCACCAGTCGTTTGTCACAGTAATGGCTGTGACACTGACAGCTCGTGCCACATATTCTGGGTCGCCGCGTCATTAGCGCATAAGCTGATCGCACATTTGTCCGCACCGTACGCCCCGTACTAGTCGTACGCACCGCATAGTACACGAAATGCGGCTCGTACGGCGTACCGTGTAGACGAATGTGCGAGGTTTCACATTTATTCTAGTATTTAAGGTTCTGTAATCAACAAGTTCTCGTTGACTACGGAACCCTAAAACGGAATCCTAACCAGCTGATTTTAATGTATAATATTAATAGGTCTATAATTTAAGACATTGATTCCCAAAGTGGTCCATCCAGTGGTCATTAAACCGTAGCTAGGACTAAAGAAATTGTATGACCGATCCAATTATGATATTATTATTATTTCAAAACCGATTGAAATTATGAAAGTTTCTTTGGCTCAGTTTCTATAGTAGTTGCTATTGTAATGGCAGCTCTCCGATTCTCGCAGCAAGCGACCGCAAGTGACAAAAGTTCAAATAAAATGCCACATTATGGCATAGGCTTTTATTTTGCTCTACGGCTCTATATTATTATTTGGCTAATCTAGATAATATTGTGATTCGACGTGTTTGTTAATTTACAGCCGCCCGCGAATCCCACGGGAGCCATATTTTGCCGGATGGAGCTATAAAATTTATGTGTGCCGAATTTTATTGGAATCTGTTCGGTTATTGGCGCGGGCAAGCGCCTTATCTGTGAAGAACTCGATACCCCGTTTACAGCAAAAACATTTTGAATTGTAAAAGATTTGGGCTCATCCGGATTTATCAATCGAAGTCTTAGCGAGGAATGAAATAGGCTTTCGCAGAGAGAAACGATATGGTATACTGTCGAATTGACTTTACTTAGGGCCTGTTTCACCATTTCCTGATAAAGTGCCGAATAGGCTATTCACAACTTTTTTGACAGATTCTCCATACTTGATCTGTCAAGTTAATTGGTGGATAGCCTATTCGTCACAAGTGGTGAACCGGGCCCTTAGAGTAGCAATTATGGCACAATTTTTACTAGACCAGAATAAAAATAACGAGGCAAAGAATTTCATATTTTCGACATAGATACTCGTAATATAAAATTCGAAGTGTTTCTGTCTTTCTGTTACCTCTTCACGCCCAAACCGCTAAACCAATTTTGCTGAAATTGGGTATGGTATGGGAATATTTTGAGTCCCGGAGGCCAGGAAAGAACAAAGGGTACTTTTTATACCGAAAAATATCCCGAATATCCGTTTCCCGCGCGATAACCGAGTTTTGGCGCAACGGACGTGCGGGCGACATCTAGTAGGTACCTTTATAAAGATAAGAGAAAGCTCTTATTAACTACTCAGATTTTTTTTATGAAAAAAGGTGGCAAACGAGCAAACGGGTCACCTGATGGAAAGCAACTTCCGTCGCCCATGGACACTCGCAGCATCAGAAGAGCTGCAGGTGCGTTACCGGCCTTTTACGAGGGAATAGGGTAATAGGGTAGGGGAAGGTAGGGAAGGGAATAGGGGAGGGTTGGGAAGGAAATAAGGGAGGGTAGGGAAGGGAAAAGGGTAGGGAATTGGGCCTCCGGTAAACTCACTCACTCGGCGAAACACAGCGCAAGTAATGTTTTACGCTGGTTTTCTGTGAGTCCGTGGTATTTTTCAGGTCGAGCGGCCCATTCGTGCCAAAGCATGGCTCTCCCACGGTAAGAATTGCGACAAAATGGCGGAAGTGGGCTACACTTAACTTAATCTACTATGTAGGTACTTAGGATCCAGTTTCGTTCATTCATTTCGTATTCTTCCCGCGAACAAACTCGCCACAAACTTTCACAAGTGTGACCGTTCCGAAATTAAATTTGGGAATTTTCGAACACTGATGACATGTGCTGTGGTAAGTCGGATGCCGCTTACAGCTGATAGAAGGAATATAATATCTGACGCCCGCAACTTCGTTGTGCCAAAATTTGTTTTAAATATAGATAAAAAGTCTAATATTATCTTTTCCCGGGACTCCAAGTGTCGCCATACCAAATTTCAGAAAAATCGGCGTTTTGGACATGCAGAGGTAACAGACAGACATACAGGCAGACAAATAGAAAAACCACACTTTCGCATTTATAATATTATTAGTATGGATTTCATTTACAATGTTTTAATATCTACCTTTAATGTAATTTTAAAATTATGTTCGGCGTATTAGACAAGGTATACCGTATACGTATTAGGTAAAAACTTATTATCTATTCTAGACGAAACCCATAAATAAAGTTTTCAATTAGATTTATTGAAAGTTGTTGTCAAGGATAAATCGCAACAAAAACTTGAATCCAATCGATAGTAGCGGCGAGACCACAAAAGCGGGGCCCCGCCGGGACAAAGCTGGGGCCTCAACCGCCTGTTGGGGCCCCGGGGCAAACAAGAAGCGTTTCCCGCCAACACAAGCGACTCAGATAATTCTAGAAAATGTTTTCAGAATTTTCTTCATTTGAGTCTACTTAATTCGCGCGTTTTTTCAATCGTTCAGAGCTTTTGTGCTCCGCCGACCTGGAGCTAATAAATACTGTGAATAACAGTATTTTTAAAAAGATAAAACCGACTTCAAAATTGTACGTGCTTAACTGATTTAGATCACTCGACTACGAAAGCTCTACAATTGGCCTAGAAATGAACGCAAACAAAACCAAAATTTTGACTAATTACCGCGACCGCCCAATTGTGATTAAAAATAACAACATAGAATACGTCAATGACTACATCTACTTGGGGAAGCAAATTTCATTTAAAACATCGAATAACGAAGAAGAAGTAACAAGAAGAATTAACACAACCTGGAGAAAATTCTGGTCATTAAAAGAAATCCTAAAAGGAAACTATAGCTTACACATGAAAAAGACGATATACGATACATGTTTGCTACCCTGCTTGCTGTATGGTTGCCAAACTTGGGTATTTACTAGCAAAGTTAAACAAAAAATTAAATGCAGCCAATCATCAATGGAAAGGAGCATGTTGAAAATTAGAAAAATACAAAAAAATAAATGTGAAATTATTCGTCAAAAAACTAAACTCACCGATGCTCTAAAACACGCACTTCTACTAAAATGGAGATGGGCCGGACATATCTCACGTTACACAGACAAGCGATGGACTATTGAAGCTATAAAATGGAAAGGACCAGAGGGGAAAAGGAATGTTGGTAGACAAATAAAACGGTGGTCTGATGAAATAACATGCATAGCAGGAAAGGACTGGATAAAGACTGCAGGCAAGGACAGGGAGTTGTGGAAGAGGATGGAGGAGGCCTTTACCCAAACAGGGGTCCATATTAAATAGAAATTATACTAACACTAATTATAAGTCGTAACATTAGAAAAATAAATACTAACACAAAAAATAGAACATTTAAACATTGTAAAAATATGGAATAAAAGGGCTTTTTATTTATTTTTATTTTTTTATTTATTTAACCGATTTGAATGAAACTTGCAGTGTTCCTTAAGTTGAACAATACCTTTACAACAAAAAAAGAATAAATTAAATCGTACTTGTAATTCCGGAGATATGCAAACACAAACATAAAAACATACATATTATGTACATACAATTTTGGGCAGATTTGTTCAGAGTTCAGACGCTGATATAGACTAACATATACGAAAACTGGGCAGTTCTTCAAATATTACATTCATACGGGTCGAATTGACCTCATTTTTTGAAGTCAGTTAAAAATTTTATATTTTGGCGGAAAAATTACACTTTTTCTGGGGCAGGGCATACAGTTGCTCACCAAACATTGGTGTCTTCGCGTCGCTGGGCTTCACTGACCCCTGTAATGTGCTCGTGCCTCATGGCTGTAGTATGTCGCAGCCGGATAGTATGAACCGCCGTATTACATTCTGCCTAGCCATTTAAAAAAGCAGCAGTTTTGAAATACTTGCGGTTCACAAGCCGGATTAAATGCGGCCGAATGAAAATCGGCCAGGCGCCATGCGTTCTTCAATACAGCTGGCCGTAAATCGTAATGTAATTAGCGGCATTAGCCGGGACAGGGGCCCCCGTAAGGGCTACTGGCGCCTGTGTGCAAAAAAAAATAATTTTTGCGCCCCTTTAGGCAAATTTTTTGGGTCCTTGATTTTGGCACCCCTAAAGATGACGATTTGGCGCCCCTAGAGGATGGCGCCCGTGTGCATTGCACACATTGCACATATGGTAGCGGGGGCCCTGAGCCGGGACTTTAATGGTGTTAAGATTGTTAATACTTTGTGGCGCTGCACGGTCTAAAACAATATTATGGTCTGTAGACAATTTTTTTTTGTCACTAACTAGTTGATAGAGACAATTAAATATCATCATCAACATGGGCCGCACTATTGAAGATTACAATGGCAATCCGGCTAGTCGCTCAACCACCGTATTTCAAAACGGATAGCCGCAATACAATACGGCGGTTTATACCATCCAGCTGTGACATATTGTATAACACGAGTTTTGCTGTGTACAATGTATGTACATGTATGTATGTATTGCGTGTGTATGTATAGAGTCTCTTTAAGCCTGGCCGCACATTGTACGATAGTTCTGATCAGAAACAGTTGAACGTCCGCGCTGTCTCTTACATTTTGTACTGAGCCGAGTGAGCTAGAACTCGCCGGAAGGATATTTCGGATAATGTGCGGGGTGGCGGTCCGGTGGAATTCAACTGTTTCTGATCAGAATTCGGACAATGTGCGGCCGGGGTAACTCGAGCCTCACGTCATTTACCCCAGGGTTGATTTCATTTTTTCAGGGTTTCACGCCTCTAATTATAAAGCTTTTACTGAGGCGAATGACAGTAATATAATATGTAATGTAGGCTTCGCGATATGTCACGTCCCATCACTTGCAAGTCGCTGAAGTGAGCATCCCTCCAACCCCTCGACGTTATCAAAAACATAGATAATAAATCCCCATTTTAGGGTTCCGTAGCCAAAATGGCAAAAAACGGAACCTTATAGATTCGTTATGTCTGCCTGTCTGTCTGTCTGTCTGTCCGTCCGTATGTCACAGCTACTTTTCTCCGAAACTATTAGAGCTATACTATTGAAACTTGGTAAGTAGATGTAGTCTGTGAACCGCATTAAGATTTTGATGCAAAAATGGACAAATTATTAAAAATTTTAGAGGTCCCCATAGGTACAAATGAAACAAAAAAAAAAATCATCTAATCTATGCGTGTGGGGTATCTATGGATAAGTCTCCAAAAATCATATTGAGGTTTCTCATATCATTTTTTTCTAACCTGAATAGTTTGCGAGAGAGACTCTTCCAAAGTGGTAAAATGTGTGTCCCCCGCCCCCTCTAATTTCTAAAGTAGGGGCATGATAATTCTAAAAAAAATATATGATGTAGATTACTATAAAAACTACCAACGAAAATTGGTTTGAACGAGATCTAGCCAGTGCTTTTTTTTATACATCATAAATGGTAAACCTTAATCTAAATTTCATTAAATCGACTAAAACATAAAAATGAATAATTTTTGATTTCAATTTCATAATTTCATAAAAATAAACCTTATTGCTGCTGCGGAATCCTTCATGGGCGAGTCCAACTCGCACTTGGCCGCTTTTTTCTCGTTGTAATTGAGCGTTTTGGGCGTACTGGCTTGGCTGGCATACACGCGTAATGGCTAAAAGGCTTTTATATCAAATTAATCAAAACAAAGAGATTTGGCGTTCGAAAAATTATTGTGTAATGTGTTCTTGTCAAAAAATACACTTGGATGTGTTTGGAGTAATAATATGAATAATGACTAATGGCCGGTTTCTGAGGGTTTTTAAACGCAGTTTATCTTTTCACTAGCGTTGTTGATTGGTTAATTTTTTGACGCCAGCCAATCAAAAGCGATAGTGAATAGATAAACTTCGTTTAAAAAACCTCAGAAACCAGCCATAAATGGGTCCCTAGACGATCAATTTTATGGTGCAATATCATCAAATAATTAGCACTTTTGTAGTAACTTACAAAACCTATAAGTTGCTAGAACTATTATTTTGCCATATAGTAAATTACTGTGAGAGCGGGACAACCTAACAAATAGTGGAATCGAGATTCAGTACAAGAAACTCCAGAGTACTGAGTAATAAAGAATTTGAATTTAAAAGAGTGATACAAGGAGGTACAATAATATTATGTTTACATAATATTATAAATAATAATAGTGTTTGTAGCTTGCATTGCTTTTACCGCGCGACGGCCGAATCAAGAAATTCCGTAACGAAAAAACCTAACACACGGTCTCACTCCGGTGCGGCTTTGCCAGACATCAGTACGGTGCCGCGGTGTTTGTGTGCGTGTAATTGCATAAGTTGATAAAAATGCTATGCAATAGCTTTACCGCGGCAGTCCCCGAGTGCCACAATTTTTTTACTACACGCGCCGCCCACCCCGCGCTGCCCACGTTGTATTAAGGCCATCCCCCGAGCAAACGACCTTGACCATACATTTGACGCGTTGCCGAGATCGCACAAAAATCATATTTGTTTACGGATCTCAGTTCAAAATTGTTCTAAAAAAATTCAAAAGAGGAATATATTATAGTTAATGTATTGCCGTGTTTCAAATTAAAACGTAATTTGTAAATACTAGGGAGATGCTCAAAGTATGCTTCGATTTTATTAAATTGGTTTTACTTTGGAAGCTAATATCATAATAAACAAAAACAGGAAATTAAAAACGGGGTAAGGAATGTTGATATACTGAAGATTATTGCTGTATTTTGTAGCTTTCAAATTATGAGTTTAAAGGGCTCTAAATACCTACCTGAAAGCTTTTTCTATTTAGATGTCCTATGCGTGGGATCTTTGATACAAAACACCGTGCAGTCAATAAGTCGACTCTTTTGTGCTCAGGATAATGGGTATTGTTTATGGATAAGGTATCCTATAACTAATAGCTACCTTATCAAACGAGTCAAAAGTCTTTGAAAATATAACCCGCAGCCGTATCACGACGTATCTTGCGAAAGCAATGCGATAGCAATTATTGAGCGATAATTGCTCCAAAATCGCAATTTCGTATCACGTATCAGACAAAACAATACGATTGCAATCGCTATACAATAATATGATACCATTGTTTTATACCCAGCAATCGATCGCGCGATTATTGCTAGTGGATTATTGGTCGCTATTTTTACGTACCTGCCGCCCTGCGCAGCCCTGCCGACTACACTATAAATTGTGCTAAATTTTAAAAACACTAGATGGCACCCGCAACTCCGTTATGCGAAAATTCGTTTATCGTTAGTCGTACATTTTCCAGTATCAAGATACCAGATTCCAAAATCGGTTCAAAAATTTGGGCGTGAAAAGTTAACGGACAGACATGTATGCTTTCGCATATTTTGTGATATTAGTACGGACATAATATTATAACACTTTAGCCTTATTATGCTACGTGATGTTAAAGGTGATGTTGATGTAAGAATATGGGTTACTCAATACTCAAGGTTTAAGGCAATCAAAATTTTTGTTCACAATTAATGTGTATTTTATTAATTATTTTTGCGTTATGACGCAGACGCAGAGTGGTATGCCACTCTAACAATACATTTAAAAAAATTATTAACAATGTGATTTTAACTTATACAATAATCCACGTATTCAATACAAATTCTGGTGCTTCATAAACATAAGCTGGTTCAATGTCTAACGATATAAGGAATTGGAATTCTTACTCCGTTTATATAATAACTTTCATATTATTATTAACGAGTTGAAGGCATTGCTGTTTTCGAATCATATTGTTGTTAATAATATTCTCAACTTAGTTCTGTTAACAATGTCAGTTGAGGTAATGTAGATTTTAATTTAGACTAGTAATATTTTGTGCCAAAATATAAGTAAAAGTAGCATAAAAAGTTTAAGTAGATTAAGGGCCTGTTTCATCACTTTCTGATAAGTGCTGTATAGACTATCCACCACTTAACTTGACAGATAGAGTATGGAGAATCTGTCAAAAAGGTTGTGGATAGCCTATCTGGCACTTTGAAAAGGCCATTAATTTTGTAAATTCGCTATAGGTACTTGTGAATTGTGATCATAGAACTACTCGAAAAAGACAGCATTCAGTGGTCAAACAAAAAGGGGACTGAGGATTCTGTTACGTAAAATCAAAACAAAGTCTTTTTTTCTCTAGTTTCTTTATAAATTATATTAAGTAATTAAGTTTGTATTGAGATGACGGTACTTGCAATTTAAACCGAGAAGTTATTTACTCATCGGTCATCACTCATAATAAGCGACAAGGGCCATGCTACGCGCGGTAACTTTATCCCTCGATTGTAATTGTTTATCTTGAGATTTCCTCACCTTTGTTCCGCGGCGGTTTTGGGATGACCCTCCCCCCTTCTCACCCTCCCGGGGGCCCAATTATTTCCCCAATTATCACCTTATCGGCCTTACTCAGGCCTCCCTGCATCCATAATAACCTGCCGATATACTCAATATTATATATGTAGGAGTCTTATTAGTCCCTCATACTAAGTCCACAGGTTGCAACAATAAAACCAGTAACTGAAATTACACTTGGCCTTTTATTGTCCCGAAAACTAACACTCGTACATACCGACAAGGCCTCACGCAGTGACTGCCCGTCGTCTCTAACATACATCGCCTTCCAGACACAAAACTGCTGACACTCGCACATTCACACATACATGGTCCCTACACTACACCCCCCAAATTTTTACAAAAAAAACCAATACAAAAATAAAAATTTTAAACACAACATTGACATTCAAAACAGTAATACAGCAACATTGCAATACATCATTACATTGTACATGATACAATGTAACAATATTATACTATTATTCTCTTTATCTTCGTATACCAAGAACAATATGTAAACCATAAGCACTAAACACTGTTCACTATCTTGAAGCTGTATCATTTTACCAGACATAACATCCTGCAGGTGGGCTGCATCTAGACCCGCACCTGTGGCGGGGCGGGCGGCGCGGGAGCGGAGGAGTTGCCACCCGCCGCGTATCTTGCAAACATTTTTGTCACCCAATTTTTAATACGATAGCGACCGTATATCACCAAAACCAAAAACACCATCAATCCTATTACTACACATAGTATTGTGGTAGTAAAATTTTGTCTGCTCAATTCTGCCTGAACTGAGACATTTTGAGCAACTACGACTTCCTCTTTACTATATCCTTTACCCATATTGAATAATTAATAATTTATTTAAAATATAACGAGTACTTCGTCGGAGCTTACAAATTATAATAATTAGAACGCACATAAAATATTATTTTTCAGTGAACAGTGCTTATTGCGAAAACGCTTTTCCAGCAGTAACTTAATCGCATTCCATAACAATATAAGGGCACATACACACTACGTTATATTAAATGCTGATAATATTTTTATATTTTTTATTATACAAATATATTACCAGTGATTGATGTTTATCATTTATTTTCAATAGGCTTTACTCATTACTTAACAATCGAATCTTACAGGTAATTTTACAATACGACCACTTCTTGTAATCTTTTTCATATCATTACATTTTATATTTTCGGTATTTTCAACAGGCTTATTAACATTAATTGTATCGCGAATCATGTTACTGCAATCCTCCGTCTGCTCATTATTATCGGAATCGTTCAAAATAAACGCCGGTTTCAACCTATCTATCGAAACTACGAGTGTCCTATTCTGTAATTGTAATTTGTATACCTTTCCCTGTCTGCCGATGACCTTATATGGTCCATCATATGGCGGAGTTAAGGGCCGACGAACAGCGTCGTTTCTCAGAAATACGTAATCACACTTGTCTAAGTCCTTGTGAACAAAAATAGTACGCGAATTCCGTGACAATCGTGGTACCGGCTTGACACTTTGTAAACTTAATTTTAATTTGTCCAAAAATGCGTGTTCGCTTAAATTTCGCGTGTCTGAAACATCATAGAAATCTCCCGGCAGCCTAAGCGTCTGCCCATAGACATATTCGGCGGGACTTACTCCGTTATCACTCCTACCGACAGTACGCAACCCTAACAGGACAGTAGGAAGCTCATCATACCAGGACTTATTGTCAGCGAGACGCGCCGTCAACGCCTGTTTCATGCTCCTGTGCCATCTTTCGACGATGCCGTTAGCTTGCGGTCTATACGGGCTACTTCTACATTTTTTAACACCTAACATTTTAAGTAGCTCCTGAAAAAGGTTACTTTCAAATTGGCGACCTTGGTCGCTCGTTAGCAGCTCCGGAGCTCCAAAACGCGTAATCCAATTATCATAAAACACCTTAGCGACAACTTCCGCCGTGACGTCACTGCTCGGCACGGCCTCTGCCCAACGTGAAAACCTGTCTATCATCGTTATCAAATATCTAAATCCCTCCTTAGTGGTAGGAAGGGGTCCTACTATATCTAAATGTACATGGGCAAAACGCTCAGCATCAGCAAAATGTTCTAATTCTGAAACTGTATGTCTACCAATTTTTGATTTTTGGCAAGATATACAAGTTTTAGCCCACATTCCGATATCTTTTCTTAAACCTGGCCAAAAGAAACGCTGTGCGACTAGCTTACGCGTCGCCTTAACTCCGGGATGGCTATTGGCATGTACCGACTTAAAGGCTATTTTCCTATAACATTCAGGCAAATAAGGTCTACAAACACCCGTTGAGTTTTCACAATAAACGAAATTTTCACTACCAGGAATGATAACTTTCTTTAAAGAAATATTGTCATTCCTGTCATTTAGTAATTGCATTAATTCTAGGTCGCATTCCTGCGCTTTGGACAATTCCGAGTACTCGATAACCGTGGGACACTGAATCGTTTCTACCCTGGAAAGCGCGTCAGCTACATTGTTGCCTTCTGGTCTCGGATAGTCAATTATAGCCTTAATTTTACTTTCGAGAGGTTGAAACCCCTCCGATGAAACCTTGTATCCTAAAAATTCAATTTCGCTTTTCCCAAAATCACACTTAGACAAATTTATAGTTATACCGTATTTCCTGAAACGTTCAAATACCTTCCTCAAATGAATTTTATGCATTTCCAAATTGTCGCTGGCCACAATAACATCATCAATGAAATTAAATAAAAAATCTAAATTTTTTAACACATCGTTATTCATAAATCTCTGGAAAGTTTGACTTGCGTTTTTAAGACCAAAATTCATTCGCGTAAATTCATAAAGTCCAAAAGGCGTAATGACAGCCGTTTTTTCAATATCCTCGGGCGCGATTTTCACAAAATGGTATGCTTTATTGATATCAATTTTTGTGAAAATCTTTTTCCCTGCTAAAATGTAAGTGAAATCATACAGTCTCGGCACCGGATACCGATCCGGTTTAGTTATAGCGTTCAAGCGCCGGTAATCGCCCACCGGCCGTATATCCCCATTCTTTTTAGCAACAACATGCAGCGGGCTGGCCCATTCACTTTTTGATGGCCTGCATATGCCCATTTCCTGCATCAACCTAAACTCATTCTTCACCTTATGATACCTGTCCGGCGGCAGCGGCCTCGCTCGGGCATGAACCGGTTTTCCCGTTGTCTCTATATGGTGATAAACATCATTATCGGATACACGATCTAAATTTGTGAACGAAATCGGTTTAGTTATATCTGAAAATTCCGACAATAAATCCAGAAAAGGATGGTTACTATCTATAGTACTGACAGACGGATCATTACAATGAACAACTCGGCCAAACGTTAATAAGCTAGTCGTCTTATCTATAAGCTTTTGCTGATTTAAGTCTACTAACAAGTTATGAAATTCTAAAAAATCTGCACCTAAAATCGCTTGATTCACATCTGCTATAACAAAAGTCCACCGGTACGGTCTGCGCAAACCTAGGTTCAAATTAATAGTCTTAGTACCGTACGTTTTAATTTCAGTATTATTTGCCGCAAACAATCTATAATCTGAGCACTCACCACTGTTTTTCTGCTTACCCGTAGCCGGAACCACAGACACATTCGCTCCCGTATCGACTAAAAATTTTTGTCCACTTTCCCTATCAAAAACACTGAGACGGTGATTTTTCATCTGGATGCAGCCGTTCACCGCCGCCGAATGCATCTTCTCTAGTTTTCCGAACGGTTATTCCACGCGCAGGGATTCTCGCAATTCTGGGCTCTGTTACGATACCTGAAGTGCCATCGACAAATCCAATCAGGATCATTGGGTGTGCGGGACCTTGACCGCGATCTAAATCCATATCCACGACTCCGACCACCTCTTCCTCTTACGTTCAGGTTTCGACGGCTGGCTTCCACTCTGAGTGCCGCTACTTCTAAGTTCAGCCGTTGTACTTCTGCTATTAAGTCATTCAGCGGTGGCTGACTGCTGCTGCCCGGAATTGATCTCGTGCTAATTTCCTCGACCTCATTTCCACGCACGTTTTCTACCACCTTGTCAGCTATGTTAGCTAGATTATCCAGATTTTGATCTTGGCTAACTGTGAGAACAGCTCGGACAGAAGTCGGAAGTCTCGTCATCCACAAATTCCGTAGTGTTTCCTCGGATAACTTGGCATTAATTCCTAATTCTCTCATTCGACGCAATAATTGCGAGGGTTTTTGGCTGCCTAATTCCATGCCACTGACCAGTTTTTGAAACTGTTTCAGGGCACTTTCTTCATAAACTTCCAGCAAACGGTTCTTCAGTACCTCGCACTTATTATTTTCTGGAGGCGACATCAAAATGTCACTCACTTGACGAAGAGCTTCACGTCCTAATTTGGTCACAATAAGATCATATTTGGCCTGATCTCCCATTTTCTGCGGCGCAAGCAGGCTCTCTACTTGAATGAACCATAGTCTCGGCATCTCTGTCCAAAAATCCGGTATCCGCGAAGTTACGGTAATAGCAGCCAATTGCGAAACATTTCCCGTCAGACCTTCCATCGGCTTTAATTCACTAGAACCTTCCATTGTGTCACAGTCCACACTACACAATTTACTGTCACGTATTTGTAATAAAAATATTTAATTTTTAAGACAAAACACGATCGGCGTCACCAATGTAGGAGTCTTATTAGTCCCTCATACTAAGTCCACAGGTTGCAACAATAAAACCAGTAACTGAAATTACACTTGGCCTTTTATTGTCCCGAAAACTAACACTCGTACATACCGACAAGGCCTCACGCAGTGACTGCCCGTCGTCTCTAACATACATCGCCTTCCAGACACAAAACTGCTGACACTCGCACATTCACACATACATGGTCCCTACATATATATTATATATATTATTAAATACGAAGGTGTGTCTGTCCGTCAGTCTGTCACCTCTTCACGCCCAAACTGTTGAACAGATTTTGCTAAAATTTGGTATGGAGTTACTTTGACTCCCGGAAATGGACATAGAATACTTTTTAGGGTTCCGTAGTCAACAAGGAACTCTTATAGTTTTGGTCTATCCGTCGGTCTGTCCGTCTGTCCGTCTGTCCGTCCGCGGTTTTGCTCAGAGACTATAGGACCTACAAAGCTGTAATTTGGCATGAATATACATATTAATAATGCCGACAAAATGGTACATAAAATATTTAAAAAATATTTTTTTATGGTAAGTACCTTCCCTACACATCAAGCGGGGTTGAATTTTTTTTTCGCGCCTACCCCATCGTGTGGGGTGTCGTTGGATAGGTTTTTTTAAAAATATTTTAAAAATATTATGAGTATTCATAGACCATTTTCCGGTTTAGGGATCCATTTGTGAAATATTAAGTTTTAAGGTCGAAAAAATCGTTAGAGTCCAGTGTCCCCCCCTTCTACCAGCTAAACGGTTGCTTCTGGAAATGTGAAAAAATTCACGGGAGTAGGAAATATGCTGAATTTAAAAGGAAAACTATCACGGCTAAGTTGACTTCATAAGTTATTGAGTAATAGTCGATCAACTAAAAAAAATGTACTCGGCGAAGTAAAAAGGAACTTTTCGTTCAAATTCCTTTGAGATGATGTTGTTAGTAGTGTAAAACATGTTATAAATGTACATTCATTGACCATACAGAAATTTTCAAAAACTAGCGATGCTACGGAACCCTACATTGCGCGTGGCCCGATACGCACTTGGCCGGTTTTTTATCCCATAAAAATGAACGGTTTGCCCGCAAACAATTTTGGCGCAACGGAGTTGCGGGCGTCATCTAGATTCTAGTGTATTATGATTCATAATCTCTGCAATGTCAACGCGTCCCGTGCACGGCCTTGCCATTATACCAAGTCAACATTGACTTTATATTTTCTCCTAGTTCGATGAATATTCCATGAATGACAGAGTGCTTCTTTGAGGAGCCCGGTCGATGGACCTAGCAGGAACGATGGACACTAACGATATTAGTATGAGTTATAAGCAACTAGCTAACCCGGCGAACATTGTTTTGCCATATAAATTATTTCTAGTATCAATATGAAAGTAGATAAAAACCTATTCTCATGAGTCATGCCTAACGATGTACATACAGAATTTCATTCATCTCAGCATCATACAGCATCTCCATTCTCTATAGTCTATACCTTTCAGCAAAATCGGTCTAGAGGTTTGGGCGTGAAGAGGAAACAGACTGACAGACTTTTGCATTTATAATATTAGTACGCATTTTTTAAGCCAAAAAAGCAGTACGGTTAGAGCTTGAAAACATTCTCCCAAAATGATATAGGTAGTACATCGGCGTAGTACATTGGTTACGGAGTACTATTATATTATATTCTGTGGCTTGGTCTCCGTGGCCCCACACAATCCGTGCCGAATTGCTTCGTAATCTCGTTTGTTGATAAAAAACATACGAAATTCAATAACGGCAACATTACGCTCGCTAATACCCCGTTGCTGGGACAAAAATGTATCAGAGATTTTCCACAATTTTCCCACGTTTATTACAAAATATATTCGTAATATTATGTTAGTGAGATCATAGAATTTCGTTATGAATTTCCGACGGTAGTTATAAAATATAGTGTGCTCAATTGACTTTGGCTCGATACTTCATATCGCTATTTCAATTTATATAACTTCGAAAAAACAAATACTATCAAACAAAATATGGCATGGCAGGTGGTAGATTTATGACACTTTGTTGGGCTTGTAGTGTATTGATAAATAAAGATAGTACGCACGCCCACTGGTGGGGGATGACATAAAAGTCGCCCGACATTCCCTTCTTGATCATCCACCAGCCGAAGTGGTAGTGCTTATGCTTAGTGATACAGTATTCTGTGTTTAATTTACTCGCCCTAAAAGAGTGCACAAATTGCACTGGGCTATATCAAGGGAATGTTAGTTCCTTATAAGTAAGCAAGATAACTCTAGCATAACTCACATAACATAGCAAATTACACAGGTCCGCCCTCTGCATATTAATTCACTGATTGAGACAGTGCCGTGGTTTGAGTGCCAAGCAAGTGCAGACAGGTGGCGCCCGCCCAAAGAAATACATAGAGAATTTCGTAAAAAACCACACTGTTTTATAAAACTCGTCCAAGGGCGAGTCAGACACGCGCGCAAAGAGTTCCGTACCGTTATAGAGCGAAAGTATGGGAAAAAATGTGTTTTGTATGGGTGCCCTACTTAATTATAATATACTTAATTATAGATGAGGATTTTGTGAAAATTTCAAGTGTCTACATGTTGCCGTTTTGAATTAAGTTTGTTGTATGGGAGCCCCCTTAAATATGACCTTTATTTTGTTTTTATTATTTGTTCTTATAGCGGCAACAGATATACACAATCTGTGAAAATTTCAACTCTCTAGCTATAGCGGTTCCTGAGATACAGCCTGGAGACAGACAGACAGACGGACAGACATCGAAGTCTCAGTAAAAGGGTCCGGTTTTTAACCTTTGGGTACGGAACCCTATAAACTTAAATTAGGAATTTTGCATGGGGTTCGTGGAATCTCACGTGGTACACGGAGGGTTAAACAGCACTTTGTAGAATCGAACATTTTTCCGGGACAAAAAGGAATACCAAATTTCAGCAAAATTGATTCAGCCGTTTGGGTGTGAAGAGGTAAAAGGCAGTCACAGTTTCGCATATTATATTAGTGTGGATTTAAACGTTAACGTGAGGTGCTTTCTAAGCGTAAATAGCCAGTCTGAAAATGCATTTTCCACTTCACATTCTCCTGTGTAGGGAGGTGGAGGGGAACGCACAACGAAGTTATATATGAAAGCTCTCATAAATGTGGAAAAATTCAATATTGTAATCGAATAGAGCCCTCAAACGCGGCCCCGGAGACGGTGAATTTTTAACTGGATTTCAAATGGCGCGTCGATTTATACCGTTCAGGCTGAGGGGATTAAATATGTGCGTGTTAAACTGAAAGAAATATGGTATATATAAATTATATATATTAAATAATATATAAATTTAATTACATAAAATGTTTATAGTTCATTTAACAACGTGTGATGACGTCAAACAAATACTATAATTTGTAGCTGGAGAACTCACACTTAACAATAATAAATAATAATTTATGATAATTATATTCAATTCAAATTCTTTACAAATTATTAATTATATTATATTACAATAGTACAAAGTAGGCAGTGTACGTAACGTCTACGTTGAATAATAAATTATTAAGATTTATGATCCAGCACAAAGGCAATTACCCTAAAGGCATAATACCTTTATTCATTATTCTGTAGAAACAAATATAAAGCGTCAAGAACTTCACAGTGTTTCCCATAACACGTAACATACCTGACGCGGCACATCCAGTTCTAGCAATAAAGTTAGGCACGTCATAATATCAACTCGGAAAGATATCGTAACCGTATCGTCTAGAGCCGTTTATAGTAATCCCGAGCGAGACAATTACGTTACGATTCAGCAGGCCTACTCCGAAGTACATTTTTGTTTTACATGAAACAGGGGGCACACGAGCAAACGAGTCACCTGATGCAAAACAACTACCGTCGCCCATGGACACTCGTAACATTAGAAGACCTGCAGGTGCGTTGCCGGCCGTAGGGAATATTCTCTTCTTGAAGGTTTGCATGTCGTATTGGTCCTGTAAATTAATTATTTTTCAATGTTTCGGCTGAAAGATCGAGCTGTTTCCTACTCCGAAATACTTTCGTTCGAAAGTTCGGGGCGCGAGTTTTCCGACGTCATGTGACTACGAAGTTTGTCACGTGACTACGATAGACGATATGGAGCCCGATGTAACTTCGGAGTAAGGTCATTTCTAAACTTTGGACGGCTTTCGGTCGGACCTGAAGGTTTGAATGCGCCGTTTCGGAACTGATTAGTGCCTGATTAGTAGCCTGATTAGTGAGCGTTGCAGTTGGGAGTGTCATACAAACAATATACTGAAAGATTTTAGGCGATACGGTTGCGACTTATTATCCCTTTCCTAGTTAATAATAATATTATGTCTGCTGCGAACTGTGATGAGCACAGTTGAGAATAGTCCGTTCAGACTTATTTTACTTCTTACAGCAGCTTTACGTTCTTCCAGCATACACTTTACTTGCAGAGGCCAAGGGCTGTTGGTTGGTTTGGTGTTGGTATTGTTAGAAACTTTAGGACCACACTCGTGGAGAAGGTGTTTACAAACTTTAGCTGTATGTCATAGTATACAGCTGAATATAGAACAACAAACTGCCCAAGTTCTACAAAATACAGTCGAAACCAACCCTTGCTTTGCGACCTTAATACCAGTTAGTAGAGTTCAAAACGCAGCCGTTATTTCTGCAGCTGGAACTTCCAGCTCTTGACTTCTCTGTCGCCGGGTAGCTTTGCGACCTTACTACCAGTTATTAGAGTTCAAATTGCAGCAGGTAGTTCCTGTTCTCAGCTTCTCTGTAGTCTTGGCGAACTAATTATGAGTACAGTGTGACGCTTCACTGAGTCAAGCTGTTCTTTACATCGGTATGTTATTTTACAGCGAGAGGTCTCTATAGATTTAATTAAGTTATAATAAATTCTAGTCCAAGGAGACTATAATTTATTAGAACTAAGATCTAGAAGACTTTATACTTATTATTATTATGTCATTGTAGGAATTAATACTATGGAGAAGTAGTCGTCACTTTTGAGAAATGATGTGAAGATCTAAGTACACGTATGTTTTATCTTATATTTCTATATTTTGATCTTCTATCCCCTCCTTATAATTCCTGCCGGCGTTTTCTCAATATGTTTTTCTATGATATGTTTTTCTCACACATATCAATTCGGAAATCGATAGTAACCGTATCGCCTCAAGCCTATCCTAGGACGAGGCGAGTACGTTACGATTCTGACTGCTATGCGTTGCAGTGGAGAGGTTTCATACAAACAATACACGGCACTATCCTATACGATTACGGCAGGGCCCCCGCTACCATATGTGCAATGTGTGCAATGCACACGGGCGCCCATCCTCTAGGGGCGCCAAATCGCCATCTTTAGGGGCGCCAAAACCAAGGACCCAAAAATTTGCCTAAGGGGTGCCAAAATTCTTTTTTTTGCACACATGCGCCAGTAGCCCTTACGGAGGCCCTGAATTACGGTCTGTTTCCGGGTAGATAAGTGTGCTGTGAGCCTTAATCTATCATTTGTATTCACTATTATGCCTGGCACTCCATTACAATATACATAATAATAATTATGATACATTATGGCTGAGCTACAGTTTGTCATGGCAGACATATGACAGGACGAATTAGTAGATCCCGATGTCATCATTTCTCATGAGTCATGACGTATCATCATTACAACATTTTTAATGGTAGTACTTTAGTGATGCGTATATAATAAAATATAATATTATAACTATAATAATTAAGGACAAATAACTATAATTAAGGACAAATATAATTAAAATCTATACGTCTTATAATATTATAAAGCTGAGGAGTTTGTTTGTTTGAATGCGCTAATCTCAGTCTCTACTGAACCGATTTGAATATTTCTTTCAGTGTTAGATAGCCTATTTATCGAGGAAGGCTTAACATCACGCTGTGACTTTTAAGAGCGAAGAAACAGAGGAAAATGTGGAATAAACGTAGAAAATTATATGAAAGGGTATACTTATCATTATCACAAGTACTACTGGAGCACTTTTTATATTATTTGGCACAGATAAAAAGTAGACCACGTGAAGGACCGTAGACTATTTTTGTGGGTTAATAATATTAGTCTGTGAAATTACTAATTTACGCGGCGGACGAAGCCGCGCGGAACGTCTAGTTATATATAATTCGTTACGTCTAGTCGCACGCACACAAACACCGTTCCCAAAATTTGCCGAACTGAAACGACGTTAGACGATCCACGGCAACGCCGGACCGAGTGGGGGGTGTTAGGTTTATTTTCGTTACGTAATTTCTCGATTCGATAGCCGCGCTCAAAGACCGCAATAAAAGCTATATCATAGCTTAAGAAAAAAATAGCTATTAATAATAATGAGCAACGTGGTTTTACTGTCAAGCAATTACCTTAGTAGTAAATGTAATTGTACATAATTGTAACTAAAGAGACTAATGTGCGCGAAGTGAGATCTGAAACACTTACGTCGCGGAACTAAAACTAGTGAAGTTTGGGCGGGCGGGACGCAGGGCGGGAAGCTGCCATTAACGTGAGAGCTAATGTACGGGACGTGACTGAAACGTTATGGGGCTGGGGCACACTGAGACATGCCGGAGCACACTGTGACATACCGGAGCACACTGGGACATACCTGGGCACACTGGGACATGCCGGGGCACATTGGTGCCGGAGCACACTGGGGACATGCCGGAGCACACTGTGCTCACTGGGACATACCAGGGCATACTGGGACATGCCGGGGCGCACTGGGACATTCAAGTCCATTGGAACATGAGTATTGAGTAACAATAAAGCTGATTTTAGTGTCACGCTCACCGTCTGCTGAATGTCAGCGCTGATGGCCCAATTTATTATAAGCTTTTAAAAATATAAAGATGTACATTATAACCTCCTCCTTTTTTGGAAGTCGGTTTATAAGGCTCTAAATACGGTAAATTACGGCATCTCCGTAGAGGGAGCGCCTTAATACTGTTGCCAAAAGTGTATACCGTACACTAGCAAGCAACATTTATTTTCATTTTTCTCTCAAAAACAGTGAACAATTAGACATCTTTCTACTACAGCATCAAAGACATCTCAATCTACCGTGACGTGACGTCATACGACGCGGGCGCCGGCGCTGGCATCGCTCCAACCCATGTTTCAAACTGCCACTACAGAGAGTTACACAAAACTCTTTGTAAACATGATCATTATAGCAGGCGCCGTCAGTCACCTGTCAAAATATGTATAGAATATAGATATTGTTGCTAATGGTTTATGGCAGTCGAAAGCTATTAAGCGTCTCCCAGACAGACGCGGGCAGCGGTGGCGGTGGCGGTGGCGGTCAGTTGGATGACTCGAGAGTTCTAGGAACGACACAGACGCACGCGGTGGCGGTGGCAGTACAAACAATGTAATGGTGGCAATACGGTACAAACAATGATGTAGGCTGTATCGCAACAGCACACAATTATTATGAAATGCGTTATTTTCTTTTTTTTTTTTTTTGGTAATCAAACGAACTAATTAGTTTTCACATTTTGCTAAAAAACAATATACTTAACCTAACAGCGCATTTATACTTTTTTAATTCCTCTTATCGCAGTTTCTGATTGGCACGACATAATATAGTAGCAGCAGTAGTTTTTGTTATAAAAAATAACAAATCCCACCAAAAACATGTTTTGTAAAATGTTGCCTCGACGACCACATATTATTAGGTTTGAAAAGATAGGAGATAATATGAGAAATGATATAAGATCTCATGTAAAAATTCATAAACTTATAAATTTTGCCCCCCATCCCCTAAAATCCCCCCCATTTTTCACCAAAAGCACCAACTTCTACAGAGTTTTTAAGACTACGGTTACACGGTCAGTCAGTCAGTCTGAGACTGCGCGACGTCAGAACGATGCCTGAAATGTACCGTGTAATAAAATCGGTCAAGTGCGAGTCGGACTCGCGCACGTAGGGTTCCGTACCAATATAGAGCAAAAATAGACCAAAAATTGGCTTCTTTGTATGGCAGCCCGTCTTATTTTTTTTATTTTAATATCAATATTAATTTTTAAAGTAGACATTTAATTATTAAGGTCCTTGTGAAAATATCAAGTGCTTAACTGTTGCCATTATTGATATCAAACAAAAAAGGCCAAAAAATCACTTTTGTTGTATGGGAGCCCTCCTTAAATATTAATTTTATCTTGTTTCTAGTATTTGTTGTTATAGCGGCAACAGATATACTAGTACACAATTTGTGAACATTTCAGAAGTCTAGCTATAGCGGTTCTTGAGATACAGCCTGGAGACACACAGACGGACGAAGGGACGGACGGACAGACGGACAGACATTGAAGTCTCAGTAATAGAATCCCGTTTTTAACCTTTGGGTACGGAACCCTAAAAATGATCAGTCCGTCAATCAACGGCCGGTTAGAGTCCAGGTGATCAGCACACTGGTGTATCGTGGTCAGCAGTTGGCGTACCTCGAAAAGGTCATCGTACTTAGTTCTCGTGCTAATAAAGTGCCAAAAAAGGACATCTCAGGACGATTAACGAAGGGGTGGGAGCTCAGAGTAAGCCCTATACACTGCACTGATTAACTTGTGGAGTACCTCTAAATATTTTTATTTTCCTAGATGTACCTTGAACACAAAAAAATTGTGGAACACTGGGTTAGGCGATCACTCTCCCTTCATTCAGTGAGTCCTGACCAAACTGATGGACTGAACTGACGCCAGACTGACCGTGTAATCGTAGTCTTACAACATCATGCCTGAACTTCGGTGCTGGTGACGTCCAGCGACGTGACGCGGTGACTTCAGTCGCCTGTAGTCAGCTGCCGGCCCAGTCGTGTCGCTGAGTCTCGCGTGTTGTCAAAACTTCGTTGACGAGTGCACGATGAACTATGAAAGTGTTGTGTTGTGTAGTTTAACTTGAAGTGTATAGGATTGTTCTTCCAACACCGAACAAAAATTGGTATGTATTTTTGTTACAAAATTGAAACATAAATATTATATAGGTATATAATTTTTTCTGGGATAGTGTAAAGTATCCTAATCCTTTCATGGGCGTAAAGTTTCCCTATTCCAAATTTCAGCAAAATCAGTTCAGCGGTTTGGGCGTCAAGATGTAACAGACAGACAGACACTTTTACACGTATAATAATAATATTATCTATTAGTAAGTGCTATGGATATTTAAATTAACATTTTTTAAATAAATGTAAATAAAATATTTTTGAAAATCCTATTTTTTCTGTTTTCCTAGTAGTACATATTTTATGTTATTATAAAGTGTCAGTTGTCACTATGAAAGTGTTGTATGTTCAACGCGAAGTGTGGATTATGTCAATTTGCCTTGGTATGTATTATTATTACAGACTAGCTGTCCCGGTGAATTTTTAAATCCTTCTCTGGGCTTCTACGAATATTTTAAGACTAAAATCAGCCCAATCCGTTCAGCCGTTTTCGAGTTTTAGCGCGACTAACACATTTGAAAATCCATTTTTATATATGTATGAAGATAAAAATATAAATTCAGAATTTCTGTTATCTTTTGTAATGAATTTTTGCTCGTAACCGTTGACGACCGGCGCGGGCGGGTCGCCAAATATCATTTTTATCGAAATTGAGTCGCCTTGATTTTTATTTTTATTGATTTACACATACAAATTCATGGAGCATTTTAAAGTACAGTCCCCGCTAAGTTCTACTACTGGGTCTGTCGTGCGGGGGGAGGTGCCTGTGCTTATGTTTACTGCTAAAGAAGTCGAAGGTGTAATTAAGCGCATGAGCAGGGGCAAGTCTCCCGGTCACGACGGACTCAGTATTGAGCACTTAAAATACGCAGGTCCACACCTACCGAGAGTTTTAGCACTACTTTTTAACATTAAACACGCATATCAGCCCATGGACCTGATGAAAACTATTATAGATCCCATTATCAAGAACCGAGTAGGTGATATCTCGGACAAATCTAATTACCGTCCGATATCGCTTGCTACTGTAGTGGCCAAAGTGTTGGACAGTTTGTTTGACTCCCATCTGCGAAAATATTTGAAAGTACATGATGGGCAGTTTGGATTCAGACCTAGACTGTCCACCGAAAGTGCTTTCCTGAGTCTCAAGCATACTGTCCAATACTATACAAGCCGTAAGACACCGGTGTACGCATGCTTTCTGGATCTTTCAAAGTCATTAATTGACCTCGTTTCTTATGATGTGCTTTGGAAGAAAATGGAGAGCATGGGTATACCGGTGGATATTATAAATATATTTCGTTTCTGGTATGCGAATCAGACGAATCACGTAAAATGGGCCAATAAACTCTTCAGGGCGTACAGGTTGAATTGCGGTGTGAGACAGGGGGGCTTATCGTCTCCAAAACTATTCAATCTGTACGAAAATGATCTCATAGTGGAGCTCAGCAATATGCGTGTCGGATGCAAGGTTGGTGGTGTTAGCGTTAACAACATTAGCTACGCGGATGACATGGTATTGCTGAGCCCCACTGCGAGAGGAATTCGGGAGATGTTGAAGGTTTGCGAGAGATACGCTGATTCGCATGCCATTAAGTATAACGTAAATAAAAGTGAAATTATGATCTTTAAGGCCGCCGGTAAAAATCCCGAAATCATACCTCCAATATGCCTCGGCGGAAAGGAGCTGAACAGAGTGTTCCATTTTAAATATCTCGGCCATATACTTACCGACGACCTTAAAGATGATCTAGATATTGCTTTGGCGGTTCGAGGTAATATGCTGGCCCGCAGGTTCGCACGTTGTACGGATGAAGTTAAGATCACACTCTTTAAAGCGTTCTGTCAGAATCTGTACACGGGCGGCTTGTAGATCAGCTATACCAAAGTATCCCTAAGCACCCTTCGCATCCAATATAATAATATCTTCAGGATGATGCTGAAACTTCCCCGATTTTGTAGTGCATCTGAGATGTTTGCGCAAGCAAGAACGGATGACTTCCGGACACTCATTCGCAAAAAAGCTGCATCTATAATTAATCGAGTAAGGGGAAGTGACAACAGCATCCTGAGGATTGTGGCAGATGATCCGCATGCACCCATATTGAAGAACTACGTGCGGATAATGAATGAATTCGAGAGCAGATCTCTAGGACACAATATCCGCACTTGGTTCTAATTATTGGGTGCATGACTTACCTTTTAGTGTTAAGTTTTTATTTTTAGTCGTTTTTTTTTTTATTTAATTTATTTTAGGTCGCTCAAACAACACGGTCATTAGCGACCACTTTAGGCTTACATATTATAATATTATTAAGTAAGATTAATATAAGAGTAGTAGTGGTTAGTTTTTTGTCTGTCTGTCTGTCTGTCTGTCTGTCTGTATGTCTGTATGTTTGTTCCACTATCACACGAATACTACTGATCCGATTTGCATACGGTTTTCGCAAATATATTTGTCTTCTTCTAACTCAACATCTGGCAAAACAACGTTGCCAGGACAGCTAGTATATAAATATATGTACTTACTTTAATAGTCATAGTTGTGTCGCTACATAGTATACCAGCCGTAATTAGTTGGCCGGTGTCGCGTCACGTCGCCGCGTCGCCGGCTGCCACACTAATTACTTTAAACGCAATTAACTGCCACACTAGAGTCTAGAGTTTTACAACTCGACCTTGTCCAGGGGACTGATTCTCTAGCCTCGAATGTAGTTTGCCTGGTCGTTTCACTCATGCTTGACAACGAAATCGTTTTGAGACACAAACGATCGAATCGGAATGCCATGTCCTACTCTAACAACGACATTTCACGTTTGTTAGAGTAGGACGCGGCATTGTGATTCGTTCATTTGAGTCTCAAAACGGTTTTGTGGTACGGCCCCTAAGACGGAATATTGTGTGTGCAAGTAAGCAAGTAAGAAGAAGATTAAAGCATGTTCCTCGAGCTCTCTGAGATCATATCTGCATCCTGTCCTGTCAAATCCTGCTGAATTTCCGTGGTCGGTTACCACTGTTGAACTTGGCGACAGAGGATATTCACTGGTGGTATTCGAGGTATAAAAATCGGACCCCTAGGTGACATTTTGTGTCGCGACTCGCGACATAATTGTTTTTTATTACATTTCAATTACAAATACTTTAGTTCGTTTAAACCAGAGTACAGACTAATCTGATTAAGAAGAAAAGTACATCTAAGGCTAATGTAAAATATTTGAAAAAATAGAAACTTAAAAGGTTTTTTGCAAGAATGAAGTAACTTCATAATAAACGACACAATAATATTATATTAAGGTTTAGAACAGAAGTAGTAGAAGTGATACCTTCAAAATAATATTTTTCGAAATTATATTTCAATGTCTTGTGACATTAAATCTATAATCTTAAAGGCCCAATTTCACCAACGTCTGTTAGTGTTAACAGCTTGTTAAAATGTCATAATAATATTACCTTCTCTTTCATTCTTACGAAAAACGAAAGAGGTAAACTTTAAATTAAAAAATCAAAAGGCAATGCTTTAGTGTTGTATGTAAATTGTAAAGTAAACCCCTTTTAGTGCAAACAGTATACAGGGCACAGACGTCGAGGTGTGATGTGTACTTTCGGCTCCATTAGATCCCGCCCTGGGGCAGCGCTGGGCGGGCGGAGTGCACATACAATATTGACTGTGCTGAAAGTTTGTTTCAGCTAACGAAACATTGTTGAAATACAGCACTACATGGCTCTTTTGGCACTCTACTCTTATAAAAATCAATGCCGCCATATTGTAATGTGTCCCCAGGGCGAAAGCTTTAGAATCATTTCCTTGGAATAGTTATACTCGGATGATATTGACAAATAAAAAAAAGCCTTTATTGAAAGTAGTAAAAAAACACAGGTCGTGAGAGTGATATGTAGCAATGTGTCGCTAGTGATTACACCTTACAATGCCACGCACTAAAGCATTCTTACAAAATACTAATTTAGATGTCTTAGGCCCACTTGCGCCAATCTGGGTTAAAGTTAACTCTGAGTTAAACATCATGTCATCTCTATCACTGACTTGGTGAGTGACAGATATGACATGATGTTTAACTCAGAGTTAACTTTAACCCAGATTGGCGCAAGTGGGCCTTACAGAATAATAAGGCTTACTGTTAATTAATAGTTTTATATTATTACTTTAAAGTTTAATGATGGCAGAAAACGTATGCAGCTTAAATTATATTATTTTGTCATTTTTTTTATTAAAATAATATTATTTTTCATTGAATATCAGCTCTTACGAACGAAACAGCCATAGTATTGTGGTGGATTTAATTATAAAATTATTTTAATTTAATTAATTAATTTATATTAAATTAATTAAGCTCTTCAATAAAATAAGTAAAAAAGAAAAGAAAAATTTATTGGAGAGTAAAGTTAAGTTAATTATTATTAAATGTACAGTTTAGTTACTTACTTATTAAATGTGAATGCAATAATCGCACTCATCTATTTTTCTCTAATAATTTAAACGCTTACTTTCCAGTATCAATTATTCTAGGTTCAGTAAGTAATCTCCTCTGTAAGTACTGTCTACAGATTGCGTCGTAAGCCCTCACTGTAATGTTCTCCCCGGTATTACAGGATCGCAGACTCAGCGACACTAGATGGATCACTTAGTGCCGCTAGCTTCACATTTATATCGACAGTATATCCTACTGGAATTAGAGAATGTTCGTGGAGTTTAGAAAAAAATACGCGTGGCGCTATCGCATAGCATTTTTTATCAACAGCAATAATAATCCGCATACGTCTAATCGCACAACACCGTACCGAAGTCAGCCGGCCTAGCGCCAACGAGATATCTCTCTCTACATGTTTCTCGATGTTTGTTAGTTTGTATCTTCATCTCTATTGACCCTAGCATGACAAACATTTTTTCTCGCGTAGATCTATCATCGAAATAACACATTTGTATAGAGTTTTGTCGAGATAATGTAGAGATTTTGACACTATGAGAAGAGTAGTTTTTAATTATCTCGAGAGTGAGATATCTCGTTGGCGTATGCTAGGCCGGCTGGTAACATCGCACCGGCCGTCGGTGCGGCGAGCAGCCCGAGTACTTGTACTATTATATTATTCTATTCTGTGGCCCGAGCCACAACGAGCCGAAGTTTGCCGAACTGAAACGACGTTAGACGAATATGTTAGGTGGCTTTCGTTACGGAATTGCTTTATTCGGTCGACACGTACAAAGACCGAATAAATAAAAGATAATTAAGCAATAGCTTAAAAATGTACGATTCCACGGGTTTTTTTAATTGCACGGACTTTCTTTTTATTACTAGGCCTTCGTTTTTAGGCTGATTTGTTAGGTATATATAGTAAAGTGTAGTCGGTATAGACAGGTGCAACTGATCCGAGGTACTTTGATGTTTTATTATGTTTATATGCGAGTACGCGCAGCTGCCGGACGCCGACGGACAGACGGACGGGCGGACGGCGGTGGGTGGTCATAAAATATTTCCGAAAAATAAATTCTCATTATATTTATAGCGTCTATTAATACTGCCGTGCGACGCTCTGGCCCACGCGGTCACAGTCAGTGTTTGTGAGAATTTTCAACAATAGCATCATCCAAGGATTTCCTAGTTCTAACAGAGAATATAATACTACTAGTTACATTTCTATTCAATTCCCAGTAACGAACGAAATATTCGTATTTTTGTAATAACTATGGCTTTTTGTGTACGTGACTTACGATGAATGTGTTAGAAAATTGAACTATGCTTAAAAACCGGCCAAGTGCGTCGGACTCGCGCACGAAGGGTTCCGTACCGTTCTAGAGCAAAAATAGACTAAAAATTGAGTTTTTTTTGTATGGTATTAAGGGGGACAGACAGACAGACGGACAGACAACGAAGTCTTAGTAATAGGGACCCGTTTTTACCCTTTGGGTACGGAACCCTAAAAAGATGAATCTAGTCGTGAAATTTCCATTTTTAACATAAATTACTTACTACGTTTTGTGATTTGATGGATCATAGGTACCTACTGAGATTGACAATGTGAAAAACATTTTAATAATATTCATTTTATTGGGACGAAAACAGTCTTTGGATATAATATTTTTATCCTACTACAAAATATCCGTTTTTTTTTCTTATTTATTAGGCTTGTGTCGAATCCGACAATGCCAGCCTCATAAAATACATCAAAGTTATAAACTTCATTACTAACAATTTGCAAAAAGATACTAATTAGCTCTACACTTAATAAAATTTAAATACAAAGTCACTAGCCCCCAGCAAACAGGATCTTTCGGCTGAGCGAGAATAGCGCTCACACAACCGAGCTGTGTCAGCGCTACCCCCGCATCAGCCTCAAACCTGCGCCTCTCTGACTCCACCCGGGCACACTCCACCATAGCATGGTAAAGATCTTCCCGCAAAATATCCGTTTGTGTGTGCATCTTCATGTAATTTGTATAGCTGTAAGACTGGGTCTTGAGTCTTCAGACTATTATGTCTCAAATGAGTGATACTAAACTGTATTCTCACGGGCAAGTCATTGTTATGATACCACAGAGTAATTCTAACTGCTACTGCTCTGAAATAATATTTGAACTTATTTCGAGAACAATTTTACCTCTATTGAACGACTCTAAAAAGAGGTGGCTATTTAAATCTCCCGTTCAGTAATCAATGCACTTCTCCGATTTAAGCAAATGCCCCAGTTGCCGCTAATGCATTAGCTCCCCCTCCCCCCCTCCTTACTCACTCCCCCCTCCCCCTCTCCCCCCTGCCAGCTCCGATTAAACCGAAATAACTGGATATTTGTGGCGACAAGTCGATACACAACAACGGTTTTATTCAATTGTATACTGTCGTCTAAAACTGAGGAAATAGACCTCTCATGAAACTAGGCGAAACCCTCCATTCCAGCTATCCCCTATATATTATATAATATATATAAATAGATTATATATCTATATATATAAAACTCAAAGGTGACTGACTGACATGGTGATCTATCAACGCACAGCCCAAACCACTGGACGGATCGGGCTGAAATTCGACATGCAGGTAGATGTTATGACGTAGGCATCCGCTAAGAAAGGATTTTGATAAATTCTCACCCCAATGGGTTCAAATAGGGGATGAAAGTTTGTATATAATAATACTTCTTAACGCGAGCGAAGCCGTGGGCAAAAGCTCGTATAATATAATATTATATCTGTGGACCCCGTGTTGTAAAACCATTTTGAAATTTACGCCTACCGGCAAAATAATGCAATGTAGCCGTGAAAGTCGTGAAATTATTTCCACTTTTAAATCATTAATTTGAAGAACGTCATTTTTTAACCCTAAATAATTTTTGTTGCGGCCCGCGACATCAAGACCAAAACATGTTTGTGGCCCGTATGAAAAAAAGGTTGGGGACCACTGCTCTATTCAGATTGTAAAAGTCAATCCTTGGATGAATAATAATATAATATCCATTTGAGATATGAATGCCTGAGTGGCTTTCCCTTTAAACTGTATGCAGTGTGGGCATTCATAATTAAAAATGTTTGTACGGAAAATTTCTGATAGACATGAAAATAATATTATATTGTGGAACATCTGCAGCTGTTGTATGGTGCTAATCCGTTGCGAAATACGTAATCATCTTGCCGGATTGGGCAAAGGGGCATATTGTAATATTGAAATTCTTGCCAACGCGGGTAATATGCGGAGTGCCATAATATCCATGTAAGTCAACAAATGTAAGTAACAATAGTCCACATTTGCAAATGCGGACTATTAATGTTGCTTTTTATGACACTACATGGTGTCCTTTAATTTGACTTTGTATCTAAGTACAATAATAATATCCTAATTCCTAGTATAAAGGTTGTTCGGGTGAACACCGTTATCCTTAAAACCATCAAATGAGCCCGTCAAAATGAACAACTTTTTCTATATGAGAACAATGTTGGGAACTCAAAAAAAGCCGTCCTCATACCCATACAAATTGCCCGGATCGGATGTGGCTTTAAGGATAATGGTGTTCAGACTTCACCCTAACAACCTGTATAGTAAATATTATTATAATATAGTGCTAGTGTTTCTTTTTTGGCACGGACATATTGTATTAGTAACCCGTGTCCTTTATTTTGACTCCTACTTTAAAAGTGTCATGACGCCATCTCGGGTAGTCGACCTGAGAAAGTAAAGTCAAATGTGTCATCCTACTCTCCATGTACGGTGGACATGAATTTGGCTGGTCGCAGGACATTCAAGACAATAGCACAAATGTCCCAGATAAAGTAATTACCTATTGTTCATATAAAATTATTGTGATTTAATTAAAATATTCACTTATTTTATGTTAATTTGTGTCCCAGTGTTTTCATGAAACTATGGAATAAATTAATTATGAATTCTTGTTGGTGCATAGTAGACACATGAATATGCATGCTTCAGGTCTGCACTGTTAGAGTTATGATGTCAGCAAACCACCTGGGTCTGTCCGTTTCGAAAATCGATCCAAGTGAAGTCAACAGGTGAACAAAAGCCCCTAGAGACAACAATATTATTCGATTGGGTGATAGTTACTTGTGGGTCACGATTACTAGGAGGTGCGATACGATGAATTTTTAAAAGAGGCATTGTTTCGTTACGTTGTAACTTGTAAACCGCATGTGTCTGACCCTAAGCGATGGTTTATTTCGTGATTTTTTTTACTGACTTGTTGCAGGTCACCATAGAAGCTGATAGATAAGATCAGACTGTTTATTGTAGTTCCAAAAGATGATGAAATTGACCTGCATATTATTCCCCTTTTTACATGGGGTCTCCCCGTAGGATAGATCCTGAGTGGAGTACCATGGGGTTTTAGTGAGCACTTAGACATAGTTTCGGGCACGATCTACCCAGTACCCACTGCAATGAGGCCGATTACACCGGATTGTCTCCCTGTATTTGGGGCTTTAGCAACAGCGTTTTTAGTATTAAGTCTATGGTACCCGGCAGTACCCACTGAAAACCAGCGTTGCCAATCCGTTCGCAACATTGCTGAGTGGGGACCAATTTGGTATTCGGTATATTTGTATTCATTTTGGTAATAATTAAGTTTTTTATAGTCCTGATTGTAAAATGTAATAATGCCAAATAAACTTTTCTTTCTTTCAAATCCGGGCAGGCTTATCGTAAATTCAGGGGGTACGTAATTCTGATACAATCATAGATTAGAATATATCAGTCTGTAATCTGTATTACCATTTAAATGGAATAAAAATTGTCTGTAATGAGCGTACTAAATATTTATTTATGCGTCCGGCTGGCGTCGCTCCAGCTATACTTCTGGTAATACTCTCACTTCGGATGTATCGATCAGCTGCCAGTTGCGATACGGCTCGCACTTGACCGCCAAATTATATAGACGCAGAATGATTTAACAGATGCCCGCAGATGCAAGAAAAGTTGCAGCCATGTAACAGACATTTGACAGCAGTTGTTACACTTTAAACGACCTTGCTGTCTTCGCTACGGCTCTGCCTGTCAGAAATACATTCGAAAATTACCAAAAAATTTTAAGGTATCATAATTTATTATGCAATATCTGCTGCCAAACTCCTGTTACAAAGCTGTCGCAAGTACCTAATCACGCTGCCGATTCTGGAAAACTCTTCAGCCGATTTTGAATGCATACAAAGAAAAATATTTGTATTTAATATTCAAATTCATTCGGTCAGAATATAAGTTTTTGCACTTGTAGCTAATTAATTGACACATTCCTAATTCCGTTAATAATAATTGACACGAATTAGGGTCAGGTCACAAACATGATCACAAACAGGCCACAGAACGCAAATTGTGGAAAGCGATGCGACAAGAATTTTCCACTAAAATTTTGCGCCCCGACATCGCATCGCATTTTCTGTGCGATGTTGTTTTTGTGATACGACGTCGCAACGCAGTGTTGTGGCCTGGCCCTTATGCTCGAGCCAAGCTTAGTAGACCAAATCCTTAAGGCTCTCAGTTCAAGCTCGATTTGGTGATAGTCTTAAAGCCTGTAGAATCCTCGTAGAAAAATATAACAGTATGTAATAAGCGTCCGCAGGCAGGTGTACCGTGTAATATTGGGGCATTTATTTTCATTGAGATTGACACGGGTCCAAGCAGCGAACGTTCTATATGAGATATTTGAAATATGTGTCGTACATTCATATTCTTTTGTAGCGCGTTCATTCGAGGCTTAACTAAATAGCGAACAAATTGTTCTAATCCATCAACCCAAGGTCTGCGAAAATACGTACTAATATTAAACTTGTTACTATTTGCACACTATGAATGTAGTAGAATTATATAGGGTGTCACAAAAATAAAAGATAATACTTTAGGGTGTGTATGTATTCCTTGTAGAGAGTTCAATGTGAAAGTAGCTGTGCTGAAAAACCAATTTTTTTTTGTGATTTGTATGGGCAAGCGCCCCAGCGTCACAATTAAGTTTCCCCATACAAAAGTTTAAAAAAAAGTTACTCTTTCAAGCGCTGCTACTTTCACAGTGAAATCTCTACAAGGAGCACATACACACATCCTAAAGTATTATCACTTAGTTTTTTTACACCTTGTATGTGGAGTATGAAATACTTACACCTTATTGTACCATATTCCTTGCAAATAAATGATTGATTGATTGCCAGAGTACTGACTAATGAGTAAGTATAAGTATAGTTACTCTGAAGAAAGATGTGAAACAACTTTGGCTCTGAGCTCTGATATAAGTGTTCTTTACCTCTTTCTTACTTTTCTTCTTGCTTCTACTTGCCCAGAAATCGGGATTTCTTCTGCCTGCTGCATTATAATATTATGATAATATGTGTGTATACAGTACACACATAATATTATTGTGTGTACTAGTATTTCTTAGACAAAAGATTGCTGAAATCCAAAACGTCCGGGAAAATTGAAAGCGCTAAAAATTTTACTCCGAGCAATATATTATAGTTGAAAATTCTAGTCGCGTCCAATATCAAGTAAACAAACCCATACATTTTTGATTTCTAGTTCTATTTTATAGACGCAGGGTTTATAGGGTGTAACAAAAATAAGTGAAAATATTTTAGGGTGTGTACGTGTTCCTTGTAGAGAGTTCACTGTGAAAGTAGCAGCGCTGAAAGACGATTTTTTTTTACTTTTGTTTGGGCAAGGGCCCGAGTGTCACGAGTTTCCCCATACAAAAGTGAAAAATTTTTTTGGTCTTTCAGCGCTGCTACTTTCACAGTGAACTCTCTGTGAGGAACACGTATACACCCTAAAGTATTATCACTAATTTTTGTTACACCCTGTATATTTTTTTTTCATCTTTTCGCCATCGTCCCACGCGAAAAACATACCATCCTCATCACCTTGATGAGTGGCAGTCTTCCACAGTGCGATTTTCGCGTAACTTTCTGCCGCGCACTGTAAAACTCTGGAACGAACTGTCACCAGCAGTATTTCCGGACCTATATGACCTGCAAACCTTCAAGAAAAGAGCGTATTCCCTCTTAAAAAGCCGGCAACGCACCTGCAGCTCTTCGGATGTTGCGAGTGTCCATGGGCGACGGTAGTTGCTTACCATCAGGTGACCCGTTTGCTCGTTTGCCCCCTTATTTAATAAAAAAAAAAAATTTTGATGTTCTAAAACCGAGCGATTCTAGCTCTCATAGTCTCACCACAGTCTCACGCTTGTGTCTTGTGTGGTAGGTACACAGTGTCGAATGACGATGGCACGTTGGCGGTCGCCGGTCACCACACCGCTCGTGTCACGCGCCATTCTATGTTAGCATGACAATACCGCAGCCGCTGCCTGCGATGTAATACCGATGCCATGGTACATTTATTTTAAAGCCCAATTATCATAACACAGACGTGGCCATTAAACTTTTCTGACGTAAAACAAAAGAGAGATAGAGCAGAGCTCTGAAGTAAAACTAACGTAGTAATTATTACAGTATGTATGTATATTATTAATATTATCTTTGATTTTACGTCGAGAAGTCTGAATTCATCGAAGTGCAATTCGATTTTTTTTAGTTTTCTAAGTTACCATTTTTAGGGTTCCGTATCCAAAGGGTATAGATTAATAAGACCTCACTGTCTGTCAATCTATAATTTTTTGCCTATTTTTGCTATATAACGGAACCCTTCGTACGCGTCCGACTCGCACTCGGCCGACATTTCCTTGTTTCTTAATATATGCAAACAAGTCATACAGAGAGTAATATTTATGCATGTGAAGACATCCCTAATGCCTCGTATTGCAGCGCTACGCGACGCGAGGCGGCGCAGAGGTAATCTCGGCAAAACTCATCAGCAGTTACTCAACTCGTTAAAGTTTGAGTAAGAAAGGATTAGTACGTGAACTAGGGAGTGTACTGTTATGCTAGATTTACGTTAATATGTTGCCCGCGAGCTCGTTCATATTTTTTTTATGAATTAAGCGGGTAAACGAGCAAACGGGTCACCTGATGGAAAGCAAATTCCGTCGCCCATGGACACTCGCAGCATCAAAAGAGCTGTAGATGCGTTGCCGGCCTTTTAAGAGGGAATAGGGTAATAGGGGAGGGTAGGGATGGAAAGGGAAGGGAATAGGGGAGGTAGCGAGGGAATAGGGTAGGGGATTGGGCCTCCGGTAAACTCACTCACTCGGCGAAACACAGCGCAAGCGCTGTTTCACGCCGGTTTTCTGTGAGGACGTGGTATTTCTCCGGTCAAGCCGGCCCATTTGTGCCGAAGCATGGCTTTCCCACGTCAAAGTGGCCAGTTTCGTTTAGCGTCAGGAATACTTTGATAGAGTAATAAAAATTTACAAAATCCATACTATTATTATAATATCTGTCTACAAAGATCTCTTGCCTTTTTGGCCACATAGCCCGTCGGGAGCTTAATAATTTTAAGAGTCGCTGGACGCTGGAGAGCTGGACCATTGGCAAAAAGAGGCAGACTTCTGACAACATCAAAATATCTTACAAAGTCAAATATAGATTTTTAAACCCAACCAGCCAGAGTTATACATTATACAGGCAGAGTGACACGATAGACAGATGCGATTGTCAAGGCTGCTGCACGTTCCAGGAGACACTTCATCAGACCAAAAACATAGACAAGTGGAGAGCGCTATCCCGGGAATCAAATATTGGCGGTCACTGGTCACGTCCCTCAGACATGAGGATACGACTAGGAAAAAGAACATAATATTATGTGACGAAGGGCTCAGATGAAATGATACGATATTAGTGCGTCCAGTATTGTCTGAGGTAGGTGTCACTTTATCTAGGACATGCTTTCAAGCTGTATCTACATTCTAGATCTAAACTATATCAGTTGTCGAACTGCATCTCATTAATTTAGTTCAGGTAAGTTATGACGCGTTTAAGCTTCTGCACGGAAAGTTGTGAAAAGCTAAAAATGAAATATGAAAAATTGTCGGGAAACTGAACAGCACTGCTGAAAAAATCCACGTGTAATTTGCCCCAGCAGTCGAGAGGACGCGCTCTCGAGCCGATTAAGAGTGCTGAATATCATGTGTACATCATTATAATAATAATCATCAGCAATTTCATTATTTATCATCATCATCATCATTATTATAATATCAATAAATGGACGATCTCCTGCTACTCGCATCCAACATGGGCCCGCAACTAAACGGAGATCGTCATCCCACCTAGTTGGAGGTCGACCTACACCCCGTTTACCCAGCTGGTCTCCATTCCAGAGTAAGTTTACTCCAGCGATCGTCTGCAGTTCTTCGAGCTACGTGGCCAGCCCAGTTTCACTTCAGCGTACTGATTCTCTGCACTATGTCAGTGACTTTAGTTTTTTTGACGAATTGTTTCATTTCGAAGCTTATACGCCAAAGAAAATCCAAGCATAGCGCGCTCTATAGCACGCTGAGCCACGGAAAACTTGCGGGCTAGCCCTGCAGTAAAAGGCCAGGTTCAATGGAGGCAAGGCAATTAATGATTACTTAACTTGAATTTAAACAAGATTTTGACATAAAATCCATGTAAATTATTTTCTGTTCAAGTATATAAATAAAAAATATTTTTCTAAACTTAACTTCATCTTGAATGACCCCGTCTAAGCAACGATATCAAAATACATTGCATTTTATATTTAAACATCTAATCCTAGGAAGGAACAGATAGCGAAGAAGAATTTATACCATTTTATACTTACCATATTGCTTAAAAACAATTAGGTACTAATTTTAAGTAGCATTAATAACCGTCCAAGTTCTAACATTTAAGGATGCTGGATGTAATATTAAAACATACATTTTATATTATACTAAGTATGTAAATAATTGTAATCCGTACTCCCGGCTCGCTCTCGATGGATTACATGCAATATTAACACTGCTCTTAAAAGATAAATCTTGCAAGTTCATATTTAATTCGGTCCAAAAAAACTTCCATTTCTGCCTCCAGGAATAAGGCAGCCTAAAAAAATATAACAAGCGAGCACTAATCTTCAATTATAATCAAATTAATATTATTATTTTGAATTCAGAATCTAATTAATATACTCAAAGGTGACTGACTGACATAGTGATCTATCAACGCACAGCCCTGAGGCACAGCCCAAACCACTGGACAGATCGGGCTGAAATTACCGTGGGAGAGCCATGCTTCGGCACGAATGGGCCGGCTCGACCGGAGAAATACCACGGGGTCACAGAAAACCGGCGTGAAACAGCGCTTGCTTTGTGTTTCGCCGTGTGAGTGAGTTTACCGGAGGCCCAATCCCCTACCCTTTTCCCTTCCCTACCCTCCCTTATTTCCTTCCCTACCCTCCTCTATTCCCTTGCCTACCCTCCCCTACCCTATTACCTCGTAAAAGGCTGGCAACGCACCTGCAGCTCTTCTGATGCTGCGAGTGTCCATTAACGACGGAAGTTGCTTTCTATCAGGTGATCCGTTTGCTCGTTTGCCTCCTTTTTTCATAAAAAAAATTGGCATACATTTAGATGTTATGACGTAGGCATCCGGTAAGAAAGGATTTTGATCAATTAAATTTTTTATTTACAAAAATGTATTTTATTTGTCATCCATCTATCTAAAATTAATATCAAGAGAAAAATGAACACAACAGCAAAGATGCTGGCAAATAAGAGAGGAAAACTAATTAAAGTTTTGTTGTTTCAGACAATTCCGCGTCAGGCCAACGAAAACACACGGCGGTGAGTTTATGTAAATACCCATACTTATATCTTTATATTAATACCCGAGCGAAAAACTTTGGATCCCATTTAGACGAAAAATGGGGAAACGTAGGTGAATGAAATTTTGCATAGTTATAGTTTTGAAATTATGCTTTTAACATATTTTTTTAACAAATAAAACATTACACACACTACAATACGCACACTCAAGAAAATGACAAATTTTTGAGTGACAAACCTATACATACACCGTTCCTAAGGGTTGTCATTTGTATGACAAGAAATTCTGCCCGGCAGAAATTCTGCGGCTCACGACTCACAAATTACGCTCGTTTGGCTTCGCCCTTAATCTGCCGAATTGAAACGACGTTAGACGGCTGTCCGAGCAAAGCCGCACGTGGGGTGTCTTAGGTTTTTTTCGTTACGGAATTTCTTGATTCGGTCGACGCACTCAAAGCCCACGATAAAACAATATACTGAACGGCTCAAGACGATACTGTTATGATCTTTTTCCGACCTTATATATTGTGTGCTGTGACCTGAATGGGGTTATGTGTAATTTTGTATGAATTATATTGCAAGAGTTGCAAATTGCAATAAAATTTACATTGTAAGTGATAAGGCTACGCAGGTGCTATGCGGGTGCTACGAGAACTCCATTGCTACGACAGTGCTACGGTGCGGCGCGGCGCTAATTCATAGTCCATACTAATATTAAAAATGCGAAAGTGTTTCCGTCTGTCTGTCTGTTACCTCTTCACGCCCAAACCACTGAACCGATTTTGCTGAAATTTGGTATCTAGAGATACTTTGAGTCCCAGGAAAGGACATAGGATACTTTTTATCCTGGAAAAATATACGGTTCCCGATAGACGAATTTTAGTGCAATAGTGTTGCGGGTGTCGTTGAATAATAATATTATTATAATATTATTGTATATAATGGACACAATACCGCGACCGCGGTCGAACAAACAGCGTAACGTAAATATATTGAGTGAGAACGTTTTCATCCACTGATCAAACACGCCGCCTAGTGTCCACACTACCTGTTTATTGTGATGACCGAACGTGTGAGAGGTATTAAGGGCCGGTTCTTCCAAATTCACGTTTCTAGAATGAGTTTTTTTGATAGAAAGCGTCATTCAAAAAAACTGAAAAATATATACATGTTTAGATGCATCTTTTAACTAGTGCTTTCATTGGATAGAAACACAATACAGATAATTTGGCTCGATAAAAAAAAATTCCGAAACAACATCGATTTTAAAAGCATTTTGAGTTTTATAGGACTTACAGAGACTCAATCAAAAAATAATTTGGACAGTTCGATAGCTATTAAAATTTAATAGGGAAATCATTGGATAGATGTTTAGTTATAATATTTGTATCTAAGTAAAACGGGTTTTTCTCCTATTTCGCCCTATCATGGACGCGGCGAGCGTCGTAACCGCCACCGTACAAGGCGCGCTGATACGAATGTTATTTTAATGATATTTAGGTCGATATTCGCACTGACAGAAATCGACCTGCTAATTTACGAAGAACGGGCCCTTAAGCAGACCTCCATGGTCTAGCGGTTAAGAGTCTCTTGACTCGAAGGTTGGGCTCGATTTCTATGTTGGATTTTTTAAATATTAATATATTGTTAATATTATAATAATATTATCAAATATTATTATTAGCCGTTTGTGTCCCACTGCTGGGCAAAGGCCTCCCCTCTTTCCTTCCACATTTCTCTATCATTTGCTGTGTTTGGCCACTCTTTATCAACCTTTATTGATATTATCTATGTATAACAAAAAATAAACTGCCTAATTAAATTATTGTTTAATGTTTATTGTGGCTGATCAACTTACCGTGTACAGTGTGAGAGGTACAGACCTCTGTGGTCTAGTGGTTTAGAGTCTCATAACTGGAAACGTGGTTTCGATCCTCATACGAGAAAAATGTTGCTTACAAGTTTGGCTAGGACAATACAGGCCTTTGTCTGACATGAAAGATGATCCGTGCGTTGGTTGTTGGTATTTAAAATGGTGGCCCTGCGCCTGGTATCCAGTTATATCTGTCATTCGTCTTTGTGGGTTGAAAAAGTAAACGAAGAAAGAGTTGTGTACGTTCCTTCGTAGGTTTCGGTTCCCGGCCGATGCAATCTTTCGACGCAGAAGAAGGTAATGTTCCCACTCCTCCGCGAGTAGCGTTGATGAGGGGTTTTAGTCGATAAACCTCCGTCGCACTGAGTTGTAGGGAGTTTGGCATACTCCTGCCCCTTCCCCCTCCTCAAAACGAAAGGTTCTCAGTTCGACTGATTATAACTAAACCGGCCACTGTCACTGAAACCGGCTTCGACTATTGCAGTTGGGATACTTTGTTTTTGATCAAAAATATTATTGCATTTTGATATAAACAATCTGGATCGATGAGGAACGCTTCCAGCTGCATTAAAGCATTAATACTACAGTATCTGTCTGTCTGTTCCGTCTTTTCGCTTAAACTGCTAAACCAGTTTAGATAGGCAGTTTGAGTCCCGTGGTACTTTTTAACCCGAAAGGAGTACATTTTTCTCGCGATAAATTTCTACGCAAATTCGGGCGTCTAGTACCATTGAAGAAATTGATTCATAGGCAGTTGACGGACCTACGTTAATTGGTTGAATTATGTCAATACAATGATACCTGTGGGCTGTCGGATCACTGATGAGTTTGACATAATGCGACCAAATTACATAGGTCCGCCATCTGCCTATGAATCAACTTCTCTGATAGTACAAAATAATTAATGGGTAAACATATTTTAGCTGTATTTCACCAAATCAAATAACCTAATTTATGCTTGCCAGGGAAACACGAGTCACGTGTTTCCGAATTCGAATAGCGCTATGTCGCGACACCTCGCCAGGCACCGGCGGCAGGAAATGAACCGAGTGTCACACACAGTTCCCCCTTCATTGCCCTCCCCTCTACACCACTGTCGGTTTGCGCAGGGTGTTTACTTTACCACAACATAACTGGCAGTTTGTGGTGTAGGATGGTGGAAAGGTCATGGATTACATGTCATACAATACAATTAATATGGTACTGTAGATAATTATTATTGTACACCGTGAGTTTGGACTTATGAAACATCCATACTAATATTATTATGAATGCGCAAGTGTATCTGTCTGTCCGTCTATTTATCTGTATGTATTTCTATTACCTCTTCATGCCCAAACGGCTGAACCGCTTTTGCTCAGTATAGAGATACTTTGAGTCCCGGGAAAGGACATAGGAGTTCTATCCTGCAAAAGTGTACGATTCCAGCGTTTTAAACGAACTTCTTCTACTAAATATGTGTTTGTAAGTTAGGCCCGAATTAATAAACGACTCTCATTCTCCTGCATAAAAAACAATTGCCATACGCTCTCAGCGTCTTAAGATGATGTTCAATTGTTAGTTTGATATCCAACATGTAACGCTCATGTTTAACCACACTCAACAAAAAGCTTCTCAAGCAACAGTTGGACAACTGTTGTGTTTGTTGATTGTTGATTTTCGTTTACTCAATTGTTAAGGTGCCTCTTCACAATGGACCATGCTGGTCCACTTCAAGCCGTCGCCATTGTGTAGACGAGGTAATAGTGTATGATGACATGACGGACGATGGTACTCTCAAGTTTATTGATTTACTCGTAATCTACATTTAACGATGGCCTACTGCCTATTAAGGCTTTGTGTACTCCTGAGATAGATTAGGCTTCTAGGGTTAAAACCAAAAAAAAAATATTTCACGTGGATTTTCGCTCCAGTACGAATTTCGGATTTGTATTTCGTGTTATCTGTTTGCAGAGGCCGCCATATCCTTCTACTTATATTCGTAGTGTCTACCCCCCCCCCCCCAACCACCTTCCCCGCACCTCCCCCGGACGTGCCTCGGTCGGTCGAACTGGGATTATACTGTAACGCGCAGCACCCTGTATTGTGTGTACTGTGCATACAGTTATTAACGTGACGCTTAGATGCATTTCTAAAGTATGGATTTGACAGATTTGCAACACGTCTCAGGAAATTGAAATCTGTCAATTCAGTACAAATTTAGAAATGCATCCACGCGTCGCGTTGCGTTCTGAATTGACCCTTATGAAAAAAAAATGAAAAAAGGGTGTACCTATTCAAAGACCATACAGCTATGTACTATCAGAGACGTTGATTCCTAGGCAGACGGCGGATCTAAGTAATTTGGTCGAGTTAAGTCAAATCCCACCAAAAACATAAATATAAATGGAGAGCCAAGTTCCATACAAACATTATTCTTGTCTATGGTCTTCGCCGTAAAAAGGATGGAGATCTAAATAAGTGCCAAGTTTAATGGAAAATCGAAATATATGTATGTATAGGAACCAAATAACATTATGAACAAATAATAGAGTCTATTTCTTTGCTTTATTGTATATCTATAACATTTGATGTTATTTAAATAATGTGAGATCTTAAACTAGATTAGATTTGACTTGGCCAGTTTTCATTACATCAGTCATTTCATAAAATTATTAAACATTTTAATTCTGATGAAAACTAGCCAAGGGTAATGATAACGTATGAATACCGTGCATTTTTTTAAATAAAAACTATCCTTAGTCCTTTCTCGTCTTTCAAAGTGATAAATTCAGCTATTTAAGCGTGAAGAGGCGACAAACACAGACAACATACTTTCGCCTTGTTAAGACTTTTTCGCAACAAAAACTATATCCTATGCATCCAATCTCCAAAATGGCACGAGTAATCGTTTACTTAATGGGGACGCCTTATTACGCTCAGGGTCGAGCGTCTGCAGTCTCGCCAGAAGGTTAACTTTAGCTCCTTTGTGATGAGAGTACCGACGAATCTTCTGTCGACTTTCGAGGCGCCGGAGTTCTGGCCGATGGATGTGGTCTATCGGAGGTTCCGGGGGAGACTCTGAAACGAAGCGTCGAGTCACGTCGCCGGCAACAAGTGACAGTGTTAGTTTTTAAGTAAATATATTGTATGTTAGTTTTAAGATATTTATTAATATTATCAATATGTATGTTAGGTTTCAGGTATTTGTTATATGGGTCTCTGATGCCCGAAATAAATGATTTGATTTGATAGTTATTTATATCGTATGTGATTTTAGTGAGATATAAAGATTTATTGATCTCCATATTATCATAATTTAGTAACGAAGTAAGGAAGTAATAATGATGCTGCTTTAATGGCCACCAGTCTTCATTCAAGTTGCAATACATTACCATCGCGTCACCGCACCGGGCTAACTCTTGAAGTTGCCAATGTTTATGGAGCAATTAGTTAATTGACGGCACTCCCCCCGCCTCCCGCCCCCCGCTCGACTATATTAGCTGATTGTTCATTACATAATCAAATTGAAATTTCATTTCTCCATTTCAGATATGAGTATGAGCGTGTAAGGTGACTCGTCTGGAAGCGGGTCCATTAACATGGACGACCAGGAGCGAATCGAGCGTGAGGGGCTCGCGTGCGAGCTGCTCAACAACAGCACCGAGCCTCCTGCAGGTACCGTATAGGTTTCTTTTTTTAGGTTTAGCACAGTTCGTGTGGAAAAAAAAGTTGCTTTTACTGTTGTTGATGTGAAGCCATAGTGTGGACGTCCACAGGACGTATTGCGACTGAGATTTGCAACAGGCGTTCGACAGTAGATATTGCAAATAGTGTCAGACAGACAGCACTTATTGCATGGTCAGCGCCTTTTGCGATATACAAACTACCTGTCGCGGAGATACAAAATAAACAGAAAAGCAACTAATGCGATGTTTGTATGCCACCCAGGGCTGGATTTATATTTTTATGAAGTATAGGCCACTTTAATTTTGCCGCCCCTATGTACGCCTGCTGCCATCCTAGGACGCTGCCACCTGCCGCCCATAGGTCATGACCTATACTGCCTATGCAATAAACATAAATCCAGAGCTGATGCCATCTATCCGTTGACCAGCTCCGATACCCTTTCAAATTGCTCATGAGCCATCAGTGGCTAATATCTGAGTAACTCGCGTATCTTCGGGTTGTTTTCTAAACATGATTAATGCTTATGTTTCAGGTGTATTCTGCCCGGGCACGTTCGACACATGGGCGTGCTGGCCGCATACGCGCGCCGGGGACACCGCCACCGCGCCCTGCCCCGCCTTCGTGCCCGGCTTCAGCCCCGACCGTGAGTTGCCTTCTTGTACCATCAGGAAGTTGATTCATAGGCAGTTGCCGAACCTACGTCATTTGGCCGAGCTACGTCAATTCAATATTAATCGTGATTTGTTGGCTGGGTTTGATATAACGCGACCAAATTACGTTGGTTCACCATCTGCCTATGAATCAACTTATGTGATAGTACCATCAGAGAAGTCGATTTCTAAGGCAGATGACCTACGTTATTTAATTTTGGTCAGTCTTAGTCGTAGTCTGTCGGCTGGACTTGACATAACAGTTAACACCAGCATTATGCAATTAATAATTATGTAGATTATTATAATACTCCTACAGATACCAAAGATCGCTTGGAAGAAATTGCTCAAAAGCAATAAAGCCGCCTTTGCGTTCTTGTGTCTTTGCTAATGTATTAATTTATGTTTGTACAATATTATCTGGAACGCAATAAAGTATATTCTATCTATCTATCTATCTAGATTGTAGGTCTGCCATCTGCCTATCCAATACTATATACTGGACCAAAATAAATGCTACTGGATGCTGATCATAATATTTATATCATATTATACTGAAGTCCTCTACTTTATCAGTGTAAATCAGCTCTAAAGATAGATAGTAATAGATATAAAATCCAGAGGATCTATTACTTTGTGAATTATTTTAGCAATATCGTGATTCAGGACTTTGATCGTCTCTCGTTTAACGACTAATCTCTTTCCCTTCAGTCTTTGCGCACAAGGAATGCATGCCAAACGGCAGCTGGTGGCTCCACCCCGACACCGGCCGGCCGTGGTCCAACTACACCAACTGTGTCAAGCCCGAGGATGTGAGTACACCATACTACATACGTCATGAGCCCATTAATTGCCAACGCGACTACAATCACTGGCCAGTGACCGCATAGTACTTACACTATGATCTTATACCAATAACTCTGACCTCCCAACTCGTCTCCTTTCGCAGGACATGACGAGTATCATTGCGGTGTTCGAGGCTGGCTACAGTATTTCGCTTGTGGCGCTGCTGCTGTCGCTCGGCATCCTGTTTTACTTCAGGTTAGTTCCCGCTCTGCTAATGATCACTATACTGACATCACGATATATTCATTAAATGCGTTGGCCATCTTTCCGCTAATCTGTCCTACTTGATGCATGCGCACTGTCCACAGGAGTTTGCGGTGCGCGCGCATCACGGTGCACATGAACCTGTTCGCCTCGTTCGCTTTTAACAACGTGCTTTGGTTGGCGTGGTACGGGCTCGTGGTGGCATCTGCCGATACCGTGGCCGCAAACCCCGCCTGGTGCCGCGCCCTAAACGCCACGCTGCAGTACGCGCTGCTCACCAACTACACGTGGATGCTGTGCGAGGGCGTGTACCTGCACACGGTGCTCGTGAGCGCCTTCGTGTCCGAGCGGCGGCTGCTGCGCGCGCTGCTGGCCGTGGGATGGCTGCTGCCGCTGCCGTCCGCCATCATCAATGCCTGGCGCCGCACCGCCGCTGGTGACGAGATCTGCTGGGCGGACGAGGGCGCGCCGCCGCTCGAGCTGGCCGTCATCGTGTGTGTAGCTGTGCTACTCAACCTCGCCTTTTTGTGCAACATCGTGCGCGTCCTGTGCACCAAGCTGCGCGCGGGGGGCGGCGCCGGGCCGTCACGGCCGTCGGCGACCGCGCTGCACGCGCTGCGCGCCACGTGTCTGCTGGCGCCGCTGCTGGGCCTGCAGTACCTGCTCACGCCGTTCCGACCGCAGCGTTCCGCCAGCTGGTATCTGCTGTACGAGTACTCGGCGGCGCTGACCACGTCGCTGCAGGGGCTCTGCGTAGCCATCCTGTACTGCTTCTGCAACGGCGAGGTTCTGGCGCAGCTGCGGCGGCGCTGGCGCGTGCTGACGTTCCGCCCGCGCGCGAACTCTACAACCAACACCACCGTGTCGGTGAGTGTCGCCCGGTCGCCGGACGCGGGGAGGAGTCTACTATAGGTCCGCTCTGATCAGGTACATTGTCTGGGTCGGTTGCAGTTCGTGCGGTCAGCGGCGCCGGGCGCGGGCGAGGAGAAGGTGTGACTAGGGGCCGGCGGCGCGGGCGACGGGGCTTGTGAAAGCGGCGGCGGTGGCGACAGCGACGGTGGCGGCGATGGTGAGCCGCGCGCCCGCGCCGACGGCCGCCGCATCCGCTTCGAGAGCGTCGACAGCGACGACGACGCACCGCCGCCGCACGCGCGCCTTCTGTGAGCGCGCCGCACTGAGCCGCACCGCACCGCGCCGCATTAGTGCAATGTGACAAGACGTGTGGCGAATGACCTTTTTAGACAAACAGAGCCAAGGTGTTTAATAAAACTGTGTATAATGGTGGAAACTGTAAATATCTAGATAGGATTATTTATTTATGTTTGTTATGAAATGCGAAAGTTTGTTAAATTGATAGGTAAATATTATGGATGTTGATACTTGATATTATTATTTATTTAATAGAGCAATGTGCGGTGTAAGTATTTATAACGCAATATTTTACTGATGATGACGTTACTTAAGTGTTGTAGTTTGTAAGTTGTTTCTGAAACATTGCTAAATAAATTCGTTTGTTAGGGTTTTATTTAAGGTTTCCAATGATTTTTCGTCTTGTCTTGGATTAATTCGAGTCTGTAATTTTATTTATTTACAAGGGATCGGCCGGAGGCGAGAGACTCGATCAAAAGCACCTCATTTGTGATTAATGCTTTTGTAACGTTAATTAATAATTTCCTCCGAATCTAAGAGTATTGATGTACAATTGGATTTATATTATGATCTAATAGATATTGTCTTATCTCTTCAAATGGTGGATCTAACGAATGGCTTAATTAGTTACCTTGCTGACTTTTGTAGTAACTAAACTTGTAAACACATTTTGTACATAATGTAAATTGTAAATAAAGGTACAGTGTTGACGTTCTTTTATTTTTTGAGTGTCACTTATGTACTAATTTAATGAGGGTTTTTTAGTTCCTGAGTCCTTACAGAATTGAAGACATGAGTGTGTGGGATATGTGGATCACATGTGGATGAACCGGATAACAAACATTTTGCAACATATTTATTAAGAGCAATAATCACTAATTTTTCTCTTATTATTGTATAAAAGTTATTGTAACATTATTATCTACTTCATCATATTTTGATATATCCAGCTAGGTATACAATGTACCACACTCTATTGATTTCAAACCATTTTCCCGGCCTAAAGCCTCCATTTTTAGGTTTCCGTACCCAAAGGGTAAACACGGAACCCTATTAATAAGACTTCGATGTATGTCGGTATGTCTGTCTGTATGTCTGTTTCCAGGCTGTCTCTAAAGAACCGCTATAGCTGCATCTCTGAAATTTTCACAGATTGTGTATTTCTGTTGCCGCTATAATAACAAATACTAAAAAAACAAAATCGAATTAATATTTAAGGGGTACTTCCGTCTCCTATACAAAAAGCATAAATTTTTGCTTTTGCTCTATAACGGTACGAAACCCTTCGTGCACGCACTTGGCCGATTTTTCAAATTTTACCACTTCAATCTTTGATAGTAAAGAAATACGGACAATTAAGCATCTCGTCCATTTACTGAAGGGTCTACATGATCAAGCCCAGACCCGAGCTCCCGCCTCTCGGGAGTCCACTGTAAAATTATTAGCATAATAGTCTCTACTGATCAGAGGCTCCAAAACTTATTTTGTCCACTGCCCACTTCGATAACAAATTGTTTTAGCGCCCCCTTTGTTTCAATTTAAAATACATCCAGATGAAATAAATCACCCCTCAAGCTTCTACACAAGGCCCCCATTTTTTTTCGGGTCCCGCACCGCCCCCCTTTAGACCCTCAGCGCCCACAGGGGGGCGTTATCGCCCACTTTGGGAAATACTACTCTCTCGTCAGTGTCGTCACAGACTTGGTAATAAAGTAAACATGCAACATCAAAGCACGTCCGGAATGTTATATTTTAAAATTCCATCTCAGACCAAATGAAAGCGCCGGGAGCCGAAATTAAACAAGGATTTTATGTCATGCGTTGTACTGTGTTTAGGATTCTGTATTGTTATATTATTATTTTTTCGTTACGGCATTTTTCTAAAGTTTAAGCTAGATGACGCTCGCAACACCGTTGCGCCAAAATTCGTTTATTGCGGGTGAACATTGTTCCGGGATGAAATGTTATATATTTGTATTTTCCCGGGACTAAAAGCATCTCCATACCAAATTTCAGATAAGTCGGTTGAGCGGTTTTGTCGTGAAGAGGTAACAGACAGACTGACACTCTCGTATAATATTAGTATGGATTCGTTTGAACCAAAAAACATGAAGGGTAAATTTATTAATAATTTAGTAACTACTTATCTCTTTTTTTATCAAAGCCTAGGTAAGACTAAAAAAAAACATATTTTATCATTACTAGGCCACAGCTTATGACCTTATTAAATATTTCCTATGTAGACTATGGTTTATTTCATTTAAACGCCTCCGTGGTCTAGGGTAATATAGAGCGCGGCTCTTGACTCGGAGGTCGTGGGTTCGATTCCCGCGTTGGAAACATGATATTTCCAAGTTTGGTTAGGACATTGCAGGCTGATCACCTGATTGTCTGATAAGTAAGATGATCCATGCGTCGGATGGGCATGTAAAAAGTCGGTCCTGCGCCTGATCTCTCGCCGGTCGTGTCAGTCTGCCGTCCCACTGGGTTATGAGAATAAAGGAGTAGAGAGTGCTCTTGTGTACTGCGCACACACTTGGGCACTATAAAATTACTCCTGCGTACCTGGCCTGGTTTCAATGAAACCGGCCACCGTTTCCGAAACCGGTGTGGAAGCTATTATTATTATTATTATTTCATTTAAAATACACACTCGATTAGCAACCACTGAGCACAGCTCGGACTGTGGAATATCGGGGTTCTCATAAAACGATCACTAAATGAAAATCAATACAGCCTTCACAGCCGAGAATCTCCAATGCAGACGAATTAAATTCAAATGATTATTTTATAAACGCAATCATCAATTTTCGGAGACAGTTATAAAATGAGCCCCCAAATGCAAACTGACTGACCTGATTATTTTGAAAGCGATTAAGGTCACAACCATTATGACGTACCAAACTAATAGCCGATAGGCGATAACACTCATGTTTGCGCATATAAAATTATGGGAAAATGAATGGAGGCCACAAAGAAAGATCATCCGAGTGAGGTTGTTACGATCAGGCCGAAAACTCATAATTTAAGACGTTCTATGTGCTCTCTATATAATATTATCTCAGAAACTTCAGAATTGCAGGCTGTTTGGTTTGTAACAAAATTTTAGTCGCGGGACCCCGAATGTTGGAGGTAGACAAGCAATAATTATGTTATGCTTGTAAATGCGAGCTTCGTTAAGGAGTCTCGCCTTATCTCAGCCTTGGGTATACTACTTACTACCCAGGTCTGTGTCCAGGACAGCAAGTATGCTTGCCTGGGCACAGACCTGGGTAAGATATTTAGGCGTCGAATAAAACTAAACCAATATTTTGTTTAGTTATTCGACACCTTAAAATCTTTATTAGTAAGTATATAAATATTGTCGCATCACAAGAGGTACAGGAGTAATCATTAATTATTCAGGAAATCATTTATTTTAAGTTTTATATTATTTTGCTAAGTCCTAAATACCTCGCATAATTTGTGGACCGGGGCCATACCAGTATGCCCGTCAAATTGGAAGGAGGAGACCTAGGGGTGCACTTTCAATTGAAGAATTTGTTGTGTCAATTGAAGAAGGAGTAACTGCGGTGTCGACTGCCAATTCTCATGCCAAATTGGAACAGCAATAGAACGGTAGTCGAGTGAAATTGAAATTATGACGTCCACTGTGCGGACAACTGAAATACTCATAGACGTGTCAGATATTGGGCTCCCAGGTGATAAGTCAATTAACTAAAGTGCGATTCCACAGCCAAATCTGTTGACTGTTGAGTGCTGTCACACTATAGAGGACTATACTGTTGCCGTCACATGCTGTTCGCCTGCCGTTCGCCTGCTGTACGCCTGCTGTACGCCTGGTGTATAACGCCTGCCGTACAGTCCTGCCGTTCGCCTGCCGTTCGCCTACCGTTCGCCTACCGTTCGCCTACCGTTTGCCTACCGTACGCCTACCGGTCGCTTGCGTTCGTTTGCCGTTTGCCTGCCGCCGACACTTACACACGGCCGACACGCCGTAGGACGGATATTGAAAAACGTTCATCAAAACTTCATCCATTTCCACCGACAAAACTTTGAACCGTCTATCATCACTTCTTAAGATTCCCTTGACTTTGTCGAGCACTTTAATAGATCGAAGTATCACGGTTGCTTTTTAATGTGTTTTGTACTTTTTTCTTTTATTCTAGCTGTCCCGGCAAACGTTGTTTTGCCATTTAAAGTATATTTTCTACATCATCAGTTAATACATGTTTTACCCCCTCTTTTTTCCCCTAAGAGGGTGTGGGGGGGAAGGTCATACACCAGATGTTAAGTTGAAAAACACAGTTAATACCTAATATGAAGTAAGTCCACTAAAGAAAAAAGTTGTATACAAAATCTGACCCCTCTTTGGTCCCCAGAGAGGGTTGAGAGGGGAGGGGGGGGGGGAAGGATTTTTATACACCAGATGTTGAGTTGGAAGAAGACAAATATAATATATCTGTGAAAACCGTATGCAAATCCGTGAAAACCGTATGCAAATCGGATCAGTAGTTTTCGTGTTAAAGAAAAAAGTTTGATACAAAATCTGACCCCCTCTTTTGTCCCCTTAGAGGGGTGGGGGGAAAAAATTTTATACACCAGATGTTAGGTTGGAAGAAGATAAATATATCTGCGAAAACCACATTCAAATCGGATCAGTATTTTTCGTGTGATCCTGGAACAAACATACAGACAGACAGAAAGAGTGACAGACAGACAGACAAACAAAAAACTAACCACATTTTTGGCTTCTATAGCGATGTAGTGACAAAGGTGTAATTTCGAGTGTCATTTCATATCTTCTAAGTATAGAATTTTCATTTCAAATCTACAACAGAATATTGTCTTCCCCGCACGCGCTTTGGTGACGCCCACTATCGTAATATTTTAATTTCGCCTTAATTTCAAAACCAAACGTCCAATTTTAATCATTCAAAGACCAAATATTATCTACATAAACTGTACTTAGTGATAAAATAATTTATTTTGATAAGGATTAATAGCGTGAGTAAAATATATCCGTTTTAATGTAGTCCAAAAAAATTCAGGATTTTTAAATAAATAAATGGTTATTATGCCTCACTCGACATAGATAGGTATAGTGTGTCGCGGACTTTTTTGTAGATATTTATAAGATCTACAATTACTTAGAACATTTTATGGTTCTATCTTTTATAGTTTAGGCAGCGTACGCAAAATAAGTAACTTTTCTAGCTGATTTTTTACACCTTGCGTCCGAAAAACTCAAATATCTTACGGAACCCTACTTTTCTCCAAAATGAAATGTAGCCTATGTTCAGCAAAAATAATGTAAGATTCCAATAGCAAAAGAATTTTTCAAATCGGTCCAGTAGTTTCGGAGCCTATTCGACTCAAACAAACAAACAAACAAACAAACAAACAAACAAACAAACAAAAAATCAAATCTTTCCTCTTTATAATAGTAGTGTAGATAATTAGAGCCTAAGAAAGTATGTACATAATAACTGTCACAATGTGAAAGTGTGTCTGTCTGTCTGTTACCTTTTCACGCCCAAACCGCTTAACCGATTTTGCTGAAATTTGTTATGAAGTCTCTGTGTCCCAGGGTATCAGGATACTAAGCATTACAAAATTTTCTGAAACAAAAGCCGAGTTATTCATTCAATTTAAGATTTTTTGTATTTTGTTTTAAAACACTAAGGGCATGTTTCACCACTTCCTGATAAGTGCCGAATAGGCTATCTACCAATTAACTTGACAGATCGAGTTCCATACTCGATCTGTCAAAAATGTTGTGAATAGCCTACCCGGCACTTAATCAGGAAGTGGTGAAGCAGGTCCCAAATCCCAATGAATTATATTCGACAATTCATGCACGGTTCCCGAGATTGCTAAACTGTAATACTAGTGACAGTAACTTCAAATAAAAAAATAAGCTAATCTAACACAGAGTCGCAAAGGCGCCATCTGGGGCTCTGCCTTTTCTTTAATGCGGCAATGTTATAATATGAAAAAGTTTTACTTCAGGTTTGAAATTATTCATTCCAACTTAGATGTATGATCTTAGTTGTTTCGGCCTCCGCTAGATAGCTATAGCGTTCAGAGCAGCTCTGAACGCTATAGCTATCTAGCGGAGGGTCACTGTTCTCAGCTGCTGAGAACAGTGACCCGTGTTTCATCTCCGCTAGTCACCGCTAGATGTCGCTGAGTGGCCTCCAATCACGCTAACGGAGCACGTGGATAGGTGCTACACGAAGCTAAAACAAAGTTTGTTTTTGAACAAGAATAATAATTATTGTCAGTTATTAGGTAAGTACTCATAATATAGAGGTAGTAACTCATTGAATAATAGGTTCTATAAATTACTGGATATTTAACAACTGGTAGTTAAAGTAGGTATGTGCGACTCACTCTTAGTAATTATAGAACTCTAACATTACTGTTTGCAATAACTAATAAGTTTACTCGTAAAGATAATTTATGACAGACAGACACACAGAAAGACAGACAGGCATACTTTTAGAATGGTTTTTTACCTGTCACCGGCATAGAACAAATAGAATAGAAAATAATTTTAATTATAATAAGTTAACTAAACTTTTATTTAAAAAAAACAATATTGGAAAAACTACGTAGAAATAGGCGGTGAAAGCAGGCACAAGACTGTTATAATAAATATATCTATAGATAGAGATTTAACCATAGCGGTATTTAAGCGCCTTCCGATCAAATACCTTTGAACATAATCACCTTGATAAGATATTGATTTAGAGGCTTGAGTCATCACAACTTATCAGCAACGTATGCATATAACACGGAGCGAGAGGCTCAGTCATCACACGACATCTGATGCTCCAACATGTATTGGACGTACATTTTGTGTTTTCTGTGCGCGCTGTGCCTCATAGACTTGTCGAAGTCCGTCGAATTAAACCAGTTGGGTGACAAGTTGGTGGACCAGTTGGCCGACGAGTTGACTGTGTTTCGCGCCAAGAGAGAAGTCATCAGTGGCGGCAGAAGATGCCCCGACGGGTACAGGAGAACCGGGCCTTATTGCATCAAAATGAGATAGGTAGGTCCTGTGTTTCAATGATATTGGTGACTGGTAAGAGAAAAATAGGACATAATAATTGCAATATAGTCCGGTGTAGACGTAAAATATCGCAACATAGGAATAATTTGCATCTAAGAGCTGAAAATTGGTAGAGACGTTAAAATATTATACATTTATGGTATACGGTAAAGTTTATATAAGCTTATGTTGTAGCATCAATGTTTGATAACAATTGTACTTTTATTAATAAATAAATAAATAAAATAAAAATAAAATAAATCTGTATATATAAAACTCAAAGGTGACTGACTGAAATGGTGATCTATCAACGCACAGCCCAAACCACTGGACGGATCGGGCTGAAATTTGGCATGCAGGTAGATGTTATAATGTAGGCATCCGCTAAGAAAGGATTTTGATAAATTTCCACCCCAAGGGGTTCAAATAGGGGATGAAAGTTTGTATATATATACTTCTTAACGCAAGCGAAGCTGCGGGAAAAAGCTCGTTATAAATAAAACCTCAAAAGTCCCCGACGAAACCGAACCGATAGTAGGTATGAGTTATAGCTAGCACTATTGATCATACCAGATTTTAAGGAAACAAAAACTGCATTACGGCCCGTTCATAAATAAAAATCTAAAAGCGAATTCTCTCCTCTTAATGAGTAGAGGCTACCTTGCCACAAGGTCACTTGAAGCTATGCCACTAAATAAAGGATGTCAACTAATAACTGTATTTTAAAAAGATAAAACCGACTTCAAAATTGTACGTAATTGAGAATGAAAACTTCCTATCTCCAAAACTACTGAACCGATTTTGATGAAACTTACACTATTCCCTAAGTTGAACAATACCTAGTACAATAAAAAAAGAATCACTCAAATCGAACTTGTAGTTCCGGAGATATGCGTGAACAAACATAAAAACATACATACATACATACATACATACATACATACATACACTTTTGAAATTTGGCACATTTGTTCAGAAGCTGTTACAGATTAACATATGCAAAAACTGGGCAGTTCTGGAAATATTGCATACATACGCGTCGAATTAATATCCTCCTTTTTTTGAAGTCGGTTAATGAAGTCGGTTAAAAATAAATTCTAAATTAATAAGGTGACATTTAAAATACAGGTTTTCTCTCCAACAGCAATATAAACATCAACATCAGTAGCAACATTTCGCTCGGTCCGTCAACATGCGCGTATGCCTGGTGTGTTTAGCGTATTTGTGTCTAGCGGTCTACATGACCGACCAGTTGCCCAACCAGTTGTCTAACCAGCTGGTCGACCAGCTTGGTGAGCAAAATGTGGTGGAAAGATTGAAGCGAAACGCTGTTTGGTCATCAAAATGTCCAACCAACAAAACAAGAGTAGGTCCATATTGCGTCAAGGGTGAGACAACAAATTTTTCGTGTATAAATCCTACTAAATAATATTATAAATGCGAAAGTCTGCCAGTCTGTCTGTTACACGCTCGGAACTGACTTAGACGAAATTTAAAACGGAAATACTCTGAGAGAAGGAAAAGGAAATAAGATGTGAAAAAATGTACGAAAGTTACGTGCGTCATATTATGGTAAAGTAATATTTCAATGCTCTACCTAAGGGCGAGGGCGAGCGTTGCGTCCGCGGAATAGCACGTAAAGTAAAAAGTTACATAGCTGCATCGCTACTTGCGTTACTTACGGCCACGACAAAAGATGACAGCTCAAGGTACAGCGCAGCTTCCTCTATCTTACGTCCGCGTCCATTAGCTATGTCCACATTGTGCCCTTTCATCTTCAATTTTCATAACCTTTTGACATTCGAAATGTCAAAAGATTATAAAAATTGAAGATGAAAGGGCACAATGTGGACATAGCTATTGTTGCGTCAAAACATCGAAATGTTTTGAAAAAACAAGCATTACGATTTACGAGTAAGTCATTTCAGTTTTGCAGACTTCAGCGCGCTCTTTGTGTATGTGCGCTAGACATATACGAATTATAATTGCATAAGTTGATAAAAAATTACAACAATAGCTATTGAGCTCATAACGTACGTTTTAGAGGGCGACATAAAATAAGCTGTGCTGTGGCCTGTGACAGAATTTTCGTTGTGTGTTTATACGTGTACAGTGTTAATTTTCCTCACATTTCTGTAACATGAACTGAGAGAAAACCAATGTTTACCTTTCATTATCAACACGTCGGCGCACAAGTAGCATAATTATACCTATTATAAAGCACCAGTTGAAGAACATAACGTTATGACGATGCTAATATATTGTGTGCTACTACATGGTACCACCTTATTTACTTGTTTATTAAGACCATGACGCGACGTAAATGACTATACGGAATCGTGATTTTACATGGATTCTCTACTATTTAGATGGAAATACATTTGTCGAGAGCCATCTACAAGTTGGCACGAGTACTCTCCGAGTAGTAACAGGACTGGTGACTTGTGTGGTCTGTCACTCGCCTGACAATCTGGATCCACTGAAAATCAGGGACTGCGAACCGCGGTCATTACCTGAGTGGATGCCAATTCAGTTTTTGGTCATTGCACTCCCTGCCTTACTTTGCTGGACTTTAAATGTACTAGTTGCCAAAATTATATTTTGTTACCTTGTAAGTTGTACGTACTATTTCTTTGGCATTTCTTTTTTTTTTTCTTTTCTTTTTAGTTTATTGTTATTATTGTGTTTTTGTTTTCGATACAATGTCTTGTAGTGTAGTGATAAAAAAAACGAATAAACGTTTATTATTTTATTATATTTATTTTATTTATTTATTAGTACTCTCTCTCTCAAATCCATTGTGTCATGCGATTCCCACGATCGAGTTATTACATATTATATAATATTTTGCGGATAGTAGATAATATATTTTGCGAAAATGACAGACGATGAAAAATCTTCAACGACTACCTAGGAACGTAGCGCCTAGTGGAGTAGCAAAAGTAAATAATATAATTATTATTTGAAGAGTTATACATGACTGCAAAAATGTTGTGTGAATAAATAAATAAAACGTTTTTATTTCGGTCTATGGACCGTATAATAACTTAATATTTTTTTTCTTTTCAGAAAAACGCGATAATGGGACTTCTGTCCCATCTGCCTGATTGTCGAATGTCGAGCTGCTGAAGCGGGAAGCCCAAGAGCCGGAAGTTGGGAACACAACGGAAGTTGTAGAGAGTTTACAGATTAATTGGTGTAAAAGATACAAAACTTTGGCGATAAGTGTTATTTGTTGAACTGTTTTTAATAAATGTTTATTTTGTTAATTAGTTTCACTATTTTTGTAGAGTCTAATTAATATGGTTAACCTTCTTGAAATTAGATTTTGTCTTATTTTTATTATCAAGTTGGTTTTTTCGCTAGTTAGTTCATAGTTGTTAGAATAAAAGGTTTTAAAAATTCAACAAGTTAGTTCAAAAAAAAGAACACGATAAAATATAGAGTCTATTTAACACTTAAATCACAGGATCGATACACTTATACTCGTATAATATATAAAAATACAAATTATAGTACACTTAATTATTACTAAACACAAAAGTGACGAATTATTTCAATCGCTGGGCAGGCGACCTTTATCGTGTCTAAAATTTGGTCCAAGTAGTATTACAATGTTTCACACGAATTAAAAGAACTAAAGCATGAAAACACTTACATCTAATGGAGCCCTGACAGTAAATGTATGAGATAGGTCCAGAAAAACGCTACTGGAATGCATTGAATTATTGAATTTCAGTGCATTCCAGTGCCCATTTACATTATTCCAGGAGCAATCCAGCGCTGGATTTATAGCGCTCCAAGGCTTTAAATGAATGTGTTAATGGGCGCTGCTGGTAAAGGAGAACTGTCAAAAATTACGTTTCTGTATGATAGCAGCGTTAGTTCCTTTTCTCGCCACGCTCATTTAAAGCCTTGTCGAGCTGTAATCGCTGATTACAATAATATAAGCCGGCCGTACAAACAAATACATTTCAATATGTGGACAGAATGACACAATAATAATAATATTACCATTTGTGTGGTGATTTCCTTAGTTTGTATTTTGGTCACTGTAACTTTGTACCGTCTTCGGCCTTACCTAAGGAAGGAAGTTGGTATAATTAATTTCCTCCTATCTATCTTAAGATTAAAGTCGCTGGTCTTAATTGAAGATATAGGTAGGTGAAGTAGGTAAATAACATAATATTTTTACAACATATAATTTTAACAAATCTTGTAACTTACCTCCTTCATCATCTAGCATATTAAGTAGCTAAATATATTACAAAAGGGTCAATTCAGACCCCAACACGACGAGGCAAGGCGAGGCGCGGCGCGGCATAAATTTGTATGGATTTCATAGATTTCAATTGCGCGAGGCGACATGCCAATCTGTCAATTCAGTACAAATTTAGAAATGCATCTACGCGTCGCGTTGCGGTCTGAATCAACCCTACCTCACATTTTTACCCAGTCCTGAAGCCTCCATTTATGCAAAAATTTGCCGAAATAAGTTAGCAAGTGGGTGGTTCATCCACTTGTTCAATTGTCACAGCTGATCCTCCCATCGCCAATACAGGCGGCGTAGGCGATGGCGTGCGGGAGATAGTTCTGCTCGTAGCTCCCAGTGAACAGGTGAGCCCAGGGTCCCTGGGCGAACACCGCCACGTCCTCCCCGCCGTGCGTCTCCCGGGCAGTCGGCACCAGAGACGGGTAGGTATAGTTGAGGCTGCCTGGAAGTATATTATGTGATATATTATAAAGGATAGGTTACACATTACGAGCAGCAGCTGAAGTGACAGCAGGCAGTTACTGTGCCTGTGTACTCACAGGAGAGCAGCTCGACTTGCCTCCCTAGGTCATATGTGCATAGGTCACCATGCACGCTGCTGTCTAGTCTAGTCTGCTGTATACTGTGCTATCTAGTCGATTTGTATCTGTGGATTCTGTAGTGGGGGAAGGCGAGTGGTGAGTGAAAACTGATTAACTCGCACACGAAAGTAACTCGCGTGTGATGTGGTAACACGGTACAAGTAGCTGCACCTCAGTAACTAACAAGGCCAGCTCGTATGTCAGCTCGCACCGTATAAGCCACGCATAACTCCCACACTGGCTTCGATGACGGTGGATGGTTTCATTGAAACCAGGCCAGTTACGCAGGAGTCATTTTATAGTGCCCAAGTGCGTACATAAGAGCACTCTCTATTTCATCTCTCATAACTCATAAGTGATAACCCAGTAGGATGTTCGACCGACACGACTGGCGAGAGATCAGGCGCAGGACCGACTTCACATGCCCATCCGACGCATGGATCATCTTATTTATGCAATCATGTGATCAGCCTGCATTGTCCTTACCAAACATGGAAATAACATGTTTCCAACGTGGGAATCGAACCCACGACCTCCGAGTCAAGAGCCACGCTCTAAACCACTGGATCACGGAGGCGTCATGTATGTGTAATATAGCAGTAGCCTAAGAACCAGGTGCAGGATCTTCGTCATTTTATAAAAGCTGAAAGTTGTACAATACATGTCCGCTATAGAGGCAAGAAGAATTATTATGACAGTTGCTTACCAATGCCAGACACCTGTTCAGTATTAGACTTTAAGGATGTCTGGCAGTGGGAAGGAACTGTCATAAGTGTTACCAAAAGCAGCGCTAAAAGTGGAAATCAAGATTCCCAGAGTTATCCCAAAGAAAACATTGTGACAATTGCTTCCCATTCCGGACACCATCAGTATTGGACTTAAGGGTTATCTCTAATAGAATTTAGCTTGAGGTTCACATCTTAGAGTATTCAAAGAATCAAAAGCTGTTACTTATGTCATCCAGCATGAGGTTGTGTCTGTGGGAGTCCTGGTGCGGCTTGTAGCCGGGGCCGTTAGCATAGCTGAGCGTCGTGTAGGGCAAGTAGTCGGATGTGTTGAACTGAAAACAACGAAATTAACAAAGCTGTTTAAAACGGGACAATATTTTCCAAATCGGCTAAAATATAAGCAAGATGTGAGAAACAATGATTCAAATAATCGGCTAAGTGCGAGTCGGACTCGCGCACGAAGGGAGCCCCCCTTAAATATTTACTTTATTTCAATTTTTATTATTAAATGTAGTAATAACATAGATTATTATATATATATATATATATATATATATATATAATAATCTATGTAGACATAGATAGACTTTATTTTAATTTTTATTATTAAATGTAGTAATAACAATAATTAAAGATTTTGTGAAAATTTCAAATGCCTAGTTAGGCATTTGAAATTAATAGTTATGGTTAATACCATTATTGATTACGAGCAAAAAGGCCAAAAAAACACGTTTCTTGTATGGCTCCCATACAAGAAACGTGTATGGGAGCCCCTTAAATATTTATTTTGTTTTTAGTATACTTTGTTGTTTGTTGTATAACGGCAACAGATATACACAATCTGTGAAAATTTCAGAAGTCTACCTACAGCGGCTCTTGAGTTACAGCCTGATGACATAATATAGACAGACAGACGGACAGACATCGAAGTCTTAGTAATAGGGTTCCGTTTTTTACCCTTTAGGAACGGAACCCTAAAAAGTAGATAACCTAATGTTGCTAAGCGCAATAAATAGTAATGTTGCTGAGAACACTGTATTTTATACATATTTTGTCCGATGCTACAATGCTACAGATAGACGCAAACATGTTGTTATTGAATTAATACAATCAAGAATTATTACAACAGAAAAGGGAAAATCTAACAGTGAAGTGAATAACAAAACCTAGAAGCATTTTCTACTTAAGCCCGAATTTAATAGCGAATATTTTCTGAGCGAATTAAGAACCGGCAACGCACCTGCAGGCTGCAAATCTTCTGATTTTGCGGATTAACCCTTAATCAAATGAAGCAATTGCCTAGGGCATCACGACACCATAAGAGTAAAGGTTCAAAGACCGATTCTAGTTGACATACGGATAGGGACAGGCGTAGATTGCTGGGTATCAAGTAGTCTTAACCCGTCACTCTTACCTTAGACTTGGCGAGGCCGAGTATATCTGATCCCCGCTTGCTGTACCCGCTGTAGGTCATGGTGTGGCTGTGGTCTGCTGTGACCACCACCAACGTCTGGTCATCCACCAACCTCGTCGCCGCCTCCACGGCCTTGGCGAACTCCACCGTTTCGTCCAGAGCCTTCCGGGCTTTGGTTTCGTGGTGCGCCGTGTCTATTCTACCTCCTGAATGTAAGAAACGTTTTTAATTACATCACGACACAATATCGATAAACAAGCTAAAAAAGGCATACTTAAGTGTGTGATCTTTCTAGAAACCTTAAAATCCTTGTCTCTATCATGCTTAGTCTACTAATCGTTGGTATCAACCTTTGAGTCATTGGAAAATACATGCTAGGATCTCTCTGGTCTGGTCTCTAGGTCTCTAATATATACGCTTCGAATTTGAAGATAATTATCTCTTCAATTCCCAAGCGGTAGAATTCGACCGCGTAAATACTAAACAATAGATTTCCAAGAATCCGCGATCAAAGTATTATGATGCAACAAAGTTGCAGGCAACATATTATTTCTATTAAATTATGTAAAATTCTCGTGTCGCGGTGTTTGTTGTAACTTGTAAGGCACCGTACCGATTAAAAATTTTAGCTTTGGTTAGAAAACTGCAAGCAATACCACTATCTTACACTAGTCATTATCATCGTCACAACCATAAACTTTGGAGTCGGTGCTTGTAACGATTTAGTTAGCTGACATTAAAATAATGAAGAAACCAAAAAAAAAAGCTTAGGTTTTGGTGAATTCTGAAAACGGGCACTATTAAAGAGTAAGAATTATTTAATACTTTTCATGTCATTTTTATTATTGTTTTTATGTTGGAAGTCGGATTCAATATTGTAATATTCGCTTTTCTTTGAATTTGATTATTAGGAAATCACAAAGATAATGTTCTATCTTCAGCTCTCATGGTGGACTAATAATTGGTCCTACCGAGAAAATTAATAATATAAACCTAATAATTTAATTATACTTTTCTTCGTGGAAGGACTAAACTGCCAGCCTTAAAAATCGTTCGAACAATCCTTTAGCATCTAAGTTAGACAAATATAATAGTATTATATTTACCTTTTTATATCAGATTCTTAAAAAATGCGATTCTAACAAAAACAGCTATAAGTTATCTATTATAATATGTATGTAAAAAATGTAAACAACTGAGGTCTGAGCAGTTTAATTATAAGAACTATTCTATTGACACCAGCACAAAAGTTAAATTTCGACCTTTCTTTGTTCATTTATAAGTATTATTTATTTATTTGTAAATAAATAGTCATGAGCAGGTTGAATCACTATTGATATGTACCGATGTGTCCGGTATTTGAAGAAAAGGTTAATCTGGAGAATTAGTAACACTCTACAATGACTCACAGCCTCAGTATGCAGAGATTAGTCACAACTTACCAATCACGATATTGAAAAATGTGATTGGATTAAAAAAATACTATCTGCCTACGAAAATTGAAAAAAAAAGTGCAAATTCTAATAAACAGTATTTAGATATTTTAGGTTTTATATTACATTATTTAATGATTATATTATTATTATTATTATCGACAAAGAGTGGCCTGCAACAGCACAAGACCGCGAATTTTGGAAGAAAAGAGGGGAGGCCTTTGCCCAGCAGTGGGACACAATGGGCCAATAATAATAATAATTATTATTATTATTTTACAATTTTTATAATACTTAATATTATTTTTAATCGTTTTAGTATAATAATCTCAATTAAATTTATGTGTTTTGAGTTCAAAGGTATATTACCACTCTTCGATCAAATATTTCTGCCATTACTAGATGACGCCCGCAACTCCTTTGCGCCAAAACTCGCTTATTGCGCGGGAACCGTATAATTTTCCGGGATTAAAAGTATCCTATATCCTTTCCCGGGAATCAAAGTATCTCAATACCAAATTTCAGCAAAATCGGTTCAGCGGCTTAGGCGTGAAGAGGTAACAGACAGACAGACAGACACTTTCGCAATTATATTATTATATTAGTATTGATATCTATAAAACTTTCTTTACTAAAGAAAATATAATTATCATCCCAAAACTTACCTTCAACAAACAAGAAGAACCCGTTCTTGTTTTTTGACAAAATTCTGATGGCCGCTTCTGTCATATCAGCCAGGCTCGGTTCACCATTAGACTCCAGATTATAAGGCATATGATCAGGAGAGAAAAGACCTAGAAGGCTATCGTAGTTATCTTCTATGTTAAGAAGTTCCTCTTTCGTGCTTATGTATTTTGGAACTGCGCCTAGTCTTTCTCTCGTCTGGAGCCATTCTTGAATGAGGTTTCTGCCGTCACCTCTGTGACCTGCTTCGCTGCCGTTGGCTGCTTTGTTTGGGAGGAAATTCTGTCTGCCACCTCCAAGAACAACCTGTAATAATTATTGTTGTAAATGTTGAGGAACTAGGTCTGCGCACTTCAATGTTTAAATTATATTCTGGCTATAATAATAAAGTAATCATAACCAAGTAATGATATGTAATCGAGGAGGACTTAGTTAGATTTTGAAAAATATTTTCTATGGTTTTTGTTCTGGGAACCGAAGTAGTTGGTGACTTGAACTAAAGCAAGTTGTAACTTTATTCCTTTTATGGTGGAAGCGTATTATCCCGCATCGAATTGTCTGAATCTGAAGTGTGCGCTGTGCGGGGTTTCATGAGAATTCTTATGTGTACAGAATCCTCAAATTAGGCTTGGTTTATTTGCGTTTAAGTTTTGGTTGGCAGACTCTCTACGTATGTCTTTTTTTGCGTTTTATTATTAAAAATCCAGGTAAGTTTTGTTATTTTCGATGATATAATAAGATGAGTCACGTTTAGAAGTAACTGGATTCCAGGTATACATTCTATACCGATTGTTGTGTCAATCAGCTCTAAACAGCTATACTAAAACGTGCTCGATACAAAAAATACAAGTACTTCTATGTGACTCATATTATTATGTTATTACTTTTTCACAAGTCGGTGTTAATTTTCAGTTTGATAACTGAGTAGCCAATTGTGGTAACTTGTGAAGTTAATTTTAACTGGGATGTAATTGCATGGGGTTTTTGTATGATACATAACACTATAATCTATACTAATATTAGGAATGCGAAAGTGTATATTATTATCTATTAATACTAATTCTTCACGCCTAAACCGCTGAACCGATTTTGCTGAAATTTGGTGTGAAAATACTTTAAGTCCCGAGAAAGGACGTCTGATACTTTTTATCCCGGAAAAATTTACGGTTCCACGTATTTTGGCGCAACGGGATTGTCAGCGTTATCTTGTATTATGATAATAATTATTATTATAATTATAATATTATAATAATATTTGTACGTGACACTATTTAGCAACGCAATGACATTATCTGGCGACAAACACGACTTTCTGCAAGTGTGTTAATGAACTTGTACCCGCTACAGGTGAACGTTTCACTGCTGATGTAGAAATAATAACGTACCGCGATGACCTCAAAAAAGAGGAGGTTTCTCAATGTTATATAGGTCTATTATGCTTTTTAAAGTTGCGTACCCAAAGGGTAAAACCTCGTCCTTTTTGGAAGTCGGTTAAAAACAGGACCCTATTACTAAGTCTGTCTGTCCGTCTGTCTGTCTCCAGGCTGTACCTCTATAACCGCTAGAGCAAGACTTCTGAAATGTTTGTTCGCGCATATCTTTTTTAAAGCGATTTTAATATTTTTTTTTTGTTGGAAAGATGATACCAATAAGGTGGTCCCTCGATAAGGAAATACTGTTTTTAAGGACGCTATTACAAATATCAGCGATTTTCCGGTACCCTATTAAAGAATTAGGAGTCAAACTGCGAGGATATTTTGGTTTCAAATGAAAGATAATATATTCATCTCCACAACTGTACCATAAAAATTCTATAGCCGAATACAAATTTTTTTACATAAAATACGTTCCATCCAAATAATCGCAAAATATGAAAAAAATGGGGTCTGATTAGGTACCTTAATATCTCAATACACTGAACTGAGGAAAATAAATATACAAAAAAATTGTTGCTTATTTAGTCCTCTATAAAGTCCGCTAAAAATTTTATATAAAAATAAACAACTTTTCCAGATTAAAGAAAATAAGAAAATTTCTCAAATTTTTTTCATACATTTTTGCCATATCAAGAACGCGGCGAATATGAATCTTATTTAATATCATTAACGTCGATATTCGTACTGACAGACATCCGACCTGCTAATTCTCCGGTTGGAGCATTCTTAAGTTTCTTTTTAAAATCATATTACTCATAATAAGGGTAAATTCAGAACGCATCGAGATGCGTAGATGAATTTCTAAATTTGTATGGATTTAGAAATGCATCTGATTTGCAAAACGTCTCATGCCCAATCTGTCAATTCAGTACAGATGAGATGCATCTAGGTACGCGTCGCGTTGCGATCTGAACTGACTAATGATACAATATGAACTCACATCAATCCTACTGCCCACGTGTCCGTTAACGAGCTGGCTGGCGATGTCCTCGCAGCGCAGGCCGTGCTTCGGCATGTGTGTGTCGGCCTCCCACTTGCGGTCGGCGGAGTGCGCGTACGCCGCCGCCGGGGTCGCGTGCGTCACGCGCGTTGTTGTCACCAGACCTTTAGAGTTCAAGCTTGGGTACAGTATAAGCAGATCAGACCCTTTAGCCAAGACGTTTTCTTTATCGCTTCTTTAAAGAATGGCCGATCAAAATGTATGGAATTGACATTTAAGCCTTCGTTAATGACGTTGATGTTCGATTCGACGTCTATAATGTCAATTACATACATTTTTATCGTCGATTCTATAAAGATGCGATAAAAAAATGTCTTGGCTACAGCCTCTGCCGGCCTAGCATACGCCAACGAGATATCTCTCTCTACATGTTTCTTGATGTTTGATAGTTTGTATCTTCATCTCTATTGACCCTAGCATGACAAACATTTTTTCTCGCGTAGATCTATCACCGAAATAACACATTTTTATAGAGTTTTGTCGAGATAATGTCGAGATTTTGACATTATGAGACGAGTAGTTTTTAATTATCTCGAGAGTGAGATATCTCGTTGGCGTATGCTAGGCCGGCTGGACTTGGAGGCCTACAATAAAACCTTTTTGAGACTCAAATATTTGTTAGAAGAGTTACGCGGCATTCCGATTCGTTCCCACGCGATAAACACATTGTGGCGCAATGCAGTTGTGAGCGTCGTCTAGTTATTAAATAAACGTTTATATATAAACGCAATCAAAAGAACGAAGAAACTCTACCTGTACTCTTGCCAGACTTCTGCGCCCAGTCCATGAGTCCTGTCACAGAATGCGTCGCGTCCCTCTGGCCTCGGCAGTCCCCTCGCTTGACGGCGGCGCTGAGGCCCACGGTCCCACTGTTGGCCTTCACCCCCGAGAGATAGGCGGTGCCGCTACACGCTGAGTCTGCGACGTTAGAGTCTACGCAGTATGTCTGTGTAGAAAAAAAAAGGTTTCTAACGTGACTTTGTAGGAAAAATACTTTTTAGGCCTATATGTTTTTGAGAAAGTTCGAGAATGTTTTTTTAAGCATTTTTAAATAACAAATAAAGAAAAGAAAGAAATCTTAAAAAAGTTTCTTATCTTAAATCGGTAAAAAATAGAAGTACCCAAATATTAACATTATGTAATTCAAATATTTTTCACGTCAAAGCGCATTTGTATGCGCTCGCAGTTGATTGATAGCGTATGCGCTCTACAATAAACAAGTGACGCTAGCTGTTCGGTAAATAACAGGGTATTGTATGAGGTGTTTGTTTGAAAAGATGGTGGTATATTATAATGGTTTATTAATTACTAAATAGCTTATTGTTATGATTATTGGATTTTTTGTTATTTTCACATTTGCGTTAAATACTTTGCAACTCCATTAAGAGGAATTACAGTGCTCCCAAAAGTGATAATGCGCTTAGAAACTTTGGTCATTGTTCGACAACGATCGTTTTTCCCGAGCGTCGGAAGACGATGCGACAAAACCTTTTATTGCGCATGTCCAAATCATGTCATGCCATGGCAAGGCCAATTGTTTATGCAACTTGTTGGTGGCGTTGCCATGGCATGATAATAATATGATTTTTACATACGCAATAAAATGTTTTGTGGTGCATGCGCCAAAAAATAGAGACAATCTGTCGAACCGGCAAATATGATATTTACTACTATTTTTTTCAAACAAGGTGCAAAATGCAAAAGCATTATTTGGGGCTCTTACGTTTCATATATTCGGGTATTTCGATGATCACGACAATAATTAGCTAAGATTTGCATGCACATTATTAATTTGTGAGTACAGCTGTACTCGTAAGTTTAGGCGTAGAAAAGTCGCATCAATTCAGAAACTTTTCTGATTCTGCGTTTTATGCTCTCAGCGCTACATTACATATTAATTAGTCAATGGCTCAAAATACAAAATATGCTACGTTACTTTTGAAATATTTATTACATTTATTATGTACTTTGTAATTTAATTGTAATCAGAGAAGTTGATTCCTAGGCAGATGGGGGACCTACCTATACAAATACAAACTCCTCCGTGATCCGACCGATCACAGCTAACATTGAATTGACTGTCAACTGCCTAAGAATCAATTTCCTCGGGCATACCTACAGTCCTGAGCCAATCCCGTTAAAGAGATGGACTCTTTTCGTCTTTACTTTGTTAGTATTGTTCGCTGTAGTGCTACACTTCTGTGGGATGGACTGTAATAGCTATGTCCACATTATGCAATTTCATCTTCAATTTTTGTCATCTTCTTTTTATTTAACTTTCGTTTGGCATATTCAATAATTTAATGCGTCAAAATCTAACCGCGTTGAAAAAAAAAGTGTCATAGCGAGCGCTACGATTTCAACGCGCGTCACGGGCATGCCTCACGTTCGCTGTTGACTGCGCTATAACCCTTGACGAACAGAAAAGGCACAATGTGGACAAAGCCAATAGACGTTCTATTGTTCACTGTTTGTAGTACACCATCATAATGTTACGAATGCGGACACGTAGTGTCATCTAGCGGCAACCAGGCGAAACCATCACAGACAGCGTAAATCCCCTATTCAATACCAGATGCCGCTACTTGCATGTTTTTGTTTATTTGCGCGTACACTCTGGAATTTTCCCACGATTGTTTACGTATTACGCGAACCGGTATTGTTCTCGGGAGATTCCTGAACTTTCTAGAGCTCGCCTCGACCCGTATAAATAGGGCAGGTAAACACGCCGCGAGTCAGTCTTCGAATGTTTTCGAGTGAGCGATAATCAAAGCGACTTCGGAAGTGAGAAACAAGTGACTTAGTGAGTGAACCAGTGATAGTGCTTAGTGTTTGAACTTAGTGCATAGTGTTTGGACCTAGTGCTTAGTGTTTAGACATAGTGATCTAGTGTGTGTAAGTGTAGTGTAAGTGGTAAGTGTAGTGCAAATAAAAGTCTTCAAGAGAGTCACCAGGTCTTTTCCTCCGAATCATCGAACCTCAGCACGTAACAACTGGTGTCGGAAGTGAGATTTGGAGATGCCATTGACTCCGAGAGAGGACTTCAAGGGGAGTGTCAGGACAAGGGCACAGCGAGCTGCTGCCATTGACTCCGAGAGAGGAGTTCAAGGGGAGCGTGAGGACAACGGCGCAGTGCCAGTGTCTCCGGGAGAAGACTTCGAGGGAAGTGTCAGGACAAGGACGCAACAGGCTGCGGAGGCCACACCCACTGGGGACCAAGCTCCACCCACTGCGGGGCAGGCCTCACCCACTGGCCCCGCCCACCGGGACCCGCCCACTGGCCACGCCCCTCAGGCCCCGCCCACTTTGGGTGTGGCCACGCCCACTGGCTCCGCCCACCAGGCCACGCCCACTCAGGCCACGCCCACTGGCTCCGCCCACCAGGCCACGCCCACTGGCGCCGCCCACCAGGCCCCGACTGATCAAGCCCCATCAACTGGCTCCAGCCACCATGCCTCGTCAGTAGCTTCTACAGCACCGCAAATGGCTCTTCATTTAGAAAGTTTAATTAAATTAATGGAGCTGCAAAGGGCTGATATTCAGGTTTTGCAAGATTCTCAAAGGGCAATGATGGAGGCACAAGACCGCAAGCTTGGCGTTTTGCAAGAGTCACAAAAGCAACAAAAGGACCTTCAAGAAAAGGCGCTTCTGGCAATAAAGGATGTTGGTGACACGGTGACCAAGCTTCGGAAAGATGTCGACATAATGGAAGAACGCGTTACCGGCCTAGGAGTGGATATGGAAAATGTGAAAAGTGGCCTCACAGAACTACAGAAGTGGAAAGTGCGCCTGGAAACCACAGGAGTCGCGACGTCGAGTGGAACTACAGGAGTAGTGGTACAAGGACCGAAAGTTAAAGTGCCACCATACGACGGTACTACTTCTTGGAACGCTTATCGTCAGCAATTCCAGACGGTTGCTACTGCCAACGGATGGACTGAAGACCAATGCCTGACCGCTCTCACTGTTGCGCTCAGAGGGCAAGCTTTGTCGGTCCTGGAAGCACACACAGGAAACGGGTTCCAAGATCTGATGGAGGCGCTTGAATCCAGATACGGGGAGCGACACCTGGAGCACGTGTTCCGTGCCCAACTTCGTGACAGAGTCCAACGCTCAGGAGAGGGACTACAACAATGGGCGTTGGAAATTGAAAAACTGGTCAAGAAGGCACATCCAGGAGCAGACTCCAAGATGGTTGACTCAAACACTATTCAAGCCTTTGTCGACGGAATCAGGGATCTGGAAGTCCGAGCTGCAGTAAGGCTACGTCACCACTCCTCGCTAAAGGAAGCGTTGGCGCATGCTCTAGAGGTCGAGGCTGTCCGGCGTGACATACGGCAGACCTATAAAATCCGCGAGGTCTCTGAGGAAGTCAAGGAGGTCAAGGCTCCCACGAAGAGAAGTTTTGGAGCCATGTGCTACAAGTGCGGCGAAAGGGGTCATCTTCAGCTCAACTGCCCGCAGAAGGATACCCAGATGGCAAGAATGAAAAGGCTTGAGGAACAGATGGAGGAGCTGAAGAAACAAAGTGCTTCGTCCCCTGCCCGGGAGCAGGGAAACGAATAAAAGCCAGGACTAAGGGGCGAGTACTGGCTGACGCGGAGGAAGCCCCAATAACTGTTGTTGTCTCCCAAGCAAGCAGCGGGAATAGTCTTGTGATTCAGGGGACTATTAACAGGACGGATTGCAAAATGACTCTAGACACAGGAGCCTCTAGAACGATAGTGAACCCAAATCTGGTAAAGGCCGCAAGGAGACATAAGAGGAAAATTAACTGTCGGCTTCTTACTGCCTCCGGTCAGCCAATACCCGTTCTCGGAGAAATGTCAGTTATGATTAATGTAGGGGGGTCCTCATACCCTCATGACGTTATCGTGGCTGAAATAATGGATGATTGCATCTTGGGCTTAGATTTCATGAAGAAGCATAACTGCAGGATTAATGTCGCTGACGGAGTTTTCAAGTGTGGCGAAGAAGAAATTTTCATCCTTGGAGGCGCCTGCGGGAAAGTCGCATGTGTAAAGGAAGTCCTTATACCTGGACGAGCGGAAGCCCGGGTGCTGGTGAAACTACCGCCAGCTGGAAAGAACAAGTTCAACAGATGCGTGTTGATCGAAGACACACCCACCAAGACATCAGCACGAAAACTGATGACGGCAAGAACCCTTGTGAGTGGAAGCAGTCACGCTGTGGTCCGGGTTTTGAATCTTGGTGAACGCGAGATCTGCTTGAACAAAGGTGACGTCATTGGAAAGTGCGAGGAAGTTGTCTGGATGAGAAAGTGCAGTTCGACAACAGACGCAGACCCAGCAAACAGCAGCAACAATGGATTAGTGACTGAGCTACTCGATGGCTGCAAGAGTAATCTGACTTATTCGCAGAGCATGAAAGCTAAGAAGTTTTTACAGCGCCACGCGAATATCTTCTCCAGTCAGGAAGGTGACCTTGGAAGAACGTCGATGGTTCAGCACAGGATAGATACCGGAAACGCGAACCCGATTCGTCAACGAGCAAGACGGATACCAATTGCAAAGGAGAAGGAAGTGGAAGGCCTTTTGGAGGACATGAGAAGGCATAAAATAATTGAACCGTCTGCAAGTCCGTGGTGCTCACCTGTGGTATTAGTGAAGAAGAAAGATGGCAGCACAAGATTTTGTGTGGACTACAGGCGTCTCAATGATGTCACTAAGAAGGACAGCTACCCATTACCTCGGATCGACGACACTCTGGATACCTTGAGTGGCATGAAATGGTTTTCGACCCTGGACTTGAAATCTGGATACTGGCAGGTGGAAATTCATCCAAAAGACAAGGAGAAGACAGCTTTTTCCACCGGTAAAGGTTTATGGCAGTTTAACGTCATGCCCTTTGGATTGTGCAACGCACCTGCCACATTTGAGCGACTTATGGAGTGCGTACTGGCAGGCTTAGTTGGAGAGGCTTGCTTAGTCTACTTGGACGACGTCATCATTGTTGGCCGCGACTTCGAGGACCATTTGCGAAACTTAGAACGAGTTTTCGCCAAAATAGAGGGGGCCAAGTTAAAGTTGAATCCGAAAAAGTGTCGTTTATTCAGGAGTAAGGTCAATTATCTTGGCCATGTTATCTCAAGTGATGGAATCCAGACGGACCCGGAAAAACTGGAAGCAGTTCAAAATTGGCCAACCCCTAAGAACAAAACCGAAGTGCGAGCATTTCTCGGCCTATGCTCCTACTACAGGCGTTTTGTTAAGGGATTCTCGGAGATAGCCAAGCCATTACATCGGCTGACAGAAGATAAACGACAGTTTATTTGGGACGAGACTACTGAAGATTCTTTTCAGAAACTGAAGAAACATCTGTGTGAAACACCAATCCTGGGGTATCCACAACCTGAAGGTCAGTTTATAGTCGACACGGACGCAAGTAACACGGCCATTGGAGGGGTGTTATCTCAAAAACAGGGTGAAAGAGAAGTTGTAATTGCATATTTCAGCAAATCTTTATCCAAGCCAGAGAGAAACTACTGTGTGACAAGAAGAGAACTCTTGGCTGTTGTAAAGACGCTACAACATTTCAGCAAATACCTCATCGGCAGACAGTTTTTACTGCGAACTGATCACGCAGCCTTGAAGTGGCTACTGCAATTCAAGAACCCAGAAGGTCAAGTAGCACGATGGATTGAGCAGCTCCAGGAGTACGACTTCAAGACCGAACACCGCAGCGGAAAAATCGCATGGGAACGCCGACGCACTCTCACGAAGGCCGTGTTCAGAAGACTGCAAACATTGTGTTAAGCAGGAATCTAATGAAGTGACAATAAAGTTAACGAGAACAAGTCCTTTGGGCCCATGGGAGAATGATGCTATGAGAGAGGCTCAAGAAACAGATGACGACCTTCGGCACATCATCACATGGAAGAAACGGGGTGATGTAAAACCAATCTGGAGTGAGGTTGCACCCACGGGCGCTGTCACTAAGGCGTACTGGGCGCAATGGGAGAGTCTGGTACTTCAAAACGGAATACTCTACCGGAAATGGGAGAAGACTAACGGCAGAGAGTTCCATCTTCAGATAGTTGTCCCAAGAGCGAGAGTACCAGATATTCTCCGTGAAATGCACGATGGCGTATCAGGAGGTCATCTAGGTGTCAAGAGGACGTTAACAAAAGTGCGGGAACGATTCTACTGGTTGCATTGTCGAGATGACGTGCAGGATTGGTGCCGCAAATGTACTACTTGTGCTACAGTGAAGGGACCACAAACCAGGAGCCGTGGGAACCTGCGGTTGTATAACGTTGGCGCACCGTGGGAACGAATTGCAGTTGATGTAGCTGGGCCATTTCCTGTAACGGAGTCGGGAAACAAGTATTTCATGGTCGTCATGGACTACTTCACCAAGTGGCCTGAAGTGTTCGCCATACCAAACCAAGAAGCTACGACAGTTGCTTCTAAGCTTGTGGAAGAAGTGATATCTCGCTTTGGTGTGCCTCTGGAAATCCATTCTGATCAGGGCAGGAATTTCGAATCGCAGGTCTTCCAGGAAGTGTGCAGAATCTTGGGAATGCATAAAACGAGGACCACCGCGTACCATCCACAGTCTGATGGAATGGTTGAGAGATTTAACCAGACCCTTGAGAGGCATTTGGCGAAATTGGTAGATGACAAACAAAAGGATTGGGACAAGTACATACCGCTCTTCCTTCTGTCGTACCGTACCGCCGAGCATGAGAGCATAAAGGCTACCCCGGCATATGTCAATTACGGTAGAGAACTACGAGTACCAGTAGACCTCTTGACAGGAGGGTCACCGGAGGAACCAAAGACCGTACAAGACTATGTCTGCGATTTGAGGGAAAAGATGCGCTATATACACGCCATGGTTCGGGAGAATGGGTTACATTCAAGTGAGAACATGAAGACCAGATACGACCGGAAATCGAACACGAGCGGCTTCGAAGAAGGGACACTGGTGTGGCTGCATAACCCAACTCGTCGAAAAGGGAAATCTCCAAAGTTGCAGACCAAGTGGGACGGCCCATACAAAGTGGTTACCCGATTGAATGATGTGACTTATAGGATTCAAAAGCAACCAAGAGGGACATTCAAAGTGGTACACATAGACCGTCTGGCGCGTTACCATGGCAGTAACAATGATGCTCGGGACGAGCATCTCTAAGAGGGGAGTAGTGTTACGAATGCGGACACGTAGTGTCATCTAGCGGCAACCAGGCGAAACCATCACAGACAGCGTAAATCCCCTATTCAATACCAGATGCCGCTACTTGCATGTTTTTGTTTATTTGCGCGTACACTCTGGAATTTTCCCACGATTGTTTACGTATTACGCGAACCGGTATTGTTCTCGGGAGATTCCTGAACTTTCTAGAGCTCGCCTCGACCCGTATAAATAGGGCAGGTAAACACGCCGCGAGTCAGTCTTCGAATGTTTTCGAGTGAGCGATAATCAAAGCGACTTCGGAAGTGAGAAACAAGTGACTTAGTGAGTGAACCAGTGATAGTGCTTAGTGTTTGAACTTAGTGCATAGTGTTTGGACCTAGTGCTTAGTGTTTAGACATAGTGATCTAGTGTGTGTAAGTGTAGTGTAAGTGGTAAGTGTAGTGCAAATAAAAGTCTTCAAGAGAGTCACCAGGTCTTTTCCTCCGAATCATCGAACCTCAGCACGTAACAATAACCATTTGGGTTACGTCACTTTTACCTCACCTTAGCTAATCCCGTGAAAGGGAAGGACTCGAAGCTCAGCTTCAGTTCTTCTCCAAGATAGCCCTTCTGCTGACCAAGGTAGGCCCTTGCTGCGGCGACTGTGGTGATACTCATGCCGTCACCAACGAAGAGAATCACGTTTTTCGCCACATTGATGTTGAAGGGTTGGTCGAGCTAAAATGGGGTTTAAATTATGGTTCAATTACAAAACTAAAAATACAAAACCTTAAGGGCCTCTTTCACCACTTCCTGATAAGTGCTGGATAGGCTATCCACCACTTAACTTGACAGATACAGTATGGTGAATCTGTCAAAAAGTTGTGATCAAACCAAAAACAAAGTGGTGAAACAGAGGGGCTAGTGCGAGTTTTATTCGATCATACGCATCGAGCACGTTAACGCGAATTTGTATGGGATCAAAGCAGCGCCATCTACTGGCTAACGTGGATACCGCTTTGATTCTGGCCCTTATTGTCGTAAACATGGTTGTTTTGTGTCCTTGGCAAAGAAAATAATATGGCGACATGGTGCGTATTCCATGATTCACCAATAATTAACTACGCATTCCGTGCAAAAGCATAAAAATATTTCGTATTTTTATAGGTAGAGTTCCACTAGCTGACCTGGCAATATTGTTTAGCCATACAAATTATTTCTAGTATCAATAATATAAAAAGTAGATAAATACCTATTGTCAGGCCTAACGAATGTACCATTGAGAAAATTGATTCATAGGCAGTTGACAGACCAACGTCATTTGGTCGGATCATGTCAATCCAATGTTTGTGATTTGTCGGCTGGGTTTGACGTAATGCCACCAAACTAGGTAGGTCCCCCATCTGCCTAGGAATCAACTTCTCTGATCTAGACACGCGGTAGCGTGTCAAGCCAAGTTCCAGTAGTACATACAAAATTTCATTATAATCGGTTGAGCCGTTTTGGAGGGGCTCGCGCACGAACACGGGTGACACGAGAATTTTATATATTAGAGAAGAGAGATAATAATAATTGACGATTTAATACATCCAACGCCATCTGTGTTTGAACGTCGAAACTAAAAGATACTATCTGAGCTAAGCTATGGACCAAACCAAGAAATGAGGCATAAATAACTTCCTTCCAGTGTTTTTGGCTACAGCCCTCTCTCGATATCTCTCAATGCCTTCTAAATCTATGTATTCGCCAATAATGCAAAGTTTTTTGCGCAAGGCTCAGAAAAAAAAATTACGCCTATGATATTTTAAAAGCAATATCATATTTTATAGGACTAAATGTGAAAATATAAACTACTAGCTGTCCCGGCAAACGTTGTTTTGCCATTTAAAGTATATTTTCTACATCATCAGTTGATACATGTTTTACCCCCTCTTTTGTCCCCTAAGAGGGTGTGGGGGGGAAGGTCATACACCAGATGTTAAGTTGAAAAACACAGTTAATACCTAATATGAAGTAAGTCCACTTAAGAAAAAAGTTGTATACAAAATCTGACCCCTCTGGTCCCCAGAGAGGGTTGAGAGGGGAGGGGGGAGGATTTTTATACACCAGATGTTGAGTTGGAAGAAGACAAACATAATATATCTGAGAAAACCGTATGCAAATCGGATCAGTAATTTTCGTGTTAAAGAAAAAAGTTTGATACAAAATCTGACCCCCTCTTTTGTCCCCTTAGAGGGGTGGGGGAAAAAAATTTTATACACCAGATGTTAAGTTGGAAGAAGATAAATATATCTGCGAAAACCACATTCAAATCGGATCAGTATTTTTCGTGTGATGCTGGAACAAACATACAGACAGACAGAAAGAGTGACAGACAGACAGACAGACAAAAAACTAACCACATTTTTGGCTTCTCTAGCGATGTAGTGACAAAGGTGTAATTTCGGGTGTCATTAATTCATATCTTTTATGTACAGAATTTTCATTTCTACAACAGAATATTGTCTTCCTTCCGCACGCGCTTTGGTTACGCCTACTATCGTAATATTTTAATTTCGCCATAATTTCAAAACCAAACGTCCAATTTTAATCATTCAAAGACCAAATATTATCTACATAAACTGTACTTAGTGATAAAATAATTTATTTTGATAAGGATTAATAGCGTGAGTAAAATATATCCGTTTCAATTTAGTCAAAAAAAAAAACAGGATTTTTAAATAAATAAATGGTTATTGTGCCTCACTCGACATAGATAGGTATAGTGTGTCGCGGACTTTTTTGTAGATATTTATAAGATCTACAATTACTTAGAACATTGTATGGTTCTATCTTTTATAGTTTAGGCAGCGTACGCAAAATAAGTAACTTTTCTAGCTGATTTTTTACACCTTGCGTCCGAAAAACTCAAATATCTTACGGAACCCTACTTTTTTCCAAAATGAAATGTAGCCTATGTTCAGCAGAAATAATGTAAGATTCCAATAGCAAAAGAATTTTTCAAATCGGTCCAGTAGTTTCGGAGCCTATTCGACTCAAACAAACAAACAAACAAACAAACAAATCTTTCCTCTTTATAATAGTAGTATAGACAACATATAAAAAAATTATGTTATTCATAAAACGCACACATTATTTTATTTCAAGTTTTAGTAATAATTTAACCACAATTTGGTAACTACTACTAATATATTATATTCTGTGCCACAATACACTTTTGATCGTGTCAGGGTGTTGACCTATTATTTTCGGGCATGATTGTAATTATTAAGATGTAGATTAATTAGATATAGGTATGCGTTGACTATTTATTGCAAACAGTACCTATGTTATATTTTTCTCGCACAAAAAGTCGGTCAACCATACAATAGAATTTGGGCGGAACCCTAAAGTAATAACTAATAATGTACCTTTGCCAGCAACGTCATCTGAGCTTGTATCCGCCAGTGATCCTTGTTCTTCTCATCAAACGAAGATTTCGCATGGTAATCTGTAAAATTTCATTAAAATAAGAACTCTGAAGACACAGTGCTGTGTATAATAAGACTCCGTCCGCCTTTTTTCTACGTTCATGGATAAATGTAGTACCATCGAAGAAATCTATTCATAGGCAGATGACAGACCTGCGCGGTGCGCCATTAGGTCGGGTTATGTCAAATTCAACATTAGTCATGACCTGTCAGCTGGGTTTAACATAACACAACCAGATCACGTAGGCGCATGCAAGAATTAATTTCTCTCAGTCTGAGCATCATGTACACTACCGTCTCATATTGTGGTCTTTACTCTTTGGTCTATAGTTATAATTTATAAACATATAATTGAATAATAAGAATTAGAAATGCATCATGTTTCTTCTAAGTAGGCTCTTGATACCTCTATTGTACAATGATTATAATAATAATTTAAACAAGCACTATGTATACTTACAAAATGCACTCATGTTGCTTTTTAATCATGTTATTCTTATTTAGGTACTTACCCTAAAAAGATAAATATGTTAATTTGACAAAAAAAGACCGCACTGAAACTTCGAGTATTTTAACTTTCAATTATTGTAAAACATTTTTTTATACGCTTTTTATTAGCTTCACCTGTATAAATGTTTGTTACATGTTTGTAACCGACTTCTTTGGGCGCGATTTTGACCCACTTTAAACGGCCAGATTTCGTTCAAACTTTGTAGATTTATCGATGACCGATGACAATACACTAATTCGATATAATTATTCAATTTTTTAATTTGTATGTTTGTATGTTTGTTTGTAACCGACGCTTTATATAAAAAGCGTGTTTTTAGTTTTTTTTACTATTACTTATTATTTTATATGAATGGCAAAAAGTTAAGTCAAAAAGTTTTAGAAATATAAAAAACTTAACCTTTTACATAAAATTCGATGGCCATGAAATAGTTTTCAATATTATGTATAATATGCACATTAAATCATATCTGATGAAAATTCAACCATTTAATTAAAAATACCTAAAATAACTTACGACTTTTTCTATCCTGTATAGTCCGACTACTTGAAATCACACACGTACACACAAAACACAACAAACTCAATAAGTTACACATTTTACACAAAAGTCACCAATCCATAAGTTTTTATGAGAGAAACTTTGAAAATATTATACTAAATTATTAATAATAATAAGTAATAAATATAATATAATATTATTATTGCACTTATTATTCAGTAATCGAGCTTTTTCCAGCATCGCGCGACGTTCACTATGAAACTGCAAATAATTCTCATTTCATCTCACTTAAAACTGCATTTCGGGTGCGAACAACGTCAATGGCGCGGTTTTCATACTAAAAAGTTTTAGACTCACATCTTTTATAACATCTTTTAGAGCTCGGTTCTGAGATCTGATTCATATGATTGAATTTAATTTATGGGAACTTCTTAATACTGTAAATTAATAATTATTAGTATTCATTTCTTAATACTAATAAACTCGAAACACGAAAAAACTAACTACACATTTCAACTACTAAAAATTACTATTCTTTGTATACAAGAACACTGACGATATTTTTATTAAAGTAGTTATTGAAGAAAACGTAAACCGTTCTTGGTCAGCTGGTTAGCCGGTAGAGATAAAGCAATTAACTAAATTACGAAATTAGTATACTTAATCTATTAATGCAATCGCAGCTAAACATGTTAAGGTCGTTGGTGTATGATTATTGAAGATATTATAACTGTATAAACTTGCAATATTTAAAATTAAGAATTTAAATTTATTGTGATATTAATTTATAGGTAAAATGTTTTAAAATAAATGACACATATTATTGTTAAATTACTGTAACGTAAAGTAAAAAGTGGTTTTGCTTTTTTCTGTTTAGTATTAATTTATGAGTTGATTTAAGTCTTTGCGTGAAATGGGCTCATTCTTCACAAAATATATAACATCAGATAATTCAAAACATAATTTATGTTTTGCCAAAATTGATATCCTTATCTTCACCATAATTAGCAAGTATAAAACCTATGCCAATGACCAATTAGCAGTAATAACTTGACCATTAACTGTCCCGCCAGTCATAAATTGGTACGCCTTCCGTCTAGAGAAGACTTATGTCAGCTCAGCTCAAAACATTAGTAATAATAATAATAATAATAAATAAATATCTTTATTTCACAGAAAACTTACACGCTAATCTTACACAAAACTCTGGTCTCCACACTAGGATACCCTGTGTCGTGGAGACCAGAGATTAGTGTGATCCAATTTAATGAGCTAGTTTTATCCAGCCATAAGAATGTAAAGACTTAACTAGAAACATACAGGGTGTAGACAAACTAAGTGATAATACTTTAGGATGTGTACGTGTTCCTTGTAAAGAGTTCACTGTGAAAGTAGCAGCGCTGAAAGTCAATTTTTTTTTATCACTTTTGTATAGGGAAACTCGTGACGCTCGGGCTTTTGCCCATATAAAAGTGAAAAAAACTAAGTCTTTCAGCGCTGTGACTTTCACAATGAACTCTCTACAAGGAACACGTACATATTCTAAAATATTATCACTTAGTTTTGTTACACCCTGTATGTAATTGCGATAAAAAACGCACCTTTTTCAATTAATTTTTGATGGAAATAATAGGACTGTGGCGGTACGCACAAATAGCGCTACATGCCTGCATCGCGCTATCGAAGTTTGACCGAATATACCACCACGCCTTCCCTTCTTCCTTTGCGGCCTCCACGCATATTCCCACATTGGTGACCATCGTCAGAACACACCTTCTTCATCTACTGCTGATCTTGAACTTTCTTTGTGCAAAAATAATACTTCTAGAATATATAAATGATCCAAAATTTTTAACGCAGCTACTCCATAGATTTTTGTCCGATCAATTCTCAATATATAATAAACAGTTCAAGAGCACAATGGCGTTCTGTGTGACTTTCGACGACGTGCTTTATTATTGTCCGCACAATAAATGTTATTGAGACGAATACAATACTTTTTTTGTTAAACAAAAAGTTTTCACACAAAAACATGAGGCCTTGTTCTACCTGCACTGTTTTAAAGTCATTAAAATATTATGCATTTCATTCAAAATTAACGTAAAATTAACGTTTTACGTTAAAATCGTTTTCAAAAACGATTAAGTTAACGTAAAATTACATAATATTAGTAATTAACGTTTTACGTTCTTAAAATCGTTTTCAAAAACGATTAAGTTAAGGCACTATATTGAAAAAACTGTCCTTTTTGACGTAATACTATAGTTCCCTCTGAAATGTTACAAATCTGGTAATGAGATATGCATAAATCTTCATAGCCTTATCTAGGTTTGAGAAGAACTAGAAACACGATAAATGTATTTTGCCTTGATACATTTAATTTTCGAAATGACCTCTTATAAATATTACGAAATTTGAAGATTATTTTTAAACGAAAATAGATGTATTGTAGGTTAGTCTAATTGATTTTTTTTTAATTTTTTTTTTATTTGAATGGAAAACATACAGTGATAAACTAAAATTAAGATAAGAACTGATAAATGTCTAAGCCCTATTAACATGATACCTTTGATAGATAAACACCTTTGCAACTCAAAATCGTATAGAAGCATTTTGCTTAAATGCTCCTAGTTATTTTTTAAATGATTATAATTACGTTTTGTCGCATGTTTTCCAAGCGAGCCGATAGCTTTTGGCCGCATCGTATTCACGACTTTATAGTCATACAAATTAAGTGTAAAATTGCCCTTGCGGTAAAATTACTTTCGATATAGCGCCTTAACGTAAAATTACTTATTAGTCTTAGTTAGGCTAGATTGTAATAATTATATTATTGTAATACCCATACAGGTATTTTATGCATAAAAAAATCATTCAAAAGTTTCTATGAATAAATCTTGTCTATGTAATAATGTACCATGGAGGAAATTGATTCCTAGGCAGTTGACGGACCAACGACATTTGGTCGGATCATGTCAATTCAATGTTAATAATTATTGTGATCTATCGGCTGGGTTTGATATATCGCGACCAAACTAAGTAGGTCCCCCATCTGCCTAGGAATCAACTTTTCTGATAGTACATTTTACAGTAATTATTGGTAATATTATAAAAAATATTAAGAATGACCATTGACCAGCTTTTAGGGCGAAATAGCAAAGTGACCCTATTAAGAGGCTGGTATACAGCATGACTGGTGAGTCAATACCGATATTTAAGGAGAGTATTCAGTACTCGATTCTCATTATAAATATGTAATAAAATTAGGTTCTTAATTTTTTTTTAATTTCCCAAAAATTTATGAATCATGGATACCAAGTAAATTACGCGGCTAGGCAAGTAGGCATACTATGCGGCCGGTGCAGAGGCGTGCGCTACCAAAGAAACACCACACAACTACCCCTCCCGCTCGGGATGTCCATGCGTTGGGTAAATAATTATTTAACTTTAAGCTACATTTACTCAGTGATCAATTGATATTATTATTTTTTTATTTTTTTCCAACTAATATAATAGCCAAATATCACGTCCTCAAGTATTGAACATGTCTCACCAGTCACGCAGTATAATATACTAGTTTTTTTTACTTATGTAGTTTTGCCTTTAATGTTTTTTTTAAATACTCACAGTTTTGAATAAACATAGCATTATTTTTATGTACTTACGTAATTTTTCGCGGACTCAGCGCCACAGAATTGCTGCGCCGGTAAATGCTATCAAATACTAAAAAGTTAAATATTATGGATGTTACATATTTTGTTAAAGTAGTAATAATGTTTATTTTTATCGATAATTTATTAATAATTATTATTCAGTTATGCCTAATCACTTTCTAACAGGAACTGCGGTTCACAGAGACTGTTCACAAGGGTAACAAGTTTGCAAGTAACATGCAGTTGTAATAACGATATTGTCCTATCCTATAAAATATCCAATAATTATTATTGTCCTACTTCTACTTCTACACCACATCGTGGCCTATCATAACATAGCCTTGTTTTTTGCCTATTAAACGACCTAATTCACATAATTCCGTTTGATAAACAAGTATTTGTCTGCATTCAATATTATTTCATTGGAAAATTTAGCTATTATAACAATTGCACGCCATTTCACAATACATTCTTGCACAAGAATTCTGTTCACATTTTGACATTTCTTTGAGTTTATTTTCAAGTCTAAAGTCTTGCATTTTGTTTGCGCCCCCGAGTGTTCTGCCTTTGCACTGCCTTGTTTTGCATGTTATATACCCCGGTTTGGGCCGACTATTTCAGCGCAAGAGGTGCCCGTGCCCATCTTTGTGGCCAGTGCCCAGAAAGGAGTACTGTGCCTGTCCACGAGCCCCGAGCGTGCTTCCCATACCCGACGCTTCACGTCGCACGCTGCTTGCTGCCCCCGTGCTTCGCTGACGCCGATGGAGTGACGGTAACTGCAGACCAGGGGAGCGTAAGATCTTTTTATTTTATTTTCTGCCTATAGAGTTACAATTATTTCATATTCAATATAACTTTAGTTCAAGTGTTTATTCAGTAATTTCAATTTCACAATGTCTGCGGAACTCAGAACATTAACTACAAAGCGCGCTAGTATAAGAGGCAGATTAACTAAGTTTGATAACTATCTTGATTTAATACAAAAAATACCAACTTTAAGTGAGTTGCAAGTGAATGAGCTATTATTAAAATTACAAACATTTCATGATTTAAAAACAGAATTCAGTTTGCTGCAAGATCAAATCGACCAAATAAATTTTGATAATATTGATGATGAGATTGATGAAAGGGACAAGACAGACTCACATTTCACAAAGGTGATTGCTTTAGCGGAGACTATTTCTGTCAAATACAAAACTATACAAAAGCAATCAGAGTCTGGCTCTGGCTCTGGCTCACTTCGTAGTGTTCATCGGCCACATCATCAACCAAATTTTAAACTTCCGCAAATACAAATCGGTAAATTCAATGGAAACTATTCCAAGTGGCTTGATTTCCGGGATACTTATGTATCTTTAATTCATGATAATGACAGCTTGTTACCTGTCCACAAATTTCATTATCTCAATTCATATTTGGAGGGTGAAGCTGCCAGAGTCCTATCTAATCTCGAGGTCTCCAATGCGCACTATCAGGAAGCTTGGGACCTGCTATGCCAACGTTATGATAATAAACGCTATCTGACTAATAACCATCTCAATTCTTTATTCAATATAGAACAAGTGCACCGGGAATCAGACAAGTCATTGAGATCTTTAGTCGATCAAGTTAATAAGGATCTCAGAGCGCTGTCTAGTTTAGGCCATCCAACTCAGCAGTGGGACACTCTGATTATCCATATTATCACAAATAAACTGGACTATCATACAAAACGCGATTGGGAAGAGCACCGCAATACTATCAATGATATGCCTTCTCTCAGCCAGTTGACTAAGTTCTTACATGACCGAGCCGATGTGTTAGAATCCTGCCATACTAAAAAACAATCTTATAATACAAACTATCATGCTATAAGCAATACAAACAAAAACGAGCGATCTTATAAATCATTTTCGTGTACCACACAAAACAATGATGATAATGGCGCGAAAATCCAAACACCCTGGGTATGCAATTATTGTTCGGGTGACCATAGTATTTACAATTGTTCAAAATTTCTATCTCTATCAGTAGAACGACGAAAGATGGAAGTGATGAAGTTGAAGCTGTGCCTAAATTGTTTAAAAAAGGGCCATTCACTCAGAGAATGTCGTCGAGGTCCATGTCGTGAATGTCGTAAACGACACAACTCACTGCTTCACATTCCACTTTCGCAGCCTGGAAGCTCGAGCATCTCTGCGCAGTCAGCTCTCTCCGCTGACGACAATGATGTCTCCGCGCAGGGTGTCTCTGTCAATTTTTCAGCCTCGCAGACTGCCTATCAAGTCCTACTGTCCACGGCTACAATCAAGGTAACCAATCCTCACAATAACAAACAAGCAACGGTGCGATGCCTCTTAGACTCAGGCAGCCAAGGTACATTCATGACTAAGGCGTTACAACAAAAGCTAGAACTAGAATCTATCCCCACAGTGCCTATTAAAATTATGGGTGTTGCAAATATCCCATGCGGCTCCATTTCAGAACGAAGTGTAGTTCGTCTAAGCTCTCTCTGCACTGACTACAATGTAACGCAAGCCTGCGGCGTACTACCTGAGCTCACCGACAATGTACCTAAACAATTTATCGATAAAAGGTATTTCAATCTCCCGCCTAAATTACAATTGGCCGATCCTACATTCAATATCTCTGCCCCAGTCGAGATGCTGATAGGCGCAGACCTATTTTGGCAAATTGTGGGTAACGAACAGAGGTGTCTCGGTGCTAACTTACCTTACTTGAGAAGTTCACAGTTAGGCTGGTTAATATCTGGCCCTATATTTAGTAACGGTGAACCAAGGAGCATAAAATGCAGTTTCTCAAGGACCGACACATCTGACTATCTCAATGAGAAAATTTCTAGATTCTGGGAGCTAGAGGAACTCCCCAAGAGGCCACTGCTCAGCAGCAGCGAGAAGGAATGCGAGCAACACTTCAATACACACACCTCTCGCCAAGAAGACGGCCGTTTCATTGTAAAACTGCCATTCAAGGACTCACCGGACAATTTAGGTGATTCCTACTATCGAGCCAGGCAAAGATTTCTATCACTAGAGAGAAAATTTCGCAAAGAGCCAGAACTCAAAAAAGCTTACTCTGAATTTATAGCCGAGTATGAAGAGCTGGGCCACTGCTCGCCCGTAGAGGGCCGAACTCCGGAGTTGCGCCGCCACTACCTGTGCCATCACGCCGTGCTGCGCGCGCAGAGCGAGTCTACTAAGCTGCGCGTCGTGTTTGACGGCTCCGCGCCTACCACCACCGGCGTCTCCATCAACGATATCCAGCACACTGGTCCTAAAGTACAAGATTCTCTCTTTGCTATTCTATTACGCTTCCGCACGCACAAGTACGTACTAGCCGGCGATATAGACAAATTCTTCCGCCAAATCCTTGTCCACGAAGACGACAGAGAGCTACAACTGATTCTATGGCGTGAAGATGAAAAGAAGCCATTAAAGACGATCAGACTCAATACTGTGACGTACGGCTTTGCCAGTGCAAGCTATCTCTCTACAAAATGCTTATGGACACTAGGAGAAGAGTGTCGAGATGAAACAATAAAGCAAATCATACAAAAGGATTTTTACTGCGATGATATGTTGACCGGTAGCGACACGAAAGCAGATCTATTATACATTCTGAATGCAGTCACCACTCATTTAAAATCGGGCTGCTTCAATCTGCGGAAATTCAAGTCGAATGCACCTGATATTTTCCCCATCTCGACGATCGACTTGCATGGAAAATTGAGCTTGAGTGACGCCTCGAACGCACTCGGCCTAGGCTGGAGTCCACAATCAGACGAGCTATACTTCACTATCGAAGCTCCGACCTCCGGCATGCAAGAAAAAATTACGAAGCGAACAATACTATCGTCAACATTCAGTATCTACGATCCACTCGGCCTCCTGTCGCCGTGCACCGTTCAGCCCAAACTACTCATGCAGCAGCTGTGGCGGCGTGGGCTGGACTGGGACGAGCCGATTCCTGACGATCTTCAGAAGGAATGGAAGAAAATCACGGCCAGTCTCTCTTCGCTAGCGAACATCACAATCCCCAGGAGAGCCTTGTCCGGAGATCCAGTCGAAATACAATTACACTCGTTCTGCGATGCATCAATGCATGCCTACGGCGCATGCATCTATTTAAGATGTAAAGACAAAGAAGGTAACATATCAGTCAATCTACTATGCGCTAAATCGAGAGTGGCACCTACCAAGCCACCCCTCACGATACCAAAATTGGAACTACTTGGAGCGCTACTCGCCGCTAACCTAACCAAGACCGTTCTCGAGTCACTGCGCTGCTCTATATCGTCGTGCACACACTGGTGCGACTCCAACGTCGTACTCGCGTGGCTCCACAGCAGTCCTAGCAAACTAAAGAGCTTCGTCGCAAACAAGGTTGTGGAGATATGCGAGAATACCGCGCTGTCGGCGTGGCGCCACGTGCCCGGCACCGCCAACCCCTCCGACGTGCTCTCCCGCGGCACGCCCGGCGACCAGCTAGCCGCGCTTGAGCTGTGGTGGCGTGGCCCCCCGTATCTCGCCGCGGACGATTCTCAATGGCCGCAAGCTCCATCTGAAACAAAGAAACTAGATAACGACTTACCTGAGATTATAGTCCTCCCTTCGACGAGCTCCGACTGCGACGATCTATCTATCCCGTTTGAAAATTTCTCTACACTAGGAAAACTTCAGCGTACTTACGCCTACGTTCTACGACTAAAGCACAACCTGAAAAACAAAAGCAATAAATTGTCAGGTCCACTATCTGTGCAAGAGATTAATAATTCGTTTTTATTTCTAGCAATACGAGCACAAAAGCAATCTTTTGACAAAGAATATCATGCACTATCTACAAAGCAAGATATCGCTTCAAAAAGCAACATTCTATCACTCAACCCGTTCCTTGATAAGGAGGGAGTGATGAGAGTAGGTGGTCGACTGGATCGCTCCACCTACAGCCATGAAAAGAAACACCCGATTATTTTAGACTCTACTCACCATTTTACGAAGTTAATCTTTCGGCATGAACACGTCCGCCTGATGCACGCAGGTCCCCAGCATCTCCTATATTCTATTCGTGATTCAATATGGCCCGTGTGCGGAAGGATGCTAGCTCGCACCACTGTTCATCGCTGCGTAACTTGTAGACGTCACCGAGGAAAAACTCTGACGCCCATGATGGGTAATTTGCCCCAACAACGTGTCACACTCGCACTTCCGTTCCAGACCATCGGGATGGACTTCGCAGGACCATTCAATATTGTAAGTAAGAAGGGTCGTGGCGCTCGCCTCTCCAAATGTTATCTGTGTCTATTTATCTGTCAAGCCTATAAATGTGTACACCTAGAGGCGGTAAGCGAACTATCTAGAGACGCCTTTTTACTCAGCTTGCGTCGATTCATCTCCCGGAGGGGGAAGCCACTTGAAATATTTTGCGATAATGGTCGAAACTTTACTGCAGCTTCTAAAGAGGTAGGTCAATTTCTTAAAACTAATTCTAATGCTATCTCTGATCTTGCAACTAACTTACACATAAAGTTCAATTTTCATCCCCCTTACGCTCCACATTTCTCTGGTCTGGCAGAGGCCGGCATAAAATCGGCAAAGCACCATATCAAAAGAGTTATGGGCAATTCAAATCTTACTTTTGAAGAGTTGTCCACACTTTTCGCACAGGTCGAAGGCATAATGAATAGTCGCCCCCTGTCTCCACTATCTTCCCATCCTACAGACTACCTTCCTCTCTCCCCTGCCCACTTCATAATCGGCCGGCCGCTAACATCGGTACCGACGCCTGCCATTGACGACGCACGCCCCAGCCGGTCCCGCTATGAAACGATCGAGAGGATGCGCCAACAATTCTGGAAACGCTGGCAACACGAATACATCAGCGAGCTGCAACAGCGTACGAAATGGAAGCGAAACATGAATACGCTACAAGTAAATGACATGGTCTTGATACAAGAGGACAACGTCCAGCCCCTCAACTGGCGCCTCGGACGCATTGAGAAACTTATTCCGGGAAAGGACGGAATCTCGCGTGTCGCTGATATTAGGACAGCGAGAGGAACAATACGCAGAGCTCTCACTCGTATCTGCCCACTACCAAATGAAAACAACTAAATACTAAGCATCTTAATCTCACTGGAAACCTGCAATAAACTCTACTACTAAACTACAGCAAAATATATTCTACAACTACTTTCTACAAGATAACTCGCTACAAATTACCTTTTAACGATGACTACATCTACACCTACCTGGAGATGACCCTGCAGCGCCTGAAAAGAAAATAGATTGAAAGAATACATAGAAACTTTCTAGAACAACTTACCTGCTGCCTCGTTACTTCAGCCCGGCCCGGAGTATGTCTACGCGCAACGCGAGACATCACTAGCGACGCCGTTTTGACAACTGTAGAAAGAAAAAAGACGACGCCACATTTTTGCACGGAACAAATTTATTAGAATATTATATTATTGTTGTTAATTAGAATAAATAAAAACCTCGAGACATCAACAATATAAATAAATAATAATAACATTAATATATAACTACATCTACCTACAATCTACATAGAGAGTGTTATCAATTTTACATAGAACTGCAGTAACATTGCGCATAGCATTGCTTTAAGAAAACGGCAGGCTAAAAAAATCTGCGCCTGCGGTTTTTTTAAAGAAGTTTTAAGCCTGATTTGAAATTATTTGCAAACTAAAAAATTTACCCCCGACAAAAAATAGGGGTTTTTTTGCAAAAAAGTTTGCAAGTAACATGCAGTTGTAATAACGATATAAATAAATAATAATAATATTAATATATAACTACATCTACCTACAATCTACATAGAGAGTGTTATCAATTTTACATAGAACTGTAACATTGCGCATAGTAACATTGCGCATAGCATTGCTTTAAGAAAACGGCAGGCTGAAAAAATCTGCGCCTGCGGTTTTTTAAAGAAGTTTTAAGCCTGATTTGAAATTATTTGCAAACTAAAAAATTAACCCCTGATAAAATATGGTTTTATAAGTTTGACGTGTCGTGTCGTGTCTGTCTGTCTGTCTGTGGCATCGTAGCATCCAAACGGGTGGACCGATTCTGACCTAGTTTTTTTTTTGTTTGAAAGCTGACATGATCGAGAGTGTTCTTAGCTATAATTCATCATTATCAACCTGCTCAGTGCTGAATAATCAGAGTTTATCTGGTTCATAAAATCCCTTTAGCAACTTGCAGTAGTTTGATGGGTTTAATAATATGTTGCATTCTAGTTCGTGATCATATAATATTTGTGAATATGAATATATACACATTAATAGAAAGTTGACTTGGTGCTGCAGCATCACCTGGTAATCAATAGGATATCCAACTCCTCACCAACTTAGAGCAGAGGTGTTTGGACTCATTTTACAACGAAAACCAGCAAGACGTAGATGAACAGTAAATATTTGCATAGATTTTTGTGCATGAATATTATGACAAGTACTATGCATAAGACCTTCTCTGGACCCTGGGTGAGTCAAAGGCTCAATGTTATTTACTCAAGAATTGATTATCCAGACAAAAACATTTTTCCTACTTACAATACTCAAAGAAAATTTGAGTTAAAATAAGGATACAAGAAATTGCACTATGGAAAATTTGAATCAAAACAGCAAAAACGTAAAAATTACTTATATTTTAAACTATAATATTATAGGTAACAATAAATTATACGTTATTAAACTTAGTTTCAAAATTTAAATACAATATTAAATAGGCTCTACTACGTAACTCATATTTAATATTTTATTTTTATTTAATTCGTTGATATTATTTAATTTCACATAAAAATTGGTTTTGTAAACCGTAGTTTATATTTTTCAGTTAAAGACTAGATAAGTCTTGAGGTATTTTGTAGATGAACTAAACACAATATTATAGATCATATTATTTTATGATTTAAAAGTTTTCGTAGGTAAAATAATTAATTATTATACAATAATAATTAAAAAAACGTAATATTTTAAAAAGAAAAAATATGTACCACATGCAGGTGATTGCGTCATTGATATAAATAATCGGCCAAGTGCGAGTCGGAATCGCGCACGAAGGGTTCCGTACCATTATAGAGCAAAATTAGGCCATAAATTGTGTTTTTTGTATGGGAGCCCCCCTTATTTTTTTATTTTATTTTAATATTATTATTAAATATTAAAATACACATATAACAAAGAATTTTGTGAAAAATTCAAGTACCTACCTGTTGCCATTTTTGATATAGAGTAAAAAAGGCCAAAAAAATCACGTTTGTTGTATGGGGAGCCCCTCTTAAATATTCATTTTATTTTATTTTTAGTATTTGTTGTTATAGCTTCAACAGATATACATAATCTGTGAAAATATCAAATCTCTAGCTATTACCGTTCTTGAGTTACAGCCTGGAGACAGACAGACAGACAGACAGACAGACGGACAGACAACGAAGTCTTAGTAATAGGGTCCCGTTTTTACCCTTTGGGTACGGAACCCTAAAAAAGGAAAAAAATTAAGACATTATAATTAATATTTAAATTATAAATGCAAAATAATGTAGAAATACACCAAAACAGATGTTATCTAAAACAAAGCTGTACCGTTGAACATAAACTTTGTACTCATGCTTTACATAATATTATTCATTAAGTATACTAATAATAAAATTCGAGTCAAATCCACTTTTATTAACTAACATTATTTTTAAATTCGTACTCAACCCATCATAATATTCATCGTTTTCACAAAATCCCACTCTTTTTAGTGGCAGCGGTGGGAACCGTGAGCGAATTGTGGGTAGTCAGAAATTTAAGTACTTGCCGCATTGACTAAGCTATTTAATATCTTAAAACAAATATCACAGTGCTCAAACTTAACAAATAATACTTATTAGGCGTAATACTAAAACTACTAGACGACCAGAAAGGCCCTTGTCTCTCGGGAACCTCCAAGTTGCAGTTTTCATGAGGGTTGTCTGTGAGACACATCGCGTATGCCATCATATGTGGTACCAGGGCCTGCTCGTAGCTGGCTGTAAATAGGTGCTGCCAAGGTCCCAAGGCGAAAACTGCCACGTCTTCACCTCCGTGTGTCTCTGAGTCGAGTGGCGTCAGGCTGGGATACGCATAGTTGACGTCACCTGAAACATTAGAAAAGATTACTAAGCGGACTTAAAGATATCTGAGGCTTCCTATAAAAAATAGGAGTTCATGTATATTTGCAAATTTTGATCGGCAAACTGGTTTAAAATTAGAAACGCTATTGAAATGATAAAGTCTTGTCATAAATAAAGTAAATTAATAAAAAAATCAAAAAACCCGACTGCAAAAAATTTTAACTAAAAAGACCGAAACAAGACCTAATTCTGCCGGAAGCTTCAAGCCATGTTTAAATTGATACGACCATTGCTTACGAGATTCATGTCAAGATGAATAGAAGGCTACATTGAAAGATATAGAAAAAAATGGACTACAAAATGCAGTCGGAGGCATATTTTATGATTTTATTAAAGGGTAAATTGGTGCGACATGCCTCCGACTGCATTTTGTAGTCCATTTTTTTCTATATCTTTCAATGTAGCCTTCTATTCATCTTGACATGAATCTCGTAAGCAATGGTCGTATCAATTTAAACATGGCTTGAAGCTTCCGGCAGAATTAGGTCTTGTTTCGGTCTTTTTAGTTAAAATTTTTTGCAGTCGGGTTTTTTGATTTTTTTATTAATTTACTTTATTTATGTCTTTTTAGTTAAGAAAGATTACGTAACCGGATTAATTCTTTAAATGAGTTTATGTCATGTGGTTGCATCTGGATACTATGCTAACTTCATTCTATCTTTCATTTTATCAAGGCGTATTTTACGTGAAATAGGAGATTCTGTCTTCTCTTTTGCAGCCTTAGCTCGTTTAGTCTTGCGGGATAAAGCCATGTTAGTTAGCCAAAAAAAGTAAAACAAAATTGGAATTCACAACACAAACAAATTAACAACAAATACAATCAATTGAATTTTTAAGACAAATCTCAGCTCATCCTACTAACTTTGGTAATCAGTACCAAACTACAATAATATAATATATTATAACGCCCCTTAGGGTAGTTACTACTTACTAGTTTCAATTTTCAAAAGTTAATTCAAAACTAAACCTTAAGAATGCTCCAACTTTTTAATTAGCAGGTCGGATGTCTGTCAGTACGAATATCGACGTTAATGACATTAAAATAAGATTCATATTAGCGCGCCTTGTACAGTGGCGGTTACGACGCTCGCCGCGTTTTTGATATGGCGAAAATGTATGAAAAAATTTAAGAAATTTTCTTAGTTTTCTTATAACTGGAAAAGTTGTTTATTTTTATATAAAATTTTTAGCGGACTTTATAGAGGACTAAATGAGCAACAATTTTTTTGTATATTTATTTTCCCCAGTTCAGTGTATTTAGATATTAAGGTACCTAATCAGACCCCATTTTTTTCATATTTTGCGATTATTGTGATGGTTAAAACGTATTTTATGTGAAAATTTTGTATGCGGCTATAGAATTTTTATGGTACAGTCGTGGAGATGAATATATTATCTTTCATTTGAAACCAAAATATCCTCGCAGTTTGACTCCTAATTCTTTAATAGGGTACCGGAAAATCGATGATATTTGTAATAGCGTCCTTAAAGATAAAGATAAATGATAATAGAGAAGTATTTTTACGAGTTACGAATTAAAGTTTCAAGTTTCAACTTACAACTAATGTTTCGAACGAAATGGTAAATTTATTTATTTCTTCTTTAATCTTTAATTATTTATAATTTATTTATTTATAATATTATATTTTATATTTATACACTATTATATTTCAATTTTACATTTTTCATTAACAGTAATTTAGCACGGATAATTACTCAGTTGTTACATCAAAAAAACGTAAAGACTTTATACAAACGTGTACAGACAAGCGATAGCGCGATCTAAAGAAAGCACAGCGAAATCTATTGACGGAAGTTGGAACTAAATGTCGCTTTAAATATAAATCTATACATAATATAAATGCGAAAGTATATATTCTGTCTGTCTGTCAGTCTGTCTGTTTGTGTCTGTCTGTCTGTCTCGCTTTCACGCCAAAACTACTGAACCGATTGTTATGTAATTCTGTACACAGATAGTCTAAAGCCTGAGAAAGGACATAGGCTACTTTTTAACTGGAAAAAGGAGTTGTAAGGGGGTAAAATGCGTAGGTAAATTTGTTCAAATTAAGTTAGAGCCGTGTGTCTTCTACATCGCATCATCGCTTACCTAAACGTGTTTCTATAAGAGGTGGTAAGGATGGAGGAATCTTTTCCGATTAATTTGAAGAAATGTTTGAAATGTCAATGTTCGACTTCGAACTCTTCGAAGTTCGACCCCACTCCCCAATTATTAACCCCCTACGCAAAAATAATAAGTAAGAAGAGTTTTGTGTCTGTCTGTCTGTCTGTAAACATTGAAGTTTGAAGTAAGCGTACCGCGGAAGCACCTCTGTCGTGCAAATTTTGCAATTTGCAGTAATGTAGCCAATGTTCTTATTTTTATAGATTGTATAATTATTTTATCCATGCAGGCGGGTTTTTACCTGCACAGCTGATTGTCTAGGTAGACAATCAGCATGGACGGAGGTCCGTCCATGCTTCCTCCCGCACGCGCACCCCCGCCTTGGTGACGCCCACCATCGTAATATTTTAATTTCGCCATAATTTCAAAACCAAACATCCAATTTTAATCATTCAAAGACCAAATATTATCTACATAAACTGTACTTAGTAATGGAATAATTTATTTTGATAAGGATTAAAAGAATGAGTAGATTAAACACGTTTAAATATAGTCCAAAAAAATTCAAGATTTTTAAATAAAATAATGGTTATTGTGCCTCACTCGACATAGATAGGTATAGTGTGTCGCGGACTTTTTTGTAGATATTTACAAGTTCTATAATTACTTAGAACATATTATGGTTCTATATTTTATAGTTTAGGCAGCGTACGTAAAATAAGTAACTTTTCTGGTTGATTTTTTACACCTTGCGTCCGAAGAACCCAAATATTTTACGGAACCCTATTTTTCTCCAAAATAAAATTTAGCCTATGTTCAGCAAAAATAATGTAGAATTCCAATGGTGAAAGAATTTTTCAAATCGGTCCAGTAGTTTCCGAGCCAAACAAACAAAAAGTCAAACCTATTCTCTTTGCAGTATTAGTGTAGATTTATCGTTCGATTTAATAATAAAACTGCAAGTTATATACATATTTAGAATCAGTGTTTAAAATCCTTTATTTTGATACCCCACTCGATATGCTTGGTAAATTTTAATTTTTTTTTACCTCACAATATGGCGTCAAACGTCCACCATTTTGGTTTTTTCTTCATGTCACCTATCTAAGAACACTTGGGCCATTAAGACAAATCTAACGATACCTCAAATATGAAAATCCGCTTAGCGGTTCTGAAGATACGAGGTAATAAAGAATATTACAAACATACAAGATACGCGCCAAACACATAACCCTCCTGGCAGTCGGGTAAAAATAAGGTTAAGCCCGGCCGCACATTGTACGACATTTCTGATCAACACAGTTGAACGTCCGCGCCGGAAGGATATTTTGGATAATGCGCGGGGTGGCGATCCGGCGGAATTCAAATGTTTCTGATCAGAATTCGGACAATGTGCGGCCGAGCTAAACAGTAATTCATGTCAACTGGGTAATATCAGCTTTAGCTATGATACAAATACATACAAGTACTACCTATTCTTGATTCTCGATACCTTGCAATATGAAAAGGTAGAAATACTAACGTGATTTGAATCCTTCATGAGTCGTTACATCCACGCGTTTGCCTTCAGGCGATATGGATGCAGCCTTTCCGTTGGCATAGCTGATGGTGGTATACGGTATTCCATCATCACCGTTAGTAGTATCCACCACACCCAGTATATCATTGCCTCGGGATGGGTAACCAGCTACTGTCATGGTATGAGCGTGGTCGGAGCTGACGACTATCAGAGTATCCTCTTCGTTGGTCAGGTCTCTCGCTTTTTGGACAGCTTTGGAGTATTCCACTGTTTCGTCCAGGGCTAGTTGGGCTAGGCTGTCGTGGTGGGCGTGGTCTATTCTGCCTCCTGAAAATCGAAGTTTAGCAAATAAAGTTTTTTTTGTTATAAATAAGACTCAACAAGACCACAATTTGAGATTTTGTTAGAAGGCCTAAAGGATATTCAGAATATTCTGAAATGCTGCTGCAATTTCAATCTTAAGACATTATAGCTTCAAGGCCCAACCTCGTAAAACAACTCATGACAGTTTTGATTTACATTTGTCATGGATCAAAGCCTAAAGTAATTATCTAGATATTTAGAAGGGAAATAAAAGTAAACGTGTCAAGATGTCTGTGCGTGATATCGCGTGGTGATTTTTGGGTCTAGGCTTTGCTCAATGTCAGACACTATCTTTTATTTACAGCCGGAAAGACTGTTTGAACTTGGAAGTGTCATATAATAATTTGTGATGAAGCACTGTTATATTGTTACTTATTAGTTAAACAACAACAATTATTTATTTCCTAAAAATACACAACACTAGATTTTGTTAGGGAAACACACCCGTTTCCAGCTTCCATGGAAGAAAGGTATTTATAAATGTTGTAAAAATTAATACTCATTCTAATATTATAAAATATGCGAAAGAAAATATTATAAAATATCCGTCTGTCCGTCTGTCTGTCTGTCCGTCTGTCTGTCACTGATTGACACTGATTTTGCTCAAACTTAGCAGATACTTTTGAGTCCCGGGAAAGGACATATCACGTAATATAGGATTCTTTTTGTCCCGGGAAAATGTACGGTTCCCGCGCAATAAACGAGTTTTGGTTTAACGGAGTTGCGGGCGTCATAAATTCATGGCATTCTATATAAGAAAACAAATACCAATTTTTCTCGAATCGGAAATCGAAAACGGATGGAAAAGATCTTCACAAGTTCTTTTCTATTAAACAAACTTGTGCTATAAATTTATAATTTGGTTTATACAAAATCGTTATATTTTGTCATCAAAAAGCAAAACCACGCCAAACATACTTTAAAAATTGCAAACCTGCTCAATTAACAATGTCTAGTCAGACAGACCTGTTTCTTAAACACGTGCAAAATATATTTCAAGGCCGAGTTTCGCCGATATCGAGCTGCTTGAAACCTAAGGTTATGTGTAGTCCAGATCTTAATATTGTTACCATAACAGTAATCTCAGTTCCCCAAAGAACATGGTGATCAACCAACCTTCAACGAAAAGGAAGTATCCCCTGGGGTTCCTGCTCAGCATCTTGATGGCCACTTCCACCATCTCCTCCAAAGTTGGCTGGTCCTTGGCATTGAGGTGGTAGTCCATGTGGTCGTTGTGGAATAGACCGAGGAGGTATTCTGGTAAGTCGTCCGAATTGAAGACCTGGAATGGGTATACACGAAGCTAGGTTTAGTTACTAAGGTAGACTAGATGGTTCCGCCTTACGCAGGTACTCACCGGGCACGGATACTTCGGTGAGTACCTGTGTAAGGTTGCCAGGAGAGAGCCAACGCCAGCCTGCCATGAGTGCGGCGCTGCGGAGGACACGGCCCAGCATACCCTTGAGGTGTGCGATCTTTGGGCCGTGCAGCGCCACGATCTCGTGGCAGTGCTAGGCGGGGACCTCTCACTCCCGAGCATGGTGCGCTGCATGCTCGAGAGCGATGAGGCCTGGCAGGCGGCGGTCTCTTTCTGCGAAATTGTTATGTCGCAGAAAGAGGCCGCGGAGCGGGACAGAGAGGACGATCCCACCTCTCTGCCGCTCCGCCGGCGTAGGACGGGAGTGCGGAGGCGACGCTATGCGAACCTCCTAACTCTCATCTAACGGGGCTCCGGGAGAGGATGGGAACCTCCCCGGCTAGCCAGTCCCGGCGCCGAGGGGAACGCTTCAGTTTGCCTAAGCGTTCCCTTACTTTGGTGGAAGTCCGGTCCCTTTTGAGGTAGACCGGCCAGTCGTGGAGGGAGTCCCGTATTTGTTAGATCCGGGATATCCCTCCTTTACACGGCTGAAGGCGAACCGCAGGTGGTTTTAGTGAGTAGGAGTCTCACATACCCCCGGGGTGCTGAGCACATGCCCGACCCGGGGGACATAAAAAAAAAAAAAGGTAGACTAGATGGTAGCGGCTATATTTAGTAAACATTTTGATCCAATAGCGGTTTTAAGTCAAACATTTGAATAAAAAGCAGATATTTTATTCAGAACAAACTACACATAGGCGGTAACTACACATTTTGTTGGTTCAAAACTATCCTTTGTGTTAATCTAGAACTTCAAGTATCTTCATTCCATATCGTCTAAATCATTGATTTTCAAACTAGGGGGCGCGCCCCACTAGGGAGGCGCGAAGACATGATGAGGGGGGCGCGGGCGCCGGCGGCGGTTTTACTCCAGACGCCCGCGCATTCCCGCGACCTACGCGAATTGGAAATCTTTTCAAAAACATGCAAGCTCATCCGTCACATTGATTCTTCTTAAGAGGGCGACTAACCCAAAAAATCAAACATTGTCCTTCTCAATAACTCGATAAATATACAACATTTTAAAAATCCGCTAGGTCGGTTTCTCAATGATAGTATTTTTACAATATTGTGTTAAAATATTAACTGACTTTAATGCACGGTTATGGCAATATAATATTATGAAAAATTCGTTAAAATTAGATGCATCTTTGCGAATTGCGATTTTTTTCTATCGAAAAATTTTTAAGATATCGTGTTTTTGCTCAGATCGGATTCTTGGAAATATTATGTAGTATTTAATTTTAGAAAATGAAACAATTCGAAGCTTAATTGCAAGTATAACAAAGAATTATAAAATCGTCAATTTTGGGTTAGTCGCCCCCTTAAAATAAGTATGTAAAAGCATAATATTTTCATAATGAAACATCTGAAAATGTACTTTTGGTCTTGATTATTTTATTTTACAATAGCTTGGCGAGCCCACTTGCTACTACTTGCTGGGCCCTGGGCCGAAGGGAGGCGTAAGCATGTTCATTTTAAGCAGTAGGGAGGCGTGGTACTTATAAGTTTGGGAACCTCTGGTCTAAATTGTTTTAAGTTTTCAACCTAAAGAGGTAACTAGAAAGAAGAAAGAGGTATATTTTATATTATTTGGCACCACGCCTCTTAAAAGTCAGGATGAACATTTAACTTCATTACCTTCATCAGCTCACTCCGATCCGTGACGTACTGGTGGGTGGCGTTTTTCTCCACCTTGTCCACATGCCACACGTCCGTCAGGTCTACTCCGTCTAGCCGCTTGCCGGCGCTGCTGCCGAGTGGCGTGGTGAGGTTCGGAGTCAGCTCCCGACGACCACCACCCATTATCACCTGGAATTATAAAAAAATTGGGCTTGAATTTGAGGCAATTTGATAAGTTTCGACTCCAGTTTGAAATAAAACTTTTCGTTGCATTGCTGTGGGGATTTAAGCAGGTACTTGGTTGTTGTAAAATTTTACTATTTTACCCAATTTCCTGTAGCATCATTTCCGCTCCTGCATCTTGGAAAAATGTGAGTAATATCCACTAAATTTTTAATTGGGTTGCAATAAAAGTGTTAGAGATGAAGTTTGTATGTGCTGTTACGCCCTTAAGTTGTATATGTGTTTAGCTGACTAGACCTTAAGTCTTGTCAGCATTATTGTTCTAGTTTATCAGGTCCCTAGCGGTTAGACCTTCAGGGTCTTACCACAAAAGATTTAAACACCCGTTGAACAATAATTGATTAGAGAAAAATTCAGTACAAAAATGTCACAAAACAACTGTTCAACAGATGTTTAGTTTTTTGTGGTAAGACCGTCAGTCTTCAATTCGCCGTCTCGCTGAAGGAATCTCCTCCTCATTTACTACTACATCTATATATATAAAACTCGAAGGTGACTGACTGACATGGTGATCTATCAACGCACAGCCCAAACCACTGGACGATCGGGCTGAAATTTGGCATGCTGGTAGATGTTAAGACGTAGGCATCCGCTAAGAAAGGAATTTGATAAATTCCAACCCCAAGTGGTTAAAATTGAGGATGAAAGTTTTTATATAATAATACTTCTTAACGCGAGCGAAGCCGCGGGCAAAAGCTCGTCTTTTATAAAGTGAAATCTCCTCGTTTATATTCTAATTTCTAAATCTTTGTAAGTGAAATAAAAGGGTGTTAAGTAAAAACCTTTTTTTTAACTCAAAATTCAAAGCCCCGTGTAACAGTGCGTTACTCCAAAGGCAAGATATTATGAGGTCTTGATAAGATGTGGGGTCAAGTGTACTTAATCATTTAGCTGATTTTAGCATCGTCACTATGACGTCACAGTTAACTTCCTTTGGGGGAAACAAACTCACCGTATCGCCAACGTAACAATTACAAAAAAACCATTTGTGCTTGCAATTTCAGTGGTAGATTCCTAGAAACCATATATCGAACTGTGTGAAACCATATTAAATATGAAATAAGGATAAATCATTAAAAAGCTATAACTTCGTGAAGGGGGTTACATAGGCCGAAGCAAGAAAATAATTCAGGCAGGAATCCAGGAATACATAGATATAAAAACAGTCAGTAAACAGTAGATATAAAAAGAGTCGTGGTCGCACGTAGAGAATACAAAACTCGGATACAAAATGTAATTTCAATATAAAAATTATTTTGTGGATGAAAACTGTTATTTTTTGTCCTCATCAGGATTAATTTATAACTTATAAGGTACCTTAAACTGTCGTCCAGGGTTTTCATTGACGAGCTGGTACGCGATGTCCCTGCAGCCGAGGGTCCGGCACTCCTCGGGTATATCGACATCCGACTCCCAGTTCCTCTCGGAGGTGTGAGCGTACATGCCCGCGGGCGAGGCGTGCGTCACCCGAGTGGTGGTCACAATACCTGGAATGGAAATCATCACAATTGTCATCAGCTAATCCTTTAATGACTATTTAGATCTTTAACAGCCCTTATTTGACATTTTCAGTGGCAAATTCAAGCAGCCAAGGCTTTTACTTCAACAGCCGGTGGGTTCGGCGTTCCCAGACTTTGACACGGTGTTTGTGTGCGACTAAACGTAAGCGAATTATAATTCCATGCTATGCAATAGCTTTACCGCGGCAGTGCCCGAGTGCCACGCGTATTTTATTATTGTTATGCTTTCGTCTTTGCCTTCGATGATGATGAATTACAATCACGGTTGGTAATGGTTCATCAGTCATATTAACACCGTCTATATCTATTGTAATGGGTCATTGTTTTAAACAAGTACGTCAATCTACTGGGTACATCCGTTCGTCATTGAAGTATCTAAAATAATAGGTAACCTATTAATTTAAATTGGCCGCAGAAGATCCATGGAAATTATTGATGTTCTAAAGCTTTACGGAAAAACACATAATGGATACAAAGGTTACTGAAAGCTTTTTCACTTTTCAGTATTGAAACACGAATGATGATGATTAGGAGATTATATTGTATTTCCAAACATACAAAATTCACCTTAACATTGTTTAAAAAAACTATTGGACATGTTTGCATTATAATAATAACAATATGTTAAGCTCTAAGTAAATAAAGAATAAACTTTGATACGCTTTGTATAAATAAAGGCTTGATTTTGATAAAGTTTAACATGCGTTTGTAGTGTGTAGATAAGATAAGCTTACCGAAATTTGTCAGTATTTAATTAGTCATCATGGTCATGCTGGCTAGGAAGACAAGTAAAGGTAAGTTTGGAAATAATGACGAAAATCATTTACTTATTGAAATATATAATATGACGACTGATGTTGCTATATGATTGTAGGGGAGTAGTCCCCTATTGTCTAAGAGATGGTTGAATTGATACAGCTGGATGTATCAACACGCTCTAATAACGTTGCTATTCTGCTATTTAAGCAACTACCGTCATTGCTATTCCAGCAACTATATACTAACAAGTGCAATAGATGACACATGGTTGGGTTGATGTGTGCATCACATGGTAATACAGATGGCTGTAGCAGGAGGCTCTAGTGACGTTACTATTCAGGCAACAATCAATGCTGTTGAAGCAACTTACTCACCAATATCTAACCCAACCAGCCCAACTATGTGTCGAGTATTGTCCAATACTCGACACATAGTTGGGCTGATACAGCTGGCTGTGGCTGAAGGCTCTAATCACGTTGCTATTCAAGCAACAATTATTGCTATTCAAGCAACTATCGACATTATTATTGCAGCAACTTACCAACATCTAACCCCTTGTCGAGCGCCCACTGTCCAATACTCGACACATGGTTGGGCTGATACAGCTGACTGTGACAGGAGGCTCTGGTGACGTTGCCATCCAGGCCAATGACACCATACATTGTCTTGACGCCCGTCAGGTAGGACGTTGCGGTACACGCGGAGTCCGGGACTTGCGCGTCGAGGCAATACGTCTGTGGATGAATACATTAATGGTTGAGAACGGAGACATTATAATTTATTAATTACAAAAAAAAATATGCACATAAAAGTACAAATGTGGACATAATGCCTTATGGCATTATCTATCAGTCAACCTATGGGCGATATAGGAACAAAAGTATTAATGTGTAAGAAGAAAATCATATTTATGGTACATATTGTTAAGAATAAACCACCGCATACTGGTCACATAATATAATTCTCATATCCAACAATATAAATAGCATATGACAGGCAATGGGCAACCAAATATAGATTAGATGAAAATAACCAGTGATACACAATTTTCTACATAATACCAGCTCTCCATACATACATATTGGTCACTGCATATTATAATTGCTCCTGCCTTTATTAAACATTACTCTAAACTCTACCTTCCTTTTGCGCAGGGGAAACCCTTTATGGGTGCCCCGGGTTGGGGATGTGCCTCAGTTCAGCTAAAGTACCCCGGGGGTATGTGGGACTGCCAGCGCCGGGCTTACCCACTAAAACCACCTACCCACTTAGCTATATCTAACTGGCTATGACTAATATAAGGCTATTTAGATACCTAATTACAATTAAAGTATTTATAAATATCATAAAATGAAGAAATATACTTAATTAACTTGTTTTGTTTATCCTGCTAGAAATCGAAATAGGAAATCTACATTTTCCTTTAGCTGGAAAAACTCAGCGACCATGTCACAAGTCTTGAAACTGTTGTGATTTTTTTCTTTATCATTATCTACTTTTAACGTAGTAATACAGTGATTCTGATAACTAAATAGATTCTAATACTAGAGTGAGCAGTCTTTGGAATTAGTTATAGACAAGTCGCTTCTATCCACTTACATAAAGCCTTGCAATAAAAAAATAATAATTTGCGAGCCAACTTCCACAACACTTTATTTTCTGTTAGCTATTCCGTGGCAGGCAGTATGTAGGATATCTTTTAGAGAGTAGTCAACTGGTGTTACAATCCTTAATCGCGGTAATGAAGATTTCAGCTAATAAACTAAGCACTTGACTTGGTCGAAGATTTGCCCAAAGAGAGAGAAATCAGAATATTATGTGACTTTTATGAATGTCTCATGAAAACCAGTAAACGTTTAAATAAAGAAAAATGTATCACTTATCTTTATTAAAGTGCGCTTAGCTATTGCTAAAACCAATCTTATTGTTTAAAATCGTCATAAATATGAATGGTAAACGTGCCCCATTAACCTGTCTTATGGCACAATTAATTAAATTATTTATTGTCGTGTATATTTTATATGTGTGTATTATTGTTAATGTCAAAGGGGCATTACACGTGGTATGTAATCATCATCATCTCTAGAACAAAGTCTGATAAGCAGAAAAGTACATATTTTCTAAAACCGTGCAGAGGAAATGTATCGATTTGTGACTATGATGATTTTGTTTCCGCGTTCGCGTTGGGCCTACAGTCATACTTACATTTTTTACAGGTAAAATTTTTGCTAATAAGAGGAGTCCACACCGCCGTTTTTCCATACAAACGCTCTCCCCTGTTTCCTCCCTGGATAATGCTGGTACAGTTATAATTTTTTCCTGAATTTAATATATGGCCACTAATACAATGTCCCTATGTTTTCTTTCCTTTCATAATTTAGTTATTAAAAAAGATATGAACGTTTAAAAACCCAAAAAAATGGCCAGATTTTCCGCTGTGTTCAAACATCCAGAAAACAGATTTGGCCAGATTATACAAAAAAAAAACATACGAACACGGCTCAAGCCTTAATTTAATCTTTAATGAAATAAGTACTTAAATCGGTTAAGTTTGGGAGAATGAATCAGAGCACGACTCGATGATTTTCTGTTCTTTTGTTTGAACTTTTGTCGTGTTGTCTCTATCGCGCTCTGCTGTGGGAGACTTGAGATTGGTGAGACAGCAATACATTTTTATACCTATATTTTCAATTTCTCTCGCCCTTGGTGTATCCTCTTATGCCCTTTGGGGCCCACGTGGCCCCGTATCATTGATAAGGTAGATACGACGGTAGCTACGTCCTAGGCTTCAGACGAGTTACAAAGTCCAGACTCCAGACACTTATAGTGTATTTGTTACCAATACGAATCCAATGTCCCATTACATTAGGCGTCAACAGTAATAACCGAAATCAACAATGGTAGGAAGGAAACGCAGGAAATTACTGAGGCCGCCTGACGTCTCCGCACACAAGGTTACGGTCTTGAGAGTGTTGACTCTTGAGAAAATATACTTTCCACTGAATTGACATACGAAATGCGAGAAGAATTTAGTATTACAGTTCATTTGGTTTAGTTGAAAGTAAAATGCGCCTCACATTGTTTTCGGTGAGAGCAGCAGAATTCATTATTGTTCACTCACGCTAGCGCGGCAGCACTAGCGCAGACAGTAAACAAAAAGCCCTGTTCGACGCGTTTAACAATATTACTATCAATATTCAGAATTTTGATAGAAACCTCATATTACGTTGCACACAAGTTCAGCCCATAAAATTACTAAGCGTAATTATATTATCGTATATTTTAAGCTGCATGTAGCTGCCTCCGCTCCGACCTTTGCATAATATTCCCTATTTGATGGGGAACCCTATAGGTATATATAAAAATGCGTACAGTACACCCACAGATTACTTTATAGTACACCCTATCAAATAGGGTTCCTATTTGATAGGGTGTACTGTTCGCAGTTTTACAATGTTTTGGAGAAAACGCTCTACATATAATATACGCCGCGGACGCCGATGACTTTTTTCAGCGTAACTTTTTTTACATGAGGAAATGCTTTACGCATCCTCAGTGGAATGAGGATATTTAGGCCGGGCTATGTGGGACTCTCCGAGGAACTACCCACTAAAACCCCATGGTGCTCCACTCTCCACTTTGGCATAGTTTGGCACGATCAACCCACCGCAACTTTAGTGTTACTGCCAAGGTATTGTAATAAGTTTTTAATTGTAAAAAACATACATCAGTATAGTCAGCACTCTCGTAGTTTCCTTGAACGTGACTTAATTTTCGTTTTAGTGACATTGTTGACAATGTCACTTTATACTATGACTAATATGTTCATTATTCGTGGACCTTAACATTGCTTCTTGGTAGAAAATGATCCGTAGAGTCTGATCACACAAAGCGTACGGAGAAGAGACGATACAATGCGTGATAATCTGTATAAATAATAATCGGCCAAGAGAGAGTCAGAGTCGCGCACGAAGGGTTCCGTACCACAATAGAGCAAAAATAGACTGAAAATTGTGTTTTTTGTATGGGAACCCCCTTAAATTTTTATTTTATTTAAAAATTATTATTATTTATTAAAGAACACATATATTTAGGACATTTGTAATAATTTTAAGTGCCTACCTGTTGCCATTATTGATATCAAGCAAAATGGCTAAAAATCTGGTTTGTTGTATGGGAGCCCCCCTTAAATGTTAATATTATTTTGTTTTTAGTATTTGTTGTTATAGCGGCAACAGATATACACAATCCGTGAAAATTTCAGAAGTTTATAGCCAGGCTGTATCTCAAGAACCGCTATAGCTAGTACCTATAGCGGTTCTTGAGATACAGCCTAACGACAGACAGACAGACAGACGAACAGACGGACAGACAACGAAGTCTTAGTAATAGCTAGGGCCCCTTTTTTCCCTTTGGGTACGGAACCCTAAAAATGAATTTCAAATTTGGTAAGTCCTGTTATAACTCGCGAACGGTTGAACCGATTTGACTAATTTTATAGACTAAATGTTCGTGGAAGTGGAAGGTTTTTTTTTCACCGGGTCATCTAGTAACGAAATAACTAAAGTAAGTGTGGCAAAGCGCCTAGCCGGCACTGGCCGGGAAATCTCCAATCCCCAGTATGGAATTACAACTATAATAATATTATGCGCTTTGCCACACTCACTACGGTATAATAGACTTTAATTTTTTATCGCCATTAAATTCATCGTTGTGTTGCATGATGCATCTCGTTACATCTCATTTCAAGTGTAAACTTACCCTAAGTACATTCAACTTCACGAATGTTGTTCTTTTTTTGAATGACGTTTTACTTTTTTACTATATTCGGTCAGGTACTTATTTTTTTCTCTGTCTGCCTGTCAAAAACGAGTTATACGGTATTTAACATGAAGGTTATTCAACTTACGTCACAGTTTAAAGTAAGTCCTACATTAATTTGGTTTTATAGTGTGTGTATTTAGGTCCCTGCGTTTGCACGATTTTTATAAAGGTCACTTAAAGCCCATGACCAGAGACAAAAATGTTGACCGAAAAATATGAATAAGTATTATTTTATTAGGATACACAAGGACCGTGTTTTTGCCCTATCATTAGTATTAGGCAGTAAGGTCAAAACTAAAAATGGAACATTTTTGGCGGCCTCAATGTACCAAAATTTAGTTTATTATATTATAGAAAGTTTTGTTTTAAAATATACTGGATTTTAGTCAAACACGGTTAAATATCTGTTACATAAGCCGCGGTGCAAGTAGTAGCCGAAGCGATTCAACACTTTTTTGCAGAGATTTCAACATTCTAAGCGAAATGAAAAAAGCCGCGTAATTGAACAAAGTACAGTCGCGCAGATAATAGAGTTAGCGAAATTATAGAATTACTAATTTACTAGTTGACTTGACACCCGCGACTCCGTTGTTCCAATATTCGTTTACCGCATGGGACCGTACATTTTTCCAGGACAAAAAATCATCCTTCCCTTTTTCCTAAAAAATCTTTTCCCAGGACTCAAGCAGAACGGGATTTCGCTGCCATTTGGTATCTCTATACCAAATGTCAGCAAAATCGGTTTAGCGGTTTAACTTAGGTAACAGACAGATAAACCTTTCGTATTCATCATATTAGTATGGTTATTTTTTGACGAGCACAGAATTATGACGTCATAATATTATTATGTTTGACTTCCAATCATTTTAAGGCTGGCCTCACACGTTTTCCGTAGATTTTCGTGAGACTAGCGCAAACGTACGTTTTTTTTCCTCTGTATTATGATCTAAATATTAATATTATGTATTATGATATACAATTTTGGAATACGATTTCCAGATTCGTTTTCCGTATACGGAAACTGTGTGTATGCGGCTAGCTTATAAATGGAGCCGACTTGTTTTAATTGACAATATGAAAATTACTATTATTGGTCGCACATATATGATACCATACAGTAACATAATATTATATTAATTTACTATCGTAATTTTCACAGTGAGTAATTGTTATCGTTTACGCTTATTCGTTACCTTTAAATGATAACAGCACGTTTTAACATTCGACAACAAAAATTTTATCAGTCGATAAATTTTTATTAGTCAATACTTTTATCATTAAAATGTATGTGAACATGCATTATGTCATTATTTTATCAAAGAAATTGAGTAGAAAGTGAGTAAATAATTGTCTGTCTTAAAATTATGTATATTGAATATTATTGTATTATAGGGCATAGCGTGTAACAAAATTAAGTGAAAATACTTTAGGGTGTGTACGTGTTCCTTGTAGAGAGTTCACTGTGAAAGTAGCAGTTACCCCATACAAAAGTGAAAAAAAAATTTGGTCTCTCAGCGCTGTTACTTTTATATTGAACTCTTTACAAGGAACACGTACACACCCTAAAGTATTATCACTTATTTTTGTTACACCCTGTATACTGTCGATGCTGCTGCTGCCGTTTAGCGTGAAAACTTTGCAGTAATACTAGATGCCAAAATTTTAAATTAGTTTACGCGGGTACAGTATTATTTTTCCTGTATCCTTTCCTGAGACTCAAAGTATCTACATAGGTACCAAATTTCATCAAAATCGGTTCAGCGGTTTGAGCGTTACGAAGTAACAAACATACAAACTCACAAAATTTCACATTTATGATATTAGTATAATGGAGTAGACTGTACAGGTTACCTAGAATAATTTCTTTTTACTACTATTAAGCTAATAATTTTTCGTGAGGAACTTCACATTTTGATAAAACAAACGTTCAATTTCCTCAAGTCAATATGTAATAATTATATCATTTTTTTAATGAATACAGTTTAATTAATACAATTTTAATTAATAGTACAATATTTTAGAATCATCAAAAAATATTAAACCCTTTCTATTTCTGTTAGCTCCACCTTCGAGAATTTTTGCAGAGGAAATATATTTTGTTGTTCGTCTTATCAAAATGAAGCCACTCACGAAAAATTTGCTTGGATAGTAACCGAAAAAACTTTGTTCTAGGGAACCTATACTAGTAGGATGGAAGTATGGATTATTATTATTATCAGTTTTAACTTGTAAGTTGTAACAGTAGTTTTGACGTCGTCTGTATTAGCTACGGTCGAGTGGCTATTCGTTGTGTTGTCACGCTTTTTTGTAGATGTTTTTGATTTTTTATCACCCGTAAAGTAACGTTAAATTGCTTATCTCAAAAGAATATATAGATATAAGATACTTGTCTCTATCTATACTTTTTAATAAAAAAAAATACAAATTGAAAACAAGCGTACTACAACTAAGGCAGGGTAAGGAGGTAGGTTTATTTTTTAACCGACTTCAAAAATAATAATCGGCCAAGTGCGAGTCGGAATCGCGCACGAAGGGTTCCGTACCATTATAGAGCAAAATTAGGCCATAAATTGTGTTTTTTGTGTGGGAGCCCCCCTTATTTTTTTTATTTTATTTTAATATTATTATTAAATATTAAAGTACACATATAACTAAGGATTTTGTGAAAAATTCAAGTACCTACCTGTTGCTATTTTTGATATAGAGCAAAAATGGCCAAAAAAATCACGTTTGTTGTATGGGAGCCCCCCTTATATATTTGTTTTAGTTTATTTTTAGTATTTGTTGTTATAGCGGCAACAGATATACATAATCTGTGAAAATATCAAATCTCTAGCTATTACCGTTCTTGAGTTACAGCATGGAGACAGCAAAAAAGCCAAAAAAATCACGTTTGTTGTATGGGAGTCCCCCTTAAATATTCATTTTATTTTATTTATAGTATTTGTTGTTATAGCGGCAACAGATATACATAATCTGTGAAAATATCAAATCTCTAGCTATTACCGTTCTTGGGTTACAGCCTGGAGACAGACAGACAGACAGACAGACAGACAGACAGACAGACAGACAGACAGACAGACAGACAGACAGACAGACAGACAGACAGACAGACAGACAGACAGACAGACAGACAGACAGACAGACAGACAGACAGACAGACAGACAGACAGACAGACAGACAGACAGACAGACAGACAGACAGACAGACAGACAGACAGACAGACAGACAGACAGACAGACAGACAGACAGACAGACAGACAGACAGACAGACAGACAGACAGACAGACAGACAGACAGACAGACAGACAGACAGACAGACAGACAGACAGACAGACAGACAGACAGACAGACAGACAGACAGACAGACAGACAGACAGACAGACAGACAGACAGACAGACAGACAGACAGACAGACAGACAGACAGACAGACAGACAGACAGACAGACAGACAGACAGACAGACAGACAGACAGACAGACAGACAGACAGACAGACAGACAGACAGACAGACAGACAGACAGACAGACAGACAGACAGACAGACAGACAGACAGACAGACAGACAGACAGACAGACAGACAGACAGACAGACAGACAGACAGACAGACAGACAGACAGACAGACAGACAGACAGACAGACAGACAGACAGACAGACAGACAGACAGACAGACAGACAGACAGACAGACAGACAGACAGACAGACAGACAGACAGACAGACAGACAGACAGACAGACAGACAGACAGACAGACAGACAGACAGACAGACAGACAGACAGACAGACAGACAGACAGACAGACAGACAGACAGACAGACAGACAGACAGACAGACAGACAGACAGACAGACAGACAGACAGACAGACAGACAGACAGACAGACAGACAGACAGACAGACAGACAGACAGACAGACAGACAGACAGACAGACAGACAGACAGACAGACAGACAGACAGACAGACAGACAGACAGACAGACAGACAGACAGACAGACAGACAGACAGACAGACAGACAGACAGACAGACAGACAGACAGACAGACAGACAGACAGACAGACAGACAGACAGACAGACAGACAGACAGACAGACAGACAGACAGACAGACAGACAGACAGACAGACAGACAGACAGACAGACAGACAGACAGACAGACAGACAGACAGACAGACAGACAGACAGACAGACAGACAGACAGACAGACAGACAGACAGACAGACAGACAGACAGACAGACAGACAGACAGACAGACAGACAGACAGACAGACAGACAGACAGACAGACAGACAGACAGACAGACAGACAGACAGACAGACAGACAGACAGACAGACAGACAGACAGACAGACAGACAGACAGACAGACAGACAGACAGACAGACAGACGGACAGACAGACAGACGGACAGACGGACAGACGGACAGACAACGAAGTCTTAGTAATAGGGTCCCGTTTTTACCCTTTGGGTACGGAACCCTAAAAAGAAGGTTATCAATAACTCGACGCATATGTATGTAATATTTTCAGAACTGCCCAGTTTTTGTATATGTTAATATATAATACCTAACAGCTTCTGAACAAATGTGCCCAAAAGTGTATGTATGTATACGTATGTTTTTATGCTTGTGCACGCATATCTCCGGAACTACAAGTTCGATTTAAGTGATTATTTTTTTATTGTACCAGGTATTGTTCAACTCAGGGAATACTGCAAGTTTCATCAAAATCGGTTCAGTAGTTTTGGAGATAGAGAGTTTTAATTCTCAATTACGTACAATTTTGAAATCGGTTTTATCTTTTTAAAATACAGTTATTATTTTAGGAATTATACTTAATATGGTTTATAAGGTATGCACACAACTATATACAATATACAAAAAATCTGCTCGATAGGGTTCCGAGGGTTCTGTAATCAATAAAACTTGGTTGACTACTGAACACTAAAACGGAACCCTAACAAGCTGATTTTTTATATATTGATGGGTTAATTATATATATGTAACTGATTGTACTGTTGGTTCTTGGTGGAAATTCATATTGAACACTAATGAAACACAATTTTCGTGCACTTTTTCCACTATATTAAAGAAATTATAATAATTTTAACAAATTACACGACCGGTTTCGAATTAAATCATCATCAGGTGTAAGTTTAACGTCGGGTTAATTATAGTTATATATTTTAAGAGTAACATTATCCTACAAACAGAATAATCCATATTTTTGGCCCATCAAATCAAAGTATGAAATCCTTTCTATTTCTGTTAGCTACCACTTTTATTTTAAGATTACTACCTCAAGATTTTTCGCAGATAAAAATATTGTTTGTCTTATCAAAATGAAGCTACTCAAAAAAATTGGCTTCATAGTAATAAAAAAAATTGTTCTAGGGCTCCCGTACTATAGCAAGTACTTAATACATGCTAGTAAAATCCAAGACTTACCCTGGCCAATCCCGTCACTGGAAACTTCTCGAAGTTCAACACATTGTCTTCTCCCGGCTCCCTCTCGAGTTGTCCAGCGTACGTCCTTGCGGCCATGACAGTAGCCAGTGACATTCCATCGCCAATAAAGAGTATTCCATTCTGCGCTTTATTCGTATTCTTCTTCTCTTTCAACTTGGATTTGAGGGTGTCTGCTGCGGTCTTTCTCCAGAAGGAGGCATGTTTCTCCGCGGCCGGGATGTATGCTGGATGCATCTGAGCATCCAGCACCTTTGAGGATTTGCCGGCTTCCTCTGGAAAAAATTTGCGTTAAGTTTGGTTATAAGTCCATACTAGGGAGTAGGTACCGTCCCCTACTTTCATAATACCCACTGGTATTTCTACAAAAGTGATAAATAGGTACCATTTACAGTTTCCGAAACAAATTGTGGAAGGAATTTCATGTGCGCAAAAGTTAAACTTGCGGACAACGTATATTTTGTTGCAGCAAAGGTCAAGTAGGAATTATTGGGCAGCAACAGCTGCAGGAAAATTAAGAACTTATAGTACTTAGACTGTACTTTAAGGTGACGCCTTGATAATTTGGCTGTAGCTATATCGATTTTTCTCAGCAATGTGTCTTTGTCTTTGAATTACCCATAGCATAACACGATCGGTCAACTTTTATAACACACAATAATCAATCAAAAAGACCTCTGTAAAAAAGGGATTCTAATTTTGCTACCAGAGGAGAGTGATTTAAGCTTTCAAAATTTGTACATAGATTGGTTCAAGCATACACTTAAATTTGCCCATAGCATAATATATGAAATATATTTATGGTTTTTAAATTACGCGACAAAACCATTTTATCGCTTACGCCCCTTCCATTTCTTTCTGTTCCATTTCTTGTTTTCTATGAGAGGCCGGGCCGGCATAACAAGAAATGTAATACAATAAACAAAAAAAAAAACGTATGTTACATTTAAAGTTTTTGACCCACATAAAGCATGGTCCAAGGAAGACCACTGTCTTGTATGTGCAATGTGCATATCGACATTTTCCTGTTACAGTATCTCGTTCGTGCACTTTTTATTGTGATCATACCGATTACTTAAACAAAAAAATAAACAAATAAATAAATTACATCCATACTAATTATTATTATGATAATCTGCTGAACTGATTTTGATGAAATGTATATAGATACTTTGAGTCCCGGGATAAACATAGGATACTTTTTATTCTGAAAAATGTACGGTTTCTACACGACATTTTTAAGGGATGGTACAATAAACTTGAATTTATTTGAATACTTGTAAGTTATTACTTATACTCATAGCCCAGAAATATTTTTCCTATTCGTGATTGTATTTTCACTTGTATCAACAACATCTAAGACCATACAATTAATTATCTATTTATTCACCTGATCAACAATAATATCTTAATCAAACGTGACTTTTGTGTCTATTTTTGAAATTTTTGAAATATTGTAACAAATGTTTTTAGTTGTTATTGTTCAATCAATAATATCGTTTCCTCATTTATCATTAGATTTAGAAATAATTATCTTTTCCTAGGAAATTTTCCTTAAAATTTCATATTCAGGTACATTTTCCAGACTCTGTGATTGTTTACTTGTAAACAAAACGTTTCTTATAAGTTACGATCTTTTTACCAAAAATATTTAAACAAGTACATATCTCGTAGTTTATTTTTGAGTCCTATATCGATTTATAATACAATAAACTCCTAGTCTTATTCTCATCATATCCATTTAGGTATAACACTGCCTGCTAAAACTGAAAATAATTCTGATATCAACATCGGTCATCCATTATTATTCTAAATAGGAAAATGTGGAAAATATCAATTCTTTTGTCAAAAAAAGAAACAAAAGAAAAAAAGTAAGAAAGTTTGCGGGCATTTTTGTTTGTTCTTTTTTCTAATCGTTTCGTATTTCATAATGATAGAGATTAGACTGTAGAGAGATTTCGGCTATCTATGATGTTCACGAATAAAATAATAGTAACAGACTTTTACTATTACGACGGGAGACACAATAATATGGTAGGTACAATATCAAGAAAAATATGTGTAAGATAGCGCTTGCGTTATCATATATAGCATACCCATCGAAAAAATTGATTCCTAGGCAGTTGACGGACCTACGTCATTTGGTCGGCTTATGTCAATTCAATGCTAGCTGCACAATAGACATAATTCTACCAGTAGTTCGACTGCAAAGAGACGGACAGGTTTCAATATCTGTCAAATTCGCCGGGTTTCACTAAGAATAAGAACGGAATGTACCACGCGATGGCTGATATAATTTATTTTTAAATATTTAAAATAAAGATTTCAAAATTGGATTCTGACAATTTTAATACGACCAAAGCAGAACACGTCCAGTGAATATGTCATAGTTTTAAATTCGTAGACCAACAAGTTATATTATCAACCTCATCAACCCTAGCGACGATTTTCGTCATAATACGTAAAATTTAAAAATTTCAACATCAGCTCTAAGTCGGCATATTCTATAATTCTGTCTACTCTGCTAGCTGTGATCAGTCTGATGGGTTTGACTTAACGCGACCAAATTACTTAGGTCCGCCATCTGCCTAGGATTCAACTTCTCAGATAGTACATTAAAAGAGATTTGATAATGTAGTCAACTTCTCTGATAGTACTTTCCGGCCACCACTCTGGCGTCAGTCTGAAACTGATAGACTGAAGTGAACGTGTACCCCAAGTCATAGAGTGGAGCAATCCTGCCAAAACTGTCGTGATCTACTGCCAATTACATAAGTGGTCACATCAGTCATTACTCGTAATCAGATAATAACTAAGTAGACCCAGACACTATCATCCTAGATAATATTCTACTCTTCATTGCTATATCTGGTTTGTGTTATATAATACCGATTGCTTCACCAAAAAATAAAAAAGCGGCCAAGTGCGAGTTGGACTCGCCCATGAAGGGTTCCGCAGCAGCAATAAGGTTTATTTTTATATATGAGTCTCTCTCGCAAACTATTCAGGTTAGAAAAAAATGATATGACAAACCTCAATATGATTTTTTGAGACCTATCCATAGATACCCCACACGCATAGGTTAGATTAGATGAAAAAAATTTTTTTTGTCTCAGTTGTACCTATGGGGACCCCTAAAAGTTTTACAGAATACATCTACTTACCAAGTTTCAATAATCTAGCTCTAATAGTTTCAGAGAAAAGTGGCTGTGACATACGGACGGACGGACGGACGGACGGACGGACAGACAGACAGACAGACAGATAGACAGACATGACGAATCTATAAGGGTTCCTTTTTTGCCATTTTGGCTACGGAACCCTAAAAAACTCCATTTATTCTTTTTTTCAAAATTTGTTCCTATTCCAAATTCAGTTTATTTTCACTCATTTAAAATAACAGTCCATAAATTTATTATATTATCTGCCACACTGCCCCGGGGCAAGGTGGGGCAACAGGAATACGGAAATATCCAAAGTTTAAATTAAGAACGTATTGCACTAGTCTAGTACTATGCAATACGTAGTGTTCTTATTTTACTTATAATTTCTTAATTTACCTACTTTACGTAAGCCCCATTACATTATCAGCTGTCCAAGTCTTCATTAAAGACAAGACACAATATTTTATTTATTTTTAATTTATTTACGGAAACAGTTTAATAGTCAGTTTTTACATGAAATTTTATATACCAGGATTTCAAAGGATTTCAAAATGTCAAATAATAATCAAGCGTAATAAAAATAATCGGCCAAGTGCGAGTCGGACTCGAGCACGAAGGGTTCCGTACCGGTATAGAGCGAAAGTGGACAAAATATTGTGTTTTTTGTGGGAGCCCCCCTTAAATATTAACTTTATTTTAATTTTATTATTAATTACTAATGTACAAATATATAACTAAGGATTTTGTGAAAATTTCTAGTATCTAGCTGTTACCATTATTGATTAGGAGCAAAAAAAGCCAACAAAATCACGTTTCTTGTTTATTGGGAGCCCCCCTTAAATATTAACTTTATTTTATTTTCAGTATTTGTTGTTATAGCGGCAACAGATATACATAATTTATGAAAATTTCACAAGTCTAGCTATAGCGGTTCTTGAGTTACAGCAGACAGACAGACAGACGGACGGACAGACGGACAGACGGACAGACAAGGAAATCTTAGTAATGGGGTCCCATTTTTACCCTTTGGGTACGTAACCCTAAAAATAACAGGACAAAGTTCCTCTTTCAATCATTACATAACATTTAAATCTGCATCACATTTGGGCTAATAATGCAAAACATGAAAATATTATGAGGTTTTTAAATGTAAATTAATTTAATTGAATGAAATTTACATAATGTTTAATTCATGTAAATAAGACCTACACGTATGTTATACACGTATGTTATAAATAAAAAGAATATGAAAATGTAATGTACATTTTTTCGGACAATTCTGTAGATGTAAGGCAGTAAGGTTGCGGACTACGGTCAAAACTCTACACGTCTTGAAGTTAATTTGGGAGATTCGAATAATTACCACATAATGTTAAAACAGCTGAAATTTATAGTAAATAATTCACTATTTCTGGCTAAATAATAATAATATTTTGAACAGTGTAGGATTCTACGGAATTAAAAAAAAATTGACATCCAATTCTTTTTTACAAAAACGTTCCATTTTTAAATTTCAGTTTTTTTAATCGCTTAAATCTTATCAAACTGGCAACTTATTTTTTAATTCGAAATTCAAAACTTACCGGCGCTGACTATCATCAGCACGACGACTAGGAGACAACACGTGCGCGCCATTTCTAAGTGCGCGTGCGCGCGCCGCGAACGGTTAAATAACAACTGATGAACATTACCGGATAATGTTGATCTCAGGCTAATGCAGGCTTTGAGAAAGGTTGTCATTGCAATATAGGGGTGAGCATGCACTCCTTCTTCTTTTAAGTTATTCTCTGATAACTGCGCTACGTCGCATAAAGTTAAAAATTCTTGTGCACACAGATTTGGTTGCTGCATTTACGTAATTTTACGAAAGTAATTTAACTCCTTTATATCCCTACTAATAACCCACATTTTTTTTGTTGAATTATGAATGCAGTCTTGTTCTAAATGAGCTAAAGAATATGACTGCATTCATAACTCAATACGTAATTTTTAGTGGGATGATGTAACGGCGTCCATTTATGGTTTCCAATTCTGGCTCTTGCGATTTGCATTCGAATCTCAGGCTATCTTGAGAGGGTGTGAGAGGAACTCTTGAGGATTTTTCAATTTTTGAATAAGGAACCCAGATAGGAAATAAGGAAAAACCCTGGATATCGATTATTACTTAGTAACGATTGTTTCGATTTATCGCTTTTTGGATTCCTACAAATTAAATTTCGAAATGTCAGTTTTTTCAAAGTTCCCATTTGCCTTGGGGTAGCATAATTAGCATAATAATATTGTTTTCAGCCTATGAAATTACCCATAATGGTACCACTCGACTTATCAAGCTATCACGTTAGTAATAAGGGCGAGGTTTTTCCTCAAGTCTGTGATAAGAATAAGGCTGTCTTGGAATGTCACCATGGAGTTCCTTGCTCTATTTCTTTGTTTTTTATTGGTTTGACCAATATAATATTTTTTTTTTATCTGGAAAGAAAATTTATTAAAATATCCCCTTACGATAAGCGGTAACCAAAGATTTTTTTATAAAATAAGGGGGTAACGAATTGACGTGGGAGAGCCATGCTTCGGCACGAATGGGCCGGCTCGACCGGAGAAATACCACGTCATGGGTCAGGGGCATGATAATTCTAAAAAAATATATGATGTAGATTACTATAAAAACTACTAACGAAAATTGGTTTGAACGAAATCTAGCCAGTAGTTTTTTTTATACGTCATAAATTACGTAAACCTTAATCTAAAATTCATTAAATCGACTGAAATGTAAAAATAAATCAAAAACCTTTTAATTTCATAAAAATAAACCTTATTGCTGCTGCGGAACCCTTCATGGGCGAGTCCAACTCGCACTTGGCCGCTTTTATTAATAATATGTATCCACGCGATCGAGCGTTTGACCGCTATACTACAAGATGATATCCAATCGTTACAATATATACATTGCCGGTGTAGCCAGTCCGCTCAGTCACGCGGAAGAATCGAGCCTATGTTAAACAATTACTAATAAGTCTTACTTGCACATGCCAAAGTCACCACCAGCAACAGGAGGAGCAGCCGGCACATTCTGGAGGCGTGGTCCACGGAACTGGTTATCAGCGCACGCGCAACACTATTATAAAGATACCCTCAGTATACAGGGTGATCGGAATTTCATGTTAATTAACAAAACAACATTAGTTACCTAGAAATGACTAAATCTGACACATATAAATCTGACACCTATTTGTTTCCATCAGGGCATAAAATTGGGGATTAACTTAAATTGTATGGTATTAGGTAGCCGTCAGAATTTAAGAAATAGCTGTTATCCTTACTTGTCTTGAAAAAAATGTGATATAGAGAAAAGACTTGTATTTCAAAATCAAAAACTCAGAATTCAGAAATTCGTAGTCGTTTTATTTTTGTAGTTAAGCAGAGAAAATGTATTTTATGTAAAATTGTTTACATAATTCTTAATTTTACACGGTCATAACGTGACGATAATTTACCACGCATGCAAGTACATAGTAAAGAAGACATAACCTACTTGTTATATACGACGTATAAACTGTAATAATAAATAACACCCTCACAGGTTTCGGTGACGGTGGCCGGTTTCTTAGAAACCAGCCACGGTCACCGCAGTGGCCAGTTACGCAGGAGTAATTTTATGGTGCCCAAGTGTGTGCGCACCACACAAGAGCACTCTCTATTTTTACTCTCATAACCCAGTGTGACGGAGAGATCAGGGCTCAGGCGCAGGGCCGACTTTTTACATGAATCATCTTACTTGTCAGACAATCAGGTGATCGATCAGCCTGCATTGTCCTAACCAAACTTGGAAATAATATGTTTCCAACGCGGGAATCGAACGCACGACCTCCGAGTCAAGAGTCACGCTCTAAACCACTGGACCACAAAAGCGTTTACGTACTTTATTGATAAGGAAACTGTCACATTTAAACCTTTTATAATTTAAACCATTAGGTTGCACATTCGCGAAATTGTGGATTACATTGGGTTAGGGGATTTCTAATACCCAGTGCACGTTAATATTACGCCTTTAAGGAGGAAGTAAAAAACGTTTTATTTAATCCTACAAACAAAGAATGAGAAATAAATTTGTATAAGGAAAATTTAAGGGAAAACGTATCGCGACGGTTTAGTCCGGTAGTTCTGTAGACTGTAATATATTAATGCCTCCTTGGATGAATATAAAAGTGCCTAGCTTTATCGCAAATCATGTTGAACGTTAGGGTCAATTCAGACCGCAACGCGACGCGTAGATGCATTTCTAAATTGCATACATCTACGCGTCGCGTTGCGGTCTGAGATGACCCTTACGTACTAATTACAGCATACAAAAGAAAATCGATAAAAAGTTTTTATTACTTTTTTATCAATTTTAATTTTTGTAGCACTCTGTATATCATGTCACCACGCTTGTCCACCGTGGGTCCTACATAAGATGACTCTATCTTATCACACACAAAATTAACAACTTATTTTTGTACAAATAATAAGTACCGTCGGAAGCTACATAACTACAGATAGCACATTCATCATCATCATCAAAGGCTAATGTCGAAAACTCTGATAAGTACTATCAGAGAAATCAATAAAATATTCATAGGCCGATAATTGCGGGCCTACGTCGTTTGGTTGGGTTATGTCAGGCCCAGTGAACAGATGAAAGAAAGATAAAAATATTTTTTGGAAGAAACATTTTAAAACCTATCCATACTTCCATACTAATATTATAAATGCGAAAGTGTGTCTGTCTATCAGCTGTCTGTCTGAATACCTCTTCACGCCCAAACCACTCGACCGATTTTGCTGAAATTCGGCATGCCACATGGAGCTACTTTTGTATATTTCTTTGAAATACCCATTGCAGCTAGCGATACGAAGGTAGCAGTAGTGTCGCGACGATACGTCGACAGCCGCCGCTTGCCCGCTTCATGTAGCTTCCAACTTGGAATAAAATTCGTACTTTGACCTATCGACACTCAATTTTCGGATCTGGGTTATATTTAACAGGGTGTTACAATACTAAACTGTGAAAATACTTTAGGGTGTATAATGTGTATTTCTATTACACAGACTTCACTGTGAAAGTATCAGTGCTGAAAGAGAAAATTTTGTTGTGATTTGTGCGCAAGCGCGCCAGCATCATGAATTTTTCCATACTAAGTTGAAAAATAGTTATCCTTTCAGCGCTGCTACTTTTAAAGCAAACTCTATTTACCGATACACACCCTTAAGTATTATCACTTAGTTACACTGTATACATACAGACACACTTTTGTATTTACATTATTAGCAAGGATCGAAAGAGACCTCAATCTGTTCCCTGACCTCCGTACTGTGACGTCACCCATTCATAGGCAGAGTCGGTTGAAAGTCATACAATTATTGTATCACTTAATGTCCACTTTATACAAAGGCTTCCTTATTCCTTAGCACGTACGACATATTAAATGGTATTTTTTAAGCTATTGCATAGTAAAAAAGCGCGGTGACGAATCAAGATATTGCGTAACGAAAATAAACCTAACTCCAGTGCGGTGTTGCCGTGCATCGTCTAACGTTGATCCAGTCCAGCAGACTTCGGCACGATGTTTGTGTGCGTGCGACTAGATCTATGCGAATTGTAATTGAATAAGTTGATAGAAAATGCTATGAAATAGCTTTACCGCGGCAGTGCCCGAGTGACACACGTATTTTTGTATTTTGTTATCTTTTTCATCTTTTTCAGCACCTTCTAGTGTTTATTAAATTGTAGAAAATGTCATTCGTATTAATTCGTGGCAAAATTAAAGATCCCGCAATTTTTTTGGTGTCGCTATAAAGTAAGTAGGTAATATAATATATTTTATTTTCCTCTTTTGCGACAGTCGGCCTACTCATTAGCTATGTCCACATTGTGCCCTTTCATTTTCAATTTTCATAATCTTTTGACATTCTAAATGTCAAAAAATTTATATGAAAATTGAAGATGAAAGGGCACAATGTGGACATAGCTATTAGTTCTGTTTACTATGACCACTATGCTATGACAATGCCATACAAAACAGTCAACTTTTCCACTAGTAACAAAACTCGGTCACATAATCAATACCAGGTGGTGTAATACAGAATATAAATAGCGAGTATAATGGCCTGCATACGATCACAATATCGCAAATAACCCACATCCTCCTTAGACTGAATGGATCGTGTTGACCAGAAATATCCAACCAGGACCATCACAAGAAGACGTAGAAAGATTAGGAGAAGATGTCAAAAACATTAAAGTTTTAACAGTTTTTCTGAGTAAGTTTGTATGGTTTGGAAATACCGGGAAAACGTAGATTCCTTTTGCGTTTAAAAATATAAGACGGGAAGGAAAAAAATAAGGAAAGAACAAGAGTTAATAAACCAAAGTATAAAATGAAAAAAGGTTGGGAATGTCTGATATACACTGTCATAATTAATGGACTTTTCAAGCAATGGAATAGACAGTTTCAAGTATCAGGAAATCTTTCTGACATTGTGTTGTTCCGGTGTCATCTGTAACTGCAAACGATATCCACAGACAGACAAAATGTTATGGTAGAGTAGGGAATAATTATTATTGAAGACGAGTAATAAAAAAAGTTTTATTTCTGAGTAAAGGATTTTTTTATGTATGGCGTCTGGTCCAAATTTCCACCACTAACGAGACCTATATAGTAAAATTTTCTACTAAATACTGAATCATTATAACCAGACCGCAGTAAAAAATATCCTGTCAGTGAAAAGTTATGGCTGAATGAAAAGTCATGTTTTTTACCATTTTGTATGAAAAATATTGTAGATGTAATAAAAATGTATTGAGTTTGGTGCAAATGTCCACAACCAATAACACTTACGTAATGGCCTGCTAAAAAGGGTATCTTAATAACTGGACTGCAACCAAAAATAATAATCTTTATTTCTCTCAACAATCTAACTTAACCACTAATTTACAAATTATTATGCTGTGTACATTAGTTACATTAGAAAGTGAGGAGCTGGTGTCTGAATTAGGCAGTAGCCTGTGTTACAGATCACCAGGACCCCAATACCGCGGACACATTAGCGACCACAGAACAATAAATTAGCTACCGTTTATTTTATATAATACAATTGTAATGAAAAAAAAAATAGTACTTATGGGTTACAGTTTCGGGTTAAATAAATCGGGAATAAAACTGTGTAGAGGCGAGTGGGTAGTGAAAAGTAAAAATAAATAAATAAATTTAAATAAACAATTGTATATTATGTTATGATTAATTACTATTGATGAGACTTTCTGTAGATTTGTAATTTAATTTTTGTAGCCAGTCTGAAGTTAAACGCTTGCATTTGTTTTTATTTAAGGGGTATATTGTTAAACTCTTGTTGATTTTATTATATAAGTTAGGACCCAGGTAAGTAAAAAATCGGTGAGCAAAGGTTGTTCTGCATAATGGCACCGTGCATACTTTACTCCTTATGCGTTTTTTCTTATTTTTGTCTGGTTCATAAGCCGTAAGAGTATGTTGCTTAAGAACCGTTTTTAGGATGAAAATTTGTCGCACTGTTAGTAACTCCCATTTCAGATAAAGGTCAGTAGTGGGATGATAGTAAGGTAAGAATAATCCAACCTTTAGAAGTGCTCTCTGTGCTCTTTCCAGTTTTAAGAGATTGGTTTTACATGTACCGCCCCAAGACGTAACACAATATTCAAGTTGCGATTGACATAATGCATAATAAATTGTTTTTAGAGTTGACTTAGGTGCTGAATGTCTTAAAGGGTGGAAAATGGCTATTAGTCTGCGTACTCTAGTAACAAGAAGGTTAATGTGATCGTGAAAATATTTTGTAAGTAAAAAGTTATGTCGGAATGAAAAAGTTTTCTACTATTTTCTTCCATAAAATAGTGTTAATATGATCCATTGAACTTTTTAACTACTCGATCTATGTGATGACATGCCGCTTGGCATTTTCTATTAGGTTTTCACTTTTTTAATAGATGAATATCTATTTCAATATTTTAACTCCAATTTTTTTTTTCATATGGTCATAACTTTTTACTGGCAGCTTATTTTTAATTTGTGTCATAATGAAAGTAACTCTATATTTAATGGACAATAAGTCAATAGGGGTCTCGTTAGTGGTGGAAATTTGGACCACTTTAATCATTCTCCTTTGAATCAAATATTTTCAGAATGTCTACTTGCTGACCTACCACCGCGACCGGTTCGGGAACTAAACAGGCGAGCGCGAAACTCGCACGGGGCATCATCACAATGGAAGAAGTAGGTAAGTAACAGTTGAGAAATTGCCGTTTTTTGCATAATCCATTTATCTAAGTACTTCTGGCAGGGTCAGAAAAATGATTTGAAGTCAAATAATATTAGCTAGGTACATGATGAAGTAGGTAAGTTACTCATTTTTTCCCCTGTAATTTGAAGTTTGTTCAAATTACAAGGGAAAAAAAGAGTAATTGTTTATGAAAAATGTTTGCTATCCGGTTTTTCCACTGGCGTCTTTTAAAAGATCATCGCAGTGCTTTACTTATAAACCTTCTGGATCGACCCTTATAAGTGTATCAGAGCATCAAACGGAACGGAGGCCCTACGACAAAAAACTAAAAAAATGCAGCAATTTTTGTCGTAATAATATAAAATTATACTAACAAGGCTGCTCTGTTCGTCTAGACAAAATCAGAGCTCACGCCCTATTTATAATATTTTCTTTGAATCCACGTGCCCATAATTTAATTTCATCGACGTGCCAAAACATACCAGTTAATCTATAAAGCCAGTGACATTATCAATGAAATAAAACCAACAAAGTAATACTTTTATTGCAGATAATCGTGGTTGTAAAATCACTGTCTGAGCACGAGCAATGAACATGTTGGGATCAAAATATCAGTCTTTTAAGAGCCTGCTGCTAAAACGCTAACCCCGCCTACATATCCCGCTATCCTCCAATCGTGATACAAGGATTCCATGAATCGTGCTCCCGAGCAATGTGCTTTACGCTGCAGCTAATAGTGAACAATATCGCGTAACAACGGTCCCCGCATTATAGCATGAAAGTAAAGGTCGTAAGTCTCAGAACTGTTTTTTGGTGATTACTTAAAAACTAAATACAATACAAATATTTCCGCTAGCTATTATTTTATAAAGTGTGTGATTATAGTAGTGCATGTTATTTAATGATAGTAACTCAATAAGTGTAACAGATATTCGTTGAAAAGCCCAAAAATATTCATAATTTCGAAAAATAAAACTATCGAGTCAAAATAAGTGAATCGTGTTTTCCGTAAGTCAAATATCAGATAAATATACAATGATTAAATAAATCTCAATTTCATTGGAGTCAATCGTCTTCCGGGAGTGTAATACTTAGTAGAAAACACAGCAAAAAATGACAGCCCGGTCTTAATCCTTTGTAAAAAGTTTTGTTAACATTAGGTGCAATGACACTCGTGAACCAAACATTAAAGATTCGCCACAGCATGAAAATTTGAAAAATAATTTGTGTTATGGCAGAAACAGCAGAAGTCTATTATAATACAGTGTGTAATAAAATTAAGTGATAATACTTTTGTGAGTGTGTATGTATTGCTTATATTATAGGGTTTGCTGTGGAAGTATCAGCGCTGAAAGAGCAATTTTTTTGTGACATGTATGAGTAAGCACCCGGGCGCCATGAGTTTTTCCTTACAAAGGTGAAAAAAAAGTTACCTCTTTCACTGCGAACTCTATAATCCATACACACCCTAAAGTATTGTCACTTTTTGTTATACCCTATACTGTGTGTTAGTGTAATTGTCATTGAAACCCTAAAATGAGCCCGTCAAAACGAACAACTTTTTCTATGAGAACAATGCTGGGAACTCAAAAAAATGCCGTCTATGACCCATACGGATGCTCGGATCGGCAATTTGTATGGGTATGAGGACGGATTTTTTTGAGTTCACACTTCCCAGCATTGTTCTCATAGAAAAAGTTGTTCATTTTGACGGGCTCATTTGATGGTTTATTATTATATTATGGTTTAAATAATATAATATATCACTGACACCCCAACTCCCTTGTGCCAAAATTCGTTAATCGCGGGAGAACCGAAGTTACATTTTCCGGGATAAAAAATATCCTATGTCCTTTCCCGGACTCTCTCTATAGTATATTAATATATCAAATTTTAGTTCGGTCGGTTCGGTTCAGCGGTTTGAGTGGATTTTTTTTGTTAGCATAATATACTATCCCACTGCTGGGCAAAGGCCTCCCCCAGGGTCTTCCACTTGTCTCGCTCCAGCGCCACCGTTGGCCAGCCCGGCTGGTACGCCTCCAGCTCATCGCACCTTGAGTGTGAAAATGTCAATTGCTCTGTGTTATATAACTGGTATGATGATTTATAAACAATCAATTTTAACGCAGACTGGTACAAGTTTTACAAGAAAAATACCTGATGGTAAATATTTACAGATTTTTATTTCCTTGTAATTACTACCGACACTTAAAAGAAATGACAGACCGATAAGAATTGCTTATCTTTTCAAATGTTAGATACGCCGGTATCATCATTGTACCAGCGTGAACTATCATCATCATCATCATCATTGCCATCATCATATTCATAATAATTAATGTTACACCATTAATTATTGATATATATCGTCAATGCAATAAAAAGGTTGATAGAAAACTTGCTATTACCTACCATTGCTGTTAAAAGCTGATTATATAATGTTATTGACTACCAGATGAAGCCCGTAACTCCGTAGTAAAAGTGTACCAAGAAACGGTTTTGGATAAGCATGTCAAAGACCTGCTCACCACGCTATTTTCCGGACAGTTCCGGACATTTCGTGTTCCAGCAGGACTCTGCACCTGCACACAAAGCCAAGATCACTCAATCCTGGTTTGAGCGTCAAAACATCGACTTTATTAGACACGAGGATTGGCCTTCCTCTAGCCCGGACCTTAATTCTTTGGACTATAAAATTTAGCAGGTCTTAGAGGGGAAGGTCTGTAATATATCTCATAAAAATTTGGAGAGCCTGAAGGCATCTTTACGAAAAGCAGTCGCTTAAATAGACTTAAATATGGTGCGTGTTGCGATAGATGATTGGCCGCGGCGATTAAGGGCCTATGTTCAAAATAAGGAAGGACATTTTGAATAATTTTAAATTATTCTGATTTCTTTTTACATGTACTATAAATTGATATATAATTTATTAAAATCTGATAAGTACTTTTGTAATTATCATTACTTTAATCTATGACAGAACTTTAGGACCGACTAGGTATATATTTTAGTGATCATTTATTTTATTTGATGATCATTTACTATATTTGGTGTTCGATTACAATTTGAAGTGTTGTCATGACTAAAATAGCTGGTAGTATTGCAATTTTAGACTTTATTTTTTTGGTGTTAATTATCTTTTTTTGGTAAACAAGTTTAGGGTATCAGTGCATTTTTTGGTGGTCATTATATTTGTTCCCATTAATATTTGCATGCATTTGTATATTCAATAGGTAAAGTTAGAATTATCGTTTAAACTATCGTATTTATCACTTTTACAGCGAATAAAGGAATAAAATAAATTATTTTACCTCTTTTATTACCTGAGGAATTTGACCTGTCAGAGTTTAAGAAACTCTGAATGTACTCTGATAATGAATCGTAAATATATTTAAAACCAGGCTTATCCATGTTATCTTTGCACAGATTATAATAATACAATTATTATGGCGGGAAACAAAGATGGTGACACACAGCAGGCGCGTGCGCCGTGACAGGCGTGTGCGCGCCGGCGCCTGTGATTGGTGCGCGCTCGTGACGTCAAGATCGGGGGCAATATACGTTATCAATTCAAACACGAGAGCACAGATTACGAATGGTTATTACATAAGATTGCAGGGGTCTGCTGATAAGGGTAGATATCGTCATAAAACGAGTGAGAGAAACGCGGTATTTTTAGGCGGGAAAATTGATGACTTATTAGAAACCTATCTATGGCTTAAAAGTTAGACGTAGTTGTGTATGTTCCGGTCTATGGTAAACCATGGCTTGGCATCCGACAGTCTTTAATCTCACCACAGAATTTAATATATAATAGTACTCCGATGTCACTACGTATCACCAAGGGGGAGGGGGGTTAGATGCTAAAAAAGATCACGTGATTAATGGACGGTTGTGCGTGATATGAACCTGACTTTTTAGGCCGTACAATGGCCTAAAAAGTCAGGTTCGTAGACACGTGATACATTATACATACAATTATTACTTTTATTGCGTAGAATTAGCAGGATATAAAAAATATTCAAAATGGATGACCTTTTAAAAAAAAATTATATTAATATTTAAATGAACTAGTTTTTGCCTACCTCATATATAATGCAAGCCTAATTCAATTTCTATTTCCAGTTGACGTCATCGCCACATCAACGCCCACTGCCCCTACTTCGCAGGTAAGTGTCGGTCAAAAAGTGTCGTTACAATTTTTTCCGGCTAGCCCCCTTTAGCAACGCGCGATAAGGAACTTCGTTCCAATAAAATGAATAAGACACAAACCACTCACATATGAATTTTATTAAAATGTCTTTTTCTCATATTATGAAGCTTGTATATTCCACTAGTTAAATACATCAAATTTCTAACTTGCGTATTATAGTTACGGTTACATAATATTTTATCACTGGGGCCCAATTCTAATTCGAATGGTTCGAGCTACGGGAATCGGGACCCAGGATCCAACAACATTATTCTATCAACAAATACAGGTACATTCGTAACTTGAGATAATATTCTGTTTTATTTTACAAAGCAAATCTTGTACCTAACCACAAAACAAAGAAATAATATAATGTTTCTCATACTGAAAGTTTATAATAAATTATTATAGATACATACTATAACATAAAAAAATATTCAATGTAGAATGTAGCATTTAAAGAAAAAGTAACAGATTATTTTATTAATTTAACATGTTATCCTATTATTACAATATTTGCTTAAGATGCACTGCATGAGTGGGTTGCACCAACTTACTTTAACTATATCAAAATATCAAATCAACAGTCAAATTTTAACAATGGTTAAAATGACGCCATATTTAACGATAACCGTAACCACTCAATTTATCTTATATCTTATATTTAGGTTATCGTTCATGTTAAATTTGACATAAGGCTCACGGTGCTGTCATATAAGTCATAACAAATATTTTTCCCGTTAATTATCCGTAATTCATATCTTATACTCTACCCCAACTGTTACCAATAAAAGCATGGTGCAAGCGACATTTGTCAAGTTCAGTGGTTATATTGTTATAGTTATTGCTAAAATTAACCTTAACTATAACAACGCCTGTGGTGCAAGCCGTGCAACCCACTCATAATAATTAATATTTTATAAAATCAAATAAATCAATTTCTTAAAATGTCGTATTATTGGTGTGCATTAACGGAACATCCGTTTAAAAGACCTCCGAACGTCATGAAACACATACATATCCGGCTTTCATTAACACGGTACGTACGTAGATTTTTAATTTTTATGTACTTACCTTTATATCTTTAGAGTGCCCGTCCATTTGTTTGAAAGGATGTACCGTTAATACACACCCTAACAGCCGCACTCAGATACGAATATAAATTACTTAATTGTAATTATTAAAAGAAGTTTTAACATAGGTAAGCCCCACTTAACTTGACAGATGGAGTATGGAGGATCTGTCAAAAAAGTTGTAAGTAGCTGGCGGTTAATCAGAAAGTGGTGAAACATGGCATAGTCGAATTAAAATTCGATTTAATTGTGCCCGCCGCACATTTTCCTAATTTCTGATCAGAAAAATTCTTACTCCCTTCCGGAACGCACTATATCCTGTTCATACATTTTGTTGTGGACCCCGCATACATACATATCAGAATTCAGACGTGTCAAAATGTATGAACGTCCGATTTTTTCTGATCAGAAATTCGGATAACATGCGGTCGGGCTTAAAAATTTAATCATCATCAAACGTCTCTGAGTACGGCAGTAAGTGACAAATTGCATCACTTTTCAACATCTTTATGGTTGATTGTAATTAGAAATTGTAGGTAACTACGAACTGCGCAGTTCGCTATTCTCATACAGCAGTCGTGCAAAATTTTATTTGTAGCACTTTTGTCATGTGTAAAACATTAGTATAATTTATGCATACGAGGAAAATAATTATCGTTACATAATTTTTGCATTTCATGATATTAGCATAATATAATAATAATAATAATAATAATATCTATGGACGCTTCACACCACGTCAATCTGGTCCCGTGGTAAGTACCTGAAGGACTTGTGTTACGGGTACCAGACAACGGAAATATATTTAATACTTTTATACTATACATATATTTAAGATTTCTATTAAGTATATGATAAATATATTTAATACACATCCATGACCCAGGAACTTAGAAAACTTTTTGTTCCGTCGGCGGGATTCGAACCCGCGACCCCCGGCTTAAGCTACCAACGTGCTATCCACCGGGCCACAGAGGTCGTCATTAATATTATGTTGGATATAAATGTATAATAGAACTGTGCCATGTTATCGTTAGCAAACAATTAAAATATGCATTAGAATAAACGGAAACTGTAAGGAAACTGTAATGTCCGTTTTCACCAAACGCAGGGTGCGTTTGGTGAACGTTAAAATTAATTATTATTATTAAATGTCCACTATAGGACTTGGGTCGCAGAGTAGTGTTGCTTAAAAGCATTTTAATCTTACAAGACTGGTAAAGGCCACAGAACATTACTACTGCATTTAGAGACGAATAATAATAGACGAATAAGTAATTACTTAATTGTAATTAAATTAAGATTTTTACATAAGTAATTCAATATAATATTATCTGTCAAAATATTCATTTAATTACAGTGTAATTAATATTCATCGCTGTATGATTGGTGAAAATGTGCATTAATGTGGTATAAAACATTTCAAATTATAAATTATGCATTGGATAAAAAAACATTAAAAATTTTAACAATAATAATTATTTTCCTCAGTATATTATATTTCTTGAAAGACAATTATTTGCTTAAATTTAATAAAAATTTAATATACTCGATAAGTAGGTATATCTAATATTATCAGGAAAAAAATAACAGATACAAAAGATATTGCTTAAGTTAATCAAAACAAATTAACTATCATCAAAAGCAATTTAGTTCGTATATTATGTCAATAAATTTAGGTAGGAAGCGCTCTGATTATATAATATTAATAATATTATATTAACTGTTGTCGTATTTAATATTTTTTAGGTTAAAGATAAGTACTAAAATATTTAAGATTTATAAGTATTACAAGCCTTAAGTTAAAAAATGAACTCCGACGAAAATAACAAAATGCTGAAAGTGCGCGTAGCTTAAATCTTGTTAAATTTTTGTAATATGAAATAATAATAAAAACTTTATCAACTTATCAGTAGATAATCTCTTTTAAAATCTTAAAATATAATTAAAATATTAAATATACATCTTTTATATTAAAAATAAACTCTTATTACATCTCAATGCTCTTATTGCTTTTGATATGCGCAATGTTATATTTCAATTGATTTAAATTATATTTGAACTGTAAGTTGACCGGACTTCAACTTTATTGTCATAATTTTGTTTAAAAATAACATTTTTATTACACAAATATAATTAAATATGAAATTTATGATTTACACTTTGATAAATAAATGATATTAACATTTGTAGTAGGCTAAATATACTATATTCGTTTCGATAATACATATTATATTATAATCTAAATCTTATCCTCTTTCGCAATCTCTTGGCCGAAATTTTAGAAATTCGTTTATCATAATGATATTTTCGATTTTTTTATTTGTTCTAATCTAAGCAGAGTAGATAGAACTAGGAGTACCTCGACTTCAAACAAACGGGTGAATAATATATTATCATAGGTACGCGAGTTGGGCGCTAATTTCACTTTCAACATGTTTCACAATGCTTAGGCCGGTATAAATAGTCAGTACTTAAGATGCAACCCGCTCTCAAGACGCGGTTCGGCTCTGTGATTGGTCCAAATTTTGACAGCCAACCAATCACAGAGCCTGAACCGTGTCTTGAGACCGAGATGCATCTTGAGTACTGACTATTTATACCGGCCTTAGTAACGCATGCCAAAGTAAGGCGTCTCCCAGACAGACGCGGGCAGCGGTGGCGGTCGCGGCGGTCAGTTTTTTGTACTGCGACCGCCATCGCGTGTGTCTGTGTCGTTCCTAGAACTTTAAAGTCATCCAACTGACCGCCACCGCGACCGCCACCGCTGCCCGCGTCTATCTGGGAGACGCCTGCGCATGTTCTGTTTACTCTGGTTCTAAGCGTCTTACGTTTTTTCTGAAACCTTGACATCCCTACTTCGTAAAATAATATTATTTTGACGCAGAATTTGATATTTTCAAAAGTAGATTCCACTTTATAATATTTAAGCCAAGCTCATATTTTATTGTTGGGTGAACTGCATAACCTTAGCAAAATTAACATTAATTTTGACTCAAAATCTTGGGCAAATATGTCGAATAAGTAATAAGTTGTAATTTTACATTAAGCACTGTCAAAATATATTGCAGTAATTTATTCTGCATTTTTGAATTTCATAGTTCGATTCTCTTGTTACAATAACACCTAACCTTATACAGCATGTTCCTTTTTTACAGATGGACAATGAACATTTGTCATGACTTGTCAATTGTCATTGACATTTCGTTACATGGTAGGTATTACCTAACTTATCTACTACCCCACATGCTACTATAAACCTTTAATATGAACTGATATTTGGCTCATGTTCAGTCGACCACCGCGCTTGGAAGACTAACGAAAACCAACATCCTAACACTTCACATGCTAATCTACACGAAATTTGGGGGTGTGATCAAATATTTTTATCGACGGTTTTTTTTAAAGAATTATTTAATGTGACACTCAAAATGGGTTCAGGGGCACAATTCTCATATCTTGAATGTTGCATCGCAGTCTTTTTCACTCGTGTGTGATAAAGCATATTATTAGATGACGCCCGCAACTCGGTTTATCACGAGAGAATCGTAAATTTTACCAGGATAAAAGTATTCTATATCATTACCCGCAACTCAAAATAGACCCAAACCCAGCAAAATCGGTTCAACGGCGTGAAAAAGTTTTTCCATTTATAATATGAGAATCGATGACACTCGAGATCGGTTCAGGGCCACGATTTTCACAATATCTCGAATGTTGCATCCATTTTTTCTGAGATAGCATAATATTATACGATCAAAGCAACAACGAGCTTTAAAATCGAGCCCAACCATTCAAAATTTGAGTCTTGTAGTCTACGTGATAGTTAAACAACTACAAAAACTCATCCTGTATAAATAAGTTAATTCTTAAAAAAAAAACAATAATTAATTTTATTACAACATTACATGCAATAGATGCACCATAATAAAATTACTGTGTATCGGAATTACGTCACACATATAATTACAATATAATATTATCTAAGAATGTGTAATATATTTATCGATTAAAATATTAAATTACACCATCTATCCACGTGTATACTATGATTATAAAATGGACACAACCGATTTTATTCCTATTTAGATTCCTTCTAAACTATGTCAATATCAAAAGTTGTTAACACGTTATATATATATATATATATATATATATATATATATATATTTTAACTTTAGTGTATTAAAAATTAAGAGCAAATTGTCAAGCCAGTATACGAAATAGACGTACAGAATGTTTCTATTTTGTCTACCCTCAATTTAATTATATATTTACACAAACCACCGCGGATTATTATAATATTATATTATTTTATATTTATTTTAACAAAATGACTAACAAAGACTATTCGTTTTATAAAAATCTAGTTTAGTATGACTTACTTATTTTAGCGTGAAACGACTTAGATGTAATGAACATTGATGATCATATTATTATTATTAATATTATTAGTTCCTTAAGTACCTAATATAATATTTATATTTTCATGGACATCGAGAATTCTACAGAACAATTTGCTCTTAACTTTTATTAAATGCAATTAAAATAAAATAAAAATATTTATGTCGCTTATTATAAAATTAATTGTTTCTTAAAAATTAATGAATTCATTGCGTTGTCAAATTACATTAGTATAGAAATTTTTACAACAGGCTTTATAGTATACACATCTTCTAACAAAAATTATAGTAAGACTAGACTAGAATATGACGTGTGATCAAAATTATAATTTTCATATATCGATGAAATCAGATCGTACCTGCTTTTGGGCATGTACAAAGCAGAGTACAGAGTACTCGTACATAAGTTTTTGAACAAAAATAAAAACTGAACTGGTGGGCCATAATTCATAAACCAAATCATTTGCTAATAAAAAATTTGCTGATCATCTAGGTCTAAGATAAAGACCAAATTAAATTTAAATTCATCTAATAAACAGAGCAAATATAAGAGAAAATTAAAAAAATTACCATTACGTAGATTGGATAAACATATTATCTAATAATATGTGTAATGGCAAAGTGAAATCATAAAAGAGTTTTTCGAAATCAGTCGAGTCAAATCATTTTAAAACGTGAAATATAATGATATTATAGATAACGAATTCAAAAATAGATTTCTTTAACAATAATAAATACAAAACAACGTCCAGCATAGAATTAAAAACTTACGATAGACATGATCGTTATTGCGCTACATTAAATCTCCGTGAAGTAAAAATGAGAGTATTTACAGATGTTTTTAGGCGTGTAACACAAAAGCGTACTTACGTCTATAAAAATAATGGGAGGTTCATAAACACCCTGTAGATACAGTGTCATTGTCGAAGCGATGAATACAAAACGACTCTAGCCGATACTAATCGGATAACACGCACGATTAGGCTTCACTTTATTGTACACAATATGGCGTCCACAGATGATCTAAATAAGAGTTTCTTTCCCGCCAAGTTTGGTGAGATCCTTGTAAGGACACTCCGGTGGGGGACGTTCTCTCTTGGGCTTTTGCTCTGCATACTAGTTTTTCGACGTCAATATTGTCACAAACTCTGTAAATGAAAAAAATAGTTTTAAAATAAAACACACTGTAGATAAAAGTGTTTCAAATTCAAAGTGGGTATGGAAAGAAAAAATTCTGAACAAGAACAAAAGTAGTTTTGAAAACAAAAACGCAGTAAAGCTGAAATTTTTAAAAGTGAAATCCGAATAGCAAAAGTGCTGACAGGAGTTACAACATCGATTGTAAATAATTGTAACATAAACTGAAACGGCATCATTACTTTGTCCCTGCACTGATCATGACGTGTGGACGGTGATGTGTGTTGTACGGTGTACCTAATAAAAAATTTCACCAAAACCGATACTGCTCATGTTCCTGTTCCTACGCCGATACTGTTGTGGTCAGCCATTGGTGCTGTACTGTTACTGCATGAGCATCGAGCATCGTATCTCTCAAGGTTCCCCAGGATGATCACGCGTGCATCACCGCCCACAGTCTTGACCACGTGTACTCACCGTCCTAGTTGACTATGCCGTCGCCGTCGAGATCGGCCTCATGAATCATGTCGTCCACCTCCTCCTCACTCAGCCGCTACCCCAGGTTAGTCTTCACGTCTTCCACCGCCCACGTCAGTACTGACCACGTGTACTCACCGTCGTAGTTGACTATGCCGTCGCCGTCGAGATCGGCCTCATGAATCATGTCGTCCACCTCCTCCTCGCTCAGCCGCTCCCCCAGGTTAGTCATCACGTGTTCCACCGCCCACGTCAGTACTGACCGCGTGTACTCACCGTCGTAGTTGACCATGCCGTCGCCGTCGAGATCGGCCTCATGAATCATGTCGTCCACCTCCTCCTCGCTCAGCCGCTCCCCCAGGTTAGTCATCACGTGTTCCACCGCCCACGTCAGTACTGACCGCGTGTACTCACCGTCGTAGTTGACCATGCCGTCGCCGTCGAGGTCGGCCTCGCGGATCATGTCGTCCACCTCCTCCTCGCTCAGCCGCTCCCCCAGGTTGGTCATCACGTGCCGCAGCTCTACCGACGATATCAGTCCATCGTTGTTTTTGTCGAAAACCCTGAAACATTACAGCATTTGGCTCAATTAAAAGTATTTCAATTAGATTAGTGTGGCTTCGCTTGCTTCATTATTAAATCTTTTGTTGATCTTTATTACCCGACTACGACGAAGCAAAAAGGAGGATTATAATTTTTTTCTGCTTTTGATTTTTTACTTTTCATGATGGAACTAGAATCCTGTTGCTTAAGGGCCCGGGTTACCCTCGAAATTTTCATACATTCTTAATACCAAAATCATTTTCTCATGCGAAAATATTTAACATGTTTGAGTTATTTTTCAGCTTAAGATAGTAATTACCTAGGGTCCTGAACAAATTTTTTTTACAAAATATTTAAATACTAAAAAAAAAATTTTTGTGCTTAAATATTTTTTAGTAAATTTACTACTAAATATTTAAACACCAAAAAATAGACAAAAACACTAAAAATACATAAATAAATAGTAAATTTACTACAAAACATTTAAACTTTAAAAAATATTTTTTATTATTTAAATATTTTGTAGTAAATTTACTATTTATTTATATATTTTTTAGTGTTTTTGTCTATTTTTTGGTGTTTAAATATTTAGTAGTAAATTTACAAAAAAATATTTAAACATAAAAATTTTTTTTTTAGTATTTAAATATTTTGTAAAAAAAATTTGTTCAGGACCCTAGGTAATTACTATCTTAAGCTGAAAAATAACTCAAACATGTTAAATATTTTCGTATGAGAAAATGATTTTGGTATTAAGAATGTATGAAAATTTCGAGGGTAACCCGGGCCCTTAACACTTCGTTATAACTTCACAGATATCACGAGGTGATTTTTTCGAACTAAAACATGCGCAAATGGCATCTTCTTTTGAATATATTTATAGTTCTACTTTTACTTCTGTTTTATATGTAATTGATTGTACTGTTGGTTCTTGGTGGAAATTCATGTTGAACACTAATAAAACACAATTTTTCCACTATATTAAGAAATTATTATAAATTTTAAGAAATTACACGACCGGTTTCGAAATAAACACCTGAAGATGATTTATTTCGAAACTGTTCGTGTAATTTGTTAATTTATAATAATTTCTTAATATACTTAGTGAAAAAGTGCACGAATTGTGTTCTATTAGTGTTCAACTTCTGTTTTAGTTTTACTGTTTAGTAGCCCTAGAGTGGGAGTGTTATTTTTTGAAACGTCAGTGGGCGCGTAGAGAGCATTTTGCCGCCCCCTTTCTTTGGCTATTTTTAGTAAGAATAAAGCAATATCGTTAATTTATTTTAACACGATTTAAATAATAGACAAATAACTTTTGAAAATTCACCATATTTATTACAATCTCTTTTAAGGACTTTGGCTTACAAAACATTTTAGAAAACTTGATATTTTACTGACTTTTTTACTTTATCGTAAATAATACCCTATAATAAGTACTGAAAATTTTAAGAAAAAAGAAACAAAATGTATGTTTTCTTAATTTGCAGGATATGTTTTATACGAACAGTCTTCACAAAGCTATGTGGAATGTTAATTGCACAGCGACTTTGGGCATCTGTAACACCCTTTTTAGTGCGCATATTTTTGAAGATTGTATTTTATTTTCAAAGAAAAATAGGCAATGGAAGATCGATCTACCTTCTTGGAAGATGATGCTAGGTCTGCTAGTACAAATCGAGCAATTTAGTTCCTCAAATAAATATTAAATGTGTCTATAGAAGACCTTGTGGTCATATATTTTGACTTGATCGGCACCACAGCAATTATCTTAGTATTTGAAAGAAATCTTTCAAACACTACGTTGCTAACACTTGATACTTTTATATTCTAAAATTAAAATTGTTTTTACAATCAATCCACCATAAAATAAAGTCAGTATTGCAAGTTTAAAAAAAATATGACAGAAAAAAATATACGTCGGTGGGCGCGCGAAGTGAGCAACGTGAGCAATTAGCCGCCCCGCGACACCTGATGGTAAGAACCTTAACTTTATACGGCCCCCGCGCTCTGACGGTGTCCAGCTTTTCAGCACGTCTTGCTAACAAGAGATGGGCAGCTACTACAAATCGCAAGACTAAAGAGCTATTGTTTTGCGAATTATTAACGTTTTTTCAGCGCGGGCGGCAAAGTGCTCATAGCGCGCCCACTCTAGGGCTAGAGAATATTATGACTTATGAGAACTCTATCTTCTTACCTAAATGCTTCTCTCAGTTCATCCTCACCGTCCGCACCGCGCATCTTCTTAGACATCATTTGGAGGAATTCGTTGAACTCGATGGTTCCGTTACCGTCTTGGTCTACTTCCTTCACCATGTCCCGTAGCTCAGTCTCTGAAATTAAATCATCATCATTACTCAATCAGTTATTGAAAGCAAACGGAATATACTTGAGTTTTAAGGACGCTATTACAAATATCAGCGATTTTCCGGTACCCTATTGAAGAATTAGGAGTCATACTGCGAGGATATTTTGGTTTCAAATGAAAGATAATATATTCATCTCCACGACTGTACCATAAAAATTCTATAGCCGCATACAAAATTTTCACATAAAATACGTTTTAACCATCACAATAATCGCAAAATATGAAAAAAATGGGGTCTGATTAGGTAGCTTAATATCTAAATACACTGAACTGAGGAAAATAAATATACAAAAAAATCGTTGCTTATTTAGTCCTCTATAAAGTCCGCTAAAAATTTTATATAAAAATAAACAACTTTTCCAGTTACAAGAAAAATAAGAAAATTTCTCAAATTTTTTCATACATTTTCGCCACATCAAAAACGCGGCGAGCGTCGTAACCGCCACTGTACAAGGCGCGCTAATATGAATCTTATTTTAATGTCATTAACGTCGATATTCGTACTGACAGACATCCGAACTGCTAATTAAAAAGTTGGAGCATTCTTAAACCTTGGAATTATAATTATTGTGTTTATAGTCGGAAAATTATGCATTACTATAACGGACGCGTGAATATTTCAACTTTGTATACAACCGATGGCTGAAATTATCTCTAGTGATAGACTGATAGTAGTATAATAATATTATTATGTTCTTATAAATATTTAAAAAAAAACTCTTTCACCGCTACTAAATAACTCTGTGAGACACATAATATTATAATATGAGTCTCACAGAGATGCACATAACACAGTATTACAATATTATTTACTCTTGCAATACAGTGCCCTTACTATAATTTTCTGTAGAAACTATCTTCTAATATAAAATTCGTGAGTATTATTTTATATTTTAGTTCATTTAAGAATAATAATTATTATTTTCACCTCGGCAGTCGATTTTTGAAAGAAATTCATTCAGAATGCTATTTCGAAAATCTTTTCTATTATTTTATGAAGGTATTTTGTAGATCACCTGTAGGTTGCCTTTCGTTTTTTAAACCACTTCGTTCGTTGGACTCCCCATGGGTAGAAAAACTACTTGATAAACTTAATAATTACTACAATATTTATCACCAGCTTAAGGTCTTATCGTAGCATAACAAAGGATTATTATAATACCACGGGTAACAATGCGCGAAGGATTTACTTATACCAGCTTATACCGCTTTAAGGTAATTCAGGAAGATATCGAAAGTAAATGATTTTTAGATGGAACTCGTTGATGGCCGCAGTTTGAAAAAAATGAGGATTACTTAATTTTAATTAAACCAAGATTTCGACGTAAGCTTAAAATTTTCTGTTTCAAGTAATTCTCAAATGAGTACGGCCATTCTCAGAGACATTTTAATTTTTAATGATGATTAAGCCCGACCGCACATTGTCCGAATTATTCTGATCAGAAACAGTTGAATTCCGCCGGACCGCCCGCGCGCCACCCCGCACACTATCCGAAAATATTATATCCTTCCGGCGCGGCGAGTTCGAGCCTACTCGGCTCAGTACAAAATGTAAGAGACAGCGCGGACATTCAACTGTTTCTGATCAGAAATATCGTACAATGTGCGGCCGGGCTAAACTTCAATTTAATGAGGAGTTTGACAGAATAATATAATAATGACGTCAAAATCTTCATTTAATTACATTTAAGTAATTAATCTTTGTCTCTGAATGCGGCAGTGAGTGCGGCTACAAGATTTATGAAAAGTAACTCATAAGGCTCACATACACCAATCATAAATGTACCTATGTATCCATTTTCAAAATACCATTACTCTCTATCTCGAATACGAAGCACGAAAGAGAGATATTTAGGGTGAATTGCACCAGAAGCGTAGTTAAAGTTAAGGTTAAGGTTATCGTCAAATATGGCGACTTTTGCTAGGGATTTGACAGTTCATTTCACATTTTGTTATGGTTAAAGTTAAAGTTATAGTTTTTTTTTTATTTTTTTTTATTATGTAATTCGGGGCCGTTTATGGGCTATTCGCCCATATCCTTTTTTTGCTCTCTTTTTATATTGGTTTTTCGCACCAAGGATAATTATTGAAATAATATTATTAATGTACTTTGTAGTCCATCACTAAATAAAGTTATAGTTAAAGTAAGTCGATGCAATCCACCCTTAATCCATAATTAACTTTGACCTAGGCTTTTCATTATCTTGGCTAACTTGAAATGAAACTCGCTTACTATAAAATATATCATAACGTCTTGTTGATACTGTATTCTAATTTCGCAGTCACCATCGTCGGCGCCGTGGCTTAGTTGGTTAAAGCGCCTGTCTAGTAAACAGGAGATCACGAGTTCGAATCTCGTCGGGGCCTATAAATGTGAAGTGTCACTTTTTAGACTTATTATGTATTTAAAATCAAATTATTAATAATTGAATATTATTATTATTTTAATATTAATATTAAAAACTGCTGCTGTGCAATTTACCCATTTGCTTACAATGTACTATCAAAGAAATTAATTGAATCATTTACCCGACCTATAATTACTATACCCGTGGTCTAGTGGTACAGAGCGCGGCTCTTGACTCAGAGGTCGTGGGTTCGATTCCCGCGTTGGAAACATGTTATTTCCAAGTTTGGTTAGGACAATGCAGGCTGATCACCTGTTTGTCTGACAAGTAAGATGATCCATGCGTCGGATGGGCATGTAAAAAGTCGGTCCTGCGCCTGATCTCTCGCCGGTCGTGTCGGTTTGCCGTCCCACTAGGTTATGAGAGTAAAGGAATAGAGAGTGCTCTTGTGTACTGCGCACACACTTGGGCACTATAAAAATACTCCTGCGTAGCTGGCCTGGTTTCAATGAAACCGGCCACCGTCACCGAAACCGGTGTGGGAGCTATTATTATAATTATTATACATGCGTAATATAGACCATCTACACTCCATAATATAGACGTAATTTGTTACGGTTATCAGTTATGTCAAGCCAACATTATTATCTGTCAGATGGGTTTGACAAAACTCGATAGAGTTTAGTGTTTAGGTACGTAGTTTCGTCAAGTGCTCATCAACTATCAAGCAATAAAATATATCTAAATAATCTCTTAAAGAAAAAAATGATATTTTTATAAAGTTTGTGAGTATATTGCTCAGTTAACAGCAGCTATTAAATATATTAATTGAATAACCTGCTTAATCAAAGAGTTATATAAACTAAGTAGACATTAAGATAATCATTATTAACTTATAAATCATAAATAAAAGCAATATAGAGATGTGGGTCATTGCTATTAGTAGCGTAAAAATAAAAACATTAAGATTTTTAGTGCTGTAATAAAATAATAATATTTAATAACTTAATTTATTAAAGGTTGAACAAGATTACGAATAAAATTTGTTTATCTAGAGGTATATTATAATTTATTGCTATTGTTGTCCTTTACTATAATTTATTAAATAGTGCAATATTCTATTCGAAGATGCGCCCGCGCCAGACCTAATAACTTTTTTAATTTACCGATGACATACTATGCCGAAATTTCATCGCGTTATTGTATGCGTATGACATTGCTGACGTAATCATGCGGAATTTCCGCCGCGGAACTTCGGCCTAGTGTGTTTAGACACTAAGAACCTACTGCAATGTAAGTAACTACATGACCAAAGCTGTAGGTATACTTATTGTAAAATTTGTATGAAAATAATATTTTATTATTATTACTAAGTACTAGGTAGTAGCTAAAAGCCGAGCTTGAGGCCAGTCGTGGAGGGAGTCCCGTGTTTGTTAGATCCGGGATATCCCTCCTTTATACGGCTGAAGGCGAACCGCAGGTGGTTTTAGTGAGTAGGAGTCTCACATACCCCCGGGGTGCTGAGCACATACCCGACCCGGGGGACCCATGATGGGTTTCCCCTGCGCATCAAAAAAAAAATCTACATGAAACTATAATATAAATAAAAAAATTACTCAACATTCGTGATAGTTTTTCCGTAAAGTGTACCACAAAAGGTTGTGGGATACACTAGGATTCGTTTCGCTCGCCCTGATTATAAAAAACCTTTCTAAATGCTGTCAACAAATTATAACTCAATCAAATTGTGTATTTCAATCTTAAGGTACGTTTAAAATGATAGCGTTTTTCCCATACTGAGCTAGCCTTGTTTTCCAACCCCTAAAGGTTTTATGGAATGTTCACAGGTAGAGCCAGTGGCAAGATTTACTTATACTTCGTTTAAGTATAAGTCAATTTTTAGGGTTCCGTACCCAAAGGGTCAAAACGGGACCCTATTACTAAGACTTCGTTGTCTGTCCGTCTGTCCGTCTGTCTGTCTGTCTGTCTGTCTGTCTGTCTGTCTGTCTCCAGGCTGTAACTCAAGAACGGTAATAGCTAGAGATTTGATATTTTCACAGATTATGTATATAATATGTTGCCGCTATAACAACAAATACTAAAAATAAAATAAAATGAATATTTAAGGGGGGCTCCCATACAACAAACGTGATTTTTTTGGCCTTTTTTGCTCTATATCAAAAATGGCAACAGGTAGGGTACTTGAATTTTTCTCAAAAACCTTAGTTATATGTGTACTTTAATATTTAATAATAATATTAAAATAAAAAGAAAAATAAGGGGGGGCTCCCATACAAAAAACACAATTTATGGCCTAATTTTGCTCTATAATGGTACGGAACCCTTCGTGCGCGATTCCGACTCGCACTTGGCCGATTATTTAAATCTTTTTTGCTTTGGGGTAGCTCTAGGAATCTATACATACAATAAAACTCTAGAAATGAAAATTCTGTACATTATAGATATTCAAAAAATAATAAGCGGGGGGTGTCACTATATCGCTATAGAAGCCCAAAATGTGGTTATTTTTTGTCTGTCTGTCTGTCTGTCTGTCTGTCTATCTGTATGTTTGTTCCACTATCACACGAAAACTACTAAACCGATTTGAATGCGGTTTTCGCAGATATATTGGTCTTCTTCCAACTTAACATCTTGTGTATAAAATTTTTCCCCCCACCCCTCTAAGGGACAAAAGAGGGGGTAAGATTTTGTATCAAACTTTTTTCTTTAACACGAAAACTACTGATCCGATTTGCATACGGTTTTCACAGATATGTTTGTCTTCTTCCAACTCAACATTTGGTGTATAAAAATCACCCCCCCCCCCCCCCCCCCTACCCTTTCTGGGGACCAAAGAGGGGGTCAGATTTTGTATCCAACTTTTTTAGGGTTCCGTAGTCAACAAGGAACCCTTATAGTTTCGGTCTGTCCGTCCGTCTGTCCGTCTGTCCGTCTGTCCGTCTGTCCATCTGTCCGTCTGTCTGTCTGTCCGCGGTTTTGCTCAGAGACTATAGGACCTACAAAGCTGTAATTTGGCATGAATATACATATTAATAATGTCTACTTAATGGTACGTAAAATATTTAAAAAATATTTTTTTATGGTACCTCCCCTACACATCAAGCGGGGTTGAATTTTTTTTTTCGCGCCCACCCCATCGTGTGGGGTGTCGTTGGATAGGTTTTTTAAAAATATTATGAGTATTCGTAGATCATTTTCCGGTTTAGGGATCCATTTGTGAAATATTAAGTTTGAAAGTGGAAAAAATCGTTAGAGTCCAGTGTCCCCCCCCTTCTACCAGCTAAACGGTTGCTTTTGGAAATGTGAAAAAATTCACGGGAGTAGGAAATATGCTGAATTTAAAAGGAAAATTATCACGACTAAGTTGACTTAATAAGTTATTGAGTAATAGTCGATCAACTAAAAAAAATGTATTCGGCGAAGTATAAAGGAACTTTTCGTTCAAATTCCTTTGAGATGATGTTGTTAGTAGTGTAAAACATGTTATAAATGTACATTCATTGACCATACAAAAATTTTCAAAAACTAGCGGTGCTACGGAACCCTACATTGCGCGTGGCCCGACACGCACTTGGCCGGTTTTTTCTTTAGTGGACTTACTTAATATTATTAACTGTGTTTTCCAGTTTAACATCTCTATCAACTGATGAAGTAGAAATACTTTAAATGGCAAAACAACGTTTGCCGGGACAGCTAGTCTCACATATAAGACAAACTTTTACGCACTCTAGAGAATTGAGATCTTGAATTCTTGATAGACCGGAAATGCCGCCACTAAACATTATTTTCAGAACAAAAACTATTAAATTGAAATAATGTAATACAAATAATAATAAATATAATAAAACACATCAAAGGTGTCAATGCGAAAACGAAAGCATATAACTCAAACAAACAGTTATTTATAACAGTTATTTTAAATAACACGTCGCACGCTTGCCAATTTCTATTTCTGAGCAATCAACGCTATTGCTATGTTTTTGTAAATAATTCGTTGTTAATTGTTATACCTAATATATTATGGTATTAACTGTTAAAGATTTAACGTGTCTCTGCCTAGTCCCATGGCTCTGCTTTAAGCGCAAAGCAGAGATGGGGTTTTAGTGGGTATTGTAATTGTTTCATACAATTCAAGTAAAAAAAAATATTTTTCAGCCCTGTTACTTTGAACTCTACATAATAATAAATTATGCCCATAAATAGAGTTCGCTGTGAAAGTAACAGCGCTGAAAAAATATATATAAAACTTTAGGGTGAATATGAGTACACATACTTCCCCTAAAGTTTTATCACTTAGTTTTGTTACACCCTGTACAAAACGAGCTGCGTCTCACCTGATGGGCGCTGGCCCAGCGACCGCATGACGACGCCGAGCTCCGCCATCGTGATGGTGCCGTCCTCGTCCTTGTCGAACAACATGAACGCTTCTTTGAACTCTGGAAGTTTACAATCAGGTGAGGAATTGGTAATATTCGGTTTTTAAAAATCGGCCAAGTGCGACTCGAACTCACGCACAAAAGGTTCCGTATTTTGTGAGTATTTCATGTGCCAACCTGTTGCCAACCTATTAATAACGAGCAACGGTTCTTGAGGTACAGCCTGGAGACAGACAGGCAGACGGACAGACAGATAGACGGACGGACAGACATACGGATAGACAGACGGTCAGACAGACGGACAGACAGTTGTCTATAATATATAAACTACGATAACATGGCGCGCCCCTCCAAAATTCAAAATGTTTGAAGTGCGTTGTCAAAACATTTGAAGAGCGTTGTCTTGCGCGGTCGGCTAGTTATGATTAGTTGACCAACAAATCTTGGTAATAAGTGACATTAAGTGAAATATTATGATTGGTTGAATACTTACTACATACAAACTCTTTCATAAGGATATGACTACACACATTGAAACAGTAATTTGGAGGGGCGCGCCATGTTATCGTAGTTTGTCTCTATGTATCAATTCTATTTAGTAACGTTTCTAGTCTTTACAAATTTATGTCTAGGCGGTAAAAGGTATTTCGAATTTAATGAACACTAGATAAGACTAAAGTTTACCTGCAACTTGATCCTCCGTAAGTCCATACTCCGACTGAAATCAAAAGCATTGTGATGGTTACTTTAAAAAATAACAGTTTTTTTTAGAAAACAACGGAATTTTCTCATTCAAAATAACATTTAAACGAGGAAAATTCCATCGCGTTAATGGTAGTAAACTTTTTTTTTATTTAAAAGTGACATGTTCAAAAATATCGGGCCTGTGTTGGTCAGAACTTTTTTAGTAAAGTATAATAACACGTAGTTTGAGTCCCATTTCATCCAAATCAATTGAGGGGTATAAGCATTGAAAGGTAATAGACATATAGATATACATGCGTATTGATATTATATTATTAGTTAAAGATAGTATAAATACTAATATTTTTATCGATTTATAAAAACGCTCAACATTTCAATAGATGAAATAAATAACTAAATAAGTTTTATTTAAAGAGCTTTTACAATAGCAATGTATAAGAGATAAAAATAAAATTTAAATTATGAAACGTACTGAAATTTGGCGAACAGCGAGATCTTTTGTGAGTCTACGAATTCTTTTATATTCTTTGTTATAAATATCTTCAGTAGACGCCGCCATAGCTTCAAATTCTTAACACTTTAACGAAATTATCATACTTTTAACAGTTCGTAACAATTAAATGAAAATGTTTAAATCCTGAAGGACGCACTTAAAATTCTATTCACGAAAAAAGCCAGTATTCTTTTTTCGAATTCAAAAAACGTTCCATTTTCAAAATATATAAACACGATGCAGCTGCTCCAACAAAAATGTTATTGTTAACGAGTGACAATGACCTTTATTATAACAGTGGGGTTATTATGAGCTCTTATATCCATTTATTATACGGGCTTAAATTGACTGGTTGGAAATTTGGTACTATGACCTCTATTTTCCAGCCAGCGAGCGGTCACGTGACACAAAACATACTTCTCCATTGATAACCGAGTAGTAATTTCGTATTATGACAACACTAACTGACATAAGCTGGCTTGCTCAAACGTCAAAAACAGCAATTCAATAAACGCCAAACAATATTAGCTTTTACTGAATGGTTTACGTTTTAGTAATTTTATTTATCAATATTACATACTTCTTTAGTGCTAAGTTATATTGCTATTTAGTTTGTTAGTTACTTAATGAGTTATTTTAGTGCATAGAATATTTAGTATAGTAAAATAGTAATTAGTGTAAACTAAATATTCGAAGTATTCATTGAGAATGGAAGTGTTCGGGAAAACGATTATATTCTTAGGATAATCACAAAGCGATACATATTAAGTTTAGTAAAGACGCCTTAGAGACTTAGTAATCCATTTAGTGTTAGTGAGCCGTGAGGTGTCATAATAACGTGAGGTGTAATAACCTATAGGTATTATTTAAATACAATATAGGTTATGTCAACAATAAGTTTTGTATTTGTGCGATGAACTAAGACTGCATTGGTTTAGTACACAAGGAACGCATACAAGTCATAAGGAAACACAAGTATTGTGTATAATTACTGTGAAATATGAACTTTCACCAAAAACCCATAGTGCAATCTATAGTTTTTGTGTTATTACACAAAACTATTTCCTTGTTAACCTGAAAAGTATTTTGGTACATATGCATGATAAACATTGCACCAAAGAGGTAAATTCAAAGGCACATTACTTACTTTCTCAATAACAAGCATTTTGAGATTGTGTTCTCGTACCATTGAAACTTTAGATTCATGTATAACATGCTCCGTAATAGTTCTTTGCCGTATAAACATTGAAACACACCTAAATTAGAAAAGTTAAATTGAAAATATAAAATCCAAATTAGCTAAATTCTCATATAATGCACTTTTTCATTTATAACTTGACTGACTGTTTAAGGCCCACTTGCGCCAATCTGGGTTAAAGTTAACTCTGAGTTAAACATCATGTCATCTCTATCACTGAATTGGTGAGTGACAAATATGACATGATGTTTAACTCAGAGTTAACTTTAACCCAGATTGGCGCAAGTGGGCCTAAGGGTATTATTCAAAGGGATATTATAAAAAGAGGTATTACCTATAAAAAGTGTAACAGTCACTAAATTTTACTCAAAAATAAAAATAAAACCTACATAAAATTACTTTTCAAAAAAGACTTTACTAAAATTGCATAACTAACATACTTGTTCATAAAACATAATATTATCATAGGAACTTATGTTATTATTACCATAATAATATTATAAGTATATAGATAGTTTTGTACCTCAATAACAATAATATTTATTTTATATAATATATTAAAATACTTCAAAACTTACAAGTTACAAGATAATAATATATTGTTAAGTAACAAATTTATATTATGTTTTAATTCTTAGGGATCGATCAAACAGAGAGTGATCACATATTCAAGCGTTCTGCATTTAAGCGGTCAGTCACACAGGAGAAATTCTGACGTGTTCAGAATGCCCCCCGTGTATCTCTATTTAACGTAATACAACACAAAGATCACAAAACTGATCGCTTGAACACTTGACCGCGTGACCACTCTCTGTCTGAGAGATCCAAATTTCCTATAGTTTAAAGGCAGAGTTTGTAATTGTGTATTACTAATTGGTTTGGCAAATAAAGTCTGAAATTATAATATTGTTTTTATCTTTCATCAATAATAATCAAATATTTACACAATGGATGTTTTATTCAACTTCTTTGATTTCAAGTGACAAGGCAGAAACCTTGTTTAAGATTTCCGCTGTATAAATATTTTTATAAGAATATAAAAGAGGTTTAACACTTTACTATCTGATACTAGGTTGATAATAAGGTGATAAGACAAATACAGTCATGATGAAAGCTGTGTATGAATCAGGGGTGGTCAGCTCCCTACTATAGCCAATCATGAAACGGGGGCCAGACCTGGGATGCCAATGTAAAAATATTTTAAAAACTCAATTTTTTAAACTGGGCACCCCAATGAGTACTTAGCATAGGCCATAGTATAATAATCTGTGTAATTTTGTCACAAGGAAAATGTCTGCCATTGACTTTGTTTTTTCTTGTAATCCCGTTGTTTTGTAATTATTCCAATAACTAAACTGTGCTCGCCAATTAACATTGAGTTTGGATTCGGTTCCTACGTGTTTTGTGCTTGTCTCCGTGCTTTAGTGCTGTGAAAATTGTGTGATAGTGACTTTGCATTTGATGTGAACATTTAAGTCATAAATTCGTGTAAATAAGGTTGTAATACTGAAAGGGGTAAGACAAATAATTTAGTATGGAGATACTTTTGAGTCCTGGGAAAGGACATAGCATAATATTCATGATTCCGAATCCTTATAATCTTTCTTCTTCTCCTTCTTTAATCTTCTTCTCCTTCTTTTTTTAAAACTGACTCCTTAGTGAATCGCCAATGTCTTAACCCTAATCACTGTTAGAACTTTATAAGCATATATTCACCTGAGTCTACAGGTACATAATAAGAAATGAGAACAAAATACTAGAGAAACTGTGTATCTAAGGTATTTTATATTTGAAAATAAATGACTTTCATTTTATATGTTGTTTTTATTGTTAACTTAGTTTTACATTAGTAAGAAACTTAATTTGCCACAGGTTTCTTGCTAGTGTAAAACTAAACCTAATTTTAGTTATTAATAAAATCCTGACGAGAACCCTATGAATTGACACACGTTCAAAATTCGCGGGCTCGTGAAGTTGATGGGGGCTAGCCAATAGATGGCGTTGAAGTAGCGGCCAGAATTTTTTGTACTAAGTCAATGTTCTTCTCCGCTAGGAGTAAATCTGTTCTGTGGTATGAATATGTTATATTATGTATATGTAGGTATTAAGTGTATTTGAATGAGAAAATAAATGATAAAACATTTAAAAACAAGTTTTTATTAAATTTCTTCTAGTTTAAGCTTTTGAGTGAATATATTATCTTCCTTTTAGGACTTTGTCATCATCATCCCACTTGCCATTTATTGTTTTCTTCTCGAGCAATCCATTAACCTAAAAAATATTTGGTTTAGCGGCTAGCGCACACAGTAGGTACCAATTATATAAAATGCCTTACAAGGCATGAATAAGGGATTAAAAAACTTATAAATTGCCTTTTTATGTTACTATCAGTTACAATAATACCTATTTGAAAGCACAAAAAAACGTAGTTCAAGTTCAACTTACTTGAAAGTAAACTTTATTGTTGTATTGCAGTAATGCATGTAATACACAAGTTTGATCCATTCCAGACTTTTTAAGGTTATTTAATGCAGGTATAAGGATAAAGTTTATCAATTTCTTACAATATAATATCAACTACATAATATATTTTGTTCAAATTTTACCCATTTTTATTTTCTCTACTTCTTCTTCTTTTTTATAATGGTCGACTCCACAGATTAGAGTATATAGGTCGACTCGGTAAGTTGCTAATGTCAGAGAACTAAAGAGAGCTCTAAACTCTAAAGTTTGTAGTTTGTACTAATAAGTAATATGCCGTAATATTATTAATATAGTGTACTAAATCATACTTTATATTATAATTAATAAATAAACATTAAAATACTTTTGCCAATTGTTATAATTCACAAATTATTGGGAATCAGTGTTGCAATACAAATTTCAAATAATTTGAGAGTTTAAATTGCAACCATAAATACTTACAGTGGGGAACACTACATTACAGCATTAGTAGTGCAACTTGCAACGAATCATCAATTTGTATAAATGATAATTAATATTAGAAGAATATATTCGTTGTGTATTATAATTTATAAGATTAATAATTATTTATGATAAAAAAATCAAAATCTTTTACAACTTGAGTTACAATTTTTCCGTTTACCTACCTATATTATATAAAGACAGTGTTGCAACATTTAAAATATTTACATTTGCCGTGCGCCTTTGCAAATAAACAATCTATTTATTTAATAATATATCATTATACTTTAATATTTAATGTAATTATAAAGTAAAGAAATATATCCCATAAATATCATCGTCATTGGCTATGCCCTTTATATTATGTGCGTTTCTTAAAAAAAACATAATGTCGTTATGTCAAGTTTGAATTTTGACGTTTCCTAATGTCACCTACATGCTCGTCTGACGTATCAAATCCATTCATAAACAACCAAACTGGGTTCAAATCCAGCCAGAAGAATATGAGGTTATAATACAAATAAAGAACAAGGCAGTTGTAGATCGAAAACTGAACTGCCTGGAATCGTGCACTTTTCGTAAACGGTCATAATAGCCCTGCAGTTCAATAAACTAATGTTGCAACAAAACGTGCACTATAAAAATACTCAATACTGCAACTTTTTTTGGCAATGACACGATTACTTTTTTCACAATTGATAATTCAAATTCATTCATTTTTAATTGAGTATGGCACTGACACGCGCGTGTGACAGGTCGACAAAGTGTACTGCAATTTTTGCCAACAACAGCACGCACATAATATTACGCAATATAACGAGTAATATGACAGTCTTCTTGGCCAGCTCGCAAACTATAAACAGAACGAAATATTTTTGACACGCCACGTCACAAAAGAGAACAAATAAATCACAAAACGTTAAATATTATTGTTGATGCTCTTTTATTTCAAAAAACCGTTTTCGTTACTCAATCAAAATATTTTAATGCATCACAATTTCATTTTCAATCGAAACTTTGATCATTTTTTTTTTATTTACAACGCTTTTGGTTTTGATAAAATCATCTGGGGGCACGGGAGTGCCCCCGCCAAGATGAGCCAAGCGAAGCGCGCACGGGCACTACCTACCTTTTCTCGAAACGTTTCGTCGTATTTTTGCACCCTCGTAACTTTGGTTTGGATAATGCCAGAAAGTTGAAATTTTCAAGATATTATGACATGAGTGTAATAATTACATGCGCAAAGTTTGAATATTGTTACTATTATACTTTAGATTTTATAGGGGTCCAAAAAACCCACAATAATGGACTGACTCACCGATCATCAAAATTGATATTTGGTATGTGACATACTATTAGTACAGAAACAACAAAAAAATTATCAAACCCAACCTAACCTATCCCATTCCCTTGATATAGAGAGGGGATGTTAGTATGAGATACCCCCGTTTCTTGTGCTAGATACTGAAATAAAAACTATCAAACTCAATGCACACTTCATTTATTCATTCAATGATTCTCTCTTTACAATTCACACCAACACATTTCACTATGTTCACACTGTTCAATACTTTAACTTTTTCACCGTTAAACACTAATACACCGGAGTCACAACTTCCATAAAATCTAAGATACTCGCCACGATCCAACTCGATCGACTGCTCACACTCGAATGAGCTCCTCACGACTGTCAAGCCCTCTTAAGTAAAGATGGCGCCTCGACCCCACTCAAGGCACGCGCGCCCTCTGCTCTGATTGGTCCATTACAATTTAATTCAAACCAAGATATTTAGAGCTAGTTAAAATATGACAAACTAAATTAAATTTACTTAAGAATTTTACAATGATCACTGAATTTTACAATCATTTCTAAAGCAATATAATCGTGAAGAATCAACACTTCAAACAATCGGAAAATAACTAGACTCATGACTACTCATGATTTCCTCTGACATTTAGGAATCAAAAATAACTAATTCATGACTTCCTCTAAAATTCAGCAATTGAAATCAACTAGACTCATGACTTCCTCCGACATATCTAACATTCGTCCATCCTGACAAATGTCGCGACCTCGCGAACATAATATTGTGATTGGCCATTATAGTACAGACCAAATTATTTACCTAATTGTGTCATGCGCACCCTGCACGTTCATACAGTCATATTATGATATTATGTACAATGTACATACTTTACAAATTTACAAATGAACATTGTATACTTTGCAAACTAATAGTTGTAACAATATGTGCACCTTGATTATAGTCATAATATTATATTTTATTTATTTATTTATATCGGGCTACATAGGCCCATACAATATATACCTTAAAGACTAACATACATATAATAACTACACTTTATCACGAGTTAACGGCGACGTGACGCGCGCTTCATTCCGGAGTCTCCCCCGGAACCTTCGGTAAACCACACCAGTCGGCCAGAATTCCTCCGCTTCAAAGGTCGACAGAAGATGCGTCGGTACTCTCGCCACAAAGGAACTGAAGTTGACCTTGTGGCGAGACTGCAGACGTTCGACCCTCAGGCGGAGGGATGTCTTCTCACTGATGTAGTCCACGACGTCCTCGACCTTCATGGACCAGTGCAGGCGGGATTTGTACAGGGGCGTCGCGGGGACCTCGCTCCGCAGACGCAGCTCAAGTACATATGGCGCGGTGCCGCGATGGTTATGTACACCTTGTACATACATACTTTACAAATGAACACTGTATACTTTGCTTTGCAAACTAAAACAATAATGTGCACTTTGCACGTTCATATAATCATATTATAATATGTACACCTTGTACATACTTTACAAATGAACACTATACAAGGCCTGTCCCACTCGCGCTGTAGGCATCGAACTGTAAGTACCCCCCGAGAGGGGCACATCATAAGGGACTCACAAGCGAGCGATGACGCACGCGCAATATTTTTCATCGCGTATCGACTATATACTGATCATAGAGGAATTTAATTCATGATACAGGTTTAATCGCTGTGACAAAATCGTTATAAATCTTATAAAAATGAACAATAAAAAAAAGGCCAATGAAATATGTATTTGAATAAAGTATTTAAATACAAAAGTAGATAAAAATATACAAACATAGCAAATAAACCAATTTCATACAAAAAAAAATACACAAACTACACAGAAATAAACTCAAGTTACTATGTTTAAATTCCTGCACTATAATCGAATATAAAACTACTATAAAATATAGGTTGGGTTACCAAAATTTGATTTTACTATAAAAAGGTCTGCTACTCGTACCAATTAAATAGTAATCAGAAAACATTATTTTGTTTTTTTTTTAAAAGGCGAAAACCTTGATTTCGTAAGAAAAGGTACGCGCTATGCGATAGAACGAAAGCAGAGACGTAGGCAAATATTGTAGGCGCCTAGCACTGCGCGGTCGGAATTTGAACTTTATAGTATCGTAATATGAGTCGTTATTTCTTTAAACCGGTTTCGTTAGTGGGAATTCAGTTGGTACTACTAATATATTATATTCTGTGACTATACTTTGCTTTGCAAATTAATAGTTGTAACAATATGTGCCCCTTGCACGTTCATATATTATGTGCACCTTGCACGTTCGTATATCTGCACTTTGCACGTTCATATAATATGTGCACCTTGCACGTTCATTTATTATAGTCAGTCGTGCTCGTTTCATTCTTCAACTATGCATATGCGGCTTTTTTTTTTCGCAGTTTGGTAACTGACTGTCAACTTCATAATTGTGTCATGTTCATACAATTTCTGTCAGATCAGCAACTCCCGAACCACCATCGCGTTGCAAAAGTCAATCAAGAATCGGACCGTCCACGCTCCATAATATAAAGATTTCAAAACGGGGCTCTAACAATTTCCAGTGAATATGTCATAGTTTTAAATTCGTAAGTAACAAGTTAACAACTCTAGCGACGATTTTCGCCATAATACGTCAAATTAAAAAATTTCAACATCCGTTCTAAGTCGGCATACTCTATAATTCTGTCTACTCTGACTTGGGACAGCGAGCAAGAACCCTGTCAACTGTCTGGACTTTAATACCAATATTAGAAGTAGTTAAACCTGATGAACTTCGTATCACTTCCTTTCCAAGATATTATGTCAACTTAAAGACTTTTCCTAGACTTCCACAAATATTTGAATTTTCAAGGCTAAAATTAGCTAAATCGGCTTAGTGGTTCTCAAGTTTCAACAAGTCTTACAGAATTGAAAATTCACTTTTATTTAAATAGGTTTGATAACTACTGAAAATTCTGAAAATTGTGCCCATACAAATTCCATGGATAATTTCCCTTCCTAATTAATATGAAATAAAAGTAGTCGATCATAATCATCGACCTGTTATAGGTTTTCAGCTCATTATTATTATAGTAGCTAGCAAGCTATCATAATCCTTTTCTCAATTTCAATTAATTTTCAAATTCGAACTATGATATTCACTTAATTTTAAATGTACCCACATTTTACATTACAACAGTTCTCACAAGTATATTTTCTTGTTTCCTGGTTTCCTAAAAGCCTGAAACACCCTTTTTTCTTTTTGGGCGAAATTCGACGAAAATTTGGGTTCAACAACCCTCAATCTTATAAGGAAAATCTGAAAACTAGGTTAGGTTAACCTGACCCAAACCAAACCTAACCTAAACATATATAACCATTATGAAGAAAATTTGAAGAACTACCCGGTATTGGGTTGCAGATGGCCACTGCATCGCCCCACCGGGTGGACAACCCATTAACACCTGCCATGGGTCACACAGGGACGTCTGAACACCAACGACCCATTGAAAGAACATTATATGGACTAGCTGCTCTCACGGCCTGCCCAACATCCAGCCCACAAAGCAAGTACCATAGGGTGGTTCTAGATGACCTTAGAGAAACACAGATATGTTGGATTTCCTATTGTTCAAAATTGTTTTACCTATTTATTGACAACACGTCTTATTTTCAAGTTTCCTTGCTACACCTGATAAAACCGGAAGAATGTTTATTATTGCAATAAAATTGTATTATTACAGTTAGTGAAGGAATTATCAGTCTTGACTCTTTACATTTACTTTTGTGGGTAAACCGATTCTACTATAACTTAGAAGATCTAATAAAATCCGCTATTGTCCAATACAATGCGCGATCATGGCGCTAAATAACTATAAAATTGTTAAGTGTTAAGGCCCATAAAATGTTAAAATTCATCCTAAGATCTAGTTCCTCCTCAAACACATTACAGTAGTAATATTCTGACATTGCACCCTGGCACCCTGGTGTAATATTTTAGCACTTATTCCAGTATAATATTATACTTCCATAGTGTGGCACCAATACAACACTTGATATTATAGTTATAAACTAATTTATTCAAAAAAAGATCAGGTTTTAACACTCGAAACAAAAACCTCTAAAGTAAACAATTATTGTGAAGCACCACATTACATGCCTTTGACTGTGTCTGTTCAAATTTATCTATGTCCTTTCAATCTATACGTTAGGTACATAATAAATTATGTGTACCTGGGTAAAATAGCACAGAATAATTGTATAAATTCTTTTTATCCTTGTCTATATTATAATGTTTTCCACCAACAAGTACTGTAAAAATAATTATATCTCCATCAGCCCGTTTACTCAATCAATTGTAAAAGTAACTTAATCAGAACTGCTAAAAATTAAGATATTAAACAAAAACTATCTAGCCACAGGTTATCAGATTCTAAACTCATCTCAATATGATAATATATTTTATTTAATCCATGAATGACTCTTTCGTGTTTAAATATCAATTTTCCAGTCTTTTAAATATTTTATTGTTTGCGTCTTTTGTTAAACTAAACAAAACAAAACGAATACCACTAAAATGAAGTAATGTATTACACCGTAATATCAATAGATCGTACGACAAGATTGCCACATCTAGTACATCTAGTAATACGACATCTATGGCACTATTTTTACGCAAGTTTTTACCAACTACCCGCAATACTTGTAATTTTTATTTTTTGTTGGAAAACAAATTTGTATTTGTACTTGTAATGTAATTTACATTAAGTTATTTCTGAAGTGTTATTTTGTGCCATTATGATATTTTGTGTAAGTTTCATACTTTATAATCCGAACTCCCGTACACAGTTCGCTTACAGTCAGTGAATAATAATTGTTGTTGAACCATTGTGTATCATTTGTGAAAGGAAACAAAATCTTACATTATTGTAAGTACATTTACATTAAATACAAACACTTTGTAAATGGTCTATGGCTATAAGTTTTCGGGAAGAATATTCTCAATTGACGAAAATGCAAGCAGCTTATTAACACTAATGACAGATCTATTAAAATGGCCACGTCTATTAAAAAATAACATGATTTATATCGCATCTTCCACACTTCACAGTACACAATTTAAAATAAGTAAACTTTAGCTTCCGCTAATCAAATCCTTGTTCGTTACAAAACAAAATCGTATCCAATTCGTTTTAATTCGTTTTAAACAAAATCGTTTAAATTACGATTCAACGGAGTCACAGTAGTATTACAGTTTTATTAGTTCAATCTCAATTTTTTAACACCTTCACTGCGTATTGGCGTTACGAGACTGAAAAGTACTCTTATCTTTCCTTTCGCAATGACGCACCGAGACTCTTTAGATCTCGTACGAGTGGCTTCCTTAAAACCTTAACAATGAATGTATCTTGTAGTATGTGGTTCCGCCCGGAGATAGCAGTAAAAATGATTAAGAAAAACTCAAAATAAATTTACGAGAACTTAAGGGCCTCGTAATTGCACAATTTAACAAAATATACGAGTTCATTTGGATCTCGTAAATCACATTTTGGTTAAATATCGATACATCAAAAGTGATGGAAATTGAACAATTCAAAAATATCGATATTATTTATTGAAGTGAAGGTAGCAAGTAACAAAATATTCTATGTTTTACATTAAAATATGATGAACAAAATTTTCTTGCATTTCTTACAAAACCCTTTTACATGTTTTTTTTTTGTCGGCCTCTCTGCTCGTCATTGTCTGGCCTTCTCATAATAACAACCAACACAGCGTCTTTTTTTACTATATTTTTATTGTGTATTTATGTTATATTTATATTTATAATATACTACAATGTTTCACTATTATCATATTTTTTTGTCAAAATGCTTTCCCTTGAATTTCTGAATTAAACTTTCAATAAATATATTTTTCGATAGCACGACATACACAACACTAGTTAATTTCCAGGTGCGCGTCGTACGAGTGTAAATGGAACTCGTAACGCACTAGATGTAGATTTTTACCATATTGTCGCTACGAGACGCATTAGGTCTCGTACGATTTTATTGATAAAAATATTGCTAACACTATACCTAATCAACGTATAGAAAACTAATTAACCGGGACGAGTAAAACATACAAATTCACCTCCGAACCGGATGAAAGTCACAAGCGAGATTCATAAGGTCTCGTACCGCAGCGAACGTATTAAAACAAAATTATTATACTTATATTTTCAAGCAGAACAAAGATTTTCTGATATGATTTAAAAGTTTTGTAATTACGTTTCCAATTTCCAAAGTTCAAACCACGTTAAACAAGAGCCCTTCAGGGCCTTACCTGCCTTTTCAACCAATTGAAACTTGCACCACATAAATTCAAAATCCACACCTCAATATTTTGCACTATACTTCAGCTCAACCGTCTTGTTTCTTTCGTTAGCATTTAGATTTAGATTTGATATAACTGCCTCAATGTTGGGTTCAAAAATACATTTGACAACCTATGTCGTGAACCTGCAGACGTTGATCTTCTGTTTTGATGATGCGAGTCCACCACCGAACGATTCATCCTCTCACGTGTTCCTTCACTTTCACTCTTCAGTCATTCTTGGGCGTGAGATACCACGAAGGATCGCTTTTCCTTTGTGGCGTACCGCTTCTGAATTGAAATAAAAACTATCAAACTCAATGCACACTTCATTTATTCATTCAATGATTCTCTCTTTACAATTCACACCAACACATTTCACTATGTTCACACTGTTCAATACTTTAACTTTTTCACCGTTAAACACTAATACACCGGAGTCACAACTTCCATAAAATCTAAGATACTCGCCACGATCCAACTCGATCGACTGCTCACACTCGAATGAGCTCCTCACGACTGTCAAGCCCTCTTAAGTAAAGATGGCGCCTCGACCCCACTCAAGGCACGCGCGCCCTCTGCTCTGATTGGTCCATTACAATTTAATTCAAACCAAGATATTTAGAGCTAGTTAAAATATGACAAACTAAATTAAATTTACTTAAGAATTTTACAATGATCACTGAATTTTACAATCATTTCTAAAGCAATATAATCGTGAAGAATCAACACTTCAAACAATCGGAAAATAACTAGACTCATGACTACTCATGATTTCCTCTGACATTTAGGAATCAAAAATAACTAATTCATGACTTCCTCTAAAATTCAGCAATTGAAATCAACTAGACTCATGACTTCCTCCGACATATCTAACAATACAAAATTAAAAATAGAGTATAAAATAATTCTTGTGCCAAAAAAATTACGTATTAGACATGAGAGACCATAGACTCACAGAAAACCGGCGTGAAACAGCGCTCTCACAGAAAACCGGCGTGAAACAGCGCTTGCCCTGTGTTTCGCTTAGTGAGTGAGTTAAGCGGAGGCCCAACTGCACCGTAAACCTTATTCCCTATCCCTGTTCTCTTCTGCTGATTCCCTTAGCCTATTCCTTCATAAAAAGACCGAAAACGCACTTGCAACACTTCTGATGTTAGTGTCTATAGACGACGGCAGAACTTACTTTCCATCAGGTGACCTGTTTGCTCATTTGTCTCCTAATTTTATATAACAGATCCCCTCTTAAAGGCTGGCAAAGCACTTGCAACTTTTCTAATATTGCGAGTACACATCCTCGTTAATTGCCCCTTAATTTCATAAAAACGTAATAATCATTTATGTGGTAATTTTACCATCATCCAAAGAATCATCCCGTACCTCCTTTTAAATAATATTATATCTATACTAATATTATAAATGCGATTATGCGAATTGTAATGGGGTGAAAATGCGTAAATTTGTGCAAATAAAGTTAGTTTCAAAAATTAATAATAGATGGCGCCGCGCCGCCGCCGCGCGTCTTCTACATCGCACTATCGCTTACCCAAACGTGTTTCTATAAGAGGTGGTAAGGATGAACAAATTGCTTTCGATTAATTTGATGTTAGTGATGTTACACATATTTGAATTATTATTATTATAATATATTGATTGTATTGTACTAAGAGGAGTTGATGTTCGACTTCGACCCCACTCCCCAGCTGTTAATAACCCCCTATGCAAAATATCTATACATATATAATAAAACTGTAGGAATGAAAATTCTGTACATTAAAGATATTAAAAAAATAATAAACGGGGGATGTCACTACATCGATCGCTATAGAAGCCAAAAATGTGGTTAGTTTTTTATCTGTCTGTCTGTATGTTTCTTCCACTATCACACGAAAACTACTGATCCGATTTGAATGCGGTTTTCGCAGATATTATTTTATGTCTTATTCCAACTTAACATCTGGTGATGCACCCTCATAGCTCTGGTTTGGATAATGCCAAATAGTTGAAATTTTCAAGATATAATGGCATGAGTATAATGATTAAATGCACAAAGTTTGAATATTGTTACTATTATACTTTAGATTTTATAGGGGTCCAAAAAACCCACAATAATGGACTGACTCACCGATCATCAAAATTGTTAGGGTACTTCCTGAAGTCTTAGAAAGCTGAAATTTGGCATGTAACATAATTACTATTAGTACAGAAACAACAAAAAAATTATCAAACCCAACCTAACCTATCCCATCTCCTTGATATAGAGGGGGGATGTTAGTATGAGATACCCCCGTTTCTTGTGCTAGATACAAAATTTAAAAAAGAGTGTAAAATACTTCTTATGCCTTTTGTGTTAATACGTGTTAGCCATAAGAGACCACAGACTCACAGAAAATCGGCGTGAAACAGGGCTTGCCCTGTGTTTCGTCTAGTGAGTGAGTTTAGCGGAGGCCCAACTGCATACTGCACCATATTCCCTTAGCCCATTATTTCATAAAAAGGCCTGAAACGCACTTGCAACGGTTATTATTTTATAGTAGGAAATATTACCCCGAAAGTTAAACTGCTACATCAGACATCTTCGCGTCAACGATGACGAACGAAGTGCGATGTAGTGTCATGCGCCCAACAGTGACATCTCTTGTTGAGTAGAGTGCATTAACACTATTCGTGCAAGTTGTACCGCGATGTAGACGACCATGGACCAGCAGCGACATCTGTTGTTGACTAGAAGGCATTAACATCTATATCAAACTATTCGTGCAAGTTATACCGCGATGTAGACGACCAGCAGTGACATCTCTTGTTGACTAGAAGGCATTAACATCTATATCAAACTATTCGTGCAAGTTATACCGCGATGTAGACGACTAGCAGCGACATCTCTTGTTGACTAGAGTGCATTACCAACTTTAAGAAACTATTCGAGGTCAGCGTCAAGCTATGTAACTGCGATGTAGACGACCAGCAGCGACATCTATTATTATTGAAACGGAAAAATGGCAAAAAAATCACGTTAATATTAAATTTATTTTGTTTTTAGTATGTATTTGTTGCTAAGAAATACATAATCGATGAAAATTCCAACTCTCTAGCTTCCTCTACCTATGTATTCAGATACATCCAAGAGACAGACATAGACATAGACATACAGACAGACAGACAGACAGACCGACAGACAGACAGACAGACGGACGGACAGCGGACAGACATCGAAGTCTAATAATAGGGTCCCGTTTTTACCCTTTGATTCCGGAAACCTAAAAATAAGGTGAATGTAAATATATTATGATAGTCGGTAGGTCACTACAGCCGTCGCTAGATGCCACTATCTGTTTCACGAACGCGCTATCGACTTCTATTTCTGGCAGCCATAATTAGCGAGGCGGTTGTTCGTTAACTACCGGTCGTTCAAGACAACATAATACATAATACAACATGTTGTTCTTTTATCAGCATGCGTAGTAGTAATATTATTACTACTACGCATGCTGATAAAAGAATTGTAGACAAAAATTGTTAATAACAATCTGTATAAACCAAATCTTAAATATTATAACAAAGTTTTAACCTGCATAATATCATAGTAGTTATCTTGTTAATTTAAGGGTTCAGTTAAATGTAATTGTTGTGTAATTTAATTTCAAAATTTTAAAGATTTAACTCAATATTTTAAAGATTTAACTTGCATATTAATAGTTTTCTTGTTATTTTGAAGGTTCAGTTTAATGTAATTATAATAGTTTAAAAGAGTTAACGTTTTGTTTAGTACTTTTATTATAACATGGTTTTTGAAATTGTTGTACTAGAAGTAGATGGCGGACTTAATCATTAAACAAAAAAGGCAAAGATAGAGAGTGGGCCAACGATATCTAAATACTTTAATACGTTTTAGTTCTATGGAGTGGGCTATGAAAAAAGGCATGGCTGATGTACAAGAAATACACCCAAAAAAAAGAAAAGAAAATGAACTAAAAGAAAAAAACAGCATTTAAACCATCTTACAAAAAGAAATGAAATCCCACCAAAAACATTTTCATGTAAAAATGTTGCCAAGATGAGAATATATAGTTCGTGGTGTCAAAAAGTAGTGAGATATCATGTAGAGCCAAGTTTCTAACCTTACATACTCAGCCCTAAATCTTAAAACCTTAATTTTACACTAAAACGCGGCAAAATACTTGATAATAATATAATGTGTCAGCCGTACGAGAAGAATCTAAAAACTCTACACATTAGTCAAAATCGGTGTCTTGGCCATTTTAAGATTCGTCATGCTATTGGGCTTTGAACTTTATATATTACTTTTCTGTTGTACCTAATAACTTTTATTTTAAAATGGCCAGGCCACCGATTTTGACTAATGTGTAGAGTTTTTAGATTCTTCTCATACGGCTGACACATTATATTATTATCAAGTATTTTGCCGCGTTTTAGTGTAAAATTAAGGTTTTAAGATTTAGGGCTGAGTATGTAAGGTTAGAAACTTGGCTCTACATGATATCTCACTACTTTTTGACACCACGAACTATATATTCTCATCTTGGCAACATTTTTACATGAAAATGTTTTTGGTGGGATTCTAATTTCAAATAGCGTCCAGATCAAAATAGAGGAGAAAATAGAACGATTTTCTTGTTCTTGGTCGTTGACTATAATAATTAATAATCAGGAAGGGAAAATTTGATTACGCGAGGCACACGGACAGCACACTGAACTACTGTGATGTCACTCGGATGGAAGATCAAAGTATTATCATCATCTGTCCTATGGCAGAGGTTATACGATCAATTTTTCATCAATCTGATCCATCAATCTGATTGACGGAATATTGATGGTTATAAAAAAGTCCATATTAAAAAAATTATCAATCCATCAATCCGTGGGTTAGACGATCAATTTTTCGTCAATCTGGATCGGATTGATGGATCAGATTGATGAAAAATTTATCGTGTAACCTCTGCCTATGTTATGCTTAAAACTTTACTTAACAATGCGACAATGTTAGTACTGTCATGACCAGGAATTTAAGTCCGAACTCCCAAGCTACGTCACAAAAGTTGGAGAAACGTCAGACGAACTAATTAAGAAACTTTCAACTGTTTTGACTAAAGTTATTAATACTTGTCAAACAAATGATTAAAACTTATACAGAGTCAAAATAACGACAATCCGCTTAACAAAGCTGGCGCGAAGGGAGTTAAAACTTTATGTTTATTGTTTGTTTTGATGTTTGATATTATTTTTAAAGGGCTATTAAATATTAATAATTTCTAGCTGTATAGATAAATATAAAAACAAATAATGAAAGGTTTCAAATAAATAAATTACTTTGCCATCATTAAGTATAATATTATGCGTACAATATCACGTTAAAAATACAGAGAGATAAGAAAGGTTTCTGAGTTATTTTTGACAGCTGTTTATTTCGAAGCAACGACGTTTTTCCTTTCACCAATCAACAACGCTATTGAAAGTAAATAAACTGTAAATGAACTTCTGTCAGAATACCTCAGAAACTGATAGGTATTAGCAGCATAAGTGTGTCGAATATCCTACCAATTAATGGCAATCAAATTTTCTACTCAATAGTAGAAATTGTAACATGAAAAGTTACTTTTTATGAAATATTACATTTTCACTTACAACTTTTACCAACAAGTCAACCGTAAGCTTAGAATTAATAATACTAAGTTAGCCTTAGCTTAGAATAATTATAATTTGACTAAAAACACTTCCCAGACAGAGTCGCAGGCGATACTTGTGCACATCCAATTAATATATTTATGACACTAACGCCGTTACGCAAAGCGGGTATCGACAGCGCGTGAAATTATGGCGGGAACGTTCGCAAAATGGCCGACAAACAAGATGGCGGCGACGCGGGAAATATATTTGACATTTTGGCAGATTGCGTTAAACTAATTTTCATGGAAACTATTGAACTTTTTGTGTACCTATTTTAAGGTATAACGTGACATATTTTTGGGTTTATTACAATTATAGGGTAGTCGATAATATTCAATAGTTACACAGTGAATGCTAGATGTCAAAAATGTTAAGTACATAACGTATATATAAGTCTATGCATAACGTAGTGAAATGGCGCTTCAGACATTTTACCTAGGGCCTGTTTCACCATTTTCTGATAAAGTGCCGAATATGCTATTCACAATTTTTTTGACAGATTCTCCATACTTGATCTGTCAAGTTAATTGGTGGATAGCCTATTCGTCACTTATCAGGAAGTGGTGAAACAGGCCCTTAATGTCGAAGCTATGTAATTAAAATGCCATAATATGTAATGACTAACAGTCATAGTGCTGCATAACGATTAATACAGTATAAAGTATATTGTATTAATCTTTCTATTCAAGTATAAACTCTTTTCAGTATAAACAAGCAATTAAAATACAAAATTCCGGAAAATTTCACGTAAAACTACGCATATCCTGAAAACCCCATGAATAATTGAGCGCTATTCTAAAATGTAATTAATGTCGAAAGTAGTTAACGATTATGTGGCTATCACACTACATCTATTAAACAAAATATTATTAAGCTAAAGAGTTTGTTTGTTTCAACGCGCTTATTTCAGGAATGATTCGAATTGAAAATTTCCTTTTGTGTTGGATAGTCCATTTATCGAGGAAGGCTCCAGGCTATATAACATAACGGTACCACCAATATAGAGCGATGAATCATAGAGAAATATGGAAAAAACGGGGATAATCTCAGGGGATAATTATTGTACAGATGTTTTCCTGTCATGCGGGCTAGACGCGTGCGGCTAGGAGTTGTCACCCGCATGCGGACAATATCCTTACTGCAAATGTCATCACCCATTACAGGAAAAGCACTCAAAGGTTTGTTAAAAGGCCGTTTTAATTTTGAGCATTAACACAGGCAGAGCCGCGTGCCACAAGTAGCAATTATGCTGAAAGCGCTTTGTTCTGCGCTAGAAATTAAGTAGTTTGTGCTAAACATCAATTTTCCCTGGCAAAGCCGGTGGAGTGCGACCAAACTATTATCCGGCAGTTTGTTGCGCCGGTACTCAAATGGATTTACGACCGAACAATTCTCCTGTAGGTTTTAAAACGCAAAGATTTCAGTTGCAATGTTCATTGTAAAATAATAGGAAATAAAAATATTACGCTTTGAATGAGAAATTCTTGTAAGTAAATACTATCACCAAATTTTGGGTAGTTTTGAAGGAGAAAATAAATTCTAGCTGAGTATTAGATACTATTAAGCCAAGTAAGCTATGTCTTTTGATATTTCCAGTGATTGACTACAAGATGTTGCTTGTAAATACCATGAAAGGCGTTAATCGAAATTATGTAAATACATTTAAAATTCCGGTTACAATAGCCAACTATAAGATCGCTTATCATCAAGAGATTCTATACTCATTAAACACTTACCAAGTTAATAGTAACAATAAGCTCGTACTGCTGGTGCTTGTGACCTTTTTTCTTCTTCCCCTGGGGCGTTTTGGCAGCGGCGGCAGCCTGCTTCGGCGGCGCGGTCTTCGCGGCCCCCTTCTGTGCGGACGGCTTGACCGGCGTTTTGGGACCACCTGGTGAAGGGTTAAGATATGAAATTAAAAAAAAATACTAGAACCACATCGGGCGTATCACAACATGATAAAAACAGGTCATAGACGCAAGGGTGTACCTGACAGGTTTGCCTAAACATCGCAAGCATAAAGCACATAAAATTTCAAAGATACGACAGATATTTTCTACTGTGATGTGATGTAGTGTTGCCAGACTTATTCGTCTAACAGATAAATATTTTAAAGATTACTTAATTTTAATTCAAAGCAGAGTTTGACAAGAATTGTTTAAATTCACCGGCCTATAACTATATTATTATTATGTAGGTGTTATCAACGTAAAAAAGCGTATCTTTATTCTGTAGCTCAACTCATACTCAGATTAAGTGGTTTTCCTCATACCTTTCTGACATGGTTGCGACGCCTTTTGTCCTGAAGCATTCTTCTGGTTGCCGTAACCACCTCCGTCTGCTGGCTTGTTTCTTGCCTGCAAAAGAATAAGGGGATTAGAACATTTTGACAAATAATAAGCTGTTATACTTTATGCTATGCAATATGATTCAACTAAATTAGTCAGTTTTTTTTTGCCTGGTGCTATACTGCACTGCAATCGCAAACTGTAGTAGGTACCGTACCGTAACTGTAGTTTAATTTAGTGATAACTTAAATTATCCGGACTCACCCTGTGTCCGACCTACCTATATACCTACTATTATGTATTTCATTTACTATGAAATATCGCTACCGTGTTCTCACATCTTTGGAAATACCCAAGTCACGTCAGCTCAGACACATTATATTGCAGGTAACTTTTACTTAATAATTATTATAGTCTTATTGGCGCAAAAAAATCTGACTATAATTAATTCCACTTAAAGTCTCACGCAACTGGGGTAATTAACGATATAAGTTAATGTAACTAAATATTTTTGGGCGAGCGAAAAAAGTAAGTGTGTAGAGTAAAAATGCGAGAATAAGACGTTAGGGCCCGTCCCCATCAGACACGGCGCGGCACGGCACGGCACGGCACGGTACCGCGTACGGTGCATCCCTATTCAGTCGATATTTGCGCTCGAACGAGAGTGCTTGTCTGGTTATGGATCGATCGAGCGATCGATGGAGCGATCCATATCCAGACAAGCACTCACGTTCGAGCGCAAATATCGATTGAATAGGGACGCACCGTACGCACTACGCAGCACCGTGCACGGTGCGGCGGCGTACCGTGCACGGTACGGCGCCGCACCGTGCCGTGCCGTGCCGCGCCGTGTCTGATGGAGACGGGCCCTCAATAGCCGAATTCCGACGTCTTCGGTGACCAGACTATACAAGGTGTAACAAAACTAAGTGATAATACTTTAGGGTTTATATGTGTTCCTTGTATACAGTTCACTGTGAAAGTAGCGGCGCACAATTTTTTTGTGATTTGTATGGGCAAACGCCCGAGCGTCATGAATTTACCCATACAAAAGTTTCCAAAAAAGTTTCTCTTTCAGCGCTTATTTCACAGCAAACTCGATATAGGGTACCCACTACATACACAACCCAAAGTATTATCACTTTTAGTTTTGTTACACCCTGTATATAATACATATAAAGTTTTGAATGACCAAAAATTCCTGTGACAAAAAACAGGCCTGCGAAGTACAATCCTGACTCCTGTATCATTTTCCACCCCACGCTCTAACGGAAGCTCATACGTCTTCGCCGACGTGCTTGTACACGGTAGACAACCTCTACAAATTATTACAGCCATCTTACTCCAGAGTGCCTAGTGTGAGTTTTTTGTTTGACATTCGATTGCGAACGCGTTTGGCGTTTACTAAGATTTTGTATGGGAGCTGGGCTTACTCCCGTGAGCATCGCTAGGTGGCGCTGTACAAATCCCATACAAAATCTCAGTAAACGCCAAACGCGTTCGCAATCGAATGTCAAACAAAAAACTCACACTAGGCACTCTGACACAATCGAGAAACGATTCAACTTTTCGATTGAAAATCTAATAAACCTCATTATGAGTCTAGCATAATCTAAGAGCAACTTATTTTAATACGGGCCTCTTAACAATGTTTCGAATTATTTCAGGTAGAGAGGGTTTTGGTCAAAACAAGATAAGAAAAATCCCACGAAATATATTTTCATCAAATTCAAATTACCGAATTTATGGCGTTCTCATTTTGATTTACGTTTATTTTAGCGTTTTAAAAACAAAGGAATCCTACAAGGTAAATATCGTAAACTAAATGTGTTTAATAGTTGCTATTGTTGAGTCACTACAGCCAGTTACAAGTCGTAAAGTATATGAGTTCGAAACCAACTATAAATATTTTAAAAATGTCCTCCGAGGTAACTTTGTAATGGCGTTGTATAGATTTTTGAAATAAATTTTTGAAGTCCCGTATTTTAATTTTTTTATCTTTAAATAGACTTTCAAAGTTATACGTTGATTTAAAAAAAATGTGTTTTAGTTTTTCTTAACCTTCAAATAGACTATCATAGTTAAATTCTTTTAGTCTCGTGTCTTTATCCCGGAAAAATGTTCAGTTCCCGCGAGGTAACCCAATTTTGGCGCAACGGAGTTGCGGGCGTCATCTAATCAATAATATTTTCTAAGCTTTCAAAGTTTGGATATAACAAAGTTTCAGGCTTAGAATCTTTCTATCCTTTCTGACGTTACAAATCGCAGTTAACGTTAGTCCGGGTAGGGTTGCCAGGCGTCCGGATAAAGCCGGACTAAATGTTTTTTGTTTGCGTATCCAGCCAAAATCTGAGAAACTGCGGCTTTTGTAGAGCTCTGCCTCTTTAATTTATATGAAAATCCTACAAATATTAGACGATGTTATGCATATTATTGAACTGATAAGTGATAACATTAAATTATGAAATTTAAAAACATGCCCCATGTTTATAATATTAATTTCATAATTAAAAAAAACAAGTAGATGAAACTCAAATTTGCAGTACTGAGCGGGCTGATTCATCATCAGAACTACAGCTAAGAACACGCTTGATAATGTCAGCTTTCAAACAGAAAAACAAAATCAAAACCGATCCACCCGTTTGGATGGTACGATGCCACGGACATACACGCACACAGACAAACAGACAGACATGTCAAACTTTATAATACCCCTCTTTTTGTCGAAGGTTAAAAATGCCGAATGCCGAATTTATTGATGTACCGTCTTCAATTATAGCAGGACGTCCGGCCTTTTTACGAATGTTCAGCTAAGCTGTCCGGTTTGTCCGGATTGGCAATCTGGCAACCCTAAATCCGGGTAACAAAATCCTTTCCATTTCACAGTTCGCTTGAACCTGAGTCCGAACTTGTGCAAACTCCGACCCCTGAGTCCTGAGTTATGTGACAAATACTCACTAAAACTTCCAATTGGATTACTAAGGTTAGTTAATTAGTCTTTAATTAACTTTCATAGCTACTTACCGCCGCACTCAGAGACGAACATTAATTACTTAAATGTAATTAATTAAAAATTTTGACATAAACCCCATACATTATCATTAAAACTCATCATTAAATTGCAGTTTAATCGTAATTAAATGTCTCCGAGAGCGGCAGTTTTAGTAATAATAATCGTCTTTAACCAAGAACGTTGGAATAATAGCTATTATTTCAACGTTCTTGTCTTTAACTTACAATATGTAAGTGGAGTGAAAAAGATTTAGGTATATTTTCATACCCAACAATTACAATTTTTTTAAATAATTTCAAATCGTGAGCAATTTTATAGAAATTCGAATAAAATTAACTTTTATGATATTTTTTTAATCACATTTTACTGCAATTTACTGAAAAATTATCTAGATTATGACTTACCTTCAAACCTCTATACGCCAACGGCATTTTATTCAAACACTCATAAAAATAGAATAGAATAAAAAAAATACAAAAATAAACGACAACTATTCACAATACTACAAGCTGTAGTGTACTCATTCAAATGTTCTAGTACGGAATATGATGAATTCCTGCTTAATCCTATTTACTTATATGTAATGAAAGAGCATTAAAAAACTAGATAGCAAGCATTGCTAGGTTTTCTCATGTTATAAGTAATTGAAATATAATTTAATTGTGGAATACATTCGAATTCAGTCAAGTCGTCTCCATGATTCGTGATATTTAATTAAGTTATTTCGTCTTGGTACGTGTATCAAGTCTAACGTAATATTATGTTCTCAAAGAATAATCTTCAATAGGTACCATAATGTTATTATGTAGAATAGAAAATTACATTTTCAAAGTAGGTGCGCATTTTCTTTAAAGTTTAGCTTCTTTTATTTTTATTTTTTTACGTTTTGCAAAAGTTACTTCGTCTAATTTAGTTCTACGAGTGGGCGTTTGTATACGGCCAGTGTTTCTGAACTGACGCTGGTTTAAATTTCGAACATGCTTGTCAAAGGCCAGTTTGTCCCGGTAGCCCGCGCTTTTCGTACGACAAAGTGAAAATGGTGTGTTCCGTTTTTAAATTGATTTCTTGACAGTTTGTGAGCAGAACTTAACTTTTTTTTATTTACAGACAACTCAACTGGACGAAGAACAAATTACAAGTAAGTATTTATAAGTAAAATATATTATGTAAATATTAATCATGCCCTTGAGGTTTAATAGAATGTAAATAATAAGTTGATTTAATTAATTAATTAAGTAATATTTTCATGTACATGAATATTATAGATTGTCTGTCTATACTTTACGTGTTTAATTTCAACTTTGTTATTGTTATTGAGTAATTATTGTATCCCTATTCCCTAACTAAGCAAAATAATTTATTCTTGTGCTATATATGATAGTATAACGAGTGAATTACATACCATTAATACTTTTTGATATACAGATATTTGAATTTTTACAAAATAAAATATGATATATTATCTTCACACTTTTCATAGTGGAACATAAAACTTTTCACGCCAAAGTATTTATGACTTATACTTTATTTATAAGCAAACCGTTGAAATATGAATGAGTGGTGAATGCTCGTTGTGTTAGTGAGTTATATTAAAATAAAAATATAAACGTCATTTTATGTGGAATAAATTTTCAAAATATGCTTTGGGTTATTCATTTTTTTCATTATTTTTTTCATTTTAGGGTTCCGTACACAAAGAGTAAAAACGGGACCCTATTACTAAGACTTCGATGTCTGTCCGTCTATCTGTCTGTCTGTCTGGCTGTCTCCAGGCTGCATCTCAAGAACCGCCATAGCTACACTAGGTTTTTAATGCGTAAATTGTAATATTGGTAGAATACTAAAGATAGATTTAGATATTCGTTATTGTGCACAAGTGTAGGCTAATGGTGCAACTTAAAGAAACGTGCTTTTTTGTGTTCCCTCCAAAAATCCGTCGAAAGTTTCAGTAAAGCGTATACCACTTTACTGAATTGACCGACTTAACTCCTTGACTGCATTTTTATTTAAATTATGAAAAGTACTAGTTTCTTTACTTTTCTAGAGCATTTTATTAATAATACGTAATTATTATAATCATTCAAAATATTGATAACTGTGCAAGCTTTGAAGGGTTCCCATAACGTACACATTCTGTTTTGTTTTTCCGTCCGTCTGTCTGTCCTTTCTGTGATCCATGGACACTTAAACCACGTCAGAGCCAGACGGCTCTGTGGTAAGCTCATGAAGATATTGAAGTGTTACGTGTACCATACAACGGAAATATATTTAATACTTTTATACTTCACATTTTTTTAATAATATACACAATATTTAACACACATCGATGAACTTAAACACTTTATTCCGTCGGCGGGATTCGAAACCGCGATATCCACTTACCACTGAGCCACAAGTTCATTCTTATTTCCAGTGCTGCGTCGAGCCTTCAGCATGTTCGACTCGAGCAAGCAGGGCAAGATCGAGAAGGAGAAGATCAGGACGATCCTCAACACGGTGGTCCACAACTATGACGACAACGAGCTAGACCAGATACTAGAGGACGAGGATGTGGATGGTATGTACTTGTCATATAATTTTTTTTAAATAAGGGGGCAAACGGCTCAGATAATGGAAAGCAAAGACCGTCACACACGCACACGCAGGTTGTCGGACTTTTAAGAGGTAATACGCTCTTCTTGAAGGTTTGCAGGTCGTATTGGTCTGGAAATACTGCTGGTAACAGTTCGTTCCAGAGTTTTACAGTGCGTGGCAGAAAGTTACGTGAAAATTGCATGATGGAAGACTGTCCGGTTATAATAGTAGTTTATTTGTTCTGTAGCGCTTTTCATTGGCTAACGCCAGAAGATTACCAATCAGCAACGTAGTTTAATAAATAAAAAACGATCAAAAAAAACTTAGAAAATAGTCAGAGGACAGAGTCAGAGTTTTCCAAATTTTTGAGAGAATTAAAACAAGTAGCTTTCACTCTATGGAAGCCTAACTGGTATGGTGGGAAATTTTATATTTTAATTTTAAATTCCTGGAAATACATACTGAGTGAAAATAATGTCATAACAGCTAGCGCCCCAGCGTCGCACAGGTATAAAATATAATATAGCCACTGAAAAAATGATTAAAATCGATAGCCTATGTGAAGAATCATTGCGCTGAACGTGGTCAGGCAAATGAAGCGTTTCTATTAGTTCTTGTAAAACACATTCCTTGCAACGCAGCTTATCTCAGCTCCAGTAGAAACGCAGCCTAAAGCCACTATTTGTGACTGGTTTTCACAAAACATAACCTTCGTGATGGCCAATCATTGGACAAAGTATTTTTTTAGCGGATACAAAAATTTTTATGACCTGATGATCTTGAAAATGTCGTAAATTGATGGAATGACAACAAAGACGGTGTCTACTTGATGGCTCATAAAATAGCACCAGGTGTTTAGCGTCTCACGAATTTTATTAGGAAGTTGGTTAGGTAGTTTGCTATTTATGTATTAAGATGATATAGGCCGCGTACAGTATTAAGATCGCCAAAACTGGAATGGCACTATCCGATTTTAGGGCATTCCGCGGCTGATGGGACGAAAAGTGAGCTGGTAGGTCCCTGATCTATTTGATCTTCATTTTTCTTTTTCACTCGGAAACTTTTATTTCAAGTGACGTGTCTAACGAACAGAAGCGGCGTAGCGTGGACGATGTGGGCCACCGCCCATGGCCTCGCGGTCTAAGGGACCTCACGACCCTTGGACAACGAAGTTTTTTTAGGATTTACGAGTATCAAAAAGTCTGTCAACAAAATCCGTTGTCTTGCATAATCCATCATATTGGGGCCTCGCAAAATATAATATCTTGTCCACATAAAATTTAGGTCTATTGATTGTTTTGTATGCAATAAGGACCTTAGTTTTTTTTTTTTGTTAATCGAACCCACGACCTTCGAAACTATTTGAGCTACTGGTATTTTAAATGGTAAGGTTAATTCTATTATAATAAGACCATTTCAAATCCACCGGGATTTGATATTCAAATTAGTTTCAAACGGTTTCAATACTGCATACTGAGAACCTTTTAGGCAACGAAAATTTTACTTTTTAATGCTAAATTTCAGCACAGATTTCATAATACCTTATACTAAAAACTTTTAAATAAGTATTGAATTATTTTTCTAAACAACGAGTATGTAAAAATTGGTGTTAAAACCATCTTTTTATGGTGTAATCAAACAACTTTAACATTTTTGTTGAATCTTTCTGATGCAAGAAAAAAAAGTGTATGGTGCACACTTTTTTTTTTTACTTAAAAAAAGTAGTTTCATGCAAAAATAACGTTAAAAAGAACAAATACTCAGTAATATTTTATTAAATACTTGATACTTTAAGTTATGAATATCATCTCAGAATTATAAAGCCAAAAATAACCTCTATAATAATTAACGTAATAATATCTCATGAAAGCCCAAACAATAATTCACAAATCGCATTACGTCGGCAGGCTCAGGAAAATTGAACTTCGACTCGTTCGTGCGCGTCGCCACGCACTTCCTGGACGAGGACGACGAGGCGCTGCAAAAGGAGCTTAAAGAGGCCTTCAGACTGTACGACAAAGAGGGTATGTCCATACTAATAGCATACTAGGGACTAATATAATTACAGAGGGTAAGTCCAACTTCATACTAGTATTAAAGAAACAGCTCTCTACCTGCTAGTTCTATCTCTGTGCGTCTGCTAGTTCATTCGTCGCCACGCACTTCATCGACGAGAACGACGAGGCGCTGCAGAAGGAGCTTAAAGAGGCCTTCAGACTATACGACAAAGAGGGTATGTCCATACTAATAGCATAGAAACCGTCTTTAAAATGCAAATAGAGGAGAGATAGATATATATTATCTCTCTCTTTGACCAATTCGTCGCCACCTGAGGTCGCCACGCACTTCTTCGACGAGGACAACGAGGCGCTGCAGAAGGAGCTAAAGGAGGCCTTTAAACTGTACAACAAAGAGGATATGTCCATACTAGTATTAGAGGAACAGCTTTCTACTAATTCTATCTCTGTGCGTCTGCTAGTCCATTCGTCGCCACGCACTTCATCGACGAAGACGACGAGGCGCTGCAGAAGGAGCTTAAGGAGGCGTTCAGACTGTACAACAAAGAGGGTATGTCCATACTAGTATTAAAGGAACAGTTGTCTGCTAGTTCTATCTCTGTGCGTCTACTAGTTCATTCATCGCCACGCATTTCATCGACGAGAACGACGAGGCGCTGCAGAAGGAGCTTAAAGAGGCCTTCAGACTGTACGACAAAGAGGGTATATCCGTACTTACATGCAATGTTATTGTTTGTATACATGCTACGCACGCTAATCGAAACCATAAAGCTGATCGCACATCTATCAGCACGGTACGCGTCGAACGCTGTGTATGCCACATCTGCGTTGCATTGTCGCTGATGTGACGTTCGTGCTATAACTTTATTGTAACATAGTGCATTACTTCCCGCTTCGTTGTACCTTCGTCAATCTGTCAAAACATTGCGATAAACGACGCAGTAAATACACGGTGTAACAAAACTAAGTGATAATACTTTAGGATGTATACGTGTTCCTTGTAGAGAGTAATTCACTGTGAAAGTAGCAGCGCTGAAAGACCATTTTTTCACTTTTGTATGTGGAAATTTGTAGCGCCCCAGCGTAACGAGTTTCCCCATACAAAAGTGAAACAAATGTAGGTCTATCAACGCTGGTACTTTCACAGTGAACTCTATAAGGGACACATACACATCACACATCCTAAAGTATTATTATCATTCTGTTTAAGTACAAACCTGTGTAAATTGACTACCAAAATGTCCAAAAAAATCAGTTTTATGATACTCATTACGCAGTGCATTATCACACGCCACTAAAATCAATAGTGCATTCGCCTGCCGATGTGTGCTAAGTGCTAACTCAACTGCCAATTCCTGAACGACTGATAATACACTGTAACGGTGGTATGAATAAAAAAATCTTAGTGAAAGTTTTAACAGTTTTCTAACTAAAATATTCGCTAAAGTTAAAAACCGTCTTATAACACTCCATATGAATAAACGCTTGCTAAGCCTTCGCTAGCTTGAATACTGTTAGATGACGTTTTATAGTATTCTTTTTTTGGTAATGTTGGTAGTGTGCCAATTTATTGTGTTCAATCATCAATATTGTGTCAAATTCAATGAAATTCAATGAGTATTTTGTAGAAAAAAAAACTTGAGAGGTGTCAAAGGACACCTGAAAGGAATAGAGTTATTTCATGAGTTAAAAAAATCTACTCAAAAAAAATATTTAAAAAACACCATCTATTGACGAACAGGAATACTATCAACGCGCAGCGCCCTCTGCCCCTAACATGCAGGTACTAATAAAAATATTTTTACGTCGTCAAATGGATTTATTATCTTATTATATGTATACTTTTTGTCGACGAGGGCGGCTAGAAATTCCTTCAAAAATTGCAATAATGTCAGAAATCGCGATAATACTCGATATTTCGTCCATTTCAATCTCTTAAAATGGTCTTAAAGTAGGTCCGAGGCTTCACTAAAGTTAGCGAACGTTTCGAGCCTAAACAACTGTTAGCAAACGTTTATTCATAACGATTATGCTTAAAATAGGTTTATATCAGGCTTATTAAACATGCGCTAATTTTTGACAGCTGTCACCTTAAAAAGGTGTTAGAGCACTGTTAGAGAACGTTTATTCATATTAAATTTCACAACAGGCTTATAAAGCTGTTGTAAACCTTCGCTAAGTTTTTATTCATACGAAGTATCTATTATTTTATATTGATTTCCTAAATTCAAATAACCTTCTATATTGTATAAAGACAACAAACTCTTTAATTAGAACGTACTAGTAACTACGAATACTGGCTATGCATTGATCATTTAACTCTATGACAAGTTTAAGTAAAATCGCACCAGCCGTTTAGACATGAAGACGTGAAGAACACACTTACAATATTCTACCTTCTTAATATTTTTGTGATTAGTGTTATATTATATAGGTATATACTATTAATTATTATATTATAATATACTATAGAGAAAGTAGTTTTACGAAAAGACGGCAGTAATCCACATTAGCCATGCGTTACAACAGCTGTTGTTGTTATTCAAAATTTGCAAACAAACCAAAATCATAGCGATATATTAAGTATGAGAATGTTGAATAAATTTCCTTAGCATCTATTAATACTAAATTATTTAAAAAATCAAGTGCCATTACTAGAAATGAATTTTCATTTCTTTGTTTCATCAATACAATGCGTTGAATATTGCGAAAACTTTTTCTAGAGCATAATAAAAACTTTCTAATGTTTTTGAAAACTTTGTTGAAAGCTTTTTATAAAATTTATTATTTTAAAAGGTTTCCCGATGGTAATTTTCTTTATTGTGAAATACGTCTTCTAAACAATAATATTTTTCTGTGCTTATTGTATATTGTAGATACCTGTATTATTACTTGCTGTGGACATTTAAAATGGAAACTGTTTTGTCGTGGTAAGATATAATTAAAGCATTCTTGCTGGCGAGTAGGTAAGCAGAACTTGAAAGTCGTCAAAAAAGCTTCTAGGAAAAAATAGTAAGTAAAGTAAAGATAGAAGTTACTGTAGTCAACTTCTTTACCTGTGTAAATATATTGTGTGAACTGACCTTCAACATTGACACAATAGACAAAATGAACCAGTAGGCCGACTTCAAACAAACTGACAAATGGGCGCGAGTACTGCCACTGTCCGCTGTGAGCATGCTTGGAACGGCTGAGTAACGCAGTGTTACGACGCGCGCTGGCCTAAAAGATATATATATATACTATATACTATGTGAAACGTGTCGAGAACACTTCTAAAGCCGGCCGCATACACACGTTTTGCGTATTCGATTTCCTTAACTTGCACTCGAAACATATTTTCGGATTCGCATCCCGTTCAAAAAAAGCGAACGTGTACATCAGTTAATGTATTTTCTACTGATTTTCTGCATCCGGATTTCCGAATTCGGAATGAATGAAAAAATGAATATGCGGCCAGTCGGATTCAACTTCAGTCGGCCTACTGGTTTGTTTTATCTATTGTTATATTGGCTCATAGCCAACTACAAGCGAACACTCAACAACAAATGTTATCAGAATATTCCACTATGTGTTGAAAGTTTTACTCCGAATAGGGAATATTACGCATAGGGCGCAAATGGCGCTACTACCACATACAGTAAATAGTCCGACCAAAATCCTACATGTTGCACAGTGCGTCATATCAGAATTTTGACACAAATGTTGTCAAAAGTCGAACAAAACTTTTTGTTTACTGTCTTTGCTGGTGCTGTCTTTAGGCTCTAGCGTAAAAACATTGCAGTATCCTATCAGAGACTCAAGGCCGTCACAGACCTAGCTATAATATATATTAATATATTTATAGCTAGGCATATTAATCAAAGCGCACGGAGTGCGCGGCCAAGTTCCAGCAGGCCGCGCGCATGCCGTGCACTATTTACACGAACAGTTTCGACGCACTTTTGACCCCCTTGTATCTCAGTGCCTATTGCGAGAGCAAAGATAAAATTTTACCTACCTAATTATATACTAGTACTTACGCAATATACCAAATTTCATACATATAGATTTGTTAGATCCTGAAATATTTCCTTGTAAAAATAGCTAATTTTGGCACTGACTCACTGACCGGTAATCAAAATTCCTAGGCCACTTCCAGTTGTCGTAGCGTTATGAAATTTGGCACACAGGTTGTTTGTTATAATATGTAGATTAACAAAAAATTAAGAAATTTGAGAAATTGGTCAAGCGTGAGTCGGCTCATCTATGAATTTGAGATAAAAATCGGTAATCAAAACCTCTAGGCCACTTCCAGTTGTCGTAGCGTTATGAAATTTGGCACACAGGTTGTTTGTTATATGTAGATTAACAAAAAATTAAGAAATTTGAGAAATTGGTCAAGCGTGAGTCGGCTTCAAAACCTCTAGGCCACTTCCAGTTGTCGTAGCGTTATGAAATTTGGCACACAGGTTGTTTGTTATATGTAGATTAACAAAAAATTAAGAAATTCGAGAAATTGGTCAAGCGTGAGCCGGCTCATCTATGAATTTGAGATAAAAATCGGTAATCAAAACCTCTAGGCCACTTCCAGTTGTCGTAGCGTTATGAAATTTGGCACACAGGTTGTTTGTTATATGTAGATTAACAAAAAATTAAGAAATTTGAGAAATTGGTCAAGCGTGAGTCGGCTTCAAAACCTCTAGGCCACTTCCAGTTGTCGTAGCGTTATGAAATTTGGCACACAGGTTGTTTGTTATATGTAGATTAACAAAAAATTAAGAAATTCGAGAAATTGGTCAAGCGTGAGTATGCTCATCTATGAATTTGAGATAAAAATCGGTAATCAAAACCTCTAGGCCACTTCCAGTTGTCGTAGCGTTATGAAATTTGGCACACAGGTAGTTTGTTATATGTAGATTAACAAAAAATTAAGAAATTTGAGAAATTGGTCAAGTGTGAGTCGGCTCATCTATGAATTTGAGATAAAAATCGGTAATCAAAACCTCTAGGCCACTTCCAGTTGTCGTAGCGTTATGAAATTTGGCACACAGGTTGTTTGTTATATGTAGATTAACAAAAAATTAAGAAATTTGAGTAATTGGTCAAGCGTGAGTCGGCTCATCTATGAATTTGAGATAAAAATTAATATGTACAAGTAAATACACTGAAATAAGATGAGGAGGAAAGAAACAAATTGGTATGATTCCTTAAAAAAAGTATTGAAATCTCACCAAAAACATACCTGTTAAAACGGGGCCAAGTTCCTATTCACTAATTGTTCGCCTTAAAAAAGAGTTGAAATCCAATTCAGTGCCAAGTTTAGATGCACTTCCAAATCGATCATAATCATCTTCATCAATAGCCTGATCCTAAATACTTCTAAATTTGAACTTGGCAGGTATTCATGCTAGTAGCACTTGATAATGTATAATTTTTAAATTTAAATATAAGATATCTATGTGATTAAATTAACCTGCCAAGTTCAAATTTAGAAGTATTTAGGATCAGGCTGTTGATGAAGATGATTATGATCGATTTGGAAGTGCATCTAAACTTGGCACTGAATTGGATTTCAACTCTTTTTTAAGGCGAACAATTAGTGAATAGGAACTTGGCCCCGTTTTAACAGGTATGTTTTTGGTGAGATATATATTTTCTATACAATTTTCGCGTGACCACACACTCAGCTATAATATATATTTCTGGTCTCAGTGTGTTTAGTACGGTATATTAATATATATTATAGCTAAGTCTGTGACGGCCTTTAATACCAATTTCGTTCACTTTTGTTGTAAGTTTTAACCTAAATTGAGAATTTATAGGCGTTGATTACAATATTTTTGATTTGCTTTACCTTTTTACCGTTGTTTTAAATAATAGTTTAAAGTTCAACTTAATAGTAATACAGTTTGTACACGCGAATTCTTCAAACAAGTAAAACGATTAGAGTTTATTATTATGGCTTACGCCTTTTATGGCTATGGCTCAACTCACACTGGCCCAGAGTCGAAGCGACGCTCCCATGTTTTACGTGACAGTGAAATTTAATTAGTAGTAGAAGAATAAGAATACGTTTATTTTGACAACACATAAAAAACAAAATAAAGAACATATAACCTATATGTTCTTTATTTGGAAGTCGGTTAAAAAGGACTTATAAGCTACATTATAATGCAGAAATCAGAATAAAGATGAATATTATGCTGTATGCATAAAACGTCACGCCTCGCGACACTTGTACTTTGCCCCAGTGTGAATTGACCCTAAGTAAATAATGAAACACACTATTGAATAAATAAACTTATCAAAGTAACTCGAAAGCTAGGCATTACTTTTCCTCTATATTTTCCCAATTATATCAGCAAAATTGTGGAAAACTCTAAAGCCATTCGAAAATAGAAGGCTTTTGTTGGAAATAGCTTGCCATATTCCCAAAAAGTACGTATGAGTTATTGGAACAGTCCAATCCTTAGACAAATGCTTTTTGAATGAGCGATAATAAAAATAAACGGTCCCCGGCTACGATCCATGCTGAAACTGTGCCATTGATACAGTTCGTTCACTGTTAACTTGAAACATGATTTGAATTTTACTGGTTTTGAAATGGTTTTATTTGGAACAATTTGGGGGCATTAAGTGCCCTTGTGTTACCTGATATTTTTCATATCGGATAATTATACGAGGCGTGTCTTTGTCTGACGTGTGATTTTTCATGTATTACTAGCTGACCCGGTAAATTACCTTTTACACTGTAAGTAATACGTAAGACGGCATCACGTCATCTAATCTCATGCTAATATGAACTTGTATTATGGCAATGATGATCACGACGATGGTAATCTTACGATAGTTATGATGAAAAATAATATATTGATCATAAACTAAACAATGATGATGGTGATGTTAATAATAACAATAGCAATGATGCCAATAATGATAATGATAAACTTAACATTCCAGGTAACGGCTACATTCCCACATCGAGTCTGCGTGAGATTCTCGCGGCTCTCGACGACCAGCTAACACCTGACCAACTCAACGAGATGATCGCTGAGATCGACACAGACGCTTCCGGCACTGTTGATTTCGATGGTATGTGTAACTTTGGTCTAAACAATAAAATCTGTGATAGGCGTACTAGAAATTGCAAAACTAGCAGTTTAGAATTTTTTTTTTAATATTTAAACATAAAAGAGCTATTAAAGTAATGTTTTTGAGTGATTCAAATAAAGGGAAGTGTGTAAATAATTAAATTATGAGAGTAAAGACCTACTTTTGTAATAAATAATTCTGTATTTTACACTGCAATAACAAGTGAAGATGCAGTTAAAAATATATTTTTAAAAACGATAGATTTGCGAAACTAAAAAAAAGGCTCAGTAAAACCACAAAACGTTGTACGCTATAATTATTGTTGACGTTATTCGAATTAAAATAAATTCTCCTAAATTACTGCTGATGAAAGTAGGATGGCTATGAAATGTGTCATACTTATTGATATTAATATCAAGCGTATCGAATACTCCTTTGATTATGGTCAAGCCTGGCCTGTCCAAGTATCCACACTAGTTCCCTAAAGGACCAGACCGGACCTAAGCATCATTGATTACAAAGATTTGTTTGCAGAACACATAAGTGATCGAAGATAAATAATAAGCATGAGATACATCGATAAGATAGAGATCATTGATATCGCTAGATATAGGTCTACCAGAATCTGATGGTAAAAAGCGAGAAAATAAATTGACTCTAGCAAAACAGGGTTTATTGGAATAAAACATTTGGTCCTTTTTTCCCCTATAGCGGCCAATTATGTGTGTGAAACATGCAAATATATAAATTTATCCAATGATCAAGGATATTTTTTGAAAATTTGCCGTCAAAGGCCATCAGATTCTGGTAGACCTATATAAGAGGTTAGATTAAATGCGTCTAGATCATAAAGTTAATATACCTAGCGGAATAGAGCAACAAACTCGAGCTGTCAAACGTAACCGAAATTGGTTTTCATCTGTGTGAAAAATATGTGTACGTATACACTTACACAAGCATGATTGAACATGAATTGTCAACGGGGCTGATCCGGGCTGATGGACGTCAAAAAAAAGAGTGATGCTGTCATGTATCACACGTCTCTTTTTACCACGCAGTGTTACTGATAGTGACATCTCGCTTGCTCAGGCCTTTGTTTCTCTATTCCGCTAGGTATAATACTAACTTTATGGTCTAGATAAACATGACATGACGGTGGAATTAGGTAGAAATATTAAGTAACAAGAAGATGGTTTCACAATTGAAGACGTAAGTGGAAGAACCAGAAAAGTAATGGAGACTTTATGGCTGTATAATGATGTTTTCAATTAAAAAAACCGGCCAAGTACATGTCGACCCACACGCAATATAGGGTTCCGTAGTACCTCTAGTTTTTAAAAGTTGTGTATGGTCAATGAATGTACATTTATAACGTGTTTTACACTACTAACAATATCATCTCAGTTGCTTTCAAAGGAATTTGAAGGAAAAGTTCCTTTATACTTCGCCGAAAACATTTTTTTTAGTTGATCGACTATTACTCAATAATTTATGAAGTCTTCTTAGCCGTGATAGTTTTCCTTTTAAATTACCATATTTTCTACTCCCGTGAATTTTTTCACATTTCCAGAAGCTACCGTTTAGCTGGTAGAAGGAGGGGACACTGGACTCTAACGATTTTTTCCACTTTAAAACTTAATATTTCACAAACGGATCCCTAAATCGGAAAATGATCTATGTATACTAATAATATTTTTAAAAACCTATCCAACGACACCCCACACGATGGAGTGGACGCGAAAATAAATATTCATCCCCGCTTGATGTGTAGGGAATACCTTCCCTAGTACCCTATTAAGTTCCCTATTATTTTAAAGATTTCATGTACCATTTTGTCGCCATCATTATTATGTGCATTCATGCCAAATTGCAGTTTTGTAGGTCCTATAGACTCTGAGAAAAACCACGGACAGACAGACGGACAGACTTAAACTATAAGGTTTCCTTGTTGACTACGGAACCCTAAAAACGATGCATTTTATGTGTAGCCAGATATATTAGCCAGGTGATGACGTAGACAAGTTGCAAGATTTGTTTAAATTATTTATAAGGGAATGAGTAAATGTCCGTATGTTACAAAATGTTAGTTATCGTGTTCTTCCACTCACGTCTTCAATCATTATAATGCTATGCAAACGCACTTCTGAAATGTCATGGGCATAGTCACATTGATCGATTTGTATCGATGTATTTTTTAATTTATCCCAAGAGAATATAGGTAATCACTAATCAGTAATCACTATGATAAAAATATCATCTACCATTATATTGACAAAGTATTGTAAGTCTTATCATTTATTCCACCTTTTAATATTCTATTCAAAAATATACCTGTTTTTATGCATGATAATAAATGTTATACTCCACATTACCCACTCAAGAACATTTTATTAGTTTTCATTACCTAAGCGGTCCGTTTTTCTATTACATTATTGTCATAAAGTTTTATAGGCACATGAGTATTATGTAAGCTTAGATGTTACGATTTCACTGTATACAGAATATTGGGTTATTTGAGATTTCTACTATCTTTTCTCTCTCTTACTTTGACAGAGTATTTGAAGGTCATAATTAAGTTATAACTAGGCAGGTACTAGTTAGCGGGGAGTGGAGCACCATGGGGTTTTAGTGGGTAGCCCCTCGGAGAGTCCCACATACCCCTGCCGATGTCCCCAATCCGCCGGGGATGCGTAAAGCATTTCCCCATGTAAAAAAAAGGCAGGTACTAGTCTTTACATCTATCCCCAATGTGAATTACGCAAAGGTCGTAGCAGAGGGCGCTACTACCACATACAGTAAATAATCCGAACAAAATCCGACATTTTGCACAGGTCATATCAGAATATATTGACAGAAAAAAAAACGGCTCCGTGGTCTAGTGGTATAGAGCGGGGCTCATGACTCGGAGGTCGTGGGTTCGATTCCCGCGTTGGAAACATGTTATTTCCAAGTTTGGTTAGGACAATGCAGGCTGATCACCTGAGTGTCTGACAAGTAAGATGATCCATGCGTCGGATGGGCATGTAAAAAGTCGTTCCTGCGCCTGATCTCTCGCCGGTCGTGTCGGTCTGCCGTCCCACTGGATTATGAGAGTAAAGGAATAGAGAGTACTCTTGTGTACTGCGCACACACTTGGACACTATAAAAATTACTCCTGCGTAGCTGGCCTGGTTTCAATGAAACCGGCCACCGTTACCGAAACCGGTGTGGGAGCTATTATTATTATATTGACAGAAACGTTGTCAAACGTCGTCGAACAAAACTATTTGTTTCCCGTTTATTTATATAAAACTATTTGTTCCCCGCTGGTGCTACCGTCTAGCGTGAAAACGTTGGAGTAACATATCCTATTTGACTACATAATATTATACAAAATATTTCCCCCAGGCAGTACTATAATTATAATAATAATATATTCTGTGCCCCAGGCGAGGATTTTATTTTATTGAAAGTATTTTTTTTTTTCAGAATTCATGGAAATGATGACTGGCGATTAAGATACGCAGATTATACCTATATAATAAGTGGGATTAAAGAATGTAATAAAGTAAAAGAAATATATTTTCAATAATATGTTGAATCTTTAATAATAATAATTTTAATAAATCAATAAATCAAGATTATTTAAATCCTAACGTATGTAAATTTTTTTCTGTTCAGACTTCCATTTTGAAACTGTTTGTTGGAAACATTTTTTTTGATATGAAGATGTTGAAGACATGTTGAACACGTTGTAGAAGACGACCTTGTTACTTACCTACCTCATAATCTTGTATATATAAAATCCAAATTTTTTTATTTTCAATCATTTTTAGTTTCAAATCCTCTTTTAACCACTTGTACTATTATCTGTTCTGTGCATTAACGCAAAAAAATATCATTTTGAAAATTGTTATTTACTTACCCACTTTAACCGCTTACGTCTTCAAATTTTAAATATTATTATTACCTTAACCTCGAATTTTTATTGCCTCAACGCATTATCAAACTGTTTGGCCAGTGTAACAAAAAGATCAAATCAAACTGAGGCCAGATGTAGGAGATTAAGATCAAAACTGGGTTTTTAGGTCAAAGGACGTATTTGCATAACGATCTAAGCACCAACATTTGGGGAAGGGAACTATCATCATCAGTGGAAAATAATTAGCAATCGTTAGATTTTTACATTCTGTAACATAATATTCTGGTAAACATTTAATGCTTTAGAAAAAAAAGTTTTTTTTTATTAGATTTCTTGTCATCAATTAACAGCATTAAATCATGTAAATGAGAAGACAATATCAATACTTCCATACTAATATTAAATATTCGAAAATTCTGTTATTTCTTCACGCTCAAACCGCCGAACTGATTTTGATGTTTGGTATAGGGATACTTTGAGTGCTGGGAAAGGATATAGGATACTTTTTATTCCGAAAGAATGTAGGTAATAAACGAATTTTGGCGCAAAGGAGTTGCGGGCGTCATCTAGTAGATATAAAAAATCAGCTGATTAGGTTTCCGTTTTAGGGTTCTGTAATCAACAAAACTTGGTTGACTACTGTACCCTAAAACGGAACCCTAACCAACTGATTTTTTGTATATTGGTAGGTCAATAGTTATATTATTTAAGAGTAACCTTGTCCTACAAATAAAACAATCCATATTTTAGCACCATCAAGTCAAAGTATGAAATCCTTTCTATCTCTGTTAGCTACCACTTTTGAGATTTTTCTAAAATAAAAATGTTGTTCGTCTTATCAAAATGTAGCTACACACAAAAAATTAGCTTGTTAGTAATCACAAAAAAATTGTTCTAGGGCACCCGTAATTATAGTATAGTGATTTATATCAAATGGAACACTCCATCGATGGAAAAATTGATGATCAGAATGAAATCAGCTTCGAAATTACTAATATATTGAACGATGGATTTTCAAACAGTCATCTGAGAGATCGGAACAAATACGTACACAATATTTCATCCAGCACGATTAATACTACGCCATTTGTATCATTCTATGAAATTGGTCTAGCGAAACTAATTTAACTTCCAACGCGTGTGAACGCGATTATTTAACCGACTTCTAAACTATTTACTTCGTATCACTACGCTAACTTATACTTACCTTGTTTCTACTGGCTACTTCATGATACTACTGCTAAATCTACTGTAAGAGGCAGATGAGTCATGGCATAATTTTGGTAATGATTTATATTTGCTGATAAGTATTTCTAATGTCTAATGTCAAAATCATTGCCAATGGAAAATAAATCATCGATGTATATGGCCAGGCGTGATCAAGCTTACGGTCATACCTGACTTACACTCCTAAAGCTACTGGTGCTAGCACTCCGGGCCTGCAAGAAGAAAGACTGTTCTATACACCAAGCACATAGAGCAAATCGTAACTAAAAAGATTGACATGCTAGAATCCTGAAGAAATCCCAAAGACCTATCAGATAGAGAGCGGTCACGCGTTCAAGCGTTCTGCGTTCGAGCGGTCAGTCACACAGTAGCAATTCTGACACGGTCTGAACGCCGCCTGTGTGAGTATCTCTATTTATATAGAGATTGTATTACGTTATCGTAATACAACATAAAGAACGCAAAACTGACCGCTTGAACGCTTGATCACGTGACTGCTCTATGCCTGATAGGTCCCGAAGGTAGGTCACATATCTAAGCTCAAAGTTACAAAAAATTTCGTTACAAAATATTATATTTGTAGTTCCTTGTCAAAACTAAAATTACGTAATTATTTCAAAAATATTTTTCATTTACGTTTACAAGTGGTGCATTCGGAAATATGTTTTACTAAGTTAACCGTTAATAAATTAATTTACAAATTGAAAAAGCTCAGAGTAATTTATCAAACGATTAAGATGATCATGAAATTTTATCAGGTACTTAAATTTGTATTTTCACTTTAAAAAGCCATCGGTTAAGAGTGTGAGAGATTTACTGATAGGATTTACGAAGATGAAAAATGAGGGGGATGCTCCGATAGCTTTTGAGAAAAGTGGAACCATTTTATTTTAAAATATGTGTCATATAAAAGAGACTCTGAGCGTGGCGATAATTTTTAAATTTATTTCGATATCAAATATAATCCTTTAAGCATCCGGCAAATATAAATTTCTTCTTTTAAAAATTTTACATCTTAAAGTGTTTCAGCAATTTATTATGAGTGATAAAGGTAATTATTTCATGTTAACGTATTTATAAACCTCTGTTAATGCTCGATGAATTATAACGGTTCGGTGTCCTAATTTGCAATTCAGATGCCCGGTTTGGACCAGCTGTAATTGCCCAATAGCCTCATAGGGGCATTACCGACGTTGAAATTTTCATTAGCGTTTGAATCACGACTTTCAAGTGGAAAATCGTGTAGCAATAGAAACGTGACCAGTGCTGGGTGCAAAGCATATCAATCTTAATGAGTTAAGTATAGTATTACACAGAAATAGTTAAAGTAGAGCAGCATTTGATAGTAGTCCAAAGGCTGCCCTAACGCAAGCATCGTGTTATAGACATAGAAGTGAAATAGTATGCAGTTTTGCATAGATAAGCTATAGAAGTGCATTCACAGTTATTCTCAATTCCTGATGACGTCATAGTTTGGCGACAAAGCTGTGTTTGAGGTCCATCCAACATCGAGAAGCACATACAAAGCATATGCCAAAACAAACAGCGACATATATTTACAACAACACATTTATTTTTCCTCTTCGTCTTGTCTGTGGATAAGTTGTTTGTAATTCATCAATCAATCAATTAATTTATCAAATAATAATGTCGTCTCAGATTAGGTTAGTTATAACTAAGTGATTGTTATTATTACTGTGTATTCCTAAATCAAATGGTATCAAAATTACAAGAATACAATTATTAAGGTACCGTTCCGATCAACGCGGCGACCGCGATCGACAAAGATTTAAATAAAATCCACTTTATGACATAGCAAATAGTTCCCATTTTGCTCTACGCCACTGCAGAGCAGCGGCAGCATGGGTCGCTAGACAAAATGTGTCGCTAGAAAATGAAACCTATCGCCTCTGTCATAAAGTGGCATTTTATTTGCATTTTTGTCGGTCGCGGTCGCTTGCGGAGAATATCGGTAATAAAGTTATATTTTGTCGTACGGATTAAATAAGCCAAGGTGTATTCCATCGACAGCAAAGCTCTAAGTAATTATATTTTTGGCTCGTGCCAAATGCCAATTCCATACTAATATTTTCTATTATGTGAAAATTAAATGAAATTAGATGCAACGGAGTTGCGGGTGTCATCTAGTCCTTAATTTTTTTTATTTCGAACATCTCTGTCGAAATTTTCAAACGCACCTTGACTACATCGTTGCGGGATCTATAATATTACTTCTGGCTGGATTTATATGCGTACGCCTGAACGCGCGGTTTTTTACACTGCGAGATTACAAGTAAATGTTATATTATTATAACAATTTATTTAAATAGCGGCGCGGTCGCACTGTCATTTACATGAATTGCTTGTGATCTCGCGGTTTAGCCGCGAAACCGCGCGTTCGCGACGCCGCATAAATCTAGCCTAAAGGTACAAATTGGAACCGAGCGACACACGACAACTTCAGACGACGTGTCGTCGCCGTCGCGACACTACTGGTTTCCATGTATTTTTATGAAATACCCTGCGCAGCTAGCGACACGAAGCTAGCGACACTTTTTCATATACTGCGTGACTGGTGAGACATGTTCAATACTCGAGGACGTGATATTTGGCTATTATATTAGCTGGAAAAAAATAATATCAATTGATCACTGAGTAAATGTAGCTTAAAGTTAAATAATTATTTACACAACGCATGGACACCGCGAGCGGGAGGGGTAGTTGTGTGGTGTTTCTTTGGTAGCGCACGCCTCTGCACCGGCCGCATAGTATGCCTACCCTAGCCGCGTAATTTACTTAGTATCCATGATTCATTTATTTTTGGGAAATTCGGAAAAAAATTAAGAACCTAATTTTATTACATAATTATAATGAGAATCGAGTACTGAATACTCTCCATAAGTATCGGTATTGTCTCACCAGTCATGTATAAATACATATTATGAACCAGTGGTGTCGCGACGACACGTCGTTTACTGCCGCTTCATGTTGCCGGCTTCCAAATTGTACCTTTAACTTTTAAGCTCTCCTGTAAGAAAACATATTGGCAATTGATAGTATTATAAAAATTCACCTGTCTCTACTGTTTATACAAAGTGTAAAGATCTAGGTGATAATACTTTAGGGTGTGTATGGGTCCAAACATGGAAAAATTCATGACGCTTGCCCATACAATTCACAGTGAACTTCATACAAGAAACACATACACATCCATATTATCCGTTAGTTTTTTACACTCTGTATAAACATTTAAAAATTGGTGGTTAAGAAATACCCAATATAAAGGTTTACCAATTTCGCAATTCAGTTTTATCAGAATACATGGATTTTAATACTCAGTACGTGACTTTTATGATATTCAGTTAAGCGCTTTTCGTTTATTTTACGCGATTTGTGCCGTAATTGATATTGTAATGTTCCGTTTTTATATTTTTTATATGCCGTTATTGTCGACTCAGAAAATTCTACAATGTACGTAACGAGTTAACAGCATAATTATTAGTATTGTTAATATATTTTGCACCATATGTGATAAAACCTTTGATTTACCGGTACTTAGAATGTAAAAATTAAAAATATTTGCTAAAAATATACTAACGAATTCTTACGGGACAAATGAATTGGCAGATAAATAAAAACAAATAAAATATCGTTAAGATGATGACAACTATCTACAGAAATAGATCTGTAGGAATAGAGACGATATTTCCCTCGGGATCCAGGATTTCAAATATACTAGCTGATTGTTCTTGCTCAGTCAATACCCCAGTGATCGGATCGGAAAAGTTTAAGCAGGAATTAGGAACATACTAAAGTAAGAAGGAAGACAGTTTTTGTTTGGAAAGTTTTCTGATGTTAGTTTTTAGATAGTGAGATTTGTATTAGTTTTTACTTGTAGTTTATATACTGCGTGACTGGTGAGACATGTTCAATACTTGAGGACGTGATATTTGGCTATTATATTAGTTGGAATAAAATAATATAAAAAAATAATATCAATTGATCACTGAGTAAATGTAGCTTAAAGTTAAATAATTATTTACCCAACGCATGGACACCGCGAGCGGGAGGGGTAGTTGTGTGGTGTTTCTTTGGTAGCGCACACCTCTGCACCGGCCGCATAGTATGCCTACTTGCCTAGCCGCGTAATTTACTTAGTATCCATGATTCATTAATTTTTGGGAAATTCAAAAAAAAAATAAGAACCTAATTTTATTACATATTCATAATGAGAATCGAGTACTGAATACTCTCCTTAAATATCGGTATTGACTCACCAGTCATGCTGAAAATTTTGTTAATCTATTAAATCTATTATATTTTTGAGTGTTTCTCAGTGATAAAAAACAATCATAAAAATATGTATAATCAAATGCAAAAGTATGTATAATGAAAGTGTGTCTATTTGCCGAACCAATTTTGCTGAAATTTGGTATTTAGATACTTTTAATACTAGGAAAGGACATAGAATCCTTTTTACCCCTGAAAATTATGTGGTTACCGCGCGGTAAACGGATTTTGGCGCAACGAACTTGCGGGCCTTGCGGCCGTCACCTACAGTCAAAACCGTTTATGGCGACATCGTTTAGAATAACATACCGGTTAAATTGACCAAAATCAAATGCTGAATGCTATATGACCACCTGTCACTGGTTATTACAACTATCGGTTTTTACGACTAAATATGAGTAGTCCCTTCGATGTCGTTATAACAGATTTTGACTGTAGTTTGAAATACTTAACAGGCCTATACTATATTCAGTGATAGTGATATCATCATGTTTATTTTTCGAAAACATTTGGCTAAATGTAAAAAATATATTGGTCCCATAAAAAATTAAAATTATGTAAGTAGTTTTTTCTTGCGAAAAGCTTTCAAAATAACTGTCACACTTACAGACGAATAGACAATAGTTATAATAATTACTTCACTGTACTTAAAATAAAGAGGTTCCCAGATAATTTATGGGGTTAAATTATCATAATCGTGATAAGTCATCAATTAAATGTAAACAAAACTTTTTACTAGTATTTAACTACAATATAGGAGCAACATGCTCAAACACTAAAACGATCATTTAAATATCAACGAAACCCACAGAGAATTTGGAAGAATTTTCAAATAAATCAGTGCGAATAAATCACTTGAGTCAAACGAGAATCTTTTACCGGAAACTCTCAAAAGCGGAAACGAGTAAAAAAGAAATTTAGAGACTTGTTTGCGACGATTTTCGCTATAAAATGCTTCCAGCGAAGACAACCTAATGAAAATTTCTACATTCTTGTTTTGTACAACGAAAATTGCTTTGGAGTTAATTTTTGCATGCAGCTAGTCAGCTTAATTGAGACCTGAATTGTTTACGAATACGTTTATACTTGTTACGTTCAAACCTTAGGATTTTAAAATGATAGTGAGCCAAGGATTTTCTTCAAAAAAGCGGCCAAGTGCGTGTTGGACTCGCCCATGAAGGGTTCCGCAGCAGCAATAAGGTTTATTTTTATGAAATTAAAAGGTTTTTGATTTATTTTTATATTTCAGTCGATTTAATGAAATATAGATTAAGGTTTACCATTTATGACGTATAAAAAAGCGGCCAAGTGCGAGTTGGACTCGCCCATGGAGGGTTCCGCAGCAGCAATAAGGTTTATTTTTATGAAATTAAAATATTTTTGATTTATTTTTATATTTCAGTCGATTTAATGAAATTTAGATTAAGGTTTACTATTTATGACGTATAAAAAAAACTACTGGCTAGATCTCGTTCAAACCAATTTTCGTTGGTAGTTTTTACAGTAATCTACATCATATATTTTTTTTTAGAATTATCATGCCTCTACTTTAGAAATTAGAGAAGGGGGACACACATTTTACCACTTTGGAAGAGTCTCTCTCGCAAACTATTCAGGTTAGAAAAAAATGATATGAGAAACCTCAATATGATTTTTGGAGACCTATCCATAGATACCCCACACGCATAGGTTAGATGACATTTTTTTTTTGTTTCAGTTGTACCTATGGGGACCCCTAAAATTTTTAATAATTTTTCCATTTTTACATCAAAATCTTAATGCGGTTCACAGACTACATCTACTTACCAAGTTTCAATAGTATAGCTCTAATAGTTTCGGAGAAAAGTAGCTGTGACATACGTACGGACGGACGGATGACGAATCTATAAGGGTTCCTTTTTTGCCATTTTGGCTACGGAACCCTAAAAAGAACTGTATTTTTTGTAATTGATATTTTTATGACGCAAATAACTTATATATTTTTAATCTCCGATGAAAGCAAAAGGTTGTCAAAATTTGGATGTGTCTGTCTGTGTGTATGTTTGTCCGTTGCATCGTAGCATCAAATCGGGTCGTCAGATCCAAAACTGCATTATTGCAGCCAGAATGCTTAAGTGTCATTTCGCAAACTTGGATCACTCTCATGTTGTTATTTTGAACCTTACTGCCATCAAAATAAGATTGTTTGTGGTACACTGGACGCGACCGTGCCACAGATTGCAGACTTCAGATTAATCTCTTGAAAAATTATAGCAATGACAATGTTTGTGTACAAGATTTGGACAAAGTAGACATTATCGTGAAGCAGTGTGTCCAACGCCGTCATCACCGGGTAAAATTCAAATAACCACTTTATGACCTGGGCTATAGGTTTCATTCTGCTCTACGCCACTATTCCTACTCGATGATTGAAATGAGAGTGCCTTCTTGTGTAATAAAATTTTGAATGGTGCATATTCTAAAAATCGGCCCAGTGCGAGTAGGTCTCGCACACGAAGGGTTCCGTACCATTATAGAGCAAAAATTGTGTTTTTGCATATTTATTATTTATTTTATTTAAATTTTATCAATAATTATTAAAGTATTAATACAATTAAATATTTTCTGAACATTTCAGGTGCTCACCTGCTGTCATCATTGATAGCGAGGAAAAAATTGCAAAAAAATCACGTTTGTTGTATGAGAGCCCCCCCTTAACTACTTTATTTATTTTGTTTTTAGTATTTGTAATTTTTGAATTTGTAATTTAGTTTTTAGTATAGTGGCAACAGAAATACACAATCTGCGAAAATTTCAACCGTTCTTGAGTTACAGCCTGAAGACAGTCAGACAGACGGACAGACATCGAAGTCTTAGTAATAGGGTCCCGTTTTTACCTTTGGGTACGGAACCCATAGCCTATACGTAACCCACCCATACCCATAGGTAAAAATGCAACGCATAGCCTCGTTACGTTGCAATGTAAAATGTTAAATGGCCCTAACATATATTTGCTCACATATGATTCATACATGCTACTGGCGTGTATCACTGCCATACCGGAAGTACGGAGGCGCGCCGGAAATTGCTTCACGCGCTATACAGGGGGAATATGAAGTGCGTGAGCTTATCTGCCTGATTTATGCCGCTCGGCCCATTCGCTTCGAAAATTGATTTCAGATTGACTAACGAAATAAGATCAAATTTCACCAACATCTGTTAGTGTGATCAGCTTGTTCAAATGTCACGTCTTCATCAATCAATTAATATGAAAAAAGAAAGAGGTAACGTAATACTAATTCGAGCATTAGCTTTAACAGAAGTTGGTGAATTGGGCCTTAGGCCTAAGGCCCAATTTCACCAACTTCTGTAGAGTCCCCTAAGTTACAACTTAGGGGACTCTTAACATGCTGTCCTTGTTATTTTTTCCAAACAGAGAAAGGTACAGGGGGGCTATTACGAGCTCTTATATCCAGCCAGTTTACAGGCCAGTTTACAGGCCGTTGCATAGACACGGTCTGTAAACCGGCTGGAAACTGGCTGGATATAAGAGGTCGTAATAGTCCCGAGGCGGTAACTGCAGGAACAGATAAATAATTTTGCTCCGTCCGTCTATCCCTTGAAAATTTCTGTAATTACGCAAAATATAATGTTTTAAAGAGACTAAGCCAGGAGAGCCTCCAGGAAAAAGGCATAGCTTTATCACGGCATAATTTCTGATTATTCTTCTGATAATTTCTGATTTCTGATTCTTCATCATACAAGTTTACTGTAACAAAGTTACGGGAATATAAACAATGATGTTATAAATTATATTTTATCTGCGCATCGAATATTACTTACAATACTAGAAACCGCTTTAAAAATGTGAAATATTACTTCATCTGAGAAAGAAATTCTGCTGATGCTATTTCTGTTAAACTAAACAATACAGTAGATTCTTGTAAATACCTTAGCGCAACGCTATTTAGTTTTACGACTCGGAAAATTGCTATTTGAAATATTATAATTATTAATACTTGCTGTAGGATTTCCTAGTTCAGCTGGGTCAGCTTTTTAGGGTTCCGCACCCGAAGGGTAGAAACTAGAATGAAATCTGTCAGTCTGTCTGTCTGTATCGTTAGAACTGTGACAGCTAAACAGTATAAAAATTCAGAATTGATGTATTCCTATTGCCACTTATGGTGGGCCTTATTCTTGACATTATATATTTTATATAAATAATTAATTAATGTACTATGTACTGACCGAAAAAAAAACTGTATTATGTAGCTCGCAAACGATCACGATACACCTACGTCACGTACAAACTACGTGTTTGATGTGTTTAAAGGCCGTCACAGACTTAGCTATAATATATATTAATATGTTTATAGCTAGGCATATTAATATATATTTTCTATACAATTTTCGCGTGACCACACACTCAGCTATGATATATATTTCTGGTCTCAGTGTGTTTAGTACGGTATATTAATATATATTATAGCTAGGTCTGTGACGGCCTTAAAGAAAATTTGGATTTTGTTTGATCGTTTGCGGGCTACTTTAGTATTTAAAATAATTCTATTTTGGAAACAACAATCCCTGATTATATTATGGGGAGGAAATAATAAAGAACCCTTCGTGAACATTATGTCTCCGTCGAATCTTTAATTAATGTTCTTTCAGATGTCCTCTTATGACCACCGTGTGGAAAAAAGTAACGACTCTTTTTGCTCCAAATCTTGTGATATCTGAAGTTACAGTTACTTTTGCAATTCCTGACCCGGAAAACGTGCCCTAATTTGTTTTTAATAACGCCATGTCATGTCGAGTGATGTCACGAAATGGAAGTGACATAAAATGGACAAACATCAAGCGATCTCATTAACGAACTCGTTAAGTTATCTTTAAATATAGCGGCTTTAACACCGTTATCGAAATTTTAGCAGCTTATTGGTTTCATTGATAAAAATAATCAACCAATGTTTGTTAAAGTTAATAATTATCAAAATATTATGGTGAAATAGGCACTACCTTAGCTCCCAATAAGTTCTCAGTTTAAATGCTTTATTGCGTCGAATAATAATATTATACATATACTAGGGTGGTCCTTATTTTTCGACTTTTGAATTATGCCCGGAGCACTTTTTCATTTGATTATATACCTCTAAAATATATGAAATAATGTTTTTGTTTTTTTATTTTGTTAAGAATTAGAGGTCGCGCCCAGCTGTCAAAATTTTTAAAAAGCTTTGAAGGACAGCTTCAATTGTGCTTTCATTAATGTTTAATTTGGTGTTTATTTGTATCAGAGGTACAAGTACAACTTGCACAGACAATCGTTCTCAAGCTAACCAAAAGCAATATTTGCTTTTTTGGTAAAAGAGTATAGGAAAAAGTACCCAAATACTAACAACTCAACCCTTTTATCTCAAAAATAAATGACTCAATATCTGCTTAATATCTTAATTCATAACAACAGCAATAATTTTGTAATATTTCTTTTGTCCTTTCTATAAAAATAAAGAATCTACCAAATACAGATTTTGAGTTTTCAAACCTTGGGCGCGACCCCTAAATATTATTCTAAAAATATAAAATAAATACTGAAATAGTTTCTTGTGGTTTATATTCAAATTACGTGGTGCCCCGCGAAATTAAAGAAAAAAATTTTTTCTTAGGAATAAGGACCATTAAATTCAGATACAATTAAATAGGTATATACAATAAAAATATATGAAATTCAAGTAAGTGAATAATAATATTATTTACTTAAACTATAAAAAAAACAACTTCCTTGTTACAATAACTTTTACAGTTGGTTTGTGAATTCAAGATATCTGTAGTGAAATGTTATGATTATTTTTTACACTCTAAATAATATTTTACCCTGCTGAAATTCCAGCGAAGGTGGCAAGGTTCAATTTATTTTTGTATTAATGAAATATTTTCTTGCTGAACTTCTAAAGTTGACCAATTTCGATACAGTTTTATCGAAAACCGATTCATAATGTTCGCGACGGTGTAACAGGCGGCGCACACACCTAACTTTGGCTCGCTAATGAGCAATATCCGAGCAAAATGTAAAGATACTTTAATGGCCGATAAACGTTTTCAATTTAACGTTCAAACTTACTGTAACGACTTCATCAATTTCAATTATCAACATGGCTGCGGCTGTTTAGCTATTAAAATGCTGTTAAAGTGTTTTTAGAATGAAAATGAAATGTAAATACGTCGATCAGACTGTGAGGCTGGATCGCGGCTGGACAACGAGATCACAAGCAATTGTATGTAACGATTTATTTGAATACCGGCGCGGCCGCGCTGTCATTTACATACAAATTACAATTTCTTGTGATATTGCGTTGTAGCCGCTAAGCCACGCGTTCGGGCAGTCGCATATAAATATAGCCCAAAAAGAACATTGGCAGAGTTCCATACAACGAAATACCTGGATTTTTTTCCGGCGTCTAAGGTTGAAAAAATATCCAAAAGATAGCAAATGCAATACATAATCATATACGAAAACAATTTTATCTTATAAAGGCCACGAAAAAAACTTAAAGACATTGGAAGTTCGAACATCTTGTCGGTGTTAAGACAATAATTATTAACTAAAGATGTAATAAAACTTACGATTTGCGGATACACCCAAATGCACAGTAAAGAACATAATCGTGTGTTCCTGGTCAATGATCCGATATCGGCGAAAAGTATTCCCGCGCAGATATTGCAATTTACGTTGCGTTTCCATTTTCACAATTATTCACTATCGTAAGGCAGCCATTGTGAATTGTCCGTCAAGTGAAAACGTCAACTGTCAAGTGTCATCATGTTTTAGATAAACGGGCCAATCATAGACGTTTTATTACCTCATTAGATGGGGCCATTTTATACAAATAAATTGAGAGTTTTTATTTATTTACAAATTAACTCCGGCTTTTACATAAAAAAACAATAACGTGAAAAAAAACTGCAAATTAAATGATTAGTTTTTGTATATGTGACATTTTTAGACGCTTCCGAAAACACTAAGGTACAATCTTGCCATGACTCAAAACCCGCGCCGTAATTTTATATATTAGTAAATTAAGAAATGTAGAAATCTGAGGGACGGGAGAACAGCAGACTACCGGCGTGGCGAAGTAGTGGAAGTCGATAGGTTATTGGTATACCGTAGACTAAAATATGTAAAAAAACGTTATTGGTAGATTGTACACAGGCACAGGGAATCACAGTGATCTTTTAAGATGTGTACGAGCTATACTATCTTTTCATAATATTAATGTTATGGTTAAAGCACCATCAGAACTGATATTAAATGTTAATTGATTAAGGGTCTGTTAAACCACTTTCTGATAAAGTGCCGAATAGGCTATCACAACTTTTCTGACAGATACCATACTTCATCTGTCAAGTTATGTGATGAATATCAGGAAGTGGTGAAACAGTCCCTTAATCTGACAAGTTAATTGGTGGATAGCCTATTCGTCACTAATCAGGAAGTGGTGAAACAGGCCCTAAATGCCGCAATTAAAAATATATAAATTGAGTATAATGATAATTTCTTAAATAGTATAATTATAGTAATTTTTCTCAGAGATTAATCTCTGCTTATTTCTTAACCACCTTGAAGATTTGTCCCTGAAATATGTTCCAGTTACTCTTCTATTGTCGATTTCTTCGAATATTGTCGACTTCTATTGTTTAATTGCTAAAATTAAGATAAAGTAACAAATTGTAACTGTTCAACATTGAAACAATGTACCTACCTATATTGTTATCAATAAAGATTATTATATTATTATTATTATTATTCTATTGTCGATCACGAGTCGAGCTACAAAACTTTATAGTAAATTAAAAAAATCTTCCAGCAAGTGTAAGTAATATGCAGCTTTGCAGCAGGTACGTGAACTCATTTTTAACCGACTTCAAAAAAAGGAGGTTATCAATTCGACGCGTATCTAGGTAATATTTTCAAAACTGCCCAGTTTTTTGTATGTTAGTCTATATCAGCGTCTGAACAAATGTGCCAAATTTGTTAAGTGTATGTATGTATGTATACATTGTATGTATGTATGTATGTGTGTATGTATGTATGTATGTTTTTTTATGTTTGTGTTCGCATATCTCCGGAACTACAAGTCCGATTTCAGTAATTCTTTTTTTGTTGTACTAGGTACTGCTTAACTTAGGGAATAGTGCAAGTTTCGTCAAAATCGGTTAAGTAGTTTTGGAGATAGAGAGTTTTAATTCTCAATTACGTACAATTTTGAAGTCGGTTTTATCTTTTTAAAATACTTTTATTAACATACTATTGAAGAAAGACAAAATCAAAGTTTATTTAATGATTCAAGTAAGTTTTTAATTTATTATTAGGTATTTTAATTAAAAAAAATACTCTTTGCAATTATTGTTATGTCGAACAACTTGCAATATAATCTCATAATTAATTTTAAATTTTTGCCTTTAACGTTATTCAATTTTATATATTTTTTTAATTACCTTGCTTCTACTCCTCGGGTCCCTGAAGTCTTCTTTCGATGCCTTTCTTCTTTTGTCTTTCAGAATCATTCGGGCCGCCGCAAACGCCATCTTGTGAACTTCTCTTGTTTTCTCTCTCTTTCTCTCTATCTCTCTCTCTCTCGTGTAAACGTGCGTCGGTGTAAACACGATCTTGTATAATCTCGTATATGCTCTTGTAAATTTCGTGTATAATTAAAATCACAGATTATTACGAATTGACATAAAATTGATATTAATTACAAAACACACGTATAATTTTGTATATTTATTGCCGTATTCGTTGCTGACACTTTTACTTATAACTCTGGAAAACACAAACTTGTGAACACATTTTCACGTTATGACTGACTGTTTGACACTGATCTTCTTTTATTGTTTCGTAAAGCTCTACTTGTAGCCTCAAATCTTGCGATTCAGACCCCTTTGTCGAGATGATTACGTTAATTTCACATTTCACAAAGTATGAAACCAAAAAAATTACATGGAATCTAACACAATATATTTTCTTATTTCGCTTGTTACAAAGGCACCTTGTGAAGGCACCAGATCTGATTCTACACTGTTGCTTAGCACCCTATAGGCAAAGTATACGCTTGCTTAGGGCGGGAATAGACGTCCGATTTTTTCATCCGATTGTCTGATCCGGTTGTCTGATCAGACTATCTGAAGGCACTCTTGCCATACATTTATTTGAATACACAATACACGTCCGATCCGGTTACCGGATCGGACGTCAGAATCGGAAACAGCGTCAAAGCATTTCCGATTTTACTGCCGTTCCGATTGTCTGAAGGTGCAGTCTGCATACATTTGTACGGAGACACAATAGACGTCCGATTATTTCTTCCGATTTGCCAGTTTAAGGCCGTCACAGACTTAGCTATAATATATTATATTAATATACCGTACTAATAAATAAATAAATAAATAAATAAATAAACACACTGAGACCAGAAATATAATATATTATAGCTGAGTGTGTGGTCACGCGAAAATTGTATAGAAAATATATATTACTATGCCTAGCTATAAACATAATATTATTAATCTATACATATAATAAAACTGTAGAAATGTGAATTCTGTACATTAAAGATATTAAAAAAATAATAAGCGGGGGGTGTCACTAGATCGCTATAGAAGCCAAAAATGTGGTTAGTTTTTTGTCTGTCTATCTGTCTGTCTGTATGTTTGTTCCACTATCACACGAAAACTACTGATCCGATTTGAATGCGGTTTTCGCAGATATATTTGTCTTCTTCCAAATCAACATCTGGTGTATAAAAATCCCCCCCCCCCCCTCTTAGGGAACCAAAGAGGGAGTCATATTTTGTATGAAACATTTTTCTTTAATGGACTTACTTCCTATTATTTAGTGTATTCTTTGTGTATAAAATTGCCTCCCCCAAACAAAAGAGGGGGTAAGATTTTGTATCAACTGATGAAGTAGGAATACTTTATATGGCAAAAGAATGTTTGCCGGGAAAGCTAGTATAATATATTATAGCTAAGTCTGTGACGGCCTTTATTCTCTAGCATGATACTGAACGAACGTCTCGCGTGGTTGTTGTTCGGACTGCCTTTTACTTGTAAAATTCTGGCCACGCGCAATATAGGGTTCCGTAGTACCGCTAGTATTTGAAAATTTTTGTATGGTCAATGAATGTACATTAATTATATCATGTTTTACACCACTAACAACATCATCTCAGTTACTTTCTAAGGAATTTGAACGAAAAGTTCCTTTATACTTCGCCGAATACCTACATTTTTTTTAAGTTGATCGACTATTACTCAATAACTTGTTGTCTTATAGTCTCTGAGCAAAACCGCGGACAGACAGAGAGACGGACAGACGGGTGGACAGACCGAAACTTTAAGGGTTCCTTGTTGACTACGGAACCCTAAAAATAAACGGAATCATGTAGGGCGAATCTTGTCTTTCTGCTCCGTGCAAGCTCACAGATAGCTCGAGAGCGACTGAGTTCAGAAAAAATCGGACGCAAAAATCGGACGTGTATTGAGTGAATCCGATCCGGTTGTCTGATCAGACAACCGGAAGCAAAATCGGACGTCTATTCCCGCCCTTAGTCTGCCTCTACACTCATTGGCTTTGTCCACATTGTGCCTTTTTCTGTTCGTCAAGGGCATGCGTTATAGGGCAGTCAACAGCGAACGTGAGGCATGCCCGTGACGCGCGCTGAAATCGTAGCGCTCGCTATGACACTTTTCTTTCAACGCGGGTGGATTTTGACGCATTCAATTATTAAATATGCCAAACGAAAGTTGAATAAAAAGAAAATGACGAAAATTGAAGATGAAATTGCATAATGAGGACATAGCTTACAGGTATGTATCGTACATAGCCTCTCGTGCTACGTAGCGCCTACGTAGCCGCTACGAAAGTTCTACGAGTGTGCTACGAGTTTCGTAGGCTAAGCAGATTTTTGACATAATATTATTAAGCTCATTTCATTCGGTTCACTTGAGTGATGGTTTATTCGAATGAATCCTTCATTTTGAATACGTTCAAGACTAATAATTTTATTTCGTGTTTATTGCATGTTACTTGAAGTTAAAGATGACGAATGAAAGTGCAGAGTAAAACTAATAATTTACTTATAAATAACTAGATTTCATTGCGCCAAAATTCGTTTATCACGCCAGATCCGTACATTTTTGCAGGATGAAAAGTATCCTTTATCCTTACCCGGGACTCAAAATATCTCCATACCAAATTTCAGCTAAATCAGTTCAACGGTTTGGGCGTGAGGAGGTAACAGACAGGGAGACACAAATAATATTGTAGTATTTTAGACCTAGCATAATATAATAGTCTTATTATTTCTTATAACGAAACATAGTATTGTTTTACCGGGAATATAGGTTAGTATACTTAATACATGAGTGCTCGTACGAAATTTTCATAGCAGCTGACGATAAGTGTTTTCCCCGCGGAAATGTTTCGGAAAATATTTCTTATAAGTTATAAATTATAACACATTCGTTAATTAAAAGGTTAACACTAATATTTCTAATTAAAATGAAAATACAATGCCTAATTAAACATTAGCAATGGAATGTTAATTCCTAATGGATCCCGAAAAAAAACGCTGGATAGTTTTAGATTATAAACTTTCAACGCAACAAATTTTGTTTTTCTTGGTGAAAGTGGTGGCTCTTACGATCTTGACGACCTCCAACGGAGAAATGGTATTAATATGTACCGCATGTCAACAATGTCAGGAGTCCTCAACCTTTCTGTGGTTGGAAAAATAAAAACAAATTGAGACACCGAGGGCCCTTGTGTCAAGTTCACATTTAGCGCCAAGTCCCCTCGAGACAATGTAAACTCTACGACGTTGTCATAAGGTTCATTCTCCAATCTCTCGAGTGAATAATCCATCAGTAATGCCGTGTCACAATTTCGGTATTTGTTACGTAACGAAGATTTCTCGTGAATTTTATTGTTACAATTCAAAGTATTTTCGCAAGATTTTCTTTTCAATGTTTGAGTAAAATTTTCGACCGTACACCTGATGTAACAAAGACCTAACCTAACCTAACCTAACCTAACCCCCATAGGACAGGCCTTGCCTAGTTTAGGGGACTGTTAATTGTAAAAACCCATTGTAAGCATTGTGGTCAATAAACTTATTTGTATTTGTAGATAATAATACTTTAGGGTGTGTATGTGTCCCCTATATAGAGAGTGCACTGTGAAAGTAGCAGCGCTGAGATGTAGCGCGCCAGATTCATGAATTCAGAATTAACTTTATTAATATGGGAAGCTTCCCATACAAATTAAAAAAAGTTAATTCAGCGTGCTAATTTTACAGTGAAGTCTATACCCATGACTTGTCCATGGACACTCGCAGCATCAGAAGAGCTGCAGGTGCGTTGCCGGCCTTTTAAGAGGTAATAGGGGAGGGTAGGGAAGGGAATAGGGCAGGGGATTGGGCCTCCGGTAAGTTTTGGGGTTTTTAGTTCTTAAGTCACCGTTTTCTTTCTTTTATACCCACTCAGTAAAATTTCAACTTTTTATGACTTTCCGGAATTAGACCCACAATCAAAGCCAAATCCGCCCCTGGATTACAGGATCGTAGTTATCTAAGTGGGTGTTCTGCCAACTCGAAGTCGCCCCTAAGTCTAGTAGCACGTGGTACCTTGGACCAGAGCCAAGAGAGTTATCAGTACAGAGATAGATCATTGACGCGTGACCTTGAAACTCGTGTTTAGTACCATGAACCATCAGAGAAGTTGATTCATTGGCGAACCTACGTAAATTGGTCGCGTTGTGTCAAACCCATCCGACCAATCACAGTTAACATTGAATTTACATAAGCCGACCAAATGACGTAGGTCCGTCAACTGCCTAGGAATCAATTTCTTCGATAGTACATTGTTGATCATGTTAGGGTTATGTAGTATTAGTTGTCCGAAAGTGTCAGTTTATATTACAACGTGACGAGGCGATTTAATTGATGCGACCCGCGGTGGTTATAAAGATTTTTTATGTAATTTCTTAAACAGTAATTACTCCTACCCTACGTATGTAATATATCTTTAAAAAAAGGATATAAAAAAATATTTTTTTCAGCTGTGACAGATCACAGAGCTGATAGGCTAAGAACAAACTAAGAAGTTTTATTGTTTGAACGCTGACACGATCGAAATCATCTCAGCGTTCAAACAAAATAACTTGATCAAAATCGTTCCACCCGTTTAGATGTTACGATGCCACAAATATATACACAAGCACATACACACAGACAGACACGTCAAACTTATAACAACCCTACGTTTTCGTTGGGGTCTAAAATATAATTTACTCTTTTCAGCTTTTCATAATTTTGTGATGTTATTATATTTAAAATGCCTTTATCAGAAAACGATTTGCAATATATCGCAATACTGAAATCTCGTTTAAATATAAATTGGCTCAGATAATAAAAAATTAATTAATGCAGTCACGCTCGTGGATCTTTTCATGAAAACCCAACCACGATTGTTATCAGATATTAATATGTATTGTGCACAGAAATTGTTCAATTATGGAATTATAGTCGCATTATAATGGCAAATAAATTACTTTTGTGTACAAATTATGCTCTAATAAACACAAAACATATTGTTTAAATATTAAAAATTTTCAGTGAAGTGTAAAGTAAATAAACTAAGGTAGATTATGTACTTATATTTATAAAGATTTAAAACTATAGGCAAAATATTGAGTATTCAATAGAGGGGCTGCTTAAAAATAAAATTAGGGGTCAAACGAGCAAATTGTTTACCTGACGGATAGTACCGTCGCCCATTGAAACATGCAATATCAGAAGAGTTGCATTCCGGCATTTTAATAGTGTATGCGCTCTCTTCTTGAAAGTTTCATAATTTGCCCATTTTCAGTCCAGACGAAACAAAGTGAAAGAATTTTAGTTACAGATAAGAATAAGAACGTTTACTATATTTCAAAAATATGGTTTGCAAACTAAATCAATGTAATTGATTTTACTTGCATAACTTATGTTCCGTTTCTTAGAAGCTTTTTTGACAGAGCGAGCATTAAAACCTTTTGAAAACTGCACAACATGATGATGAATTCTAGTTTATTTGGAGTTCATGAACTCAGGCGAAGAGAGCTTACACTCAACTACTGCTAACTCAGCAGATTTCATCGCAACTTCACACTAATGCTCTGTATTATAACGCCCGACGTACACTGGGCTACCATTATTATCAACAGCATAGTATTATAGCATAGTATATAGTATATAGCATAGTATTATAGCAAGTTAGAAGGTAAGAATGTTTATAATATAATTATATTGCCTCGATAAAAAATATTTCATTTTCCATTCTTAATTTCCTCAAAATTGGTGTAGCGCATAAAGTGATTTTCCAGTGCCTATTATGTTTATAAAGATTAAATAGTTATAATCAAATCATTTCCTAATACAGTAGTATTTATTTAAAAATGAAGATTCAAAATAATAATATAATATTATATTCTAATCACTAATGCAAGTAGTCCGAACAGATAAAACGATTTCCTAGTATACCTCATCCGTCTATGTAGCTTACTAAATGTTTAGATTACACGTTTGTCTCAATGAAAACCCAAAGAATGTTTCACTTGATATATTTAGTTTAGTTTAGTTTAGGTTAAGAATGCCGCGCGAAACTTGCGACCTTATTACAAAACTTTAAGTGCCATTCCCGAAAACTTACTAATTGTAGTTATTTTGTTCTGTTAATTTACTTATTATGTCCACTTGTATCTTGTTAAAGTTACAAAATAATATCGTTAGGAACCCTATTATTTGTTGCCAGATTCGCATTTCGGTAATTCATCAAGCCATCTAAATGAATATTTTCCGATGAAGAGTGTGTCATCGGGGATTATGTCATACGTGTAGGTCCGACGAGTTAATCTGGAATTTATTACAACTCGAAATCAATATGTGTCCGCCGCGGCTACTAGTTTTAATAATCCTGGGCAGAAATAGAGCAAACCCACAGACATAGATAATGATAGATACCGCATGTGTATGTACTTCGCGTGCCATATCGCGCTCCCAAACGACGAGCAATGCTCGTCTTTCGAAACTCTATTCTTTAGTCTGCTATCGGAATCGGATGTCAATCGGAATGCAATCAAATCGGATGCTTAAATGTCTAAAAATGCCACATTGAGCTGTGGAAATTCAAAATATAGAAACGTTGGCCTGGATAATGGGCACTTTTCTTATCATCGGTACGTCACAGTAGCTATAAAAAAGTGACACACTCGTTTTCATACAAATGCAGCGACATGCGGTATCTATCTTGATCTATGTCTGTGAGCAAACCGATGTTTTTAATAGATGACGCCCGCAACTCCGTTGCGCCAAAATTCGTTCATCGCGTGGGAACCGTACATTTTTCGGGATAAAAAGTATCCAATGTTCTTTCCCGGGACTCAAGGTATGCCCATACTAACGTTTGGACGTAAAGAGGTAACAGACAGACAGACACACTTTCGCATTTATAATACTACAAGTACTAGTACGCAATTATGGATATTAATTCATTTTAACGGCATGATGGTAGCGCTCATAGGCCGAGATCTAATGAAATCGCGCGGAAATCAATTCCCCGACCTCCGGGCGACACCTGCGGGCGGCGGGCTCTCGGGCTATTGACAGCAGGGAAATTGTATGCAGCTCTTTGGCTTAGGTTTATTGACACAAATACACATGCAGACGATATTTGTAGTGAGAAAATATAACGTATTTAAAAAAACTAGGCCTTTACATCTGTTGTGGATGATTGATTATTTTCAGAGTTCGAAGTAACCATTCCTTAAATACTGTAGTAGCTGGGACAAGATTTTAAATGTCCGTATGGTTGCCCAAGCGCATACGGCATTCTCGCAACATAGTTGGCCTAGTCCAGAGGAACGAGCAGGTCAATACGTCTGGGACCAACCATGAGCGGAGTTCCTCACGATGTTTTCCTTCACCGCACGAGCATCCGTATTGTGATATACTTGAGATCAGAAAATATATCATTGGTACACGCCTCCACCTGGGATCGAACCTGCGCCCTCTACGAGTGCGAACCATAGGTCTACCCATTAGGCCACGCTCCAACTCCAAGACTACAGCTCCAAGAGCACTTTCACTGGTGAAATATTATGTGTACAGGGTGTAACAAAACTAAGATGTAATATTTTATGGTGTGTATGGGTCCCCTGTATAGAGTTTACTGTGAAAATTGCAGCACTCCTCAATTTATATTATGTAGTTTCAGATATCACCGCACTTGTCAAATTCTATTTGGGATGAACTGTGATCCAATTGTAACAATAGCCAATTTTTTCATCAAAATTATTATTATACTTATGTGTTCTGCCTATATATCTCTTCAGAATTTTTCTTGTAATATTTTTTTTGTGCTGAAGGCAGGTCAAGTAGCCCTGATGTCACTGCGACCCTTGATGATCTATTGTAACTCCTTCGCATTAGAGTACCGTCCCCAACCCAATGCTGCTCATGAATTGAACGATATCTATAGTATTATGCCTTTTTTGTATTCTACCTATACACCTCCCTCTAAGGGCGTTCTCGCAGATGAAGTCACCTACACTTAATCATATAAATAAGGAGGCTATGACGGTACAGAACTCGCGCTGACTCAGCGGTAAACCTTGATTGATGAAACAGAAACAGTTAAGTACAATAGGTGATGTTACTCACAGGCTATACTTATCTACTAAAAACACTTTAATACATTATGGTCAAAATAATAGTGGCACCAGCGGTCATTGACCTTTCTAGTCTAGGAGCTATAATATGAAAAATGCTCGCACTGTATTCTGATAACTTAAGAAAAAAAATATACTTTTATAAAGACAGACTATTATAGATTCATCGGAAAACCTCTTGGCAACTCTTAACATTCAGATAATCTACAACTATTTATGAGTTCGAAGTGATATACTTCGAACTCATTAATAGTTTTATATTATTAATGTTAAGTATTCTGTATTATTGTTTTGTTTTAAGTACACGTGTTGTGTGGTGACAAAATAAAAATATTCTTATTCTTATTCTTATTCTTACTTCATATTCAGTTCACATCCGTATGCAAAATATGAAATCACCCTTAGACTAGAAACATCTATCACTTCATATTCAATCGCGGTTTCAATAGAAAACCATCGTTTTCTAATAATATGATAAGTTTTTGACAGGGGTTCAATTACCGCTACGGACAGAATTCGGAAATTTGAGAATATATTATCATTATTGTTGTGCATTGACAAAACGACCATTTTTTGAATGTACCATTTAAATGTAAGAAAAAACAGAAAGTTTTCAAAAGCAAAATACTCGTATTAAAATATAAACATTTTACTATTGTGTTTCTTTGGTAGCTAGTTATAAAATTAAGGCGGCGCACGCGAGAGTAAAATTAGTTCAATTAGGCAAAGCGCACACTTCGAGTGAGTTCTCATGTCGAGTTAAAAAGCGTTAACAATCGTTTCAAACGAAGTTAGCGCTCTACTTTCAAACGAATATGTTTTATTTGCGTTGTGATTCAATAAATTATGTTATTTAATTGAAATTATAATTATTGTACGTTTTTAAACTTGCTTTTCACAATTTTCACTGTTTTTGTCTGCTATTAAAAATTATAATAAAAAATAGTGTACTTAATTTATTAAAATCAAAACATATGAAGCTAGTTATTATTATGTTAGCCACGATAAAGTAGCTAAGTTACAAGATTGGTTCTAAGTATAAGAGAAAAAATGAGCAATTATTATTGCTGTTACGTTTTAATCCATACTAATTTTATAAATGCGCAAGTGTTTCTGTCTGTCTGTCTGTCTGTCTATCTGTCTGTCTGTTTGTCCGTCTGTCAGTTACCTCTTCATGCCCAAACCCAAACCGCTGAACCGATTTTGCTGAAATTGGATATTATGGAGATGCTTTTGAGTCATGAGAAAGGACATAGGATACTTTTTATTGAAAATGTACGGTTCCAGCGCGATATTCGAATTTTGTCGCAACGGAGTTGCGGGTGTGACCTAGTATGTTATAGCTTCCCTTATCATTATAATATCATCATTCCCTTTCCTTATCATGTCTTCAGTTTTGGGTAAAGTCCGAAGATCGGCAATGTAAGCGAGTTGAATGACCTATTTGATAGATCAGTTGCCAGCCGAAAACGGAGAGTCACGAGCCATTTAGCACAGAATCCATACTAATATCATAAATGTGAAAGCGTGTATGTCTGTTACCTCTACACGCCCAAACCGCTGAACCGATTTTGCTGAAATTTGGTATGGAGATACTTTGAGTCACAGGAAAGGACATAAGATACTTTTTTCAGGAAAATGTACGGTTCCCGCGCGATAAACTGGTACAACAGAGGTCCGGGCGTCATTTAGTAATAAGTGAAGTCTGGAAATCGGCAATATTGAGTTGAATGACCATTTGATAGACAGTTACCAGCCGAAAATGAACAGTCACGACTCACGAGCCATTCATGAGCTCAGAATATAAAATAACATCGACATTGAAAACTCTATTGAGGGTTATTTATGTGAAGGCTCGCGGTTTTTCATTCATCGTGTATTTTTTTTTTTTTTACTTACTAGATGACGCTGGCAACTCTGTTGCGCCAAAATTCGTTTGCGCGGGAACTGTACATTTTTTCGGGACAAAAAGTATCCTGTGTCCTTTCCCGGGACTCAAAGTATGTCCATATCAAATATCGGTAAAATCGGTTCAGCGGTTTGGGCGGGAAGAGGTAACAGACAGATAGACAGACACACTTTCTCATTTATAATATTAGTATGGAAGTATGGATATTAGAGACATCAATGAATAAATAAGAATTCCATAACTATTACTTTTTACTATTACTAATTATTTGTACTAATGTGTAGACCAGCGAAAGTCATATTAGTATCTTGTTTTAAATGCTGACCTCACCGAATCGGTTACAAAATTGTAGTACAATATCGTTGTCTAGAACTTATTTGGTATACAGGTTGTAACGAAAAAGTGATAATACTTTAGGGTGTGTAATGTGTATGAGTCCCTTGTATAAAGTTAATTGTGAAAGTAGCGGCGTTGAAAAAGCTTATTAAATTTGTATGGGGAAATTCATGACGCTGGGGCGATTGCTCATACAAATTACAAAAATTGCACTTTTCAGCGCTGCTACTTTCACAGTGAACTTATAAGGGACACACACACCTTAAAGTATTGTCACTTTGTAAATTACACCCTGTATAAACAATACGTAATATTATAGTCAGACGGCAAAACAAAATTTGCCGGGTCAACCAGTGTTACATACAATAGGATCGGAATATTCTTTTGAGGTCAATCCCGGGCCTACACCGAGCCTTGAAACTTCATACGCATCTGAGTATAATGAAAAAACTTCCTCCGTATGTTACAATAGCGGAAAACGGGAAAATTTCAAATGGGAAACATATTTTCATCGTTCGAAAAATAAATCGCAGGAACAGTAGATTTTCCATATAGAGTAGCCTTTCTGTAGTGAATTTTAATAAAAAATAACTTCATCCTTACATTCCTTACTAATATTGTAAATGCAAAAGTGTATTTGTCTGTCTGTTTAGCGTGAATTGGTGACTGACATACTGCATAATATTTTGAGTCCCGTGCCGACATAGGTTTTATGTACGGTGTACTGCATCCGTTGCCATAACACAAGTTTAACATACAGGGGATTAGACCACGACGTGATGTACACTGCCTGCTTTGAGCTATCTATACTAATATTATAAATGCGAAAGTGTGTCTGTCTGTCTGTTACCTCTAGGCCGATTTTGCTGAAATTTGGTATGGAGATACTTAGAGTCCCGGGAAAGGACATAGGATACTTTTATTCCAGGAAAAATGTACGGTTCCCGCGCGATAAACAAATTTTGGCGCAACGTAGTTGCGGGCGTCAACTACTTGTATAATATTATTATTTTTATGTGTTTAATAAAGAATTTGAATTTGAATTCCAGTTTTTGTGCAACAAACGAAGTCACGGGTAACATCTAGCTAAGAAATGTATCATTATTGTAATCGCATTCGCAAATATACTTTTCATAACTTTCAAAAGTCAATATGAAGTGAAAAGCGCTTTTAGTTTGCTTAAAAATGTAGCTAACTCAAAAGGCAAACTGTAAAAGAACTCCAGAGACATTCTCTATTAAACCTCAGCTTTTAATTTCGCTGAAAAGATTGTGTTTTCATTTTGTGGGAATATTGCGGGAGCGAAATAGTTTAAACTGGGAAGTTATTTTAATTGAATTTTCATGTTTGGTCAAATTCTCTGACGTGATTTAGTTGCGAATTAGTTGTCTGTCACGAAAGTCGGAACAGAAATAAATCTGCTTTCAGACACTACAATAAGGACGACTGCATACATACGTTGTCCGTGTGCGATTTCCGAACTCGTTTTCCTTATTTGTAAATATCAGTAGAAAATACATTAACTGCCGCACACGTTCGTTTTTCTCCGTACGGAACGAATTCAGAATACGGAAAACGTGCATCTGAGGCCAGCCTAGTATATTATAGCATAATATTATATAGCTTAAAGCACAATCATTTCGCACAATACCTACTTGACTGTACTATATAATTATTATTATTAGCTGGTTATTAACAATATAATATTATGGTGATCGCTTTTATTGTGCTATAAGCTGTATACTATAATATAGCACTGTCTGAAAGCAGCTTTACTTTACAAAATATTAAAGTCCAAGCCAAACCACGGACACATAAGCGTGATTTCAGTTTTCTTAAAATAGCAATAAAATCGGAAAGACAATAATGTGTACGTAATAAGCACAAAAAATATCGAATGCTATTACTCACAAGCAAAACCCAAACAGAAGTGTCGCAACAAAAACAACGAAGTGCTATAACTCAAACTTAAATTGAATCGTGGAACACAAAAGAAAATCGCCGATCAGGTGGCCGGTTTTTAATCGATCTATATGACAATACCTCGACCCACTTCCTTTGTACCCCTGGACTAAACCCCCAGACCTTGGGGGTTCTATAGACCTCCAGACCTTGAGGGCTCGCTAGACCCCCGCTTGGGGTCCGCGACAATAGTGTGCAAATACATTATGATTAATGTGTTCGCTTACATCGATGAAGCATCGACTGAAGCCTCTTTTCTATTGAATGCAGATTTTTTTCACTTGCTTTGAAGCAATTTTACCAAAACCAAATCTTTAACTATATAAGTGACATGTAAATTGATAGCATTATAATAGTTATTATTTAGTATTTATAGATGGCAACGTTATTTTATCATAGCCAATATCAACTGTCAAAAGTGTGGGATCTGTCAAAAATACGTTTTTGAATGCCAAAATTACTCTCATAATTTTCAAAATATCAATTTTTATTTTTCCTAAGTGACATAAAATCGCAGCACCTTTGCTGCGCTCATTTCCTACAATATTTTCTTGAAATAAACAGCTGAAGAACCCAGAAAAAAGTAATTAATTATGCTAGGAATTTAGAATCTCGTCAGAAACTTCAACCCTAAGGGATGATGTAAAACTGAATCATTAAATTATAATAAGTCTTTCGGCCGCACTCGGAGACATAATATTTTAACGATAGTTAAACAGAACAATTTGACAGATAATGTATGGGACTTTCGTCAAAATCTTTATTTTATTACAGTTATGTTATAAATATATTTGTCTCTGATCGCGGTACTTTAAAAATGTAGTTTTAGTCTAATTTATTTTCTTGTTTCGTACTTTCTAGAGCGTGTTTTAGTTTTTTAAACTTTATTTTTATCCGCACTTGATTTTGAAACTATTGCAAAATCAAGTGCAGTACAGCAACAAGTAGGTCAGAAATGTCCTACAACATAATAAATTGCAATATAATCAGCAAGGAATTGGGCAGTTCCAAATTCCAATAAAATGTGTTGCATGTTTGATGCTTAACTGTGTTCCAACTGTAAATTTATTTTTATAGTTTACAAACAATTTAGCATTGTTTATTAATGATTGCCTTGTAGTAGTTATACATACGTCATATTGTTGTAAGTATGTAACAAAAATCATGAATCTCATAAAAAAAGGGGTGTAAAAAATTCAATAGTAGATAAAAGTCACATGCTAATACTAATAATGAAAGGAGATAGAAAAGTTTTTATCTCGGAACACTTTCAGAACACTTTAGCATTTAAATAATATTATTAGAAAGAATTCTCACATTAAGAATGGTCAGTTTATCCACGGACAGGAAACAAAAAGAAAAAACCTCTGACCCAATTTTGTTCGCGGCCATATTTGACCCGGTCGAAAAACGGTCCCCAATCTAAACGTTCAATTTATAACTGTCGAGGCCCGATTTATGGACATGGCGGCCTACAATTTGTCTAACAACTTCATAAACATAAATAATCTACGTACGACTGAGACTGGATAAATATTTTTTGGAATTAAAACTTCTTCAGGAGTTGTACACTCTTTTGTTATGGATAAATAATGTTCATAAGATGGAGAAAGAGTAGGGCATAATATCCTTGTCTAATCTCTTTTTGAACTGAACGGTTTTAGTGTAATACAGAAATGATAGTATAGAGACTGGTAGAGACTATGAGATATTGTTTTTGCCTAAAGATTTATATGCGTCCGTGCCACAGAGCGGTTTTGAATGTAGTGGTACGACCGCGCCGCTATTTCAATAAATTCTTACATAATACATTACAAGCAAATATAATCTAACTGTGTAACCGCCATACCGCGCGTTTGGGCGGGCGCATATAAATCTAGCTTAGGCTCAATTTATATGTGTTACGGGTACCAGACAACGGAAATATATTTAATACTTTTATACTATACATATATTTAAGATTTTTATTATATGATAAATATATTTAATACACATCCATGACCCAGGAACTTTGAAAACTTTCTGTTCCGTCGGCGGGATTCGAACCCGCGACCCCCGGCTTAAGCTATCAACGTACTATCCACTGAGCCACAGAGGTCGTCAAATTTTTAACTTTTTTTTAATTTGTAATTTTACGCAGAAGTCGGGTCAATACTGACCCCCGTGTGACACGTCGCGTGCCCGCCGGCTATCAGCGTTGTGTTTAATCGTAATTAAGCCGACCGCACGATACGCGTGCGTCGATATCACGTTAAACTCCTTTCAAAACTCACGTTTAATTAATTATTTACTACAAATATAATTTATAAATTGTATTGTTTTTGTAAAATAAACCGAACCTTCTCAAGTAGAGTTGCATTTGTCGCGTCGACGGCCTCTCTATTTGAACGTAACGTAATATATTTTGTCTGTAATTGCATTAAATCGATTGTACGGACAGTTATGTTACCACGATTGCCACAATCTTAGTTATCCACCAAGACTCGTGAAGAATCAAGTAAACTAGCATAAACTTAGTTAAGATATTATAAGATAAAGATAAATTTATTATTCGATTCAGTTACTACAATTTAACAAACACAATGATATTCTCATTAAGTACACTGGTAAGGATAACATTGGCAGTTGTACTAATATGAACTGTCACAGCTGCCCTTGTTTACAACTTAAGGCAGAGTTTCTCAAACTTTCGGTTCCATGAACCCCTGTTAAAATTTCCCGGTGACACTGAACACCTAACTAAGAAAATAATAAAATTGACTGCTGAAGAAAATAAGGTTTTTATTTAAATAAATAAATAAATAAATAAACGTTTATTCTGCCACCATTAATGTTACACCTATGACAATATAGGTATATAATATGCAGAAGTAATATCAACAGAACAAAATTAAAATTAACCTATTTTACCTATTCTACAGCTAGTTCATACATAAAAACTATCAAAGGTAAACAAAAAAGAAAAAAAAAGAAAAGAAAGAAAAAATAAAAATAACAATTAATGTAGCACAATAGCACGGCAGTGTAACATCCAAGTGTGCAGAAACGGAGACCACTCAGGTTATGACGACCAAACAGTCGTCCCTGATCTTCCGTGGACCCCTAATTTTCGGGCAGAGGACAACAGACGGAAGCTATATTTTAAAATTATAATATAATATACTTATTAAAAGACGTAGACATAATAAAGTGTAGAAAATAATGAATACATTCTATATCATATAACATTGAACTAATGAAAATAATAATAATAACAATAATATACATAATATATACGTATATAAAGATAGATACATTGTTACTTGTTACATTCCTATAGATATAACATTATATTGCATGATGCAATATAATGTTATATCTAATTCTATTTAAACAAAAGGTAACACATAAAGTGCCAAAAGAGCGCGTGCCTACCAGTTATCAAGCCACAATTACGTAAATCTTGTCGCGAACCTCCTGCCGTCGAATGGCCCCCACTTTGAAAAACCCTGGCTTAATACCTTAAGCAATGTCAATTAGCAGTAACCACACGAAAAGTAGTTACTGTTTAACCGCAGTAATCTAGTCAGAGTAAGTAGATTTTTGGTGGTGTAAAAATTTCCATAGTGCCTTACATTTTATTTCAAGGTGAAAATTTAAACGTTATGCTTTTTTAAAAATCGAACTACAAAAATCCATTCGAAATTATTCTACCTCATCGCATATGAGAGTGACTCCTATCCCGACAGCATAAAGTTTAGGTAACCCATAAAGGTTAATAAACCTATAGTGGAATAGAGAAACAAAGTCCTAAGCAACCGAGAAGTCACAATCAGTAACACTGCGTGGTAAAAAGAGACGTGCGATACATGACAGCAGCACTCTTTTTTGACGTCCAGTCAGCCCGTATCAGCCCGTTAATAATTTAATCTCATAGAATTCATGTTCAATCATGCTTGTGTAAGTGTATACGTACACATAATATTATTTTTCACACAGATGAAAACCAATTTCGGTTTCGTTTGACAGCTCGAGTTTGTTGCTCTGTATATTAACCTTATGAGGTAACCGTAAACTAAAGTGTTGGTAAAGAAGTCAGAAGTGTCAATCACAAGTGAACTTAGATCCGGGGAGGGCGATCGATCGACGACAATTACAGAATATTTGAGGCGGTCTATTTCCGTGGTCGCAGTGCAAGTGCATAGAGAATTATTGAAAAATGTCATACAATTTTTTAAGCACGTAATATATCGAAATAATATATAGAGCCTAAAAGTATTAGACCTTAAGAAAATAACTGCCATCTACTGTATTTACCACTTTTAGAGCAAAATATAAACGAATTGAAATGAATTGAATTGAAAACCCATTGGTTCTGCCAAGTTAAAAGATGCCAAAAAGTTTTTTTTTAACTTCAACAAACATAAAATTTACTAGTTACAATATTATTTAGAACAAGTTGATGTCCGTAACTCTGTTTCACAGATTTGATTGTCACGCGAGAACTGTGCGTTTTTCCGGGATAAAAAGTATGCTATTATCCGAGAATCAAAGTTTGTTATGTTTCAAAAGGTTTTTCACCTTCTATAAACATGGAATTTACTACATAAATAAAAATATTTAGCACCTTAATGGCGCAATTTCACTGGTCGATACGGGGTGCGGGAGATTTCTAAAACGCATGCCACGACCAATGAAAATGCGCCAATAATTGTTATCTCGGCTACGGGGGCTCCACGTATGCTGTATATCGAAAGAGTTAACGACCAATGAAAATGCGCCATGAGAGTAATGCTAGGTGTATCCTCAAAAAGTTAAGGTATAGCAAGTTAAAGTTTAAAATAGTGATTTGAGGTTAACCTTTTTTTGTTTGTAATAAATTCTTAGTTTATTAAGGTACAAAGTATTGAACAACGTAGCACTTTACTGATTGTCAAAGTATCCAAGATTCTAGTCTGAAGGCCCAAACTCTTTGCATACGTAATGAGTCGCGGAGCTTGGGTCAGCTTATTCGGGCTGAGAATGTTTGAGATAAACAAATCCAGAGTATCCTTAAATTTTACCTGAAATGAAACCTTTTTAACCGACTTAAAAAAGGAGGTTATCAATTCGCCCCGTGTGAAATATGTGAAATATCCAGAGCTGAGAGATTTAGTTGTCAGCGTCTGAACAAATGTGCCAAATTTCAAAAGTTTTGTCGAAAAGAAAGTAGCTGTAAAGTCTATGTAAATATTTGTATCAAATATTATATCATCTAAATTCTAAAATGCCAAAATCATCATCATAATCTAAATTCGAAAAAGCTGTTCAGTAGCTTAGGGCTGTCAGAGTTGAAGACATGAGTGAAAGAACACAATAACTAACAATAAAAAATTGACGTTTTTTGCATAATGCTTTAGGGCCGGAAAAATGATTCGAAAAAAAACTATGCATTTTATGTGTAGCCAGATAATTAGGTATATTAGCCAGGTGATGAAGTAGATGAGTTATAAGGTTTGTTCCAATTATAAGGGAAAAGTTAGTGAATATCCGTATGTTACCGTGTTCTTTAACTCATGTCTTCAGTTATTTTCGAATTATTAAAGCTACAGGACACATTAAGCCGAAAAACATACAAGAAACAAAAGAAGCATTTGTATAGAATGTCCAGAAATACAAAAGCCCAGAAAGGTCTAAGATTTATGCGTTACGTTATTTGCTATTCTGAGTTCAATCATTTTTAAAATTTAAATTTTATCTGACTTTAAAGATGAGAAGGTTTTTTGTCAATTCAAGCGTAATCCGTTTTTTCATGTTTGTTATAGCCAGCTTTGTCGTTTATGAACTGATTTTCATGATTCTTTGAATGGAAAGAAGGTAATTTATAGGTGGTCCCATGACAATGAATAATTGTTTGAAGTCATTTTTTGTGAACAATTTTTAACTGCCGTATTAATACAGCTGTAGTCTACCTTATATTACAATTTATCCTGAAGTTGCAAGCGCACATTCCAGTCATATCTATTTAATATTTTATTCAAAACTAATGAAGCATATATTTTTAGCCCGGCCAATATTAAACAATTTGAGGATTTCATCGTCATGCTACTTTCATAGCGCCAGAGGGGATATTAAAGATTGTAGAGGTGAGGGAATAATTTGAAGTTTATGAATATTTTTTTTTTGCTCAGGCCATCGACTTCTTCGAAATTCTTGTTATGTGCAGACAATTTCAACTGATTCGATATAGGCTTCGTGAATGTAAGCAGATGTAAACTGTTCACATCCATGAAGCTTACATCTTGTCAGCCGATTCAGAGACAGCCAGTTTCTTTCTTCTTTTCTTTATTACGTTTTTTTCGTCCCAAAAAATCCAAATGCATCAATTCCGAATTATATCAAACAGAAATGCGAAACTATTGGATTATTCTTCTCGTTCTTCTTCAAGCTTTGGTTCTTCTCCTTTCTTTGAAGAAACTTTACATACCTCAGTGCCAACATGAAGCATATTGGGATTAGGAGATCATTGGTTTTAGTACCCGGCTATGGCAAAAAACGGCCTTGTAATTTCAAGTTTCACAGTAATAAAACTCAGTACTCTTAAACTATATCAACTGCTTTTAAGCACTTTTTACATTAATTTATTTTACGACCGCATTTAACATAATTTTGAAGATTAAATTAGTTCATAAATATTTGCGAAAGTGTTATTTTGAGATTATAATTATTAATACAAGCTCGTAAAAAAACTTCGATTTTGTTAACACCTTTTGCAATATTAATTGCAAAAGCGGATTCAGTTACATTTAATTGGATCTGAATTGAAGTTGAGTCGATGGGAATAATTTATCGGGTGTAATTACTCTCCGTACAGTTCCAGCACGCCCGGGGAAAATGGATGTTGATCATTTCCTGATAAAAACATAATATAATAAATAATGTATAACCGTTTTCAAAAAGAGTAGACGTGTAATAATACACAATGTGTCAAAAAGAGACACCAAACATAATTTTTAAGTCACACAAAAAGTATGAAAAGCTTATTAAATTAAATAAAAAATGTGTCTGTGTGATAAATTAATAATGTTAAAAAAGTACTAAATGTTGTGTGTGGAAATACGAGAATAATAATCATTCGACGTGAAAGCGTTTAGAAAATTTTGTAAAGATCATAGTAGCGAGAACAACAGCATAATTTTCAATTTGCTAAACATTTCATGGCTCTTATTGTACGGTCGTGAAATAAATACGACAAAGGTTTTGTGGCAAACGGCTTCCTTTATTTGGCGGAATCATACTTGGATGATAAAGAATAAAAAGAATTCACGTTCTAAAAAGTTTTTTTATGCAATATTCACGCATGAATTTTTGAGACAAAAAAAGTTTTGATACACGCTGAATTGAAGACTCATGGATTTTACAACCTTGAAACTTCCTTACTGCATCATCTAGCTATTATATTTAACTGTACATAATATATCAATTTTTTTTCAAATTATTTTTCCGGTCCTAAAGTCTCCATTTGTGCAAAAAATGTCAGTTTTCAAATTGTTAGTTACGCACTTTATCCGCTCAGGTCTTCAATTGTTTATGAAAACTTTTGACGATTGAGTGTTTTACAGATTCCTTGACTCCATTTATAACCAAAAGTTTCCTTATCACAAGCGACATAAATCATAATTCAGAAAAGAGCAAAAACAATTATTATTATCGTCATTAAAAATTGTCTCTTTTTTATGAAACGGAAGAAAAGAATCAATTTAATTTCAGTGACCGAAGGAAATCAGTAGGAAGTAGAGCGGACGACCATATTTTTGTTTCACCTCCCAATTATAATTGAGCCCACGATTTTTAAAAATAGCCCCTATGTGTACGACATCAAGGGTAGTTTTGGTGGAATAGGGATTCTTTATGTTTAGTTTTCTTGAATATCTGGATGGAATCCAAATGCATCGAAATTCAAGCTTGAATTACCGAGCGTCCTTGTTATAATAGTGCTCGTGATACACAAGAGATCACATGTAAAAGGATGTAAAATAATACTAGATACTTAGTTTCAAGAAACACATTTTTTTTATTTTAACAATTTATTGCATTGTCATTGGCTCTTATTCCGTATGCAGAGTTTCTTATTAATTAGACTGGAGCTGATAGGTTAAAAACATGCTCAAAGATTTCGTTACACACATGACATACAGCATAAACTAATAAAAGCGTGTTAAAAACGATTTTTATTTTGAAAAACTAGTGAAATTTCTCTCTATTCTTTTTAGGGTTCCGTACGCAAAGGGTAAAAAGAGACCCTATTACTAAGACTTCGATGTCTGTCTGTCCGTTTGTCGGTCTCCTGCAGGCTGTATCTAGAACGGTGATAGCTAGAGAGTTGAAATTTTCACAGATTATGCATTTTTGTTGCCACTATAACAACAAATACTAAAAACAAAATAAATTAAATATTGATGGGGGACTCTAAAAACTTGTCCTCAAATTTTGAGTTCAATCAATACAAAGCTTACATCAAATAGAAAGACTTTTACAAAACGATGTAACCCGGATTGCATTGTTTTGTCGTAACAGGGTAGCAAAGTGGTTTACTTATTGTTCCCTGGGGATTCAAAATGACCCAGCCTTAACTACAAGTTTTTTTAATAAAATGTTAGTTAATTTATCTGTGGCCTGTCACACGGCGTACGTGTAATGGGGCCGTTACTACATTTTATGGTTATGTGCTTCCGTATTGAACGTGCATCTTAAGTAGCGGTGATATTTATAGCCAAAGTAAGAAGCTAGATGTTGGCGTAGAAAGTTTTTACCCGAGAAAACTACATGGGACTAAGCCAACACGTTTTCTTTATATCTTCTATAGATCGATCAAAAATTGACATAACATGAGTCGAACGTTGAGTATTATTATCGTACGCTAGATATATCAATTTCGTATATATTCTTGGTCGGCGATTCTTTATTGAAGAAAAAAAACCGTTTTGCCTAAGCCTACAGGTACTTAAACTATAATACCAAATAACAAACTTTTGAAAAAAATCCAGGCATTTAATGTCTACCTATACAATGGTACTCATTTATTTAGATCCCTTGGTCAAGACAATATTCGATGATTACGTCTGACTCCAAAACTCTATCGAATGCAATTTGACTTAGCATCTCGTACCTTTTACTCGATTTTATTTGAAATGGTGATGAAACGAATAATGGTCGGCAACAATCGATATTCGATACACTTCAATTAACGAACCTACTTGCTCAACTTTCTGCAGAGCTTGTAAACTCATAGATAGAATCTCTGTTAAATCTGAATAAAAATGTTATTAATATTGCTGATGAAAATGTCTGAGAAGCGCTGCTCACTTGTGGTGGTGGGTGGTGGGATGGGTCAAAAATGTTCAGGTCGCGTCAAAACTCATAAAACGTCAACCGAAAATTTCAAAGTCGGTGGAAGAGCATACCGCCGACGCGGCGTAGGAGAGGAAGCAATATCCCTCTCTCTTTCTATCGAAAATTTAAACGCCAGTCAGCTATTTCATTTTCATTCAAATTGTTTTTTAAGTTTAATAAACTCTGTGTGGCGGTACCCACAATTAGCGCCACATTCCTGCATCGCGCTATCGAAGTTTTCTGAGCGCGTCAGTATATTATAATATAATAAATAGTAATATAATACGACAGCTGAATTGTATCACGTGGGCTCACGTGTCGGAAGATCTTCCTTTGTGGCGGCCACGCAACCACGCATATCCCACATGTGCATTTCATTATAAAAATGTCCTACGCCTATTCCCGGGACTTAAAATATTTATATGCCCATCAAAATCGGTTCAGTGTCTTAAGCGTAGAGCTAACAGACACTTTTACATTTATAAAATTAACTTTTGATTTGCGTATAACACAGCTACCTTCAAAAGAGACATTAATTTCAGTATGGTAATTTCCTATGTTAATGTTTGTTTGTGTATCTTTTAGTCTTTCTGCTACCTATTCGTGCATAAAACACTGACCCCGTTTTGATGCAATTTAGTTTATGATGATGTTAGCTTATGATATTATGCTACCGCACTTAAAATTTTAATTTGTAACCCGCCTGCAACGAAGTTTCAAGTTGTCTGTAATAAAGTTTGTCGCATCTGCCACCACTTATAAAGTAGTATTAAGAGCATCGTCATTGTATTAAAACTTTTTTGCTTAATTATTGCATTCTGGTTCATAATTTTGTAAAATTGTAAATATTATTACCAAATCCCAATGTGAATCTGAACTATCCTGCTGTCTAACTATATATCTTGTGTTTATCTCTTTAAGGACGCTATTACAAATATCAGCGATTTTCCGGTACCCTATTAAAGAATTAGGAGTCAAACTGCGAGGATATTTTGGTTTCAAATTAAATATAATATATTCATCTCCACGACTGTACCATAAAAATTCTATAGCCGCATACAAAATTTTCACATAAAATACGTTTTAACCATCACAATAATCACAAAATATGAAAAAAATGGGGTCTGATCAGGTACCTTAATATCTAAATACACTGAACTGAGGAAAATAAATATACAAAAAAATTATTGCTTATTTAATAAAGTCCGCTAAAAATTTTATATAAAAATAAACAACTTTTCCAGTTATAAGAAAAATAAGAAAATTTCTCAATTTTTTTCATACATTTTCGCCATATCAAGAGCGCGGCGAGCGTCGTAACCGCCACTGTACAAGGCGCGCTAATATGAATCTTATTTTAATGTCATTAACGTCGATATTCGTACTGACAGACATCCGACCTGCTAATTCTCCAGTTGGAGCATTCTTAATACGCCGTATGTCCTTAGTCGTAGATATAGTCCATATAAACACTGTATTTTTCATTATTTTTAAGGTAACGGTTAATTTCATTTTCATAATAATTACTTATATGAAAATTAAATTAACCTATAATAATCAAACTAATGAGGCGTTGTTTCGATTGGCCATGTATTTTATTCTTAGGGCCTGTTTCACCACTTCCTGATAAGGCTATCCACTAATTAACTTGACAGATCGAGTATGGAGAATCTGTCAAAAAAGTTGTGAATAGCCTGTTCGGCACTTTATCGGGAAGTGGTGAAACAGGCCCTTAGTGACATAATTTCTAGCTCACAATAAATAGTTCTGTCTAACTCTAGCGTAGTCTATGTCGTTAACAAATGCGGGCACTCGCGGGAGTTACTGAATACGTCGTTAAGCGTTCTGTCAACGACTGTACTCTGTTAACGCTGTTAGGTTATCACTTATCAGTAAGCACTACTGTTTACGACTGTACCTGACCTATTTAGTACTATATAGACTATCAGTTATGCTGACGACTGTACATTACCATCACAGCTTTATTTAGCTCATATATTGCACCGTGGTCCGTGTGTCGACGACTGCACTCTGTTATTGCTGATAGATTATCAGTTATCACTTCTGCTCATGGTTATACCTACCGAGCACTGCTTGGACATCAAATTTATTATGGTGACGATTGTACTTCGTTAATGCTGTTAGGTTATCAGTTATCACCTCTGTTCACGGTTGTACCTGACTTAGTCATCAGTTATGCTGATGAACTGTACTTTAGCACTATCAGTTCATTTATTGCATCTGTCGACGACTATACTCTGTTAACCTTGTTAGGTTATCAGTTAGCTGTTTATGGTTGTACTTGACCTATTTAAGATTTGAACATCAGTTATGTTAACGACTGTACTTTACCACTATCAGTTCCTCTATTGGTTCTGTCGATGACTGTTGTCTATTAAGGGCCTGTTTCACCACTTTCTGATAAAGTGCCGAATAGGCTATTCACAACTTTTTTGACAGATTCTCCATTACATACTTTATCTGTCAAGTTAAGCGGTGGATAGCCTTTTCGGCACTTGTCAGGAATTGGTGAAACAGGCCCTAACTCTATTAGGCTATGAGTTATCACTTCTGCTCACGGCTGTACCTAACCTATTTAGCACAACATAATGCACTATCAGTTATGCTGTCACCTGTACTTTACTACTATCAGTTCCTGTATTGAATCTGTCGGCGACTGTACTTTGTTAACGCTGCTAGGTTATCAGTTATCAACACTGTTCGCAGCTGTACCTGACCTATTTAACACTTGATCATCAGTTATGCTAACGACTGTACTTAAGCACTGCTAACTTGAATATTGCACACTGCACAATGTAAATAAATGCAGTACAGTAACTACTTGAAATCAATTTTGCTCAACACAAAGATAAATATTACACGCACGCTATGCTATGTACTATTTTGCGTAGTATACAGGGTGTAATAAAACTTAAGTATTATCCGTGTTGCTTATATAGAGTTCACTGTAAAGTAGCGACGCTGAAAGATTTAATTTATTTAAATTTTCGCATAGGTAAATTGGGGTATGGGTAAATAGTTAAAAACACCTTGGGGCAGTTTTCAGACATTAAAGTCAAAAATAACTTCTTCAGCGCTACAACTTTCACAGTGAACTATATAAGGGATTAAGAGACACATACAAACCCTTTTATGTTGTAATAACACAAAGTTTTATCACTTTGTTTTATTACACTTAGGGCCTGTTTCACCACTTCCTGATAAAGTGCCGAATAGAATATTCACAACTTTTTTGACAGATTCTCCATACTTCATCTGTCAAGTTAATTGGTGGATAGCCTATTCGGCACTTATCAGGGAGTGGTGAAACAGGTCCTAAGTATAATTTCTCACTTACTGCGTCGTGTCTTGTAACAAATAAATATGAATTCGGGATTTAGTGAATGTGTAAATTAGATTACAGCTCATAATTGTAATCGTGTTACTCGGTAACTAGTTACACTTAATATTTTCCGTTCGTTATCATCAGTCACAATACTATGTGCCAAAGAAGGATATCCTCTCATCTGTCAAACGCCCAAATGATAGTACCTAAAATGTGGTAATAATCTCAAGTCAAAAGCTAAAAACTACCACAACGCAAGATGTAGATAATTGGTCGCTGTAAAGCATATTTTGTATATTATCCCACAAAAAATACGCATTGAGTAATGAATGCAGTAAAGTTCTTTAGATAATAATAATAATAATAATAGTAATAATATCTATGGACGCTTCACACCACGTCAGCCTGGCCCCGTGCTAAGTACCTAAAGGACTGTGTTACATGATCATTTACAACAAGACTGTATTCATAACTCAACAAAAAAGTGGGTTAAGGTGACGCCTTGATAATTTGGCTGTAGCGATGTCCATTTTTCTCAGCAATGACTAAAGATAAGAAATTAAAGTTCACTGTCAGTATTCATCATATCTTTGTCTTTGAATTACCCATAGCATAACACGATTGGTCAACTTTTATAACACAGAATAATCAATCAAAAAGACCTCTGTAAAAAAAGGGATTCCTATTTTGCCAACAGAGTAGAGTGATATAAGCTTCCAAAATTTATACATAAATTGATTCTAGTATACACTTTAATTTGTCCATAGCTTATATGAAATGTATTTATGGTTTTTAAATTACGCGACAAAAACCATTTTGTCGCTACGCCCTTTCAATTTTTTGGTGTTCCATTGCTTGTTTTCTATGAGAGGCCGGGCCAGCCTCGCATAAAAAACGAGCAATCTCAAACACATCCAACACGGTTTTTTACTTTAACATGGCGTCACCTTAATACACAAATGTTTAACAGCGACCATAATGTAGCATGCTAGCTGACTCAACAAAGTTTATTTCGCCGTGTTATAAGGGCCGCGCTACACCGGAATGGCAGCGGCGAGGCGAGCACTTTCAGTGGCATATGATTTTAAACTTTATCTTCATTATTGTAATACATAGTATCGCTTGAGAATTCTACGGCCGCCCGTAGCCGCTCGTGGCCGCTCGCGGCCACCGGCGGTCACGATTTCTCAAGCACTATTGCTTACAATAATGATGATAAAGTTTAAAATCATATGACACTGAAAGTGCTCGCCTCGCCGCTGCCATTCTGGTGTGGCGCGGCCCTAAGTTACTTCAGGTATAAATAATAATAATAATAAAATAAACATTTTCCAACCAAACTATGTAATCATCATCACTCCTGTCAACACCAAGCGAAACAAAACTAATTTGTATGTTGGCAAGGCGCCAAAGGAGTTGTACCAAAATACATTTATTAATAATGCATTAGTACAAAGTACTCAAAATGTACAGAAACTTAGTCTTACAAAATTGGCTGTACTCCATGAAAGAATGTATCCTTTTTACTTAGGCGAAACCAGAAAATGTAATTTATCGAAATTGTAGCAAACATTTCAGTTATTACACTAGATGACCAGGTGAACTTCGTATCACTTCCCTCCTAATATAAACCTTCCCTAGACTGGAAAAATATTTCAAGACAGCCAAATCAGTTCAGCCGTTCTCAAGTTTTTTGAACTCCTTTTACTTATGCTGATATAAAGTACACTGTGCAATGTGCATTGATATACGAGTAGATTGACAAAACTTCCCGTAGGGCCACACTGACGTGGTATGAAGCGTCCGTTAATACTAATTCAGTTACTTTGTAGTACTATAATATTGTTATAGTACATACATATAACTTAGACGTATTATGTGGATGGAGTATATAACTAACATTTTATAATATAAGAGCAAAATTCATTTTCCCTCGTAATTTGAACAAACCATAGTACCTACTTCATTACCTGTCTAATTTAATATCAGCTGTCTATACATAAAATTCATTTATTCCTAAAGCCCCCGTTTTGCAAAAAAAAAACAACATTTAAAATTGTTAGTTACCTATTTGATCATCGCCGGGGTACCCTCGAAATTTTCATACATTCTTAATACCAAAATCATTTTCTCATACGAAAATATTTAACATGTTTGAGTTATTTTTCAGCTTAAGATAGTAATTACCTAGGGTCCTGAACAATTTTTTTTTACAAAATATTTAAATACAAAAAAAAAATTTTTGTGTTTAAATATTTTTTAGTAAATTTACTACTAAATATTTAAACACCAAAAAATGGACAAAAACACTAAAAAATATATAAATAAATAGTAAATTTACTACAAAGTATTTAAATTTTAAAAAATATTTTTATTGTTTAAATATTTTGTAGTAAATTTACTATTTATTTAAATATTTTTGGTGCTTTTGTCTATTTTTTGGTGTTTAAATATTTAGTAGTAAATTTACCAAAAAATATTTAAACACAAAATTTTTTTTTAGTATTTAAATATTTTGTAAAAAAAAATTGTTCAGGACCCTAGGTAATTACTATCTTAAGCTGAAAAATAACTCAAACATGTTAAATATTTTCGTATGAGAAAATGATTTTGGTATTAAAAATGTATGAAAATTTCGAGGGTACCCCGGGCCCTTAAGTTTGTCTGAACAAATCTCAGGTTCAAATGTGCCACTTCAGCACAACATTTCAATATAAATTGCGAATATTTTGGAAAGTGGGTTATTTACAATGAATATAAATTGGAGTCTTATGTACACAGAACACTCGCTGCTCGATACTATTGCTCAAGCAGAGCGATAGCAGATAAGTTTGATATTTTATTTGAAGTTTTTTTTAACGTAATTTTTTTTTTTTCACGGATTATTTTCAAAGTCTTAGTTTGTCCCGAAGCTTCTTATCTTGTCTCGTATAAAACGGCCTCTTTATATCCAAAGTTCACGATAATTTTTTGATATGTTTTTAATTCCATAGCTTTTTATTTTAGCGCCTCGATAAAGTTGCATAGGATAATTTTGACAATAAAGTTATAAATGAAAAGCGAGGGGAAAGCGATAGCTTTATATATTTCCTAATGACTTTACTTATACATTTTTGGACCAAATATTATGTTAGTTAACACTGTAGTTATAATTATGGTCCATAGAACGAGATAAAAAAGTTTTATTATATTCTTTAAGACTGCCTTCACATTTAGGGCGTTCGCTGCGTTGAGCGTGTGCCCGTCGCGGCTGCCGTCGCGGGCGCCCGCGCCGTGCGCTCGCCATAGTAATCGTGCGACGGCTGACCCGCTCAACGTGCGACGGCTGACACGATTACTATGGCGAGCGCACGGCGCGGGCACGTGCGACGGGCAGCCGCGACGGGCACACGCTCAACGCAGCGAACGCCCTAAGTCGCGTCGTTTTAGTATAGCAGTCGCGCGACTGCCGCGGCCGCACTACTTGTGAAGGCAGCCTTATACGTTCAATACGTTATTATAATTAAATATTTAATCATTAATATGATGTTTTTTACAATATTAAGTCTTTACAGTTTCCGATTTAATAACAAAGCAATAAAATATATACTCTTAAGTAGTTCTAGAAAAATACTTATGCTGTCGGTACACAGCTCCATATAAAACTCGGTAAACGTCGAGTCGGCACGTGGTGATGGTACTGTATCATTGCTATTTTGTCCTGATATAAGAATTCTTTACTTTTTATGCAGTTTCCATTTTAAAAATGCAATATAGGACTAGGAGTATATAGAGTAATAGATAACGCACCCAACTCCATTGCGAAAAATTTTCTTTTTTACCCGGAAATTTACATACATTTATTTCGGGATAAAAAGTATCCTATGTCCTTTCCTGGGACTCAAAGTATATCCATACCAAATTTCATTAAAATCGGTTTAGCGGTTTGGGTAAGAATTGTACCATTGCGTATGATTAACGATACGCTCAGCCACCTTATTTGTGCTGAAATACTGATTTTAAAATGAGTTAGTGATGTTTATCACTTTATGCGATTACCCAGCGTAATTAAAATTGATACAACTGAAATATAATAGTATTTTTAAAAGATAAAACCCACTTCAAAATTCTACGTAATTAAGAATTAAAATTCTCTATCTCAAAAACTACTTAACCAATTTAGATAAAACTTGTTGTATTCTCTAAAATAAACAATATCTAGTATAGCAAAAAATAATCACTTCAATCGGACTTGTAGTTCCGGAGATATGACGTGAACACAAACATAAAAACATACATACATTTTTGGGCACATTTGTTCAGACGCTGATATAGACTAACATATACGAAAACTGGGCAGTTCTGGAAATGTTATATAAATACGGGTCAAATTAATAACTTCCTTTCTTTGAAGCCGGTTATTAAATAGACGGACGTACTGTCAATGCACACCCTAGTCCAGCACGTGGCCAGCCAGACTAGGTGACTATTGATTTGCACTTACACCGTTACTACTGTATAATCTTGTGGAGTATTCACACGTCAGATACACGCTACATTTTTTGTTCACGTGTTTGTTAGATTTCGTATTTTTATTTTTAGGTCTCGTGAAATTTGTAAGTTGTACCATACAGGTATTGTACCAATACAACCATAACACACAGTTTAACATTGATTATGAAAAAGAGACAATATTATTTACGTAAAGACCAATGTTGGGTCAAAGAATGCATATTGCTACTCTTTGAGTTACTTCAATAATAATATGTTAAATTATGAAAATGATGAATACTTAAAATACTGGACCTATTTTGGGAAATTTTGCGCAGAAATAGACGTAAGGCTTTATAGCTACGAAATCATTGGCTAGTTCTAGAATTTTCCAAGGAAATCAAAACTTATTACTTGAACGGGAGCTTTAATTTAAACACAATATGACATAGGAATTTAATTTCTTTTTAACTATGTAACTTATAGAATATAAATATGAGAGAGAACAGCGTATAGCATAACACAAGAAAATATCAAGCAAAGTACACACTTAAACAATCTTAAAGCATGATAAGAGTCGATCAAATCACAAAAAAGCAATACAAAACAATACCAAGTTTCCCTATATCGCAAAACAGATATTCAGAAAGGAGAGTTTTTCGCGTCCCTATGGTATATTGCGGTATGTTGGCTCCCCCTTCCGCCTTCGGCATTGGGGGCACCCCCCACCATCTCACATCCCGTGAAAATAATTTATGAAACACATCTGTGAAATATAACAAGCATTTTGTTATAACTGAACTTACAAAGCTTATTTTTATAAGTGACCTAATTAGCTAAAACGTTAGATTGTTATCAATTATGTTTTCTGCTTTTAGGTCAATTGTTATATAAATTGGATGTTTTTCTGTATTTATGTTTTACGAATATTTTTAGTTAGTCTTTAATATCACGTAGTTTAATACGTTATTTCTTTGTATCAATGTTCGCTTCACACCACGTCAGTTTGGCACCATGCTAAGTACCTGAAGTTAAGGGTACCCGATACGATACGTCATGTATTTCGCATTTTATTTTACTACGAGCTTTTGCCCGCGGCTTCGCACGCGTCAAGAAGTACTATTTTATACAAACTTTCATCCCCTATTTTAACCCCTTGGGGCTGGAATTTATCAAAATCCTTTCTTAGTGGTTGCCTACGTCAAAACATCTATCTGCATGCCAAATTTCAGCCCGATCGGTCCAGTGGTTTGGGCTGTGCGTTGATAGATCACCATGTCAGTCAGCCACCTTTGAGTTTTATATATATAGATTGACTTATTTAATTAATTAATACACATCTAAACTCTGGAATCTATCAAGGAACTTAGGGGACTTTTGTTTCGTGGCGGATTTTAAACCTGCGACTCCCAGATTTGAGCACCATGCACTAAACCACAAGGAACCAGAAGTCAGATTTTCTGGTGCTCCTTTTAAAGGTTCGCGTACATTGTGACGGTGCACAGCTGGTGGACTGCATTTTTATGTAAGTAAGATAAAGAAAGTAGGTAATGAGCAAAAAATTCCTAAAGTTTTACAAAAAAACAAAGTCTTAACCCCAAATTTAAATTCTGAATTACTGGTATGGTCTGGAAGATACTGTAATAAACAGAACTGCGCGCCAACTTCAGTGTTCAATAAGAATTGAGGACAAAAAACTTTGAAGTGCATCGAATAATTTCATAAGGCCGACAAAGAAACAGTAGTTATAAAAAAGTTTAAAATGGCCGCTGAAGTCCAAAGTTTCTGTTTCATCGGAGATGAAATTGTGTGAAGTTTGTGGGACTTTTATTAAGCGATAGTTATAACATAATTTTGTATGCAGGAAAGATTATTATGTAGCCTGCAAGGGTAACCGCATATGAGCCACCGGCCTAAACCACAAACGCTACCACAGACATAATAATATACTCTATAGTTTTAAGACACCTTTAGATTTTAATTTTTTTATTGCATAATATTATTGTTTTCCTTCGTTGTTACTTAATTCTTTATCATAATGTACCTACCAACTATTCGATACGTCAGGGCTACGACTCCGCTACGAGATCGCTACGAAGTGCTACGTCAGGGCTACGACTCCGCGAGGAGATCGGTATGAAGTGCTACGTCAGGGCCATGGCCCTGCCATGGCCTACGACTCCACTACGAGATCACTACGAAGTGTTACGTCAGGGCTACGACAATGCTGCGAAGAGGCAACCAGGGCCGGCCGGTGTCGCCGCCTGGCCCGAGGAGGGCGCTCCCAGCGGACTGGAGGAGTCCGCTGCGGATGCGCACTGAGGTGGGGCCGCAGAGGAAGAGGCAAGTAGGTATTACGGTGCGCCGCATGCCCTATCCTCTGCGGCCGAGGACGGATCGCGGGGGGGAGAGGCATTGTGGTAGGTTGCCGCTTTCCCTACCCCCCCTGCGAGCTGGCCGTTCCGTTTGAACGGCATTGGTGGGGCTGCAGAGGAAGAGGCAAGTAGGTATTGCGGTGCGCCGCTTGCCCTATCCTCTGCGGCCGAGGTGTGGTCGGTGGCAGAGCCACAGACCTGATCTGCCACATGGCCTCCAAGTAGCAGACTCGGGGGGCGTCTGCTACAGCCCTGGTGGGGGCCGAGGAGGAGGGCGCACGTGATGTGCGTCCATCGTGGAGTCTTCGGACCGCTGGCGGGGTCGCGGATGTGTGTATCGTTCCCGTGGCCCCGTCAAAAGGCGGCGTGGCGGAAGATGGGGGGGGGGGGTTTAGTGGGTATACCGTGGTCTCATTAGCTACGGGAGTCCCACATCACCGCTCGGGTCGCCCCCTGCGCCTGGGTGGTATGCGTAATGCATTTCCCCCTCCGGAAAAAAAAAAGGGCTACGACAATGCTACGAAGTGCTACGTCAGGGCTACGAGATTGCTACGAAGTGCTACATCAGGGCTACGACAGCGCTACGAGATCACTAATAAGTGCTACGTCAGGGCTACGACAGCGCACAAGACGTCATGGCGCGAATGCCGACTGTAGATAGGCTACTTAAGGGGTCATTAGCGCCCTTCTTAGACTCAAAACACTTTTGAGCTTCATAGTTACTTTTCGCAAACATCGAAACTATAAATTTATCGTCAGTTAAAAATTTCTATACGAAGTTTTTGTATCACAATAGCTATATAAATCAAAATATAAATTATCTTTTTATTCAAAATAGGTATTATGCCTACCTTGTACGATAGACTAGACGTAGACTTTGGAATTTTCTATATATCACTCCGCTCGGTAAAAGATCTATCAAGAACTCAAAACAGTATCGCAAGAATTATGATTCATTTTTGAAATAGTAGATACTTTTAAAAAATTGAAAATCATTCAAATATTTCTGAATTTCTGAGACATGAAAAGGAAAATTGTCTTTGAAAGAGTTTTCTTTTTGAACCCTTACCGATACCTTATCAATTCATTCAGTTTTCTATTTAACTATCGTTTATATATATCGTCGTCGTGGTATGGAGATACTTTGAGTCCCGGAAAACGACATAGGATACTTTTAATCCCGGAAAATGTACGGTTCCCGCGCGATAAACGAATTTTGGTGCAAAAGAGTAGCAAGCGCCATTTAGTATGAAAATTAAATAATATATAAATACTAAAAGTATTATAACTACATTTAATTCCATAAATGTTCAACATAAAATCGTTAAAACCGCGCCGAAATATTTAGTTATGCTGATATATGCTGATATCCAGATTAGCGCTAATAGGATGTATAAATTACGAATGTGTCAAATTCCGAATCCAAAACGGGCCGATTAACCCGTAATTTTGGAATCCGAAATGCGAGCCGTGATAAATGTGGTTAAGTTGTTGACTTAATTATAGAGTACTATAAGATTTCCATGCAATATTTTATCGTTCCAATTCGTTCGCAATTTTGTGTGCCTTGAGAAAGAGTGGGACTCTATAGGGTTTTATAGGATGGACCTCATGCCTATGGGGTCCACAAAGTTCTGAAATCATTTCTCCATAAAAAACGTCTCTTGCAAATTTATTTCACCGAAATTCGTTTATCACGCGAGAGAAGTATACACTTATCCAGGATAAAAACTATTATATCTTCCATTACATATCTTTGCTGGCAACGTAAACAGACAGATAGAAAGACAGACAGTTTTACTTTACCGTTTAAAATATTAGTATTGATAAAATTATATAGTTCGTAGTTCAGCTAACAATGTATTTTGAATGAGGAACACTTTAAATGTACTTTAACAAAAATTAAGCAAATCTCCCAACGTAATGTACACGTTGCAAAGTATCATTAAAATATGTTACATTTTCCAAGCGCTCATTATATTTTAATGAGTTTGAGAGCTGCAGTGCTTACCGAAAAATGTGTTAAAAGGAGCAGTCGTATATTATGTGATCCTACGCCAAACCATTACCGTAGAGTATAGGCTCATTATTATCTTAATAAGTATAAAATAAGGAGTTTAAAAACCCAAAAAAAACTTAACATTTATTGAGCTGATGATACTGTATTATAGTTAAGAACACTTTCGATTAGTTCGATTTTTTTGTGTTTGATAATCTATAGAGAAAGGCTTTAGGCTACATCATATTATAACGTTAGGCCCAATAGGATAGAAGAGCCACAGTAAAATGTGGGGACTACTGCACCGATTTATACTACATTCGGCACAGTTATAAAATATAACAGAGAAAGTGTGCTCTATCCTATAACTGGACATAAGTTTTTTGCGGGCGGATCCGCGTAGAATGTCTAGTATTATTAATACCTTTAATTTCCTTGAGGAACCCTAGAGGAATATGGAACAGCTATCGCTCTCCTATCATAGTAATCCATGAGCGGAGATTGAGATCGTTATCTCAGAAAATGAATTGTAACTTCCATCGAAGTAGTTTTCACTTGAAGCTTTAAAGTGGTTATAAATGTGAAGCTCTTTTTAACACTCTTTTATTAGCTCGGGCTGCATGTATGTAACGGAATCTTTGAGCACGATTTTACCTATCGCCAGTAGTCTAATTAATTCGAAAATTTTGCATACGTATTAAAAACAAATACCAGAAAATGTATGGAGCTTTTGTCAAAATCTTCAATAAAGTTGAACTATATTACTACACTGAAAAGTTCTTAACAATCTATATATCTATGAAAATTAAAATGAATTTTAAATCTCGTTAGTAAAATTGAGAACGGCTGAACCGATTTGGCTGATTTTAGTCTTGAAATATAATTATGTATCGGTTCCCATACGATAAACTAATTTTGACGCAACGGAGTTGCGGGAGTCATCTAGTTAGTAATAAAATAATTATAACGAATCTACAATTTTGGCTGATATATTATCATATACTTAATTTAATATATATCATAAAAAAAAATATCAGAAAAATGACACGATAGTCACTAACAACAGACCTTTTTAATATGGTATGAGTAAATATTTTATTAGTAAAGAGTTGATATATTTATGCATACAGCTATAGCATAGTGTGTGTAAATAGTTGTTTACGTGTTTACGCACTATAATCTTTATAGTTAATCACATAAAAGCTTTCCTTACTTATTTGAAAATAATGATGTGTCGATAAAATATAGATTAGATGTTTGCTTGTGGTCATACTCGCCTTTATTAAGAATAATAAGAATACCTTTAATTTTAGACTTTAGGTTGGATTTGGAAACGCCGTCAAACGCGTGTTTGTCGGCTACACCGCGAGATCACAAGCAATAGTTTGTAACGATTTATTTAAACTAGAGATCGCCCAATGGTCGAAATTCGACCTTAGTTTCAACGACATATTTAGGACTACTTTGTTTGGATATTGACTTTATCATATATTTTTTTCAACTCTTGTCTCTGGGACTCAGCTGATCTCAGAATGGCCGTGTAAGCATTGTCTAATAGTATCTAAGTTCAATAAAAAAACTATAATCCATTTTCAATTTGTCAATTTCTTGTCAACAGACTTCAACCATAAATAAAAGAGTATAATTCGCATGTATAGGCTTGTCACTCAAAAATCTGTCATCTTATATGTGTGTGTGTTGTAGTGTGTGTAACGTTTTATTTGTTAAAAAAATGTATGACAAAAGCATAATTTCAAAATAGTATTAGCTCGATGCACTCCTTCACCATATAAACTATAACTGTGCAAAATTTTATTCACCTACATTTCCCTATTTTTCGTCAAAAGGGAGCCAAAGTTTTTCGTTCGCTAGCGGCTCGGGCGCGCTGTCATACAATCGCTTGCGTTCTCGCGGTGTAGCCGCCAAACCGCGCGTACGGGCGGACGCATGTAAATCGAGCCTTATACAGGGATAACAAAACTAAGTGATAATAATTTAGGGTGTGTAAGTGCTCCTTGTAGAGAGTTCACTGTGAAAGTAGCAGCGCCATTTTTTTACTTTTGTATGAGTAAGCGCCCCAGCGTCATGAGTATCCCCATACAAAAGTGAAAAAAAAATTTGTTCTTTCAGTGCTGCTATTGCGAACTCCCTATAAGGAACACATACTCACCCTAAATTATTTTCACTTAAGACTAGTTCGCATTAGGCCAGTATTTTAGTCAAGTAGCGAGTATTTTAGTAGCTAAACGTGTCTGAACACTAAAAATTTAGTCATTTTGGGGCAGAAGACAGAATTTAACTACTAAAATACTCGGTACTTGATTAAAATACTGGCCTAGTGCGAACTAGGCTTTAGTTTTGATACACCTTGTATATTATGTATTATTTTCCTTCACATAAAAACAATAAAAAATTAAAATGTGTATACGCGTGGTAGTGTGAGCGAGTTAAACTTAAATAGTGTGCATTATTGTTCTTGTCAATTACATATTTTTGAACTCTAGGAAAATTTATGGTCCCACTTACAGTGATTTAATGATTTATTTATCACTAAAATTAATTCATATTTTAACATGAACCTTAAACATATTTTATCAAACTTTTCATGAATTAAAGTATCTAGCTCCTCCTCAACTTTAACTATATGTACTGAATTTCAGATTTCCTGTTTATACAATTTTCTGCTTGTTTTCTTGTTTGGGGGATTAATTCCTAATTTTCTGCAAGGTGATTCGTGTTTCGTGAAGGCTTATACTTCAATAGTCATGAAATTAGGTTGCATTATGACCTAATTTTCAATATCCTTGAATGCCTAAAATATTAGGTAAGTTTATAGGTAAAAGTATAGAAAAGTATTATGTTGTTTATATGGTAATATAATTATATTGAAATATTCTTAAGCATCATAATATTATAACCTATTATATTACATAGAGTCTAAAGGCTAGAAATGTAAGAGATGTTTAATGGTTGTTTAAATGTATTTCTTACACATTTTATCCAGCCGGTATATCTTATATTATAAATAATGATAACACAATAATGTTATCTTGTGTAATGTATAGGATCATAGCTATAAAAATGTAAACATATCAAAAATAAAGTTTACATATACGACAATCAGATAGTGTACGTTGTAAATCTACAACAATCCTTCCTAATCAATACCTAAACCTTAAGTAGAGGTTAATCAAAACAATAAAAGAAGATCAACGGTATTTTGACAGTCGCATCTTTACGTAAGAGCATACTCACACACTCGACGTAAAATTATACCAACACTAAAACACTATTGGTTGTCTATGCTCGCGGAATTCTTTTTTCGAATTTTAATTTTTTTACATTCGCGTTTCGCGCGTTGTTTTCTTTTAATTTTTCGTTTCCAGCCAGGTTTGTTTATGTTAAGGACAGGCTGCGTGCGGCCTGGCTGGCGACTGCCGGCGGTGTGGACCTGCGCGCGCAAAGCCTGCGTCAACCCGTAGGTGTAAGCTTAAACCCGAATTCATTCACCAACGAATGCTAAAGGTAACGCTTGAATTAGGATCATATTGTTGCCTCTTTCGCTTTTCTTATGAATGAAAAAGAAGACATGACTTTTTAACAAGCTGTGAACGCTAACAGACGTTGGTGAAATTGTGGGTAAGGGTGCATTTTTGTAATTGGAGAGTATCTATTTATGCTTCTCTTATCTCTAATCATCAAAGGTGTACTCATTTTTTCGTGGTTAGTAAAGATGACAGAAACGCTCTATTTGTCACTTGTAGGTCATTCCCCCGAGGGGGTGGGGGATACGTAAAGTATTTCCCCTCCTTAGAAACAAAAAAAAAAGGTCATTAGCTATGTCCACACTGTGCCTTTTTTTGTTCATTAAGGGCATACATCATAGCGCAGACAACAGAGCACGTGAGGCATGCCCGCGACGCATGCCCTCTGACCGTATCCAAAATTTTCGGTTTGTTCTATGTTAGCGTTGCATTGCGTTGAAATATGAAAGTTGAATGTCAAAAGATGATGAAAATTGAAGATAAAAGTGCCCAATGTGGACATAGCTATTAAGATTGTAACGTTAACTTTTCAACACCTTAAACTTCTTGCACTCATAAAAAAATTCAAACGTATTAAAAAGTAACGATGAAGTTTTAGAGGTTATTTTAAAAGCTGTGGTTATAAACACTCTTTTCTTAAGTGCAATGGTTTAATGGGTAAGCGCTTTATTCTACTGTATTTAATAGGATAATGTAGGTAAACACATTATCCAGTTATAGGACACGTCAAAACAATATCGTATACCGTGGCTGAAAGATTCTGAAGAGCTGTTTGTATTATTACTCTACATTGGCTATAATATTATCTATTCTTATTATAATACTAGTATAGATAACGCCCACAAGTCCGTTCCGCCAAATTTCGTTTACCGCGTGAGAACCTTTTTTCGGGACAAAAGTATCCTATCCCGGGACTCAAAGTACTCCATACCAAATTTCAGCAAAATCAGTTTAGTGGTTTGGGTGCGAAAAGGTAGCAGACAGATACACTTTCGCATTTATAATATATTAATAAGTATGGAAGTATGGATCTCGTCATCCTGTGGGTCATATTTGTCATCTCGTCATAATGTGGAGGTTAAAATCACTTTGGCCATAAAAATACAAGAGTATTGGTGGCATATATTTGATCGCACTTGGAATTGCTCTCGTAAACAACACTTCGGCCCGGACTACTTATTGACCGCCGAGTTTACGAGATATTAATTATCGATGTAAATAGAGAAATGTTCCTTCTAATTATACGGCAGTATAAATATACAGTATCGTACCATTATGTGGTGAAAGACAATAAGTTGCATTTTTAAATGATTTGTAAGATTCTATTGCGGGATTTCACGGGAACCGTAAGTTTTTTGCAATAAATCATACCAAATTTCATCTTAGCTTAGACAGTTCTGCTTTTTGTGTGTTGAGTTTCCTCTAGACCAGTGGTTCGCAAACTTATTTTGTCTACTGCCCACTTTGAGAACAAAATATGTTTTAGTGCCCCCATTGTTACAACATAAATTGCATACAGATGAAATAAATCACCCCCCAAGGCTCTACATAGAGCCCCCATTTTTTCTGGGTCCCACACCGCCCCCCTTTAGAACTTCAGCGCCCACAAAGGGGCGTTATCGCTCACTTTGGGAAAACTGCTCTAGATAGACGCAGCTTCGCAATTTTAATATTAGTAAAAATATTACTTGCCACCCGCAGCTGGACTGCCTGATCGAATTTTGAACGGCACATTTGAAACTGTATCTTATCGACTGAGGAATGAGTTAAATTCCTGGCATTTTTTTTTATGAAATAAGGGGGCAAACGAGCAAACGGGTCACCTGATGGAAAGCAACTTCCGTCGCCCATGGACACTTGCAGCATCAGAAGAGCTGCAGGTGCATTTCCGGCCATTTAAGAGGGAATAGGGTAATAGGGTAGGGTAGGGATGGAAGGGAAGGGAATAGGGGAGGTTAAAGAAGGGAATAGGGTAGGGGATTGGGATTTAACTCACTTGGCAAAACACAGCGCAAGCGCTGATTTTCACGCCGCCGCGCCGGTTTTCTGTGAGGACGTGGTATTTCTCCGGTCGAGCCGGCCCATTCGTGCCAAAGCATAGCTCTCCCACGCAGTGAGCAGTCAGTATAAGGCTGCCTTCAGTGCGGCAGCCGCGCGACTTAATGTGAAGGCAGCCTAATCCATATTCATTATTCATACTAATATTATAAATGCGAAAATGTGTCTGTTCTATTACCTCTTCACACCCAAACCGCTGAACCGATTTGGCTGAAATTTGGTACCGAATAAAGACAAAATATTCTTTTTATTACGGAAAAATGTACGGTTCCCGCGCGATACGAATTTTGGAGTAACAGAGCTGCGGGCGTCATCTAGTTAGTTATAATGCAGGGTGCGCGAAAGCCTGTATCAGTTTTGTACGAACTAGATTTCTGAAACTCGCCCAAGTTGATCTACTGTATATTCATAATATCATTATGTATTGTAGTAAAATAAAACTGATAGTACTGTGCCGATCGACTTTTTTAAGGTCAGATAACCCTAAATGCACTAAAAATGTATAATTTGCAACATAATTAATAAGAGAAATATTTTTGTCCTGTCTGTCTTTCTAGCGAGTGGTTAATTTTTATTTTATTTATTTATTTAATTTTCAGGATATTGTCTAACTGCCTAACTCAGAGATGAATATTAACTAGTAATTACATAACTGTAATTAATTAATTAAGATTTTCACAAATTATGTATATGGAGCTTATGTATAAGAGTGAGTTAAGTAATTAATAATCGTGTCTGAGTGCGGTAGTTAATCAGTTGTTAAAATAAGTATAATGTGTATCATTAATTTCACAATAATGATAGAGATATTATATGCGTTAAAAAAGTTTTTCAGCCCACAAATTGCTAAATAACAAACGTAAAACTTACCTAACCTTTTTTTTTTTTTTTTTTTTTCCCGGAGGGGGAAATGCATTACGCATACCACCCAGGCGCAGGGGGCGACCCGAGCGGTGATGTGGGACTCCCGCAGCTAATGCCACGGTATACCCACTAAAACCCCCCCCCCCCCATCTTCCGCCACGCCGCCTTTTGACGGGGCCACGGGAACGATACACACATCCGCGACCAAAACTTACCTAACCTAACTCACTTCTAGGCTATTATTTATTATCTTAAGTTATAACTATAACTTTTTCTTATAAAGTTATAACAATGACATTTAAGGTCATCGCACATTACACCGACTTGACGCCAACTCAACTCACAATTGGCATTGAATTTTTAACTTGATTTAGTGTGACTGGAGTTAATTTACTAACTTGCGAACTGCTCGTTGACGACTAGTCGCCAACTGGCTGTCCACGCGGTGTGAGTTGGCAAAGAACAATGGCCAAATCGTACCAGGTGGGCGGTAGCGTCCCGATATGCCATTGGTAGCAAAAATTCTCTAATATTTTAAGGCATCGAAAAACATTAGAAATGTGTCTATAAATAGCCCCAAAAAAAGATCAGTTTCGTTGTTGTCTTTCATATGTTCTGACAGCCGGCGATCATTCGCATTCGTTCTATTTTTTGGGTAATAACTCTAGGAAAAATTGAAATAATTAGAAACGAGATCGCCGAATATACACTTGTAGGCTACACCGTCGGAAAAAAGGCAGTTCTTAAGTCTAACCTCAAAATAATTGTAAACGTTAATAATTATTATAAAAAATCGTGGCTATTTAGACATAATTCTCAAACGGAATTATGTTTAGAGCATAGGAACAACCAAATCTAACTATAGTTTATTTTGGGACATCAAAAATAAAAGTCGAGTTCAGCACCTATACAAATTTGGCCATGATTCTTTTGCTTTTATGTCCTAACAATATAGCATACATTACCATGCCATGCTGTGAGTTGGGTTGGCATCGAGTTGGTGTGTGCGATGACCTTAGGTGGTTAAGTTAACGTGAGAGTGAACTATCTATTTAGATTGCTTACCTAATTATTACATGATGTGTTCTTTAATTTTTAACAAATACGATGTGGACAACGTACCTGAAATTAAAAATAAACATTATTATTCAAATCAGAAATTCAACAAAGATTTTTTTTTAAATTGAAAAAGTTTAAACGTCGCCTATCTTGCTCGATATTAGGGTGCGTTTCCACTGACGCGGAGCGGGACGGAGAGAAGCTTAGCGGTGCCCAAATTGACCAATCGTGCTGTTTCATTGAAGCTAAGCTCCTCTCCACCCCGCTCCGCGTTAGTGGAAACGCACCCTTAATCTTTATAATAGAAATAGAGAATAACGTGCGAACTGGTGACCAAAATTTGCAGAGCGATAACCGTCGCACGTGAACGCCAGAGAAGATACAAAATATGCGTTCTTTAATACTAATTTTACCCTAAAAATTAATAATGGGTGTATTGAAAATAGACAATCAAAAATGGACAAGCACTATTAGCAAAAGAGATTTACCACTTTTAAGAAACCACGGTAAGAAACAACAAGCAAAAGAAAACAATTAATGAATGTATTACGTAGTGTCAACACCATCTACCGACATTTTCCGCAAACAAAAAGATCGTTGCCCTACCACCATAACAATGCAACGCGACGTCACCCCGCTAAGCGTAAGTAGTGTTGCAACCCTGCAACAGATGGCGCTTTGTAGATTTATTTTCAAATGTTTTGAAATTATTGTGAATCTGAAAAGATCATGCAAATATTATTTTGATTTTGCTACTGTAGTTATCATGTAAATTTAAAATTATAACGGACTAAGAATATAACGGAAAAATGGTTTTTACTTCTTAACGCAAAAACTACTGAACGAATTTCATCTAAATCGGTTTCGGTTCAAACCAGTTTGGGTGTGAAGATACAGACAGACCTTCAGACACACTTTCGAATTTATGACATAACTAGATGATGTCCGCAACTCCGTTGCGCCAAAACTCGTTTATCGCGCGGGAACCGTACATTTTTCTGGGACAAAAAGTATCCTATGTCCTTTCCCGGGACTCAAACTATCTCCATGCCAAATTTCAGCAAGATCGGTTCAGCGGTTTGGGCGTGAAGAGGTAACAGACAGACAGACAGACAGACAGACAGACAGACAGACAGACAGACAGACAGACAGACAGACAGACAGACAGACAGGCAGGTAGGCAGACAGACAGACACTTTCACATTAATTATAATATTAGTATGGATTTATTATTAGTATGGATATAAAGGATACGCTATTTTTGACTGACTGACTCTTTTTTCCTTGTCTATATATTTCCAATGTAACAGAAAAAAAACATTGCATGGCTTAAGTACTGTTTGCTAAACCTAGTTGTATAAAATTTAGCTTACAAACTGATGACTTTAGACAGGCTAGCAAGCTACAAGCGAAAGCTTTTAGAATAATTACGAAAGTAGTTTGCGATCGCTTTTATAAATTATTTTTCTTTTACAAGTGGCGAGCTATTGTAGAAACTTTGCATAATATTTCATGCCAACCATTATAAACTGTGACGATTAAACAAAGAGTGACTGAGGAATTTTATGTTTCTGACTTCAAAAAATCATGGAAACTATGTTACGTACTTTATAGATAATTATAATATTATGGTGCCACACTAGTCTATGCATCTGACTGCACAGTACACTTCGTGTATATGGTCTGGCCCTAGAATCAAATGAAAAATCGAAAACCCCCATTAAAATGACATTTTATGATGACAGAAATCAGAATACTATTTTAAAACAAATAAATCTTAATAACACTCCGGTCATTTCCAAAAACATCCTTTAAACGATATATAATACGATATATACGATATATTATCCTATAAGTATGTATGTATTATAGTATGTAGTTATAAATATATTAACTTTAATAAACAAAAAACACTTTAACGACCAATTAAAACAACGCGAAGATCGGGCGTATCAAAGTGTAGCTATTAATTAAAACCGCGGTGCAGACGTCTGGGATCCATCCATACATACACAGTCATACAAATACATATACAGATGCACAGAGGAGTGCAATCGATAACATAACTCACCAACTGTTGCACGAGAGATGAATTTCAATATTATGTATTGCGTAGTTGCGTATATTGTTTTTCAGTGTATTATCCGATTAGTCTAGGAGTATGAGTATATTTTATCTATAGAGTTCGCCATGAAAGTAGAATCGCTGAAAGAGTAACCTTTCTTAACGTTTGTGTGAAAAAATTCATGACGCTGAGGCGCTTGCCCATACAAAAAAAAATATGTCATTCAGGTTTATATACCAGCTTTATCCGATAATAACCGGCTTATACTAGTTTTAACGAAGAATTGGTTACACTTAGTTCTAAACCAGTTAAAACTAGAGGTAGCTGAAGTTCGGGTTTCATCCAAGCATGATGTACAATAAGTAAAAATACTATGAAAATATAAAAAGTTCGTTTGCCTACACTCTATAAATACCGAAAGTACTTGACCGATTTGACATTTGGAAATAGTTAAGACGACGAAACTTTTTGTTGAAGTCTTTTTTTTGTCAAAAAAAGTACGTTACAGCGTCACAACATTTGAAAATCTTTACCCAAGATTGTACAAATGAAGTGTTAATAAAATCTAGAAATCTACCTTTTTCATAAAAGAAAATCATAAGTCTATGATTCTAGAATAATGAAACGTCAAGACAATTCCGCGATCGGTCTCGTCTTCCTTGTAATTGCATTTCCCCCGAGATCCGTTGATTGCCTCCAGCTCCAAGACTTCTAAAGCACAATATAAATCTCAATATAAAGCTCGTGGCACTCGGGGCTAAAGCATAGCATTTTTATCAACTTATGCAGTTACATTTAGCATAGTACGTCTAGTCGTACGACTCGTACGCACACAAACACTGCTGAAGTCTGCCGAACATGATGTTAGCAGTTAGGCTATGCATGGCAACACGCCGCAACGCTGTTTCGGTCGGAGTTGTTGGAGAGAACTTTCCGTTACGGAATTTCTTGAGTTAGTAGATAGTTAGGGTAAGAGACGTAGATATAGACGTTTCGTTGCAACAGATTTTTGGAAAGTAAAATGACAATCCAACTGACGAAAGAAGCAGTGGCGAAATTCTTGAACTTTAGCGTCTACGTTTATCGCTGGCGTTCTCAACTCGCGGTAGTTCGAGGCGACCGCAACAGCGCTCTTTGACTTCCTGTCAAATAGATTAAAAAAAACGCTTTTTTTATTTTAATAAAAAAAATAACAATTAATTATTGCATTGTCATTGACTTTTAATACTGGAAACTTTGCACACGAAGTTTCGAAATAATAAAAATACTGGAAATATGAAAAATCTTGTTTAAAGATTCCGTTACATACATACAGCCCAAGCTTATAAAAGCGTGTTAAAAACTTAACGTATTTAATTAATATTAAAAACCCGAAAGCTATATTCCGTCTGTCTGTCTGTTACCTCTTTATGCTTTAACGACTGCAGCGATTTCGCTGATTAAGAAGTATTATGACGTAATAATAGTTTGTCATGTCTTCGTAAGAGTTCAAAATAATTAGCAAGAGTTGAAAACATCATATTATCCAAGAGTGCAAATGTAGTATTATTAAAAATCCGAAGGGGCTTCGTGAAGACAAGATTGAGAAACACTGCCACTAGAAATTAGGTCTCGACGTTTTACTGAATTTTTTCTTTTCTTTTTTCGTCAGATAATTTTGTTTGCGTTAGGAAACGAGTAAATTTTCAAATCTATACTCATAAAAAAATCCGATAATGTATCTTTATGTTGGTTTGGTAATCCTTTACGGTTAAACCACTGAGCCAATTCTGATGAAAAGTATCCTCCTCGACAAAAAAAATAATACTTAGTTGTAAATTAATATAATTATCAAATCCGTTTGTCCGGATTAATATCCGGACAAACGGATTTCAAAGCAACGAAATTATAAGCGAAATATAGTTTTAAAATGATTGTACACAATTTATAATGATTTTTTTTACAAAATCTTGGAGCAAACGTTTCTGGTGTCACTCGATGGAAAGTAATCTACCGTCGCTTATAGACACTCGCAACATCAAAAGAGTTGCAGGTGAGTTGACGACCTTACACTCTTCTCGATATAAATAACTGAATGGCCATTATAATTAACAAAAGCAGTAGCTGGAATGGTAAGTCTGTCAATTAGATCAATCCAACAGTCGCCGAAATTACCAATTTGTTTACTCAACGTTCAATTAATAATTCCAAATTTGCAAACTCGCTAATTGGAATCTAATTAGAAACAAATAAATAATTATTGAAACTTTCAAAATATATAGAGATTATAACAAAAGTACTTTAGGGTGTGTAATGTGTATGTGTCCCTTAGATAGCTCACTGTGAAAGTAGCGGCACTGAAAGGATTTTGAAGTCTACATTATTAACACAAATGCCCCAACATCATATGGCGTCTCCCAGACAGACGCGGGCAGCGGTGGCGGTCGCGGCGGCGGTCAGTTGTTTGTACTGCCACCGCCACCGCGTGTGTCTGTGTCGTTCCTAGAACTCTCAAGTCATCCAACTGACCGCCACCGCCACCACCACCGCTGCCCGCGTCTGTCTAAGAGACGCTTAAAGCCTGCACCTGCAGCTCTTCTAATATTGCAAGTGTCAATGAGCGACGGTTTGTCGCTTTCATCAGGTGACCCGTTTGCTCGTTTACCCCCTTATTTTTTTAATCTAAACAATGGAACGCGCTGTAGCCGCTCCTGCCCCGCTGCCCGCTGATTTCGAGACTGGCGCTTAAGGTCATAATATGTTACAGCATTGGAGTCTTATTATATCTCCTTGCAATATAGTACAATGTATTTCATGTAGTTGATATAGTCGGTCATTAAACCGAGATACAAGTTACTACCCTCCCTGAAGGGTACATTCTTATCTCAATGCGATATGTACTAACTTTTGTCCGCTATTATGTCATAGTAAATTACATAACTATCCTTTAAGGGCCAACACACACGTACCACAACCACACGACATCGCAACGACAAAATGTACCGCCCGTGCACTGTCGTTGCATCGACGCAAAGTTGTGGTTGCGATGTGGTTGCGACGTGGTCGGCCGTGGTTGCGATGTGGTCGGTATTTGACTAGTGGTCGACAACGACTGCAAAATGTGGTACGTGTGAATGGTCCAGTTCATTTACAATATGAAATATACGCCCGACCACGTGGTGTGGTTGTCGTGTGGTTGTGGTTGTCGTGTGGTTGTGGTACGTGTGGGTTGGCCCTAAATATAGGCCTGCGCTCTTCTCCGTTTAAGAACACATTACATACTAATGTTACCAAAGTCAAATTCAAAGTAATAATTGCGAAAGTGGGTCTGACTATCATATCTGTCTCCAACTCTTCACGCCCAAACCACTGAATCGATTTTGCTAAATTTTACTATTTAGAGACTTCAAGTCCCGGGAAAGGATATGGGATATTTTATCTCTGAAAAATATACGGTTTCTACGCGATAAACGAAAAAAGATTTTGGTAAAACGGAGTCGCAGGGTTATCTAGTCTATTCATGTTTTTGTTATATTATTTTATAGAAATATATTTCCTATTTATAAAAAAAATATACAAATGAATAAGAAACTGAAGTACCCTCTCTAACTTATTATAAATCTTTCTAATGAACGTCGAGAGCAAAAAATAAAGGAACTTTTAAAGCCATGGAAGGACATTATAAGTTGCAACTTGCTACTAGCAATTCAGTGTATTCTCAAAAGATTTATTTGCGTTTCAAAAGGTTTTCTTATAAAATATATTTTTTTCTCTTCCACAGAGAATATTCAAATTATTGTTTTCTGATATACTTTTTACTAGATGAAACCCTCAATTAAGATGCGCCAAAATTTGTTTATCGCGCGGGAACCGTACATTTTTTGGGATGAAAAGTATCCTATGTCCTTTCCCGTCACTTAAAGTAATAATTAATATCCATGCCAAATTTTAGCAAAATTGGTTCAGTGCAGCGGTTTGGTCGTGAAGAGGCGACAGACAGACACACTTTCACATTTATATAATATTATAGTAATTATAGTATGGTGTGAACAGGTGCAGTGTGCACTTTAACATTACCTTTATCAGTTTTCGTATTAACCCAAGAGCCAGCGACAGACCGACTTTGGTCTACCTGACCTTCGATAAAGAGTAAAGCTATTTTTTTTTTCTTATTTTATTCGGTATATCTGTAGGAGCCTTGTCTTCCGCTACCGGACATTTTTGACAGTGTCTTCCCACTGCCATACCACCTTAAAGTCTAATACTTTAAGGAAGTTAAAGAGTGTCTGGTTGAGTGGGAATCAACTGACAAATTTCTTTCTTCAAAACGTTTTTGGGTTTATTGAGTAGCTAAAATCATAAAATCACCCCTTGGGTTGAAGGCTATACAGCACGACTGGTGAGACAATATGTTCAATACTCGAGGACGTGATATTTGGCTATTATATTAGTTGAAAAAAAATAATATTAAAAAATAATATCACTTGATCACTGAGTAAATGTAGCTTAATGTTAAATAATTATTTACCCAACGCATGGACACCGCGCGCGGGAAAGGTTGCGCGCAGCGCGGGGCGGGGTGGGCCGTGCCGGCCGCATAGTAATTTACTAAGTGTCCATGATCATTTGTTTAAAGGGAAATTTGGTCAAAACTTAAGTACCTAATTTTAGTACATAATTATAATGAGAATCGAGTACTGAATAGTGAGAATACTCTCCTTAAGTATCAGCATTGTCTCACCAGTCATGCTGTATACAGTCTACGAGGTTAGATACAAATTATAGTATATAAATAGTAGAATGTAAAGCTTTGCGTGAAAATTCACTTAGACAAAGTCCTGGACTCAGGCAATATACACTACAAAGGAATCAATTTGCTCCACACCCCATTTGCTCACAATGTGAAACCTTTTCAAAGTGAATGCGAACTTAAAGGAATATCGTACCGATAATAAAAACCTTTTTCTTCGAATTAGATCCTTTACATTTTCCCGTTGGACAATGTGAAAATATCGGGTATTTTTAAAGTGTAAACTTTTTTTTTTAATCTATGGACGCTTCACACCACGTCAGACTGGCCCCGTGCTAAGTACCTAAAGGACTTGTGTTACAGGTACCAGACAACGGAAATATATTTAATACTTTTATACTATACATATATTTAAGATTTTTATTATATCATGTAACATATATTTAATACACATCCAGACCCGGGAACATTGAAAACTTTTTGTTCCGTCGGCGGGATTCGAACCCGCGACCCCCGGCTTGAGCTACCGACGCGCTCACCACCGAACCACAGAGGTCGTCACAAAATTGTTACAGTTAAACTTATTTAACGGTAACATTTTTTTTGTATTCTTTTGTATCTTTATAAGTGTGCACAATAAAGAATATTTCATTCATTCATTCATTCATTCACAATTTTAAAATGGGTCAAAATGTTAAACATGTGAACTGATCGAAAATTCCTAAGGCGGGATGCGTAGACCTCTTTTTTTTTAACGAGCAGCGAAAATGTATGCCTGAGTTTCGTTACTACCTCTGCCGGCACTCCAGGAGTGCAAACTACAACTGTTTTTCATTTGGGCCTCTTGAAGCTTAAACCGCTGAACTCTTTTATTTTTCGTATGGAGACATCGAGTCCCGGGAGAGGACAAGATTTTATCCTGGAAAAATGTCCTTGTGTGTTAATTTATGCGAATGTCAGCGCAAGAAAAATTTGTCAACTATCATTAAAAACATATACCTAGTATGGTAAAAAATATATATATTTTTAGTCAAAGGAACGTATTTAATATATTTTAATTCTTCCTTATTTGGGCTTAACAGCCACTTTATTATTTTATTTTATTTTATTTGGGAATCTTACAGCATTTCAAGACTACAGTAGGTTACATGTTACAAAGCGATATGCCAATTACAAGTTTCCACTAGTGTATTATAAGTATGATAATTAAAATATCCAACATCAAATCATGACGAATACAATGGTATGATCTAAAATAAGCTACATACATTTAAAAAACTGTCACTAACAATAAGCAACAAAGCTTATTAAACCACAAGAAAAGGAAGACTGTTATTGAGTTTACTAAATAGGGTTAAAATAGGTATCAGTTAAAAGTTTTCTTATTTTATTTGGTGTAAGGGAAAATATGTCTTCCAGCGTATTTGTATTTAGAAATTTGTTAAATTGTGCACTCGACCTTAACACAAACGAATTCCTACGGTAGTAGGTGTTGAAAGGTGGGACATATAGGGGCATAAAATGACGAGCGTTTCTAAAGGGGATATTAATATTAAATCTATTGAGTAATTCGGGTGCATCTATTTTATTGTTCAGTACTTTACTAAGATAGGTAAGGTCGCTAATGTTCCTTCGTTGGCACAGTGGAAGAAAATGGAATTTTTTGCATCTGGCGTCGTAGTTAGGAAGAAATCGATTGCATTTGAACTGGAGATATCTAAGAAAGCGTTTTTGGATAGACTCTAATCTATCTATGTATATATTGTATGCAGGGTTCCATAGCTCCGAACAGTACTCCATGATACTGCGAACATAGGTACAATACAGGACCTTGACCGCTTTAATAGATTTAAAATTTCTGCACGATCTAATTACAAATCCTAAGGCTTTCGAGGCCTTGTTAATAATATAATCTATATGTTCGTTAAAAATTCATTTGGGCCTCTCTTAAAAGGAATATTCATTCTGTTTTCCACATTTGAGCTGTGGCGAGACGTCAAAAGCAAAATCAGTTATTTCCTGAGCGAGCGATGAGGAAATAAAATAAAGGAAAAGTCGACGCCATTTTCTTTCCTTTTATTTCAAGATTATTCATTTTATACTTCAAATGATGGTTTATTAATTTGGTATGACGTGTGTAGCGTTTTTGGAATTTTTTTATATCCTCTTAGCAATAAAAAGCCCATTGTGTATATTACGTAAGATTGTTTCGTCCTTGTCTTATGTATTAGTACTTGTCTTATTATAAAAGAAAAAATACGTGTATTTTTACTTTTAACAAGGATCAATATATTAAAATTTGGCAGGAAGGTATAATTGCACCCTGTATATAGTGAAGAGGTCAGAGTTCAGACAGTCAGACTCTAACACATAATAATATTATTAGTATGGATTTCCGGAATATCCAATACATAAATAATAATAATAATAATACTCCCCACACCGGTTTCGGTGACGGTGGCCGGTTTCATTGAAAACAGGCCAGGTACGCAGGAGTCATTTTATAGTGCCCAGGTGTGTGCGCAGTACACGAGAGCACTCTCTATTCCTTTACTCTCATAACCCAGTGGGACGGCAGACCGACACGACCGGCGAGAGATCAGGCGCAGGACCGACTTTTTACATGCCCATCCGACGCATGGATCATCTTTCTTATCAGACAATCAGGTGATTAGCCTGCATTGTCCTAACCAAACTTGGAAATAACATGTTTCCAACGCGGGAATCGAACCCACGACCTCCGAGTCAAGAGCGACGCTCTGACCACTGGACCACGGAGGCGACCAATACATAAACAAGGTTACTAAACAATATTATTGAATATACATCCATATACATATATATGTATAAGAATACAAGTTACAAAGGATTCTCAAACATTTTCTCATCAGAACAAAACAATTTAGGAGTTCGGTAAACAACGTCGATATTGTATAAAGTTGCTTAATCGCTTATCTTTATCTTTTCCTGTAATCTCACAGCTCATTTATCTTTTATGGAAAGATAGTAAAGAAAAGTTTTTATTTACTGCCCTCGTTTAAGGTGATGAGTTCAGCTTTAATTATTATTATTATTGAGTAGCTTCTTCCCCTGACTGATTGCATAATATAGACTTAAAAATTTGGAATAGAACAAATGCATTATAAATTAAACTTGTAGCTGATCCGGTAAACGTTGTTTACTATATAGACCGTACGGTGTGGGCAAACGCTTGAGCCTATGTCTCGATGAGATCAAAAGCAATTATATGCAAACTAAACCAATTTTGACGAAATTTGGTTTGGAGATTTTGAGTCTCGGGAAAATATATAGGACACTTTTTATCCCGGAAAGATGTACGTTTCTCACGCGATAAACGAATTTTGCAGAAGGCGCCGTCTTATCCATACTATATACTATATACTATACTATATACTATACTATATACTATACTATATACTATACTATATACTATATACTATAATATTATAAATGCGAAAGTGTGTCTGTCTGTCTGTCTGTCTGTCTGTCTATCTGTCTATCTATCTGTTACCTCTTCACGCTCCAACCGCTGAACCAATTTTGCTGAAATTTGGTATGGATATACTTTAGCCCCGAGAAAGGATATAGGATACTTTTTATCCCGGGAAAATGTACGGTTCTCGCGCGATAAACGATTTTTGGCGCAACGGAGTTGCGGGCGTCATCAAGTAATATACAAATAGTCAAAATTTCAAACGAAATCCGAATATCTCAAATTATTACGATAGTGGAGAAAGATATTATACTTTCAAATCAGACATTTATGATATCTTTGCCTCTATTTTTTATTGCAGAAACTAAAATCAACATAATGAAGATTTGCCCGACCATTCGTTTAATATAATATTGCAATTTACATTTAGTTAGCTTACAACGTAAAAACGTTAATTTTTCACTTTTTTATTTACTTGAAGGGTATAAAATCAACTACATGCAGTTTATATTTTATATGTATAGGCGAGCTTATTAGTATACCAAAAGCGTAACCGCAGGCATCCATTATACGCTCATGCAAGCGACAGTCAATTCCGTCAATCATTAATTATGTTTGACTGATGGTGACTGATGGACTGACGAATGGTATTAGACGGTCACTCGATTTTCTTCAGTTTTATGTCAGTCAAAGCCAAAATTTTCAAAGGTGTACGTTACTAATTTTTTTCCAATTTTGTCAGATGTAACACCACTCACTCAAAATTTGTGACGGATGGTTGCATGAAGCAAAAATCAAAATATCCAGATTTTCGTCAATCAGCTTCATGCAGGTAGGTTATCCATCAGTCACAGCTATGACTGTGGTAAAACTGACAGCAAAACCTACCGTGTAATGGATGCCTTATACAGTACAAAATATATACAATAATATGGTATGAATTTATAAGTATGACAATTATTATTTCTCTGCCTAAACCTTTTCATGTAAAATATTCATTACATTTTTATATACGCAACATATTATATTATGTTATTAAACTTTGTACTTAATAAACATCTTTTTAGATTAGTATTCTAGTAACATTTTATAGAAAGTACATTGAATTAACGATATTGGATCTAGGTTTTAAAAAGTTAAGTCCAGTAGGCTAGTTTAACTTGTCATGTAATTAACGACCTAATTAATTGAACTTTTGCGAGGCCGTGTCTCATAAAAACCTTGGTATTAAATCAAGAGTTTAGGCGGACTACATTTGTTATTTATTTCGTCGTAATACTGTAATGTAGTTAATGTAGTAAATTTAGTAAATGTGGAATTTATGTATAGCCAGATAATGTAGTACTAGATAAGTAACCAGGTTAGATCTACTTATTATTATTAAGGGAAAAAATGTTATAAAATGTTAGATATCTGCTAAGTACTCACATGCGGTTTTGCTCGATAGTTTTACTCCAAATCGAGTAATAATTACTGTATGGACCGCAAAACTCACAGCTCAAAGGCTCGCATCGAGCCGCTCGAAGGCGCGTATCGAGCCAGCTCGATGGAATTAAATAATATATCGATTTAGAATAAAAGTATCGAGAAATGCTAAATGTGTGGACGAAATCCCAAGCCGCGGGTTTTGCTCGACGTTATTGCAACTTAGCGATCCACTTCATCCGCTTACGTCTTCAAATGTCTTTACCTATTTTTAAAAACAATAAACTCCACTGCTGACGAATCCAGTTTAGAGTTCCTTAATCCAAGATAATTATTATATTAATTATTATAATATAAATTAAGATACCATTATCATATTCTTATTATACGCAAAGAAAAAAAGAACAATGTATATAAGCGCTCGACAAACGGCACTTTCCGTTTATTTTTGTTTTCGATAAAAAGTAAACAACGTCCCGAGTAATTCTCAGTTGGGAACTCGTTAGCGAAGGCTCTTGTTAGTTTATTAGACGACAGACAGACAACACCAACTTTTCTTATTGCACAAACTATTTTTCATTGTGCACGTTTTCTATGTATCTATGTACTTTATAAATAATAATAATAAATAATAAATAAATATCTTTATTTCACAGAAAACTTACACGCTAATCTTACACAAAACTCTGGTCTCCACACTAAGATTCCCTGTGTCGTGGAGACCAGTCTCTTCCATCATGAACATATATATTAGCAATATACAAATATTTATATTAACCATATTTATATTATGTAACTGATATTTATATTAACCAAATAATAACGAAATCTTAGGAATAGGGTCCCGTTCTTACCCTTTGGGTACGGAACACTAAAATTAAAAATACATTTTCAGTTTTGTTAGTCTAGCTAAACTCAATTACGGCTGAACCGATTTGGCTTATTTTGATCTTGAAATATTCAAGGAAGTCCAGGGAAGATTTATCTTAGGAGGGAAGCATGATATATTAATGTTTACCGGGTCATCTAATCTAAATATATATAACTCAAAGGTGACTGACTGACTGACATAGTGATCTATCAGCGCACAGCTCGAACCACTGGACGGATTGGGCTGAAATTTGTAGATGTTATGACGTAGGCATCCGCTAAGAAAGGATTTTGATCAATTCTACACCCAAAGAGATACAATAGGTGATTAAAGTTTGTATGAAACTTTGTCAATTTTAAGCAGATCGGGCTGAGACTTTGATACCTAATTGATAATAATACTTCTTAACGCGAGCGAAGCCGCGGAAAAAACGCTAGTTTTTAATAAAATACTATAATAATATTTCTTACGATAGCAAAACATTAGCATGCAGTATATTTATCATGGGTAGTTATATTCGAATCTACTTCGCCGTTGTTCATAGGCCAATCATTTTTGAACCTTGAACACACACGAAACAAAATATCATCAAAATGGGCACACCTGTTTAGGAGAAGTTCAATCACACACGAACCGAAATTATTATTCAAAGACAAGATGATCAAAATAAGATTTTCGCGCGGGTACCGTTCATTTTTTTAGAGATAAAAAGTATATCAGAATTCTGTGACCGGGATTCAAAGTATCTCTATACTAAATTTCAGGTGTAGCGGTTAGGGCATGAAGATGTGGCGGTACCCACATTCACCTAACATTCCTGCATCGCGCTATCGAAGTTTTCTGAGCGCGTCAGTATATATACGAGAGCTGAAATGTATCACGTGGGCTCTGGCCTGACCGAGCATACCACCTCGCTCGGTCGGAAGATCTTCCTTTGGGCCTCCACGCATTATACCCACATTGGTGACCCTCGACAGAACACGCCTCCTTCATCATCATCACTCCCCGCCCCTGCGCACCGCGCCAGCCAGCATCGCCGCATCAGGTACCTCGTCCACTAGCCGCAATGTACCGCGGCCTGGGGGGTTATTATGAGCTCTTATATCCAGCCAGTTTCCAGCCAGTTTACAAGCCGTGTCTATGCAATGGCCTGTAAATTGGCCTGTAAACTGGCTGGATATAAGAGCTCATAATAACCCCCCTGGGCGACTCCGCATCGGCATCATCGGGCTTTCTCACTACACCGACCGATCAGCAAGCAGAGCACATCTCTCCTGGTCAGCACGTAGCATCGGCCCCGCACAGCAGCTATCCGACTCACTGGATCCCGTGCAGCAGCTTACAGTTCCGACTCACTGGAACTCACTGGCACTGGCGACTCAAGCGACAAGACTTCAAGATTCGACCTCCGGTCTTCGGGGGGGAGTGATTTGGCGGTACCCACATTCGTCTAACATTCCTGCATCGCGCTATCGAAGTTTTCTGAGCGCGTCAGTATATATACGAGAGCTGAAATGTATCACGTGAGCTCTGGCCTGACCGAGCATACCACCTCGCTCGGTCGGAAGATCTTCCTTTGGGCCTCCACGCTTATTCCCACAAAGAGATAACAGACAGACAGACACACTTATCGTATTTATAATATAGTATGGAAGTATGGATTAATTCACATTAAGTTAAGCGGGTGTTAGTTAGTAGGCACTCCCTAACGACCTTTTGAGTGTTTCACCATTAACCACTAATTCAAACTTTAACGTAATTAACTGGTTTATACCTTAATGACCCTTAGGGAATACGGTACGAATATTGCTATAGAAAACTACTAATCTATACTAATATTATACAACATGACTGGTGAGACATTACCGATACTTATGGAGAGTACTCGGTAGTCGATTCTCATTATAAATTTATTATGTAATAAAATTAGGTTCTTAATTTTTTTCCGAATTTCCCAAAAATAAATGAATCATGGATACCAAGTAAATTACGCGGCTAGGCAAGTAGGCATACTATGCGGCCGGTGCAGAGGCGTGCGCTACCAAAGAAACACCACACAACTACCCCTCCCGCTCGCGGTGTCCATGCGTTGGGTAAATAATTATTTAACTTTAAGCTACATTTACTCAGTGCTCAATTGATATTATTTTTTTATATTATTTTTTTCCAACTAATATAATAGCCAAATATCACGTCCTCGAGTATTGAACATGTCTCACCAGTCACGCAGTAAATGCGAATGTGTGTCGTCTGACTGTCTGTCTGTTACCTTCACGCCCAAATTGCTGAAACATTTTGCTGTTTGGTGTGGAGATACTTTGAGTCCCAGAAAAGAACATAGGAGATTTTTATCCCGGAAAAATGTACGGTGTAATTTTAGCGCAAGGGAGTTGCTGACGTCATATTGTATAGTTTACAATACAATACTAAGTTGTAGAGCTAATTTGGATGATTGTATTAGCAATAACATTATTTCGTGTATTGTCAGAAAAATTGCTTTAAAGGTTGATAACCTACTTTATTTTGTGGGATTATGGATTGCCTTGACTAAATCTAACAATCCCGTCTTGAAGATTGTAGATCGAATTTAAGCATAAACATACATACTTCACACACTCACAGATCTCATAGGTACTCGTATTGAAGCACACATAGAGACGCATTCTTACTTTACACACACTGACACTTTACACAGTACACTTTTACACATACACGCACATCACAAGCTTACTTTACACACACATTCACACATTACCCTCAACTCACACAACAAGAGATTACTTAATCTCAAGATGTAAGAATAATTTAGCTCATCTAATCGTGTTTAACCCGCATTAGTATAATGTATACGTACTGGCGCGGCCGACTTACTGCCCAGAATAATGAATACGTAATACTTTTGACGAGTTATAATAGGTCGGCTACACGCTCCGACCAGAGCTCCCTTGTTACTACTTTCATTTCTTGTATGTAGGATTATAATCAAGATCATTCTTGGCATTCGGCTTTAATTGATAAATCGTGCTTAAGTGCCATATTAAGTGTAGCGTTTTAACTGAGTGCGAACGTATTAATAAACAAAACTCAGTAGGCTGTCCATTCTAATGTTACTTTAAAGACTATTTGTTGATTTTTTTTTTGCTTAGAATACGTTATTATCGTTAAACATATTACCACTAATTAAGTAACTATAATAAAGTTAAACAATCGTGACACGTTTAAAAAAAGTGCTTTAAGAATGATACATGAATCTCTTAGCTACATTAAGGTTCCTGATCATAACCTAGTGACCAGATAAATGTCAGTGCTTACATTTCTTAACAGTCAAATGTATTTATGGTTTCGTCCATCAAGCTTGCTGGCTACTGTAGTGGGGTATTAAGGTGCACAGCACTCCGCGATTTCCCGGACAAATCCCCGCAGATTGGAATACCAACGAGCGACGTGATGTTATTAAAATGTGCTGCCGACATCGCGTTTACATTAGCTGCACTCCGTTCCGGTCTACGTGAAGCAGTTTTAACTCATTTAAACTAGAACCTGTGGTGGAAACTTTAATATGATAGACCTTCTATCTTTTTTGCTTCTGTTTTGCTTTTGGCATGCAATAATTTTTAATGCCACCTTGTAAAGTATCACTTTATAGACAACGGTGGCACAATAGACAGAACAAACCAGTCTGTCCAGTAGGCAGGGTTGGTTCAGACCGCAACGCGACGCGTAGTTGCATTAACAAATTTCAATTGCGTGAGACGTCTTTCAAATCTGTCAAATCCATACAAATTTAGAAATGCATCTACGCGTTGCGGTCTGAATGACCCTCAGAAGTGTTCGAGCTACGAAGCTACGAATTGTGTTGCATCGTAGAGCGTCTACGAAGCTACGAATTGTGTTGCATCGTAGAGCGTCTACGAAGCTACGAATTTTGATACGTCGTAGAGCGTCTACGAAGCTACGAATTCTGTTGCGACGTAGAGCGTCTACGAAGCTACGAATTTTGATACGTCGTAGAGCGTCTACGAAGCTACGAATTATGTTGCATCGTAGAGGGTCTACGAAGCTACGAATTTTGATACTTCGTAGAGCGTCTACGAAGCTACGTAGTGTTGTAGAACATCTACGCTTTTAAACTCTGTAAATGGTCAATCAAGCTACGAATTTTACAGCTCTGTATGTTGAATATACCTCTGCCCGCGTAGCACGGGGACTAGTAGAAATGCGAAAGTATAGACAAGCTGCGGAGATAAACTTAAGGTGACGTTCCGATCTTTTTTCGTTCCGAAAAATTCAATTAAAATGCCACTTTATGACAGACTATAGTCACAAACTGTGGAGATAAACTTAAGGCGCCGTTCCAATCTTTTTTCGTTCCAAAAAATTCATTTAAAATGTCACTTTATGACAGACTATAGTCCTAAAAACTCAAATAATATCCTACTTTATGACATATACTATAGTCTGTTATAAAGTGGCATTTTAATTGAATTTTTCGGAACGAAAAAAGATCGGAACGTCACCTTAAGTTTATCTCCGCAGCTTGTCTATACTTTCGCATTTCTACTGGTCCCCGTGCTACGCGGGCAGGAATGTTTTACTATACGAGATAAAATGAATTATTGAAAAAAGATAAAATTTATTATACGAGATAATTTAATAGTGAATTCCAAGCCTTAGTTACTGTAACAAACAAACAAACTTAGAAACATTATTATTTAATTTTTAATAATAACTTGTATTGCACACGACCTACAATCAAACGTATAAAATTACACGATTATCTTTATTAAGTTAGCACCAGTGGGCTGTTATGTATAATGTGGGTACTTATAATATTGTGGGTAATTGTAAAGTTTCAATAAACCAGTCTGCTCGGGATCTCGGCCTTTCATTGACGTAACATTGGCGCAGTCGGTATTTGCTATAAATTATTATAAGTGCAATTCGCGGTAATAATGCCTATCGGTAAAATTGAACCGTTTTCCGTGGAATCACAAAATTGGGACAGTTATGTGCGTCGCGTAAATCAGTTTATCTCGCTAAACAAAATCGATGACAGTCTCAAGGTGGCCACGTTGTTAACCTTAGTAGGCAGTGAGTGCTACAATCTATTGTGCGATTTGTGTTCCCCCGCTCATCCCGAAAATAAAACGTTCGATGAACTCGTTACTCTGCTCAAAGTCCATCTTGAGCCTGAAAAGTCGGAGATAGCCGAGAGACATATTTTTCGACAAAGAACGCAGCAGCAGGGAGAAAGCATACGTTTGTACCTTCAAGGGTTAAAACATTTGGCTAAAACCTGCAACTTCGGGGCGAAGCTCGAGGAGAACCTTCGAGATCAGTTCGTTTCCGGATTGTACAGCGAGGAAATGCGTTCGAGATTGTTCGCGGAGAAAAACATCGACTACAAAAGGGCCGTGGAACTGGCGAGCGCGCTCGAGGCGGCGGAGAGGCACGCGATCACGGCGAGCTCTTCGGCAGGCGGAGGAGACGCGGGAAACGACGCGCTGCACCGCGTCAGCGGCGGCGGCCAGGTGCGGGCGCGACCGGCCGGGCGCGGCGGTACGGGCGTTGGTGGTGCGGCGCCGGGCGGCAGCCGCTCGGGTCCGGGCGCCGGCGCGGGCGGTGCGATGCTAAACGGTGCGCGGGCGCCGTGTGCACGCTGCGGGAAGGCTACTCACGCGCCGAACAAGTGTCGATATAAAAACTTTACGTGTGATTTGTGCGGTGTCAAAGGTCACTTAAAGGTGATGTGCCTGAACAGGAGTGATAACGACCGATCCTCCGGTATGTCGACTTCGAAAGGTCAGTACTTTATTAATAAATTTGATAGTGATAGCGAGGAGGAAGAAAACTATTTTTATAACTTAGTGTCGGGGGGCGATGGCGACGGGCCCTACTATATTAAATTGATAATTAATGATAATTTTAAGTGCAAATTTGAAATCGATACGGGAAGTAAAATATCTGCTATATCGCAAAAGTTTTACGATAAATATTTTCGAAACATAGAATTGCATAAAAATGTTTTAATGTTAAAATCTTATACTGGAGATACTATCGAGACTCTCGGTTATATTAATGTTAATGTGCGTTGCGGACGTAATTCCGCGGAACTTCAGCTGTATGTTGTGGCGAACGGCGGCCCGCCTCTGATGGGTCGGACGTGGATTAAAAAATTAAAATTAAGTATCGTAGAATGTCACAACATTAATACGACCGATAGCGACTCGATAGCTTTGAAATTAAAACAAGAATTTCCTGAAGTCTTTGCGGAGGGATTAGGTACTTTCAAATCGCGTATTCGTTTGCATTTAAAAGATAGCAAACCGGTTTTTATAAAAGCCCGGCCCCTGCCGTTGGCGCTGCGCGCGCGCGTCGAGAGCGAGCTCGATCGGCTGCAACGTGAGGGCGTTATCTATAAGGTGGAACGTTCAGACTACGGGACTCCTATCGTACCTGTCGTTAAATCGAATGGAGGTATTCGTATTTGCGGCGATTACAAAATTACTATTAACCCGATTCTTAAAGATTTCCACTATCCGCTCCCGCGAATCGAGGAAATATTTTCTACTTTAGGCGGCGGGGAGCAGTACACGAAGCTCGATTTGTCCAACGCTTTCCAGCAGTGTCTCCTCGATGATGAGTCTCAGGCGATGACGGCCATCACGACGCACGTAGGAACGTTCGTATATCGTCGGGTACCTTTCGGCATCAAATGTATTCCCGAGAATTTTCAAAAAATCATGGAGGAGACGCTGAGCGGATTGTCGTCTACTGCCGTTTTCGCGGATGACATATGCGTCACAGGGAAAGACCGCGAAAGTCATCTTAAAAATTTAAGGGCGGTTCTACACAGACTCCGAGAAAACGGACTCCGCATTAATTTTAACAAATGTCAATTTTTTAAAGATAGCGTTACGTACCTAGGGTACAATATAGATAGGCACGGTCTACACACTGACTTCAAAAAGATCAAAGCGATCGTCGAGGCTCCCCGGCCCGTCAGCGTCACGCAATTGAAGAGCTTCATGGGTCTCGTAAATTTTTATGCGAAGTTTAGTCCAAATATGAGTGATATCTTAAAACCTTTGTATGACCTGCTTAAGAAAGATGCTGAGTGGTCGTGGACCGACGAGTGCGAGACGGCTTTTAATAGGGTAAAACGGGTGTTGAGTAGTGCCCCGGTGCTAGCTCATTACGATCCGGCGCTGCCGCTGGTCCTCTCGGTGGATAGCAGCGCGTACGGACTAGGCGCGGTGCTGGCGCAGCGCGGCGCCGACGGTCGCGAGCGACCCGTCAGCTGCGCCTCGCGGACGCTCAACGCGGCCGAGCGCAATTACTCCCAACTCGATAAGGAAGCTCTCGCTATCGTGTTCGGGGTGACGAAGCACCATCAATATTTATACGGGAGACATTTTATATTACGGAGCGATCATAAACCGCTCAGTTATATTTTCGGTCAGAAGAAGGGCATTCCGACGACCGCAGCTAGTAGGCTTCAACGTTACGCGGTGATACTAGCCGCCTACAACTTTACTATAGAATTCGTGCGATCGGCTGATAACTGTCAGGCCGATGCGCTGTCACGTCTCCCCTTGAGTTCGTCGAGCGGTCGAAACGAGCGGGAGGATGAGGCGGCTAGCTACTTAAATTTCGTCGAAGAAGATTTCCCGCTCAGTTTTAAGGATATTAAAATTGAGACGGCGAAAGACGAAGTACTGAGCAAGGTCTGTGGCTATGTCATGTACGGCTGGCCCCCGACGGTCGATAAAAAATTTCAATCTTTCTTTTTGCGAAAAGAAAATCTTAGTATGGATCAGGGTTGCTTAGTTTGGGGCTACAGGGTGATAATACCTACAGTTTTGCAAGGTTCCGTTCTTCAGGAAGTTCACGAAGGACATCCCGGTATAGTAAAGATGAAACAGATAGCTCGTAATTACGTGTGGTGGAGTACGTTGGACGAGGACATCGAGCGCACGGCGCGGGAGTGCGCCGCGTGCCGCGCGGTCCGGCCCGCGCCGCCGCCCGCGCCGCTGCACTCGTGGCCCTGGCCGGCCGAGCCGTGGTCGCGTCTCAACGTCGATTACTTAGGACCATTCAATAACAAGTACTATCTTATTATTATCGATGCGCATTCCAAGTGGATTGAGGCCGAGAGGGTCAGTAGCACGTCCGCGGCGATGCTCATTTCTAGTTTTAGAAAAATATTTGCTCGTTTTGGCCTTCCGAAAAGAGTCGTTAGCGACAACGGGCCTCCTTTTACTTCGGCGGAGTTGGCGGTTTATTTTAAAAGAAACGGAATCAGGCACACGCTCACCGCTCCGTACCACCCCGCCAGCAACGGCGCAGCCGAGAATGCCGTGCGGTCGGTAAAAAGAGCGTTAAAAAAGGCCATCGTCGATAACGTAGATGATAATACCGCTCTCAGTAGGTTTTTATTTACGTATAGGAACACGGTGCATAGCACGACCGGTCGCGAGCCGGCCGTGGCACTGCTGGGGCGGCGGCTGCGCGGGCGCCTCGACCTGCTGCGTCCCGATACGGAGGAGCTGGTCCGGGACCGGCAGCTTGTCAGCGAGCGGCGCCGCGACGCCCGCCCGCGGAGTGTCGCGCTCGGGGATGCCGTCCTGTTTAGGGATTACTCCCGTCGCAACCGGAAATGGTCCGAGGGCATCGTGCTCGACCGCGAGAGCCCCGTGTCGTATGCGGTCAAAGCGAACGACGGTCAGGTGCATAAGAGGCACATCGACCAATTAGTGGCTAACAAAAGTCGTCCGTCGCGTTTTTCTTTAGCAAAAATTAAAACACTCGATGGGCCGGAAGTGAACGTCGAGGGGGAGGATAGTGGAGATGAATATGAGGAGGCGTCCGCGTCCGCGTCCGGTGTTCGGTCCCCGCCGGTGTCCAACTTGGTGAGGGACGACCTAGATGAGGTACCGTCACCTCCGGGAGAATCTGAGGGTCGCACCCGACGGCAGGCGGCTTTGCAATGCTTGCAAAAAATAAATAAAAATAAAACAACAATACCCTAATATCTCTGCAATGACTCAATACAAAAGAATATTTAGATTATAACTATAACAGTTACTTAATTATTTATTGTGGAAGTTGTCAAGGTGATTAAGATGTAAAAGCATAAGACGTTTCATAGTATAGTGTGTAATCTATCCATTTTAGTACCTAGATATTATTGCTTTTTGATAGTTTAAAACCTACATAGATTATAGATATTGTATTCGTGTATTTGTTGTCTTTTACTACATAACTTTAAGATAAAAGCCTGTGTATTACGTATTTGTTTCTGTTGGTAAAATAACAAAAATGATAATGTTGTTGTTAACATTTAAAATATTTTCTAACAGTGTATAACTTTTATCCTACAATTAGTTTTATGTATAAGTGTAGTGTCCATAATAAGAAGGGAGGTGTTATGTATAATGTGGGTACTTATAATATTGTGGGTAATTGTAAAGTTTCAATAAACCAGTCTGCTCGGGATCTCGGCCTTTCATTGACGTAACATGGGCAAGGTGATATTCATAGAAAACATTAGCAAATGGACGTACAGTATTGCCTGTTATTAAGTTATTATACGCCTCTCCCCAGGGAACACAGAACGGGCGAGTTTTTATAATGGACTGTGGTACGAAAATAATATATTTTATTATGCTGTCATATTATATTTCAACTTTATAATATTTTTTCTTTATAACTTGATAATTTATTGCTGTTACCACAAGTAGATGTTTTTCGGAATAAAATCTATACCTTGTAATTTTACGGAGATAAAATTATTTCTATACCAGATCGAAGATGTAAGCAATAGTTAAACAAAATTTGAATTGCTGACTAGAGAATTAAAATGTGGGGATATGCGTAGTGGCCGCAAAGGAATATCTTCCGACCGAGCGAGGTGGTATACTCGGTCAGGCCGAAGCCCACGTGATACATTTCAGCTGTCTATATACCGACGCACGAAAACTTGGATAACGCGATACAGGGATGTGGCGCTTATTGTGGGTACCGCCACAATATTTTTTGAATTTACAGTATTTAGCATCATGATCATACTGAATTGCGTTAAAACAAGGTTACATTAGATACTACAGTTATTGTATTACCGTTTTTTTTTTTCCGGAGGGGGAAATGCATTACGCATACCACCCAGGCGCAGGGGGCGACCCGAGCGGTGATGTGGGACTCCCGTAGCTAATGAGACCACGGTATACCCACTAAACCCCCCCCCCCCCATCTTCCGCCACGCCGCCTTTTGACGGGGCCACGGGAAAGATACACACATCCGCGACCCCGCCAGCGATCCGAAGACTCCACGATGGGCGCACTCCTCCTCGGCCCCCACCAGGGCTGTAGCAGACGCCCTCCGAGTCTGCTACTTGGAGGCCATGTGGCAGATCAGGTCTGTGGCTCTGCCACCGACCACACCTCGGCCGCAGAGGATAGGGCAAGCGGCGCACCATTGTATTACCGTACTCAGTTTACGTTTACGTTAGTTTACTATGGCAATAAATATTAAAAAGAGGACCTTAAAAACTGAATCCTGAAGTACTCGAAATCAATATTATATTGTAATATCAGAGAAGTTGATTCCTAGGCAGATGGCGGACCTAAGAGTGGGTTGCATCGACTTACTTTAACTCTTTAACTATAACTTTAACTTTAACCATAACAAAATGTGAAATGAACTGTCAAATTCCTAGCAAAAGTCACCATATTTGACGATAACCTTAACTTTAACTACGCTTCTGGTGCAATTCACCCGTAATTTGGTCGCGTGTCAAACGCGACCGACCGATCACAATTCACAGCTAACATTGAATTGACATAAGCCGACCAAATGAGTCGTGAGATACCTAGGTCCGTCTACTGCCTCGGAATCAATTTCCTATATGGTACATTAGATTAATATAATACATAATATTATAAGGAATTCAAAATATAATAGTATTTTAAAAAGATAAAACCAACTTAAAAATTGTACATAATTGAAAATTAAAATTACCTATTTAAAAAACTACTGAACTGATTTTATTATCTGAAAGCAAGTTGTACAATAAATAGCACAACGAAAAAGAATTACTTAAATCGAACTTGTAGTTCCGGAGATATGCGAACACAAACATAAAACCATACATACATACACTTTTGAAATTTTGCACATTTATGTTCAGGCTGATATAGATTAAGATAATAATATAACGAAACTGGTCATTTCTGGAATTATTTTATACATACGGGTCGAATTGATAACCTCCTTTTTTCGAAGTCGGATAATAATATTTTTTCTCTTTAAAATACTTATTCATCATACAAAATATGTCGAAAGGCGACACCTACTTTGTATATAAAATAAAATGACAGCCACATTATCTCACGCCTCCCAGGGCCCTGTAATTTGAATTCTATTAGCCCTGCGTTCCTTTTGTTTTCCTTTATAATATTTTTTATTTCTTAGTGAAAATAAAATAAGTAAAATTCTTTGGCAAAACTGAGATAGGTTTACGATGATTGCTTGTAGAGTAAGTTCTATCGTATCTACAACTCTGGCTTAAGCGGGGAGTTGAGCACCATGGGGTCTTAGTTGGTAGGTACTGAGGAGTAGCTCATACCCCGGTCGATAGCGCCAATCTATCGGAGATGTATAAAGCTCTCGATGACGCCCGCAACTCCGTTGCGCCAAAACTTGTTTATCGCGCGGGAACCGTACATTTTTTCTAGGACAAAAAGTATCCTATGCCCTTTCCCGAGACTCAAAGTATCTCCATGCCAAATTTCAGCAAAATCGGTTCAGCGGTTTGGGCGTGAAGAGGTAACAGAGAGATAGACAGACAGATTTTTATTTGTTATAATATATGATATTTATTGATCGCATTTATAATATTAGTATGGATTTCCTCCTGTAAAAATATTGCCTACCACCGATTCGGCAACTAAAGCTCACCGCACATTTGTCAGCACCGTATGCCCCATACGTGTCAAATGCACCGCATAGTACACGAAATGCGGCGCGTTCGGCGCGTACCTGCCGATAAAATATTTGCGATCACCTTAACCCAGTGAGAAAAATCGGCGTAAGAAACTAAAAGTCCATTGATTCTTTTCCTTGCTAACATTTCTACGCGCAAAATCATAAATTCGCCTGCATTATTTAGGAGGTAACCAAGAAGTTCTAGATTGCAATCGCAATTTGTACAAACGCGATCCTCACACGCCACAGACGCCATTTTCTAAATATGGCATGGCACTTCTTTGCACGAAGGAGAAAGTGCATGGAATAATAAATTGATGACGTTAGCTTAACCTAGTTCTAATGTAAACATATTATTAATAAAAAGAAAGGTTTATTTTTATTGATATAAAAATAAACCTTTCTAATAATAAAAAAAAATAAAATAATAATAAGGGTTCCGAAATTACTGACTTTTTTGAAAGCCTGTCCATACTAATATTATAAATGCGAAGATGTGTCTGTCTGTCAGTCTGTCTGTTACCTCTTCACGCCCAAATCGCTGAACTGATTTCTCTGAGTATGGAGATACTTTGGGTCCCGGGAAAGGACATAGGATACATTCTATTCCTAAAAAATGTGCCGTTCCCGCGCGATTTTAGTGCAACGTAATTGTAGGCGTCATATAGTTAAAAATAAATGCAATGCATCACTCCGTCATGTCGCAATTTACCTAATCCTTAATCCTTTCAGAAATTTCGTAGAATTTCATACAGACACAAGAGCATTTATCACTCAGTAAATTCTATTTCCACGAAGAATACTTGTACTCAAGAGATTTCTTTACGGCGCTAAGCTTTATATTAATTGCTTTTTAAATGAATTTGCCGATATTAAAGAAAGTTTTGCTGAGTCTCGCGGGAGGATGAATTATCGTAATAAATATCGAGATACAGAAGTAATAAAAGTGACGTGAATGCGGTATCGGCGCCATCTTGTCTTTCAAAATGGCGCGCTGTCAGATGATATTTTCCGTATATTGACAAGGTTAACATAAGCAAATTGATTGACGTATTTAATTATTATACAGTATACACTATATAAGTAGGTGTTTCTTGAGGTAATTATACATGAAGTCCCGAGATATTATGATAGTTTGTTTAACCGTATTAATGTATTTAAGCATATATATAATTAGTATGTTGTACAATTTTTTACATTGATTCACAAATCTTGGTGCTTACCAAGTCTTATTGCCGCACCGATAGAAAAATAACAAGAATAATAATATCTTTGGACGCTTCACACCACGTCAGTCTGGCCCCGTGCTAAGTACCTGAATGACTTGTGTTACAGATACCAGACAACGGAAATATATTTATTACTTTTTATACTACATAAACATATATTTAAGATTTTTATTATATCATATATATATTTAATACACATCCAGAACCGGGAACATTGAAAATTTTTTGTTCCGTCGGCGGGATTCGAACCCGTGACCCCCAGCTTGAGCTGCCACACACTTAACCCATTTGATTGAGCCACAGAGGTCGTCAATAATAATAAATTGATTGTTATGAAATGAAGATTCTGACATAATCCCTATACATTATTATCTGTCAAACTCTCCATTACCCTAGCCGCACATTGTCCGAATTCTGATCAGAAACAGTTGAATTTCGCCGGACCGCCACCCCGCACACTATCCGAAATATCCTTCCGGCGAGTTCTAGCTCACTCGGCTCAGTACAAAATGTAAGAGACAGCGCGGACGTTCAACTGTTTCTGATCAGAACTGTCGTATAATGTGCGGCCAGGCTTAAATTGAAGTTAAAAGATTATTAAATGTCTTTGAGTGCGGCCGTTACTTAAGTAGTCCTCTGAGTGTTAAAACAAGACAGCCTGAGAGTATTCAATTATGAAATAATAAATTATGAGCTAACAAACAGAGGGTTGGAGTAAGTCTTAGATATTGTCAGTATTAATAACCTATGTGGAATCAATACTCTGTACACGACTATTGGATTACAGACTAATTATGATTGAGAGGTACGACGCGTACCTACTCTATAATGTACAAGCATTACGCAAAGTTGGGATCAGTTCACGTTGCGGTGTGAATTTCTTTCTTCCCAAAAATGGAATAGTTACTAGTCAGTCCCATACAACGGGCGACTGTATGTCTATCAATTCAATGTGTATTAATAAACCACTCTTAACGCTAAGAGTGAGTTGCATCAACCCACTTTAAATATAACTGTAACTTTAACCATAACAAAATGTGAAATTAACTGTCAAATCCCTAGCAAAAGTCGCCATATTTGACGATAACCTTAAACTAAGATTATGCTCAAGTGTCAAGATCATTTATACAAAAAACGTATTACGTAGATACGTTTTTTTTTATTATATTATTAAGAATTTTTGACGACCTCTGGGGGTCAGTGGTGAGCGCGTCGGTAGCTCAAGCCGGGGGTCGCGGGTTTGAATCCCGCCGACGGAACAAAAAGTTTTCAATGTTCCCGGGTCTGGATGTGTATTAAATATGTGTATGATTTAATAAAAATCTTAAATATATGTATAGTATAAAAGTATTAAATATATTTCCGTTGTTTGGTACCTGTACAAGTACAAGTCCTTTAGGTACTTAGCACGGGGCCAGACTGACGTGGTGTGAAGCGTCCATAGATATCATATTATATTATTATAAGAATAGTAGGGATTCATGCAGCATCCTGTATAAAATTACCATGACACGTATCACACACATCCTGTATAAAGCTGAACTTCAGTGAATTTAGCTTCTAGTGCAAGTAAACGTGGAAAGCCAGTCACGTTTCGGCAAACAAGTTGGGGAGAAGTTACTTGTAAACTACACCGTAGTTGTTTATATGATAATTTTGTTACATAACTACATTATTTACTTTTCTTTAGTCTTATAAAGTAAAAAGATAAAATTATGATTTTTATAAAAGTAAGATATTACTTATACAGCATGACTGGTGAGTCAATACCGATAATTAAGGAGAGTGTTCAGTACTCGATTCTCATCATAAATATGTAATAAAATTAGGTACTTAATTTTTGACCAAATTTCCCTTTAAACAAATGAATCACGGACACTGTAAATTACTATGCGGCCGCGCGTCATGCGCCCCCCGCGCCGGCGCGCTACCCCTCCCTCGCGCGGTGTCCATGCGTTGGGTAAATGATTATTTAACTTTAAGCTACATTTACTCAGTGATCAATTGATATTATTTTTTTATATAATTTTTTTTCAACTACTATAATAGCCAAATATCACGTCCTCGAGTATTGAACATGTCTCACCAGCCATGCTGTATAATATTATTTTAGAGAGTATAACATTATGGTGTTTAAAACTAATATAATATTTTAAACTTAATTAAGTAGTTTAGTCAAAATTTGTTTATCAAACGGGAATCGTACATTTCATATGTTTTTTCTCGTCCCTCCAGGAATCTCTATTCCGAATTTTGTCTAAATCGGCTCAGCCATTAAAACGTGAATAAGTAACTAAGAAACAGACATACCACGTCTTGTGTATTTATAATCTTAGTAAGGATAGTACACATGTGTTACGTACACAAAAATCTTTTTTAGGGTTCCGTACCCCAAGGGTAAAAACGGGATCCTATTACTGAGACTTCCATGTCTGTCCGTATGTCCGTATATCTCCAAGCTGTAACTCAAGAACGGTAATAGCTAGAGAGTTGAAATTTTCACAGATTATGTATTTCTGTTGCCGCTATAACAACAGATACTAAAAACAAAAAAATTAAATATTTAAGGAGGGCTCTCATACAACAAACGTGATTTTTCAAACATTTTTTGCTCGGTCTCAATGATGACAATTACAGGTTGGTACTTGAAATGTACGCAAAATACTCAGCTGTATATAATATACTTTAATATAAAATATTTAAAAGTTAAAAAAACTAAAAACACGCTTTTTTATATACAACCAAACTAAACTGGCCGTTTAAAGTGGGTCAAAATCGCGCCCAAAAAAGTGGGTTACAAACAAACATACAAACATACAAATTGAAAAATGGAATAATTATATCAAATTAGTGTATTGTCATCGGTCCTCGATAAATCTACAAAGTTTGAACGAAATCTGGCCGTTTAAAGTGGGTCAAAATCGCGCCCAAAGAAGTCGGTTACAAACATTACAAACAAATATACAGGTGAAGCTAATAAAAAGCGTATAATTATATACAATAAATAATTAAGGGGGACTCTCATACAAAAAACACAATTTTTTACTATTTTTGCTCTATAATGGTACGGAACCCTGCGTGCGCGAGTCCAACTCGTACTTGGCCGATTATTTATTTTATTCTCATAATAATTAATCTCTTATAAAAAAAAACTAACTATTATTAATTTAAACGTACCAAAGAAATAAACATAAATTTAAATCATAACCCTCGATTTTTTCAAGTTGAAATGCCAACCTGCTTCCCAAATAGCATTTTTAATTTCACGTAAAATAAAATTACACCGACATAAAAAGTTGCACAAACAAATTAAAATTACTTCAAACACAATAAACACGAAATAAAAGTGTAAGCGCGCCCTATTTTTAAAAGTCATAAAGGCCGGGTCACATTATCGCGCGTAAACAGGAGTATTTACTGTTGTTTTAACATAAACACCCTTTATCCACCCCTAGTACAAATACGAGGAATAAATTGTTTTGTCTGGAAGTTTTTTGCTATGGTGCCACGAATAATGCATACTAATACATATGTTATAAATGCGAAAGTGTGTCTTTCTGTTTGTCTGTCTGTATGTTACCTCTGAAATTTGGTATGGAGATACTTTGAGTCCCGGGAAAGGACATAGAACACTTTTTGTCCCGGAAAAGTGTACGGTTCCTGCACGAAAAACGAATTTTGGAGCAACGGAGTTGCGGGCGTCATCTTGTAAATTATACTATAGAAGAGTTACGGCCGTTCCCAATATTTGATCTATCTCTGGTTTTGCCCTACTAGAGATAGGAATAGCTCTCATTAGCTATGTCCACATTGTGCCCATTCATCTTCAATTTTCATAATCTTTTGACATTCGAAATGTCAAAAGGTTATGAAAATTGAAGATGAAAGGGCACACTGTGGACATAGCTATTAAACATTAGAAACAATTATATTTTATGTCAATTCAATGTCAGCTGCGATCGGTCGTATGTCAAACCAGAGATAGATTGAATATTGGGAACGGCCGTAACTGAGTAAAAAAATGACGTTACGATTGGTACGATATGCAAACCTAGGTGTGCATTAGGCGTCTCCCAGACAGACGCGGGCAGCGGTGGCGGTGGCGGTCAGTTGGATGTCTTGAAAGTTCTAGGAACGACGCAGACACACGCGGTGGCGGTGGCAGTACAAACAACTGACCGCCGCCGCGACCGCCACCGCTGCCCGCGTCTGTCTGGGGACGCCTTAAGGCTCGATTAATATGTGTCCGCCCGAACGGCTACATACACCGCGAGATTACAATAGCAATTATTGTTTGGAAACGACAGTGCGACCGCGCACTACATAATTATTATACTATTGCTTGTATCTCGTAGTGTAACGGCCAAAATGCGCGTAGGCGCAGACGCATATTATTATGTAAATCGAGCCTAAAAGACGTTTAAAGTGACAGTCATTAACTATGTATCAACGGCATGCGTTATAGCACAGTCAACAGCGCACGTGAAGAATGCCTGCGACGCATGCGCTCTGACCGTATTCAAAACTTTCTCTTTGTTCTTTTTTTCTGGAATTTCTTATGACCAAATAAGCCGCACACATTCCACCCAATAAAATGTTCTTGTCGCACATGTTACAAAGGTGACAAACACTGCAATTGAACAAAAATAACAATGTTGGCGCTGCGTTCGTTAACGCATTCAATTATTGAAAGCGCCAAACCAAAGTTGAATACAAAGAAGATGACGAAAATTGAAGATGAAAGTGCACAGTGTGGACATAGCTATTCTTCTACACTTATATCTTATGATGCTACGAAACAATTATTGTATATATGTTTTGTTCATCAAAACATGTTTTATATAATATAATATCTATGGACGCTTCACACCACGTCAATCTGGCCCTGTGGTAAGTACTTGAAGGACTTGTGTTACGGGTACCAGACAACAGAAATATATTTAATACTTTTATACCATACATATATTTAAGATTTTTATTATATGATAAATATATTTAATACACATCCATGACCCAGGAACTTTGAAAACTTTTTTGTTCCGTCGGCGGGACTCAAACCCGCGACCCCCGGCTTAAGCTACCAACGTGCTATCCACTGAGCCACAGAGGTCGTCAATCGCTTGGCCTTATAATATTATGTTTTGTGTTGTCTGCTAACAAACGTTCTGTGAGAACTTTTCACGGTACCAGACTGGTATAAAGCGAATGCATTTTATTGCGTCCCAAGCAATTAAATTCTACTCGTAAACCGATTTCAGAGAGCTTTTGACAAAGCTTCCTCTGTTGGGATTGCCAATGGAGCCTTTGATAGCCTTTCCAAAAAAAATCTCACAAAAAAACTTCATCTGCCAAAATTTTGTTACATGACATTTAAAGCTTGAACCTACAAATCCATATAACTAATATTATAAAATGAGAAAGTGTGTCTGTCTGTCTATTACCTTCTTATGCCCAAACCGCCGAACCGATTTTGCTGAAATTTAGTATGGAGATACTTCGAGTCCTGGGAAAGGACATAGGATACTTTTTATCCCAAAAAAATGTACGGTTCCTGCGCGATAAACGAATTTTGGTGCAACGGAGTTGCGGGCGTCATGTTTCGATTTCAAAATTAAATCACGCTTGTGTGTCCAAATCGAGAGATCTAACATTATTATTAACTGTACGTATGATAATTATATATCTGTTATATAACACTGAACATACCATACATATACATATTGGTATTAAATGTTCATAAAGACCGAAAATATTTCGGTTATAATAACCTTTCATAACTATTTCTTTTGTGAGTATATGGAGTTACGAGGGAGAAACATATTTTTGTACTTTAGGGGTCCGTGATAGGGCCGTAAACCGGGCTTAGGACCCACCGTTTGTAAAGGACAAAGCTTATTACCTCGTAAAATATACTAAGTTAGCTATGTTCAGTATATCAGGACTCTATGATCCGTACTATTATTAAGTAAACAACGCTGGGAACGTATTGCGCGGGAATCTTACATTTTTCTGCATCCAAAACTATACTATGTCCTTCCGATTCTAAGTATCTTCGTACTAAATTTCACCTGAATCGGTTAAGCCGTTAGGCGTTAAGGCCCTCCCTCGAGCAAACGACCATACATTTGACGCGTTGCTAAGATCGCACAAAAATTCTATTTTTCTTATTATCTTAGTTCAAAATTGATCTAAAAAAAATTCAAACGTGGAATATGTAGTTAATGAAATTGTCTATCTATTGTCGTATTTCAAATAAACGTAATTTGTAATGAAACTGTGCTGAGATTTCAATAAATTGGTATTATTTCGGAAGCTAATATCATGAGTATAATAAACAAAATTAGAAAATTAAAAACGGGGAAAGGAATGTTGATATACTGAAGATTATTGCTGTATTTTTATTATAACTTTGTAGCTTTCAAATTATGAGTTTATAAGGCTCTAAATACGGTAAATTACGGCATCTCCGTAGGGGGAGCGCCTTAAGCGTAGGAGGTAACAAACAAAATATACACATTATCGCGATTATGTTAGTAACGATAAAAATGTATGTTTTTCTGTGTGTTATTTAATTCAAAGTACATATTATTCTATGTTCAACCTCAACTTGTAAAGGTAAAATATTTATAGGCGAATCAGCAACCTCCAAGATTCAAGCCTAAGCGTACCGCCATCGCAAATGCCATATTATATTTTCCTCCATCGAAACTGGTGAAAACTTATCGAGTTAGGGAAATTAATGGTATCGAACTTTTAATGCGATAAACAAATTATAAGTACGTCAACTTGTCAACATAATGAGTTGACTTTGCGTCATGAAAATGACGCGCCTCAAGTTGACTTTAAGTTGACTTTAAGTCAACTTGCCACGAAAATGCTTCAAGCAATTTCTCTACGAAAAGCTTCAATAAAGGCGGTAGAAGTGTAACCATAATTAAAAGGAAAAGGTGGTAAGTCTGTCAATTGAATGTGTATCTTCTGTTGTAGTATTAGGGTCAATTCAGACCGCAACGCGACGAGGCGAGGCGCGACGCGACCTAAATTTGTATGGATTTGACAGAATATGTCGTCAGCGTGAGACGTCTTGCGAATCTGTCAAATCCATACTAATTTAAAAATGCATCTACGCGTCGCGTTGCGGTCTGAATCAACCCTTGTTCAATTCTGAATGACTCGTTTAAAATAATGCATCACATCGCTTCGACGCGTCACGTTGCAATGTAAAGTTGGGGAGGCGCGCGTGCGGGGCACGTGAACGTCACGCGCGGGCTACGCATAATGTCTATTAATTGTAGTGTCAGGATAAAGGCTGTCACAGACTTAGCTATAATATATATTAATATACCGTACTAAACACACTGAGACCAGAAATATATATCATAGCTGAGTGTGTGGTCACGCGAAAATTGTATAGAAAATATATATTAATATGCCTAGCTATAAACATATTAATATATATTATAGCTAAGTCTGTGACGGCCTTTTACTCATACTCCTTCACCGTTCATGCAGTCAGATTCAAGTCAGATTGTGGAACTCGCTTCCCCACACTGTTCGTGATAGCTTTACCATCGGTGTGTTCAAGAAACGCCTAAAGGAGCACTATCTTCATGAATCTCAATCTATTTAAGTACCGTTCTTAAATATACATATTATAAGTATTTATATATTGTAGACATACTCTGTGGTATTTATTATTAATATTAATAATTAATATTTTATTATTATTATTAGTTTTGTAAGTATATAATATAGATTCAAAGTTTAATTTTGCGCGATTAAACGCCCTATCCACAGCCCTATCTGATGTCTTATATCACATCTCTATCCGTAGGGCTGCTGTAAGAAATTTCTTTAGAAATAAGCAGTCCTTTGTGTCGACTTTCTATGTCAATTTCTATATAAATAAATAAAAAAAAATAACTTTCGGAAACGTGTATTTTTATTTTTAACAAGGATCATTATATCAAAATTTAGCAGGAAAGTTTAATCATCAAACCAATCAATGTAAAACTCTACTGCAATGTCTTCTTCTATTTCCGGTCAGGATTTCCGCTCAGGGTTTTCGATAACTTTTTCCCAAAATAAACCACTTTCATCTGGCCGTGTCATGTGAAGTAGAAATCAAACAACATCGGTCGTATCACAAACAGTGCGCTATTACTGTGCAGTGTGTGCGTATGTATGTACTATTTAATATGTGTATTTTTATGACACTCAGCCTAAACGTTATATTTTATTATATTTATTAAATTATTCGTAACAAATATATTTGTTACGAATAATACATACTATGGAAGAGTAGTGTGATAAGTTCAGCTAAAATAATAAATGCACAGAATGTGAATGGAGATTATATTAAAACATTAAGGCCCACTTGCGCCAATCTGGGTTAAAGTTAACTCTGAGTTAAACATCATGTCATCTCTATCACTGACTTGGTGAGTGACAGACATGACATGATGTTTAACTCAGAGTTAACTTTAACCCAGATTGGCGCAAGTGGGCCAAAATGAATAAAAAGGTAGTAATGCAAAACTATGATTAGGTTGACCGCATACATACGTTTTTCATATTCGATTTCCGAATCTAGAATTTCGATTTGGAATTCCATGAGACTTTCTTCAAACGTTCGTCTTTCTTCACTAGCGAACGCGCTGGCGAAAACATACGTGTAGAATTCGTCCCGTTCGGAAAAAAGTGAACGCGTGCGTCAGTTAATGTATTTATGATTCCATGCATTCGAATGTCCGGATACGGAAAAAGTATGTATGCGGCAAGCCTAAGTTTGAGCATTTACAATATTAGTAAGTATTCCAGAGTACGCCTCCGTGGTCTAGTGGTACAGAGCGCGGCTCTTGACTCGGAGGTCGTGGGTTCGATTCCCGCGTTGGAAACATGTTATTTCCAAGTTTGGTTAGGACATTGCAGGCTGATCACCTGATTGTCTGACAAGTAAGATGATCCATGCGTCGGATGGGCATGTAAAAAGTCGGTCCTGCGCCTGATCTCTCGCCGGTCGTGTCGGTCTGCCATCCCACTGGGTTATGAGAGTAAAGGAATAGAGAGTGCTCTTGTGTACTGCGCACACACTTGGGCACTATAAAAATACTCCTGCGTAGCTGGCCTGGTTTCAATGAAACCGGCCACCGTCACCGAAACCGGTGTGGGAGCTATTAAGTATTCCAGAGTAGGTCTTTGTACTAAGAATTTGTCGATAGTACCAACGTAAAGTCACCTTCATTCCTCAAATAGTCTGAACGTGGGCGAAGTCTTACACAAATAGAAGCTCATCCAATCAGGTATTTATAGCGAACCCAAATCTTAATGGCAAATGTGTATTTGTTACCCCACGCCCTAAATATCTAAAGCCAAATTGCGTATTAATACTAAGTTTAATATTAGGTCGAGTCTTGCGAAGAGCGGTGTAATAATTCAAATGGCATTACTATTCTATATCTGTACTTATATTATAAATGTTAAAGTATCTGTCTGCCTGTCACCTTTTCACGCCCAAGCCGCTGAACTGATTTTGCTGAAATTCGGCATGGAGATACTTTGAGTCCCGGGAAAGGATATTGAAAACTATTTATTCCCTATTTGTTCCCGCGCGATAAACGTAAGTCAAGAACCCGAAGAGAGGCTACGTCTAGTTTATCCCGGTTAGATCTAGGTAACATTGAATTAAGTAATTATTTACTTTCCTTGCACTTATTCTACTTTATTTTAATAGATTTATTACAGAATTATAATACAGCTAGAAGTTAGAACTAGTTTTACTCGAAAACAATCGCGGAATATAGCAACGAAAATTTTGCAAATTCGATTCAAACAATCATCAATTTACGTAAATTGTAAAAGTTATAACTAACTTTGTTAATTTTCATGTTAAAAAAATAAACAATATTTGTAGGTAAGAATGGAAAAACGTCAGATACCCCATATCTGACGTTTTACAAAATAAGAGCAATTACTCATTTTTCCCTTACAATTTAAACATATTTTGTAACTTATCTACTTTATCATCTAATACTAAAAATTTGTATAATATAATAAATTTATACAGAATCCACATTTTTTTATTTCAAATCATTTAATCGGGCCATAATTTAGCTTACGCAAATGTCAAATTTCAAATTGCCAATTCTCACGTCTTCATTTATTACAGTCTACAGATATTTGAATTTTTGTAAATACCCCCATTATCCTGCTCCAAAACGGAAGATATTATTAACTGCCGATTGAGGCTTAACCCGGGTCTCGTTTGTCCCATTAACACTAACGAGTAACGCGAGCTCGCGGTGTATTGTCGACGCGATTTAAACTTTGCTAATTAATGAATATACCTCGACGTCTCTCGACGCCATTATGTCAAAGTTACAACGAGCTTATATCGCGGAAGACCGTGGTCTATTGGTTTAGAGCTCAAAGGTTGGGGGTTCGATTGCCGCGTTGGAGAAATGTTCTTTCTAAGTTAGTTTAGGATAATATGCCGGCTGATCACCTGATTGTCTGACAAGAAAGATGATGCGTCGGATGAGCATGCAAGTTTTGTACGAAAATATTATACGTTTAACACACAACCAAACATTGATTGTATTTTTAATGTATCTAACAACACTGTTCACTTTTTAAAGGACTTGATTGAAGGAATATAAACTGTATAGATTTAAATAGTAGAATTGCGAATACATCTGAATGTGTTTCAAAACCCAAAAATAACAGTTCGGTTGAAACCAAAATAATTAGAAAACCTAAAAAAGACGCTTTTAGCACGCACCAACTCAATTCGCCATCTTGGATATCCGCCATGTTGGATTTAAGTCATGTGACTATTTTTTTCGTATTCCTGACAGCAAACCCTTTCATTTCATACCCATAATATCATGGGGGTGCATTTCAAATAGCCTGTCCGCCATCTTGGAGAGACCGCCATATTTAATTTGTAATGATAGTTATAATATAAAGCGTGTAATAATATGTAAAAGTTTACACGATGAATTTAATATTACCTCCTTCTTTTTGAAAATTGGTTTAAAATCAACTTAATCAAATTGCGATACCCAACTCACAAACTTACGGTATAATTCTCCATTTTGAGATTGGATACTAATTTTGCGGCAAATTGTGTAACTTTACTAATTACATTAAAAGTATGCGCCGAGTTCAATTAGCGAACGGAAGGTGAAGGGGGTGAAATGGGGTGGAAGTATCATATTATATTACACAAAATATAATATCGGTTAGTTACTTTTTCATAATTTAAAAAAGCGCGTTGGCGTTTGCTATTTTATAAGAATACCACTGACGATATTGTATAGTTTGATAGGGAACAGACTTAAATCGAAAAAGAACCAAAGCTACATGGAATAAAAAAGAACCAAAGCTATATGGAGTAAGTTTCAAATTCAACGAAAAACGATATTTTAACTTTTACTACAAATTCAAAGAATAAATAATCGGCCAAGTGCGAGTCGCACTCGCGCACGAAGGGTTCCGTAGCACAATAGAGAAAAATAGACTGAAAATTGTGTTTTTTGTATGGGAACCCCCCTTAATTATTTTATTTATTTTAATTTTATTATAAATTATTAAAGTGCTAATAATATTGAGTATTTCTTGAATACTTCAAGTGCTTATTGTTTGCCGTTATTGATATCGAGAAAAAAGTAGCAAAAAAATCATGTTTGTTGTATGGGAGCCCCCCTTAAATATTTAATTTATTTTGTTTTTAGTATTTGTTGTTATAGCGGCAACAGATATATACAATCTTTGAAAATTTCAAAAGTCTAGCTATAGCGGTTCTTGAGTTACAGCCTCAAGACATACAGACAGACGGACAGACGGACAGACATCGAAGTCTTAGTAATAGGGTCCCGTTCTTACCCTTTGGGTACGGAACCCTAAAAACTTTTCTTAGCTGTCCCTATATTATGACAGGGTGGACAGCGAATTCAAGACAAACACTATACATCGCCACACAAGTCACGCTTCGCTTCTGTGCGATTTGACCCTTAGTTGTGTCAAAAGGAGAAACTAGAATTAAACATGTAGGCAGCGTAAACAAAAATGTCTTAGATTGTGATACAACTCCTGGGCTTCTAGGAGATAGTTTTGCTCGTAAATTATATTACAAACAAACATTCGTACGGCTTGTGGGGCAAATGTGGCAAACGGGGCGATATGGGGCGAAGTGGACGGGTGGGACAAATCAAACATTCACGCATCGTCGCCCCATTTTATACAATATTTTGTTCGAGCAAAGCGCTTCGGCGAATTCTTTAAAGTGTAAAATATAGTTCTAAGATGAAAGTTTATATTCTAAAAAAAACTAGCAGGGGCAATAATATAGTCACTAATAACAATAATAATGAAACTCATCCGAGATATATTAAAGATCTATCTTCGATGGCGCGTTTTTCATTTAGAAATGTTGATGTTAAAAATCAGAAATGTTTCATTTACTTTGGTTTTAAAATGATGTTCATTGAGGAAATTGATTCCTAGGCAGTTGAAAGACCAACGTCATTTGGTCGGATCATGTCAATTTGATGTTAATTGTCATCTGTCGGCTGGGTTTGACATAACGCGACCAAACTACGTAGGTCTCCCATCTGCCTAGGAATCAACTTCTCTGATAGTACAAAATTTGCTTGCAATTACTTAAAGAATTGAAAATTTGCTTGAAACCTAAATCAGGCGAGTACGTTAAAAAAGGAATAATGAAATATGCTCAAGCAATATTCTGATAAGCCCTTCATCAAGTTAACCATAAACTCATTTTTACGAAATATACCAACATTTTATAAAGGAAAGATAAGAGAATATAGCTGGTCCCGAACGTGTGCGGTGTCTGATACCGCGATAACTCAGCCTTATGATACACATTTTCAGTTTTTTATAAAACACTAGCGACCTGCCGCGGCGTCGCACGGGTATAAAATATATAGCCACTGAAAAAAATGATTAAAATCGATAGCCTATGATCCTTCACGTGGTCTACTTCTTATATTCTTTGCCAAATAACATAAAAATTTCTCCAGTAGCTCGCGAGATAAGCCCTTTCGAATAATTTCCCCCGTTTTTTCCACATTCTCCTATTAGTCTTAGCGTGATAAAATATATCCTATAGCCTTCCTAAATTTATGGGCTATCCAACACTGAAAGAATTTTTCAAATCGGACCAGTAGTTCCTGAGATTAGCGCATTCGAATTAGCCCTTTCAAATAATTTTCCCCGTTTTAGTAAATTGTCTGTTAGTCTTGGCTGGCACATTGGAAAAGACAAATACACAACCATCAATTGCTATAGTAGTAGTGTGACAGCCTGAGGGACAAGCTATTAATATAAATAATTGGCCAAGTGCGAATCGGACTCGCGCACGAAGGGTTCCGTACCATTATAGAGCAAAATTAGACCAAAATTGTGTTTTTTGTATGGGAGCCCCCCTTAATTTTTTATTTTATTTTAATATTATTATTAAATATTAAAGTTCAAGTAAAACTAAGGATTTTGTGGAAAATTCAAGGGCCTACCTGTTGCTATTATTGATATGGAACAAAAAAGGCCAAAAAAATCACGTTTGTTGTATGGAAGCCCCCCTTAAATATTAATTTTATTTTGCTTTTAGTATTTGTTGTTATAGCGGCAACAGATATACACAATCTGTGAAAATTTCAACTCTCTAGCTATTACCGTTCTTGAGTTACAGCCTGGAGACAGACAGACGGACAGACGGACAGACATCGAAGTCTCATGAATAGTGTCCCGTTTTCACCCTTTGGGTACGGAACCCTAAAAACGAATTCATAGCATCTAACACTCCTTGTCACATCTACTAATAGTTGTTGAGAAGATAACTTGTATATGACCTCTGTTTGCAGTAAAAGTGGTTGTAACACACAGAGGGACTTAGTCGTTAGTGGCGCTGTAACAAGCCTTTGTGGGTAACAAGTCGCGTGAATACCTGAGTGGGGCTTTGGTAAGTTATAGGCATCATCAACTACTCGCTTGGAACTACTTTTGCATGTGAAAGCACTGATAAGTCCAACTCTTCTGATTATACCGAATGAGTAGAGTTACAAAGAATGTTATTATTCTTTTTTTTATGAAATAAGGGGGCTGACGAGCAAACGGGTCACCTGATGGAAAGCAACTTCCGTCGCCCATGGACACTCGCAGCATCAGAAGAGCTGCAGGTGCGTTCTACCTGCTACCCTCCCCTATTTCCTTCCTTACCCTCCTATACCCTATTACCCTATTCCCTCGTAAAAGGCCGGCAACGCACCTGCAGCTCTTCTGATGCTGCGAGTGTCCATGGGCGACGGAAGTTGCTTTCCGTCAGGTGACCCGTTTGCTCGTTTGTCCCCTTTGTTCATAAAAAAAATTAAGGAACCTATCAGACAGAGAGCGGTCACGTGGTCAAGCTTTTAAGCCAGCTATCCCCAAACCGCGGCCCGCCGGGACTTTATTTGTGGCCCACGGGATGTTAAACCATTTTGAAATTCATGCCCACCGGCAAAATAATGTAGTCATCGTGAAAGTCGTGTTTTTTTTAAATCGTTAATTTCGAAGGACGTTATACTTTAAACTTACAATTTTTTTGTTGCGGCCCGCAACACCAAAACCACAACATATTTGTGGCCCGCATGAAAAAAAGGTTGGAGACCACTGGTTTAAGAGGTCAGTTTCGCGTTCATTGTGTTGTATTACGTTATATAGAGATACTCACACAGGGGGCGTTCTGACCGCGTCAAAATTCCTTCTGTGTGACTGACCGCTCGGACACGGAATGCAAACGCAGAACGCTTGAACGCGTGACTGCTCTCTGTCTGATAGGTCCCTTAATGCGTCCGTAGAAAGTCTTAGGGCCTGTTTCACCACTTTCTGATAAAGTTCCGAATAGGCTATTCACACCTTTTTTGACAGTTTCTCCATACTTCATCTGTCAAGTTAATTGGTGAATAGCCTATTCAGTATTCATCAGGAAGTGGTAAAACGGGCCCTTAGTATATTTGTATTTAATGAAATATGTAAAAATCTATTAGGAATTATTAAGAATGATGAGAATGGAAGAATTTTATGGTCTTTATTAAAACGAAGTCAAAAACAACAGCTTGTATGCACCTGCAAGCCACCTTTTAATGTCTTCGAACTTTAATCTTGCACAGCTTAGAAGTTACGAGGGTGCAACTTAAGTGACTCTTCGCTTCTTGAACTCTTGTGCATAATTTATTATGAAAAATATTGAAGACGATGGGCTTCTTGGTTTTTTTTTAAGAATATGTGTGTACTGAGTATACTAACGGATGTACAATTTTTATGTTTTGGTGTTTCGTATTCATATTAAAAATGTGTTTGAAGATTTTCACAGAATTATTCGTGTGTAACTTGAATTCAAGCGCGGTGAAGAAAACAAATTTAATTAAAAAAACAGTGGTAGGTACGACAACGCAAAACGTCTACGAAGCGATGGATTTCGTAGCACCGTAGAACGGAGCTACAGTATACGTAGAACGTCCAATAAGCTACTGAATAGGGATGTTGACAAGGTCAAAAATTACCAATTTTTGTAACTAAAATAAATAAATAACGGTAAAAAACAAGTGTTTCCAAAATTTCAACTTGGTAGCTTTTGTGCTTTTTTTGTTACGCGCCTTCAAAGTTGGATATTATTCAAGTCGAATTTTTTTTCGATTAAATTTCTTAATATTTGTATACCATTCGATAATTTATGTAATTTGAAGCAACTTTTGTTATGAAACCACTTTCATAAACGCAATAATTAATATAGCTATCGAACGAAAATCTCCCGCGACGCCTACAAACAACTCTAACTGGACGTCATAATCGAGTAGCATTTTGTATGGAGCGTTTCAAGCAGGTCTGTTTTATAAGATGTTTGAATTGTCATATCTTGGTGAATTTTTAAGCTATCAGAGTCATTATTTCACCGATGTTTCTAGTTTTTAAGGGCCTTTCAATTACGAATAAGAAAAAAAAAATAGTCATCATCATCGAGTCTACGAAATACGTAGCTCCGTAGAGCATCTACGAGGCTACGAAATACGTAGCTCCGTAGAGCATCTACGAGGCTACGAAATACGTAGCTCCGTAGAGCATCTACGAGGCTACGAAATACGTAGCTCCGTAGAGCATCTACGAGGCTACGAAATACGTAGCATCGTGGAGCATCTATGAGCTTCCCCTTTAAGCTTTGCGTAATATTTACGCTAAATATATTCCGTATGAATGTATACACTATGTATGTTTCAATAAGCATTTACATAGTAAAAGTGGAAAGTGGAAAAAGGCTGTTGAAATACCACAGCTCGCATTTCGCAGCTGTCCCTCCCAAAGGGACGGACCGTTATACGAGCTTCAACTTTTATTGATTACTTCAAGTTTGAAAAAGTTTCCAATTCCAACTTTTGTGTGGACATAAAAAAGGATAGATTTACTATTGGGACGTTGAGTCGGTGAAGAGTGAAGGCATATAATTTACTTCAAGATACATATTCTGCGCAAATGAAGTCGCAACGTCTTTTGTAACTTCAATAACAAAGATAAAAAAACAAAAGCTAAGTAACTGCAATACAAAAAGAAAATTGATAATGAAACAAAATTACCCAACATAACAATAAGAAACTAAATACGTATCGTTAAACAAAATTACAAAATTAATTCCACTAATCAGAGGCGAGGCACGTTCCTAACTTTTAAGGTACTTAATTTTTGACCAAATTCGCCTTTAAATAAATGAATCATGGACACTTAGTAAATTACTATGCGGCCGGCGCGGCGACGTGCGCCCTGCGCCCCGCGCTACCCTTTCCGCGCGTGGTGACCGTGCGTTGGGTAAATAATTATTTATCTTTAAGCTACATTTACTCAGTGATCAATTGATATTTTTTATATTATTTTTTTTCAACTACTATAATAGCCTATTATCACGTCCTCGAGTATTGAACATGTCTCACCAGTCATGCTATATAGCCTATGTCACTAAGGAACACACCAGCATTCTATTGATGTAAAAATTTTGGAAATCGGACCAGTAGTTTCAGAGATTACCTCCTATAAACAAAAAAAAAACTTTACCTATTTATTTTATTATAAAGTGTAGATATTATGTCAAATTGTTATATTATTATTGCAACAATATAACACAGGGTGTGGTCGATAAAGCGTCAATATTTAGAAGAATTCCGTCCAACCTGTGGAGCGCTGGAGCGGCACCTGTTACACCCGGAACCGATATTGCACCGGTTTTCGCCCGATATTCAACCGATATTCACTCAAATTTCACTCAAAATTTATCCGATAATTAATAGTAATACTACTAATATTAATATGCACTCACCCTTCTCATAACACGCAGGGAAAATGACGAAGCCTTCATGTTTGCGGCACAAAAATACAGCTCACTAAATACACTATACTACTCTATATATGGAACTATGGTATATATATTATAAAATATAGCGTTCAATAAAAAAAAATCTGACGAGCGACGCTCCGGACGGCTTAAACGAGACTGATCGTAGACTAGCGAAAAGGACATGCTGAGGCGAAAGGCTGTATTTCCGACCGCTGCAACTGAAACTCAACTTTAACTAGCGGCTTTAGAGTTCAGTTTGGCGTATGGGAATATAGTATTTTTCAAAGGACACCTATTTCTGTCTCGTTCTCGCATTTGCGTGGTTGGATCCTCTCGCCCACGTCGACAGTTTGCCGAAGCGCCCCGATATCTCCGGGGAGCAGCCATCCATACTAATATTATAATGTATGTCTGTCTGTCTATTACCTCTTCACGCCCAAACCTGTAATCAACAAAACTTGGTTGACCCTAAAACGGAACCCTAACCAGCAGATTTTTTGTATATTGGTAGGTTAATAGTTATATAATTTGATAGTAATCTTGACCTACAAATAAAACAATCCATATTTTAGGACCATCAAATCAAAGTATGAAATCCTTTCTATCTCTGTTAGCTACCACTTTCGAGATTTTTCGATAGTAAAAATTTTGTTCGTCTTATCAAAATGTAGCTACTCACAAAAAATTAGCTTGTTAGTAATCACAAAAAAATTTGTTCTAGGGCTCCCTCACTAGTATATTTCCGCGTGATAAACGATTTTTTTTTTATGAAATAAGGGGGCAAACGAGCAAACGGGTCACCTGATGGAAAGCAACTTCCGTCGCCCATGGACACTCGCAGTATCAGAAGAGCTGCAGGTGCGTTACCGGCCTTTTAAGAGGGAATAGGTTAATAGGGGAGGGTAGGGAAGGGAATAGGGTAGGGGATTGGGCCTCCGGTAAACTCACTCACTCGGCGAAACAGAGCGCAAGCGCTGTATCACGCCGGTTTTCTGTGAGGATGTGGTATTTCTCTAATTTTGGCGTAACGGAGTTGCGGGCGTCATCTAGTAGGATATACAACGTGAAATTTTAGTGGTTGTTTTCCCGCAGCAGGACGATTTACCTATAGTAGTACTATCGAATCATGGAAGTTATTAGGGTTCCGTACCCAAAGGGTAAAAACGGGACCCTATTAATAATTTTTTGAAAATACAAAATATTTTGTATGACGTACTATGGCAACTTTATGCCGATAGGCGCGAGCGGCTATGGACCCAGCCGAAATTTTTTTATGATTTGACCAAAAAAAAACTTCACAAATCTATTGTACTACTAAGATAGAATCGTTTTACTGCGGGAAAACAACCATTAAAATTTCACGCAGTATTTTAATACCAACTTATAATTCTAGTTCCATTTCAGCTGAACATGAATAAATTTGTTCACGCTGAATGTAAATAGTTTTGTTTGTTTTGGTACAGTATTATAATGACTAAACCATGAAATGTGTCTCGAAACTTCATATTATGTCAGTATGTTTGAAACAAGTCTCGAGTGTTTTGAATAAATTGTGGTTTTATCACTATATACAATAACCCTTCGGTTTTGTCGTGGTCGGCTTATGAAAATATAAATAACCAAATGTTTTAATTATTAAACGTTTAGAAAATTACTCTTACAATAATAGCTCCCACACAGGTTTCGGTGACGGGGGCCGGTTTCATCGAACCCAGGCCAGCTACGCAGAAGTAATTTTATGGTGCCCAAGTGTGTGCGCAGTACACAAGAGCACTCTCTATTCATTTTCTCTCATAACCTAGTGGGACGGAAGACCGACACGACTGGCGAGTGATCAGGCGCAGGACCGACTTTTAACATGCTCATCCGACGCATGGATCCTCTTTATTGTCAGACAATCAGGTGATCAGCCTGCATTGTCCTAACCAAACTTGGAAATAACATGTTTCCAACGCGGGAATCGAACCCACTACCTCCGAGTCAAGAGCCGCGCTCTATACCACTAGACCACGGGAAAATTACACTTGTAGAAACGTCTACGTGATACCTACCACCGTGTACTTACTCGGCGAAAAGAACCGACATTTAAGAAATTCGCACGGGGCCCACTCTTTAGCTAAAAAAGCTAAAAAATGCAAGGTTCCCAAAAATATCCTCGTAGGTTAACAAATTATCCTTATTTGCTCAAACTTTACAAAATAAATGAGTTTGAAAATGCATACGAAACCACTGTGTTTAACCTAGTTCTACATTGGAGCTATACAGGTTGTTACAAAACAAAGTGATAAAACTTTAAAATGTGTATGTTTTCCTTATACTGCGTGACTGGTGAGACATGTTCAATACTCGAATACGTGATATTTGGCTATTATATTAGTTGAAAAAAAAATAATATCAAAAATTAATAGCAATTGATCACTGAGTAAATGTACCTTAAAGTTAAATAATTATTTACCCAACGCATGGACACCGCGCGCGGGAGGGGCAGCGCGCGGCGCGGGGCGGGGTGGGCCGCGCCGGCCGCATAGTAATTTACTAAGTGTCCATGATTCATTTGCTTAAAGGGAAATTTGGTCAAAAATTATGTACCTAATTTTATTACATAATAATTATAATGCGAATCGAGTACTGAATACTTTCCTTAAGTATCGGTTATGTCTCACCAGTCATGCTGTATACAGTGCAGTGCTGAAAGAGGTACTTTTTTTTGTGATTTGTATAGGCAAGCGCACCAGCGTCATGAATTTGCCCATACAAAAATGAAGTCATCTCCATCAGCGCAGCTACTTTCACAACGAACTCTTTACAGGAGAATCATACTGAGGACCTTAAAGTATTCTCACTTAGTTTACACTCTGTACAGATTCAATTCACATAGTTAGATGCAAGGCGACGTAGTTTTATCCCCTGGTACCGTAACACGATTTCGTTTTCACGATAAATGGAATAAGAAAACTATTCCTGGAGATGCAATACCACAGAAATAAATCAAGATAGAACGGCGACGCGCGTGCGTTGCTAAGGGATCGCTCGTGTCAATCTTTGTAACAACATTCTTTGCAAATAAATGATTATGATTATGATTATGATTAATTTTTGCTTTGCTTGTTAGAATAATTAACTTACCCGTGGAAAGAAATACCTCCTTTTGGTTCACTTTCATACTTCTTTTTTTACTATTAGACACTGCACAATGAGGCATTTTTGCACAACCACTCCGATGTAGTCAAGTCGAGACGTGCGCGCTGACTGAATGAACGTTCAACAAATCTTGCACACTTGTGCAAGATTGAAACACGCGTACGGCGTACTCCACCCGCTTAGCCGTTCTATCTCGATTTATTTCTGTGTGCAATACAATATAGATACAAATGCTTGGAAATAAATTATGGACATCAGTAATTTTTACAAATATTATAAATGCGAAAGTATTTTCACGCCCAAACCGCTGAACAGATTTTGCTGAAATTTAGTATGGAGATACGTTGAGTCCCGGGAAAGGACGATATTTTTCATCCCGGAAAAATGTACAATTCCCGCATCATAAACTATTTTTTCGGACGTCATCTAGTAGTTAAGGAGTTAGTTAATAAATGTTAGTCGCAAATACATCTTTAATTTTACCCCCAAGCCTTCACATTGCAGGAAATGTGCTGATTCTCTGATTGAAAATATCTATTTGGCAGCTTATGAAACCCATTGCTTCAAGCCCCAAGCGGTCACCGGCGACCGCGATAACAATAGAAATCTATTGTGTCTCATTTTTCCACGATCGAGGGAATATTACTAATTCATAAAATATGTGAGTGTGTCTGTCTGTTGCCTCTTCACGTTTAAAATAGACGTAAAATTGAACTGGTGTGGCAAAACTTTGAGGCCCAGGACAGATGGAATAATATATATACAGATAATATCGTTAAAGGGAATAAGTGCAAAAAAAATGGAAAGAAGCATGTTGAAAAATTAAAAATACAAAAAATTAAAAGTGAAAGTATTCGTCAAAAAACTAAACTCACCGATGCTCTAAAACACGCACTTCTACTAAAATGGAGATGGGCCGGACATATCTCACGTTACACAGACAAGCGATGGACTATCGAAGCTACAAAATGGAAAGGACCAGAGGGGAAAAGGAATGTTGGTAGACAAATAAAACGGTGGTCTGATGAAATAACATGCATAGCAGGAAAGGACTGGATAAAGACAGGCAAGGACAGGGAGTTGTGGAAGAGGATGGAGGAGGCCTATACCCAAACAGGGGTCCATATTAAATAGTAATTTATACTAGCACTAATTATAAGACATTATATTAGAAAAAATAAATACTAACACAAAAATAGAACATTTAAACATTGTTAAAATATGGAATAAAAGGGATTTTTATTAATTTATTACTTAAGTAAGAAATAAAATATGCTAAAAATATAGTCCAATGCCAAATAAAACCAAATAAGGCCTAACAAATAGCCTATAGCACGTAAACAAACATATCTATTCCCAAAAACCGTTATTTGTGACGGGCCGCATCATCATTTGCGTAATTTGATTGAAGCTTTCGGAGCCTGGAGCTTTTGAGTTTCCGAGCTTTGGGAATATATAGGCGAGTTTATGATTCATTTCGATGCTTTGTTGCTTTATTGGCGTTGCTATGACTGACAAAATCTATTCTATTGCGATTTGCGACTGCTACATGTGAATGTTTATTTGTGATATTTTGATCCAGTATCACGATATTTACCGAGTGTATAATAAGTGAAATGCAAAATATAGACAAAAACGTTGTCAGGTCGAAAAAACTTTCTGTTTACTGACTTGCTGACACTGCCTCTAGTGTAAAAGCATTGCCGTAATATGTTCGATTGATACATCAACATTATAATATTATAATTATCCTCTTAGACAGAAAATAAGAAACTTTAAATTTCGCAAACGTGTTCAGTTTATGGTGTAAGCATTCTAGTACTAAATTAATTAATAGTGGAACGAAAAACGGTTTTGATGGAAAATTAAGCCTTAAGAAAAAGCCTGAACATAGATAGATAGATAACTCTAATATTGCTCACAAATTGATACTAGAACTGTCAACTAAGTTAACATGATTACAGTAAAATGTGGACAAGGGCGGCCTTATTTTAAAAAGGCGTCGAAAAAATATGCAGCCTTTTTCTCCGTAATTTTGTTAAAATCGTAAGAAATGAAGACGTCCTGAAACACGAAAGGTCCCTACATAATAAAGTCACGACTAGAGTCTCCAGCCTAATTCTTGAATGCGGTCACAGCTCACAAAAGTAGTATGGCAGAAAATTGTTTATCATGCTGTTCTTGGGAGTAGTAAATCACCCGACTGGAGCAGAAAACGGATACATTTTTTGAGTACATTTTTATTTTTATTTAATTTATTTCATTACACGATACAATTTATACCAATATTACAAATGGAAATGTGTCTGTCTGTCCGTCTTTCTATCTGTCAGTCGTTACCTCGTCACGCCCAAACCGCTGAACCGATTTTGCTGGAATTTGAGTGACAAGGGCATAAAATCGGTCGGAAACGGAGTTGCGGGCGTCATATTCTAGTACCAATATAAATGCGAAAGTGTGTCTGTCTATTTGTTACCTCTTCACGCCTTTAGGCGGAACCGATTTTAATATTTGGTATGCAAATACTTTAAGTCTCAGAAAGGACCAAGGATGATTTTTATCTCGGAAATAATTCTATTGATTTCAGTGCTACGAAGTTACGGGCGTCATCTAGTCGAGTATGTATTAATATTTTTGGTACGCTCCAGTACTTAAGAGGCCGGGGTACCCTCGAAATTCTCATACATACTTAATACCAAAATCATTTTCTCATACGAAAATATTTAACATGTTTGAGTTATTTTTCAGCTTATAATAGTAATTACCTAGGTTCCTGCACAAAATTTTTCTGCAAAATATTTAAACACAAAAAAAAATTTTTGTTTAAATATTTTGTAGTAAATTTATTACTAAATATTTAAACACTATATTTTTAGTATTTAAATATTTTGTAGTAAATTTACTATTTATTTATATATTTTTTGTGTTTTTGTCTATTTTTTGGTGTTTAAATATTTAGTAGTAAATTTACTAAAAATATTTAAACGCAAAAAATGTTTTTATTAGTATTTAAATATTTTATAAAAAAAATGTGCAGGAACCTAGGTAATTACTATTTTAAGCTGAAAAATAACTCAAACATGTTAAATATTTTCGTATGAAAAAATGATTTTGGTATTAAGTATGTATGAGAATTTCGAGGGTACCCCGGCCCCTTAACACTTTCGTATTTATAATATTAGTAAGGATAAAAATCCTTATCCTAAGGGCGTAAATTGTGCCCTGCTCCCGCGCGTGGCCTATCGCGGAGACTCGACTTACGCAGTGTCACCAGTTCCTGAGTATTTGTACAGTACGCTTTCTGCCTTTGGATAGTACATGCAAAATAAATGTAAAAAATCGTATGCCGCGTGTGCTCCTGTGGGCGCGGGGCCCGCCTCACCGCGACGGAACGACGACCTCTGTGGCTCAATTGGTCTGCCACACACTCAGTGTGGCAGGCTGGCAGCTCTAGCCGGGGCTCGCGGATTCGAATCCCGCTGACGGAACAAAAATTTTTTCAATGTTCCCGGGTCTGGATGTGTATTAAATGTGTGTATAATATAATAAAAATCTTAAATATATGTAGGTATAATGTAAAAGTATTAAATATATTTGACTGATGTGGTGTGAAGCGTCCATAGATATTATATATTATTATTATTTAGTAATTTTACTACGATACCTACTGATCTAACTCTCCTACATTCTCTCCGTCAAGGTTACTCACGCACAGAGTAGGTACTACACAAAATTTATTACTCACTAATAAAGAAACAGGGGCAGTCCCATATATCAACTCCCGATATAATAGGGAGAGGAAAAAACGCTTCTGGTAAATAAATGATACTATTCGACTTTAATTATAATAGGTTGAAAATAGGACTGCCATGGTAATGCTAATGCATAGCATTTTTTATCAACTTATGCAATTTTGGAACGAAGTTCCTTCTCGCGCGTTGCGAAAGGGCGCGGACGGTATGTATGTCGCTATATTACAACTAGAGCAAAAATGCTATAGACTTTGTAAACCGTGCGGTAGCGCGTGTTTCTCTCTCTCTCTCTCTCACTTTTTTTTTAGTGTACTATCAGAGAAGTTGATTCCTAGGCAGAGGTACCTACGTAGTTTGGTCGCGTTACGTCAAACCCCAGCCGACAGATCATAATTAAATTGAATTGATATGAACTGACCTTTCTGACAATGGTCTGTCAACTGCCTAGGATTTAATTTCCTCGATGGTACATAAGAAATAACTTCGTTCTATGATCCATCCAGTCGGAGTGGGTGTGTTAGATTTTTTCGTTACGGAATTTCTTGATTCGATCGCTGCGCTCAAAGCCCGCGACAAAAGCTAATATGATAGCTTAAAAATAAACACCGCAACTCGAAAATTTGTTTAAATCTTCAGTGATCCCTTTATCAGTGCTGGAATATGAAACAGTTTTTATTTCCCTCTTGTTTGTTTCACTTCAGGATTCGAGTCGCCAAAATATCATTCGCTTTTACGGTTGCGTTCGTCCCGGAGTCATAAAAATATTTTATGAAAGACATTTCAATATTCGGTGAAAAACCTTGGGGGTTGAAGAGTTTTTAAGGTTATTATGAAGTTTGACATTTGATAATTTTATTACCGTTACAGCCTTTTCGCAGCTTTCGTTTTACCGCATTATTCAGGACTAGATGACGCCCGCAAATGAACCGTACTTTTTTCAGGATAAAAAGAATCCTATGTCCTTTCCCGGGAGTCAAAGTATTTGCATACCAAATTTCAGCAAAATCGGTTTAGCGGTTGGGGCGTGAAGAGGTGACAGACAGACAGACACACAATATATGCATTTATAATCACCATATTCACTACATTTCATCTCGTCTAATTTTTGTCGCATACGCACGCTGTACTTCACCTGTCATTAGAACTCATTTTATCTGTCAACTATGTACAAATTTAAAATGTCACAAATGCTGTTCTGTTGGTGAGTCTATAAAATAAATAAATAAATAATATTAGTATGGATGTGACAAAAAACGTTTACCGGGTCAGCTAGGTAGTAGGTAATAATAATCTCTGACATGATACAGCAAATTATAATGAACATTAAATCATAAATATATTACAATGGAATAGTTGTGTCCCTAACCAGGGGCAGCATTCCGCGCCTAGGGAGCCCAGGCGAGCCCAGGTCAGGGGCGTAGCTACCCCCCCTTATTAATCCACATTCATTTATATCGACAGGGCTGTCACAATCATATCATACAAAAAGGGTAAGTTCCGAAATTTAATCCAGTAGTAATAATGCTCATTCAGAGTTATGACGTATAGACTCGACGACTATTTTGATTCGTTCTCTGTAACATTATAACAAATATTTAAATACTTTATTCTATTCAATTCGGAAATATACGCCAATGCATTGACGTATATGACTTTATAGGGATTTCAATCATAAACCTATAATGCATAGACGAACAAAGAGTGCGAGAGAGAAGAAAATCCTTTATGGAATTATAACAAGATGAAAAGAGAGAGGCAGTTTAATGTGAACTGTAACCACTTTTATTTGACAGGTCGTCACAAGTCGACACGCGTTTTTGTGCCCTTTCAGTATTTGAAATTTATTGTTTAAATCGTTTGTTATTTTTAACAAATACTATTATATATAGCAATGATAACTTGTTCTGTGAGTGATTGCAGTGTAAATCATAGGAATAATCCTGAAAAATATACATTTTACAGGTAATTAATCTTCATGTCCTAATTGCTACGATGTGTTTATTTTTGCTTGATTTTTGCTATATTCTGTCTTTAGTTCTGTATTTCAAATAAAATAATATCAATCCTCCCTTTTACTTTCATATTTTGCGTAACTAAAGGTACTATTGTTCTTAAATTACACAATTTTTGAAGAAAAATTTTTCATAAAAATTTTTTACATATACGCTAGTGCTTGAATCAAATTTATCGATATACTTATCGGTATTTAACAATAACATAAAACCAATCTAAAAATGTAATAGGTGTGTAAGAGTATTATGATATGTATTTAATTTAAGAATAAATAAAATACTAAGTGTGTTGTTTACTTTCAACATTATATTTGCATTTCTAATAATGTAAGGGCTGATTTTTCAGATAGCTTTTACCTGAGTAATAAATAAGTAACTTTATAATGTGTATATTATTTACCCTTATAAGAACCTCATGTCATAACATATCCGACGATTGAAAAATCACCCCAAACGACAATGTGTGTCTTAGATACTTTTCAATCGTCACCTTTTTTCTGCCAAATAAAATATATGGTACCTAATTTGAAATAGAAAATCTGCCAAAGTTGTATATTATTTATTTCTCATAGAAACTCAGGTAAACTAACTCGAACGCACAGTGTATTTTTTGTCCAAAAAATTGGCCATGCCATTTTTATTACTTAATTTTATAGGATTTGTGATTATAAATGCAGGACGAGAGTACCTGACTGCCCAATTCCTATAGAAGAATGCAAATTAGTACTTGAAAAAAAATTCTATGATTTCCAGAAAAAAACATAGAAACAGTTATAGCTCAAAAGTTTGATATTCTTTTAAGAATTTATTAATTGGTCTAAATAGTGTCTTAAAAGCCCTACGATAGCGAAAAACATCCAGGCTTTATTTGTTCAAGATAACGTATTTATGACTGACTTTATAAATTTATGTTTTAATTTTTTTAACGTCATGTCTTTTCATATTTGGAGTTGAAATTAAGACTGAAATATTCTTTTTATTGATACTTATAACCCAAAAAAAAATGGAATCCAAATGAGGCGGGGCATCGGAGTTATTCAATTTTATATAATTTTGGATAGGGTTGTCACCGCATAGTTCACATAGTTTAATAATATTTGAAGTAGGTTTTTATATGCTCAAAAAAAACAAAGTTCAAATGAGTAAAAAATGTTGGTACAGAAATATTGACAACCCTAAAACCATAGTTACCAAGAAAACTTTAGAAGCCTTTAACTTCGGTGCCCTTTATTATTTCGATCTAAATTTTTAACACGAATTCTTGTACATTTAAGTAGCAATTCTGTAAAATCCAAATAATTAGAAATACGTTCATAATAAATTAAAGAAAAAGAAAACATAAATCGTAAGTAAATCTTTAAACACTTATTTAAGAAATATGTAAATCAGGTTAAATTGTGTGTGTTTTTTTTATTATTGTCGATCAGAATAATCAAGAAGACAATTAAGTAAATATTTAAAAAGTTATGGCAGTTTTTAATTTTATTGAAAAAAAATTAAGTTTTTTTTATTGTTCATAATAAGAAATTAACACATGTAAATACTAATAAATTACTTACATAACATTTCTGTTCAAGATTTCCAAAAAAAAGGCATGGCCAATTTTTTGGACAAAAAATACACTGTGGAACGGACTATACTATCGATAGTAAAATATACATCACTAGCACACGCACACATTGACAGATCGAAAATCGTCACGCATTTTCGGGTTGTCAGGTGGTCTTTACGTCAGTATATTATAAGTCTATGATTTCAATAAACTACGTCACACTTGTCTCATCAGTGGCACACTACAGTTCGCCAAAGCTTTAAATGAATATGTCGATGATGTCAATGAGCGCTGCTGGTAAAAGAGAACTGTCAAAAATGACGTTTTTGTATGATAGAAGCGTTAGTTCCTTTTCTCGCCACGTTCATAAACAGCCTTGTCGAACTGTAGTACAATACAGCGTCGTAACATGACGTATTGAGCGCTGGCTAGTATACTGAGTTTTATTTCGGAACCTAGGCATAACGTTGATTTCACATAACCCGAGCAAACCCGTAGGTCTGCCTATGAATCAATTTCCCTGATGGCAAATGTTTCAATAACTTTTAAATAATTTACATAGAAGTTCTAATTTTCCACTTTGTGACCAATTGCTATGTGGTCTATCTGGTTCTTTGTCACAAATACAGAGGACACTACAAGAAAGTCCATATTATGCCACTTTGTTTTGCAGCAAACGGCCATCGTGGCCTGGGCTCCATTCCGTATTACATAACCTATGAGCAATTTGCTGAATTGGCAACCCTGATCGGGGCAGAACAGTTTGTCATTAGCCCAAGGCCCGTGATGAATTTAATTGACTATAAACGTGATAGCAATACACCCCCGACATTATGAAACATATTTCCTTGTTAACCCCAAAACCCGGTTAACTTGATTATGTATTTCGTGAACTTCAGAAGTACCTACTAACACGTGTAACGCCGATATAATTTCGTTATGCGAAAACCTGTTTACACCATACAGGGTATAAGTTGTAACAAAACTAAGTGATGATACTTTAGGGTGTGTACGTAACCCTCGTAGAAAGTTCGCTGTGAAAGTAGCAGCGCTGAAAGACCATATTTTTTATCCACCTTTGTATGGGGAAACTCGTGACGCTCGGTCCCTTGCCCATACAAAAGTGAAAAAAATGGGTCTTTCAGCGCTGCTACTTTCACAGTAAACTCTCTACAAGGAACACATACACACTCTAAAGTATTATCACTTAGTTTTGTTACACCCTGTATAGAGTTCACTGTGAAATTATCAGCGCTGAAAGAGCAAACATTTTTTGTGATTTGTATGAGCAAGCGTCACAATGAGGTTTAAAATATTCGTTCAGCACTGCTACTTTCACAGTAAGCTCAATACAGGGGACTCATATTATATACCTTTAAGTTTTAGTTACACCCTGTCTATATATAGTTAGAATCGTTCTTGAACTGAAGGCGAATTACGTTGAATTTTATTTTTAAAATGTTTTCCGTAATTTTATGCGCCTGAAATCGTTTTTTTTTTTAATATAAAATAAGGGGCTAACGAGCAAACGGTTCACCTGATCACGGCTTCTCCCAAAATTCAAAATGTTTTCATAATAATATGTAAGGTCATCAAAAATTGTTCAGTTACTTAAAGTGTAAAAAGTATCACAGATAAATAGACTTTAAATAGTCTAAATTTAAAATAAATAGTCTAAATTTAAAATAAATAGTCTAAATTGGAGACAGACCATAAAAACATTTTCACATTACAAGCATTCTGCTACAGTTTGTAATAATGCTGTATAGTTATAATGCCTAATCGTAATATTTGTATTTGTTTTGAATAAACAGTTTTTGTGTATAATATTTTCTCAATAGTTTACCGTATTTAGGGGCGTTTTGTTTCTATCCTCTTTATCTTTTTAAAAGCATTTAATCGTAACAAAGTGTTGGCCTTTATGGCTAATGGAAACTGACGGCACTTTCGCTCACACAGCTCCAGCCAATTTGTCATAGCTTAGCGCCTTTTACACTTTAAAAGCCTATTTTTGAAGCTATATTCATTTATCGTAATTTATGTGATAGCAGAGAGATTGTTCATTAATCGTTCACGATCCAAACCACTAGACTGTAGAGAATCCATATATATAAAAACTCAAAGGTGACTGACTGACATGGTGATCTATTACAGCAGCAGCACAGCCCAAACCACTGGACGGATCGGGCTGAAATTTGGCATGCAGGTAGATATTATGCCGTAGGCATCCGCTAAGAAAGGATTTTGAATAATTCTCACCCCAAGGGGTTCAAATAGGGGATGAAAGTTTGTATATAATAATACTTCTTAACGCGAGCGAAGCCGCGGGCAAAAGCTCGTACATTATACAATGCTTACAATGAGTGTCTGTATGTCTGTTTAATATGTCTTCTTTAATACTTTAGGTCTCGGAAATTATTTTTTAATATTTTTTTTGCTTTTTTTAAAGAAAGAGCTTACAGCGACTCAAGTAATAGAGTACTTAACTAGAATTAGACTAAATAGTATGAAGCGACATTAGTATTAAAAAATTAAACCTGGCATCAGTTCAGTCATCAATTTTTAGGTATTCAGGTTAGTTTGACTTTAATCGGTGGTAGGCACTAGGCACCAATAGTAAAGGGGTTCTGAAATATATTGATTCAAATCTGTTCAGAAATAAAACAATTTTTATTTATTTTATCGCATCTAAAATCTATAAATCTCCATAAACTTTATATAATATAATATAATTCATACTTAAGTGAGATAACTGTTGATGTTGACATTGTTTAACGGAACCTTCCACGATGAATACAGATGGCGACGACGGGAACAAAAGAATTGTGTCAAGGTGAAGGATACAGGATAGCTACGTGTTTATTTCACCACCGCTAGTATAGGCCAAGGCAACATTAAGGCTTCGGCCAAGCCTACGCGTCAGTAACGCGGGATGCGGGACGGGAGCGTCTGTAACGCGTAACTGGCACACCTGCGCGACTACGGTGCAAAACCGTAGATTATTCCCGCTCTGCTGACGGTGATGCCACACGACGCGGTGCGGCACTGCACCGGTGTCCGTCTCACCGGACTACCGGCCACACGGTGAGTGCGGCACCGCAACGTTTTGCAGTACTGTAGCAGCGACGAACTCGAGCTCCCCTCGTCCCCGCCTCATCTCGATTCCGGTGCGCGTGCGGTGCATTACCATCCATATGTAGGACACTGGAGCGGCACCGGTCAGGCGCCGTACCGCCGCCGCACCGCATCGTGTGGCATCTCCTCCGCGTAGGTTTGGCTGAAGCTTAAGATTGCTAGGGGATACTGGAAGATGAATGTGTACAATCCTATCTATCCTAGCTATCCTCAGTGTGTTCCGCGAAGCCCTGGGGCTCAGCGAGCAGCACATAAAAGAAATGTCATTAGACACCAGCATGGAAACAATTAATTCAAACGCCAAACATTATTTTCTTCTGTCCGTCAAAAATTTTGCCTCTTAAAAGGGCCTCGCCACCAAAATAGTTTTAAAACCGTTGGTGTTTATAAAATATCTACTAATATCAGCTACTAAAAACTTAAAACATCCCTCTTTTGTCGGGGATTAAAAACGTTAAAACAACCGTACTCATCAGACATCCACCTAGCGCTACTTATCTGTTTCACTGGCGTATTTTTTATTAGAGTAGATAATGTCCTAAAAAATAACAAATTATGTAATAAATAATAATATTTTACATCACATTTTTAAACAATCAAACAAAAATATTCTTACAAAATCAAGTTTACCAGGGGGGTGAGCCAAAATCTTTTCGTTGTCGCTTATACATATCTCGCCTGCACTGGTCCATGGAGGTCGAGGACGTCGTGAGCTACATCAGTAAGAAGACATCCCTCCACTTGAGGGTCCAACGTTGCAGCCTCGCCACAAGGTCAACTTCAGTTCCTTTGTGGTGAGAGTTATACCGACGCATCTTCTGTCGACCTTTGAGGCGGAGGAATTCTGGCCGACTGATGTGGTCTACCGAAGGTTCCGGGGGAGACTCCGGAATGAAGCGCGCGTCACGTCGCCGTTAACTCGTGATAAAGTGTAGTTATTAAGTGTATATTATATTATAATTTGTATGTATGTTAGTCATTAAGGTATATATTGTATAGGCCTATGTAGCCTGATATAAATAAAAATATATATTATAATGGATACATAATATTATGTATTATATTGATAATATTGTGATATACACGTCGGTACACCTACACCCTAAGTAAGTTCTATTAGTGTTAAAGTGGTGGTTACTTATATAAGATGTTTACAATATTGTTGGTGTTAACACTTTTAGGGTCAATTCAGACCGCAACGCGACGCGTAGATCCATTTCTAAATTTGTACGGATTTGACAGATTATAGCGTAGTACCAGCATAATACGAGTCATGAAAGAAGGCCTGTGCCGACTTCTATGGTTTTTTTTTTTTTTTTTTTTTTATTTGCAATTTGGGGCCATCTATGGGCTAACCGCCCATATCCTTTTTTTGCCATCTTTATTTAGTTTATTCGCACCAAGGATAATTTATTATTTACAATATATTGTGATTGTTGTCCATCACGCCATGGACCTTTTTTATATATAATATATAAATATATAGTATATAAAATTTATAAAATATAAATTAAATACTAGAATAGAATATAATATATACACATATTATATGTAATAACAATACATATTTTCCTATCTTTTATATGGTTCTATGGTTTCAACCTCGTTGAAATCGCAAATAGAAGTAATAAAATATTGCTACAAAGTCTAACTCCGAATAAATTGAAACTTTCTCGGCGCGCCTTTCGCTATAAACTTGATATGGGTCTGTCACGAACGTTCAACAAGAATCTGCAATTTCTGTAATGGACATAATTAAACACTGAGGTTGCTTTTTAGTCATCACGAACAAAAGTATAATTATATTTTAACACATAACAAAGTGAGCACGGGTCACCTTTATATTCTTATCGAATCTGTAATATTTTAAAATAACAGAACAATATATTTTTATCTAAACGAAACCTTATTTACTCGCTCGCAGCCAGAATAATGAAAAGCCAAACATTTTAATATCGCTTTAATCTGCAGTCCGTACAAAATAATTCTACCTTGGAGTTTTAGAAAATGATCTTTATGACATTCGAATAAAGATCCTAAAAGAGGCAAAGTAGTTCTGAATGCGCTGTTTAAGTGTGGCCATACTGCTCTGGTGCGTCGCGTCGTCAGAGCACATATTGTACGTCTGTGTCGTGTCGACTCAGCGGCGACACAACACTGTTGTGATAATATAAAAAAAATCGGCCAAGTGCGAATCGGACTCGCGCACGAAGGGTTCCGTACCGTTATAGAGCAAAAATAGGCCAAAAATTGTGTTTTTGTATGGGCCCCCCTTAAATCCCCCAAACCCTGGAAAAACGTATGTGTAGTTTAGTTTTTAACTTTGTTCTTAAATTAAAAAAGATGTATAACGCCGCAACACCGCTTTGTTTGAAGCAAAATTTGGGGAGGTGGGGGAGGGGTTGTAGGGGGCGAAGCCCAAGAAAAGACCGATGCTAAAGCTAACAGCATGTTAATCAAACGACACTCGAAATTTGTATAGAAAAGATAGACAAAAGCTCATAGCATGGCAAGGAGTGAAGATAGATACAAAGTGTGAAAGACAAATTTGTAGGAAATTTTATGGGCTTTCATTATGTACCGAACATTTTTTCTCTACAACGCACCGTTTTAGCGATATGAGCAAAAAACTAAAAATATTGAAACTTGAGCCCCTCCCCCCGCCCTAGGTGATATCGTCATAATATATAGCCTATGTGTTGACCCGACCTCTATATAATATTCGTGCAAAATTTGAAGTAAATCCATTCAGTACTTTCTGAGTTTATCCCGGACATACATACTGACAAACAGACAAAAATTCTAAAAACTATATTTTTGGCTTCCATATCGATTGTAGATCACGTCCCAAGTATTATTTATCAAAAATATTCAATGTATAGAATTGACTTTCCTACGATTTTATTATATGTATAGATAGTATAGGTCTTAGTATAGATAGGATATTAGATACCAATTAGTAGAGCAGATACTTCTGAAAGAGCTAGTTGCTAACCAATTTAGAAACAATTTTTATTTCATTGCTATCAAAAAATCATTTTAACGAAAAGAAAACCGATTTAAACAGTATTTCCTTATCATGAGACCACCATTGAAATGTTCCAACGAAAAATAATCATCAAAGTTCGGTTCATTAAAGACAAAGTTATTCGCAAATAAACATAAAAAACCATACATTATATTATGGTCATAATGAGAAACTTGGAAGAGGTTTCTCCTTTTTTGAAGTAGGTAAATGTGTAAAGTCGCAAACGCTGCGACGACGTGTATATAATCAAAGGCTGCGACGACGCAACGCGCCAGAGCAACATGGGTTCACTGCAAGATGTTTCGATCACAGAACAGCGTCGGAAAGTCATTTGAGAATGTCAACCGTTATCGTCGACCCCGCTTTTTCCCCCATTTTCTGTGAAAACATCCGACTGATCGCCGGATTTGTTGATCAGCTTAGCGATTTAAGATTGTTGTTTGAAAATTCTATAGTAATAACATTGTAACCCTCTTAGGGCCGATTTTTCAATCGTCAGAAAACTTTTAACTAAAGAATAAATACGACACGTTGACATTTTTTTCATATAAAATCTGTCAAAACGCCAAATTTATTCCAGAGGTAAAATTTATCTGACGATTGAAAAATCATTAACCAAAAAAATATTTACACAACGAATAACAGTAGGTACCATCGAAGAAATTAATTCCTAGGCAGTTGACAGACCCGGATCATGTCAATTTAATCTGTCGGCTGTCCTCCATCTGCCTAGGAATTAACTTCTCTGATGCTGCATTTATATGCTGACCAAGGCTTGACCAGCGTCCACAAGCACAAGCATGTAAAGAGAGTATCTGGCTTGGCTTGCGTGAGCTTGCGGACGCTTGTATCATTCGGTGTAGTGTCGGTTTTTGGACACTGATCAAAGGGCGCTTGCGGCAAGCGTTTGCGACGCGTTCACACGTTGGCGCGCGCTTAGTAGCCGCTGTGATCTCGCGGTTCACAAGTTCACAAGTTGAATTTGTAGTTCGAAGCGAGATTAGTGGACGCTTGTGCCTTGGAGACGCATGCCAAGCCTCGGCAAGCATAGATACGCATCATGATAGTACATTATACTAGGTCTTCTTGTATTTGTTTGACACATTGGACAAGTTGAATCGGCAAAGACAGCGGACTGAATACGCAGCGAAATTAGTATGAACCATTAGCCATCCTTAATTCGATAATTTTAGCGTCGAAGTTTTCAAATCAAATATCAATGGTATTTTTTTGTAAAATAAGGGGTGCAAACGAGCAAACGGGTCACCTGATGAAAAGCAACTACCGTCGCAAATGGACACTCGCAACATCAGAAGAGCTGCAAGTGTGTTGCCGGCCTTTGATGCCGGAAGTAAAAATATATAAGACAAACTGGGTATACAAACGTTACAGCCAATGCTTTTTCCTTGTCTCATGCGTTTAAAAATGGATTCTCTCAATTATTTTTAAACGATATGTATAATAAACACAGTAAATATTATCTTTTTATTTGTAAAAGGGTTATGATCCAAAATAAAAAATATAATATTTTATACAACATATTTTATTAACAATAAAAATAATAATTGATCTTAAATTAGAAAAATATACACCACAGCCGTTCATACACTTTGTAGAGGTATGTAGTCTATTATTTTACATAATATTTGGAAACTATTATATTATTATATATTTTTAACTATAATAAAGCCCATGACAAACTTAAACAGTGATTCGTGCGTCAAACCTTAAAATCAAATTCAAATAATATGAAATTAAAGTATTATGTACAAAGTTAATCTCTATTAATCGCACTTAAACCTATCAACTCCCAAGCGGCCACATGCGGCCGCGATAACAATAGATAAGCTATTGTGTCTGGTTTTTCCACTGTCGAGGTATTGATTTCTAGGTATAAAAATATAATCATAAAGCTATATTTTGTACCTATAAAAGTATAAAACATCTTTTTATCTTTGTTCAGGTTATGTTGTCAATATTTTTGCAAATGAACGTTCTTATATTATTCTTGTTCTGTTTTAATAAAAGTCTTTGTGTAGATTTTTTTCTAAACTTTCTTCTAATCTGTTTGCAAGAGCGACGCGGCGAAGATCTGCTGCAAGATGTGCGGTAGCTGCGACACGTCGGAGCACACATGACCGTGACCAGCCGGCAGACGACGAAGTAGCCTGAACAGAATAGGGCACTTAATGCATGCATATGACATTCAAATTCAAATTCTTTATTAATCATACAATAATATACAATACTACAAAAGCAAGGTAGCGTACATCACGTCGTCTAATCCGACGACCTCTGTGGCTCAGTGGATAGCACGTTGGTAGCTTAAGCCGGGGGTCACGGGTTTGAGTCCCGCCGACGGAACAAAAAGTTTTCAAAAGTCATGGATGTGTATTAAATATATTTATCATATAATAAAAATCTTAAATATATGTATAGTATAAAAGTATTAAATATATTTCCGTTGTCTGGTACCCGTAACACAAGTCCGTCAGGTACTTACCACGGGGCCAGATTGACGTGGTGTGAAGCGTCCATAGATTAAAAAAAAATCCCATGCTAAGTAAAAACTTGTGTTATAGCAATCAGACAACGAATGCACGCCGAACAATTCTATCCTAATATATATTATTCACACATTCACACACACAATCACACTACACTTTATCACGTTAAAGTCTCTTTCGGCGACATGATGCGCGCTTCGTTCGGGAGCCTCCCCCGGAACCTCCGATAAACTACACCGGCGGGCCAGAACTCCTCCACCTCGAAGATGGATAAAACTCGAGTTGGCACTCTCACCACAAAGGAACTAAAATTCACTTTGTGGCGAGAGTGCAGACGCTCCACCCTCAAGGTGTAGGTGGTCTTCTCGCGGATGTAGTTTACGACGTCTTCGACCGTCACGGACCAGTGCAGGCTGTTATTAACTAGTTATTAACTAGTTTAGCTATTTTTAACTATTACCTTCATCATGAGCTACTTACATATTGGCCTCGTCTCCTAAACTCCCAATGAACAGAGCGTGCGCCTGTACTCGCGGCTCCGACACGAGTATGGTTCCTAGCTGCTCTGGCGGGATACCGTATCTGAAATATTGATGTCAGTTTTTAGCAGTACAATTTTATTTAAAGTTTTTAACGTTATAAAATAAGTAAATAAATATAAAATAATATAGCTATTTTGGTATTTATACTGTTTACAGAGCTAGAAAAATAATTTGCTACCTATTTAGTAGACGTGAAACAGCTATCACAAAATATATACAAATAACATTTAGAAGCTACGGCTTATGCGTCAAGAGTTGACAAAAATGAGGGCGCTAGTTTCTACGTAGCTTTTATTACATATTTTAAGTTTTGCAACTTTGTATGCAAAATGTTTAAGTTTTATTTTGATTTCAACACTTTTTAGCCAGGATGTATACCTCCTTCGCGGTTATGTATCCCGCGTTTGCCATGGCTCTGCCAAAAGAGGAGAGGCAGGAACCCGAACACCGTTAGATTAGGTTAGATTATGTCACGTGGCTTCCACCGCTGACGAATCCCCAGACTGCGAGGATGGGTAAGTACATTTCAATAACGCGAAAAAAATATACCTTCTGAGGTTAGCGTAGGACAGCAGCAACACAATCGCGTAGTCGGCGTCGCCGGCCGCAAGCTGACGGCGTGCCGCGTCGTGTATGTATGCCACTTTACAAGATGGCACACGCCATATTAAGATCCTGTGCGCGTCCACCGGATCGTAATCGGACCGTATGGAGCGGACGGATTTGTTGATTTGTATTTATTTCTATGGTACTGCGGGCACTGGAACGCAATTGTTGCGTCTGACAAAGTACGACGCTACGTCTGCACCGTACGCTCCGATTCCGACCCGGTGGACGCGCAGCTTTGTAGCTACCTCCTAAGGTTGGCGTCAGACAGCAGCAGCACAATCGCGTTGTCAGCGTCGTCGCAAGCTATGTGACGGCGTGCCCCGCCGTGTATGTTCAGTGCCACTTTACAAGATGGTACACGCCATATTAAGATCCTTATAGCTACCTACTGAGGTTGGCGTCAGACAGCAGCAGCACAATCGCGTCGTCAACGTCGTCTGCCGCGAGCTGTCTGACGGCGTCCAGCGCCGTGTATGTTAAGTTCCACTTTACAAGATGGCACACGCCATATTAAGATCTTTATAGCTACCTCCTGAGATTAGCGTCGGACAGCAGCAACACAATCGCGTCGTCGGCGTCGTCGGCCGCGAGCTGCGTGACAGCGTGCCGCGCCGCCGCCAGAGTGTTGTCGCCCGACCAGCAGAACTGAGCGTGCGCGTGCATCGTGCGAATTATCTGCAATAAACAACAATTTATGTAAACATTCCGTCCGTGTTGCGTATTTAGCGCACGTTACGTACATATTGGGTGCACACTGTGTACATATTGAGTGTATCTTAGGTACGTATTGCGTGCATGTTACTTCCGGTTTTCATACTGAATGTATGTTGCATACATTGCGCGTATGTTCCGTGCATTTTGCGTACACGTTACGTACATCTTACGTACACGTTGCGTACATATTGCGTAAAATGGCGTACAATTGCGTACATTACGTGCACGTCGCGTACACATAGCGTGCGTGTTACGTACTTATTGCGTACGTGTTCTGTGCATCTTGCGTACACATTGCGTTCATATTACGAGCTTGCACGTACCTGTAGCCTCTGTTTCTCATTCTCGGGCGGTCTGTCCACCCTCACAAGTTCCAAAGCGTGCTCCTCGCCCGAGTGACCGATTATATCGTAGCGGATCCTCGCTTCGTACCCGCGAAGCGCTTCCATTAGAAGAACTACGGCCTCCATAGAACGTTCGAGACGGCCGTCGTACGAGTTGAACCTGAAGTATGGACACAGAATTAATAATATGTCGTTGTTTTGTTTAACTTTTAAATAATTATTTTGTTTTGGGGCATTGTTTTAAGATAGAAATTTAAAAACTAATATTGAAATTGTGAGTAGATACGATTGACACACTAATTTGTTCCGCGCTCCGTCTTACGGCTTCAAATATAGTCAAGGAAATAATATTACAGCTTAAAAAAGTAAAAATATACACCTGTACATACTCCCCGATACGTCTACGACCACTCTCAGTCGTTTGGGCTTGTCCGGCGGTGAGCCCGGTGGCGGTTCCTCCTCCACGCGACGCCGGTAGATGGCGCGCTCGCCTGTTATACCTGGAATGGATCATTTTTATTGATTAATAATTTATTGTGCACACGAAACAATTACAATATGACAACATACACAGTAAGACGACATAAAGGATCAAATTAATATAAATCTAAATAATTTCTTATAATCTCTTCCTGCGGAGAGAGATAGGATTAAAACAGCAGATAGAACGTGCACTATTATCATTGTATAAGCCCGTTGGCATTCAGTTTGGATATTAACAGCGCTAGACCAATAAAGCTTAAGCCAGTTATGTGTATTTTCTAATTAATCCATACTAATATCATAAATGAGAAAGTCTGTCTGTCTGTACCTCTTCACACTTAAACCGTTAAACCGATTTTAATGAAGTTTGGTATGGAGATACTTTGAGTCTCGGGAAAGAACATAAGATACTTTTTATCCCTAAAATAAACGGTTCCCGCGAGTTTAGGCGCAGCGAAGTTGCGGGCATCAACAAGTATTTAATAAAAAGATATCCTCAACACAATATTATATTTTATTTTTATAATAATAATATATTTATTTAGTAAGATAGCCGAATAATTTGCTGCATAATATAGCGAATTACCTTCAACGATCTTAGCGTCATCTAGTTCGCCGCTGGTCTGGTGTCGGCCCCACTGCCGCTCTTTCTTCTTAGCCTGCAACTCCGCCAGCACGCCGCGTAAAGCTCCGATCTGATAAAATGATATGCCCACAGATCTTAGAAATAATAATTTAGATATGCTATTATGTATGTTAAATAAATAAATAAAAAAAAAATGCTATGGGGAATCAATATTGTACTTGAGAAGTTGATTCATAGGTAGTTGACGGACCTACGTAATTTGGTCGCGTTACGTCAAACCCAGCCAAAATCACAATTCACAATGAATTGACATTATCCGACCAAATGACGTTGGTCTGTCAACTGCGCAGGAATCAATTTCCTCGATGGTATATACAACAGTTTCAGTTTTTTTTATCGGGCTTTTTTGGCCCTCCACACATTCCCACCACTGCATCTCCTGTGTCGCAACAGCGGTATCCAATCGCGAAAACCCTTTCATAATATTGATCTCACGGAGCGTTTTGGGAAGGTTTATTTTATGTGATTTTCGAATTGTTATATCTTGGAGAGTATATAAGATAATATTCGAGTCATTATTTTGCCGATGATTCCATTTGAGTTTTTCTTTAATACCCAATAAGAAAAAAAATAGGAAACTAGCCTATTGTTGTTAAGTATCTTGCGACATCGGCACGAGTTTTATTCCGAGAATGTAGTGCATACAAAAGGACACACTGTATTTATAATATGATTATAGATATACCTGCGGCTGCACCGCCTTCAGGAACTGTCCGTACAGCTTGGCATCATACTCGCTCATGTTGATCTCCCGCAGTCGCTCCTCAAACGCCTTCCTGTTCATCTCGCGCGCTGCCTTCTTCACGTGCTCCGGTATATCGTCTTTTTCCGCGTCTGATAGCTGAAAATCCATACTAATTTTATAACTATCTGTCCGTCTGTTTGTCTGTCTGTCTGTTACCTCTTCACCTCCAAACCGCTGAACCGATTTTGCTGAAATTGGGCATGGAGATACTTTGAGTCCCGGGAAAGGACATAGGATACTTTTTGTCCCGAAAAAAGGTACGGTTTCAGTGCGATAAAGTTTTGGTGCAACGGAGTTGCGGGCGTCATCTAGCTATGTATAAGTTGATTAAATAAAAAAATTGTGAAATAAAATACTTCTTCAAACCTACTCTGATAACAGTAATTATTTGTTCAATGGTCATACATAAGAATATAACCCAACCTAATCGCTTATTAAACAAGGCCATTTAGCCGAAACTTTTTCGTTTTCGCTTCGTTATAGAATCGCCGAATTGTATAGAATTGACCACAGAATTGACATAAGACGAGTCGAACGTCAACGTCATATTAACGAACGCTTTAAATGTCAATTCCATACATATTCATCAGCGATTCTTTAACGAAGCGAAAACGAAAACATTTTGAATTTTGGCACACCCCCCTGTTCTTTGATGACACTCTGTCACTCTCATTGATCACGGCGATGACGAATAAAGATACTAAGGGCCTGTTTCACCACTTACTGATAAGTTCCGAATAGGCTATCCACAACTTAACTTACTTGGTACGTAAGGTACGCAAGTGAAAGAGAATAGTAGCCGCAACTCGCAAGTCAATCGGGTAATAAGAATTATTATTTCATACTTTTTAGCTCATTTTAAGAATATTGTTTTTTCAAATTGGAAGTCGGGTTAAATTTTTGTTAAAAATTGTATTTTAAAAAGATAAAACCGACTTCAAAATTGTACGTGATTGAGAAAAAACTACTGAACCGATTTTGATGAAACTTGCAGCATTCCCTAAGTTGAATAATACTTAGTACAACAAAAAAAGAATCACTCAAATCGGACCGGTAGTTCCGAAGATATGCGTGAGCAAACATAAAAACATACATACATACATACATACATACATACATTTTTGAAATTTGGCACATTTGTTCAGATGCTGTTATAGATTAACATATACAAAAAAAGCAGTTCTGGAAATATTACATACATACGCGTCGAACCTCCTTTTTTTTTAGGTCGGTTAAAAAAGACAAGTAGCAATAGAACAAATTTCAACATTCTCGGCGACCAAGCTACATAAAAAGCCAGGGATCACATACCTGGTGCACATCGTGTCCCTTATCCAGCCTGTAGGGCCCGCCCTTGCCGCCCAAGCCGGCGGTGTCCCGCCCGCCCGTGCCGCCCGCCCAAGTATTGCCGCCTACGTGTGGCTCGTTCTTTGGGTCCTCTTTGCCGTGCTTGGGGGATGATACGTCTTTACTAGGAGGGAAAATATAGGGCGATTATAAATAATGAATAAGATTCGTGTAAAATATTATACAGGGTGCAATTATATACACGTATTTTTTCTTTTATAATCACTCAGTACTAAAATGTTGAGAAATAGCTTCCGAATGTTATCCTAAAAAACACTACAATAATGGACACGACGCGTCGCCCGCGCGTGATGCGTGATGTGACCCCGCGCGCGCGCCTCCCCAAAATGGGTTAATAATCAAGATTTCACTTCTGCCGGTACTCCCGGAGTGCAACCCGTCTTTTTTTTGGCTGCTTCTATGTTATAACAGAAGGACGAGTCTATTTGTCTATATGTGAAGACAGACAAGAAACGCACACGCATTTACTATAATATTAGTGTGAAATGAGTATGGACTATATTATATATAAAGCTATTATAAACTAACCCGCTAGTCCTCTCAATGGTCATCTGTATCCGCCTCAACGCCTCCTTAGACCGGCCCTCTAGCACCCCCTCTGTGGGCAGATCCGTGGTGTGTAACACTTCTAGCAGCACGTTGTCAACTGTGGCTAAATCATCCAGATAGACAGATTAACAATACCAACCCGCTAGTCCTCTCAATGGTCATTTGTATCCGTTTCAACGCCTCCTGTGACCGGCCCTCTAGCACCCCCTCTGTGGGCAGACCCGTGGTGTGTAACACTTCGAGCAACGTATCCGCCGTGTCCTTACTGTAGCGGTCGAAGTCGAACACGTTACCGATGGCCGTGGCTAGATCTTCTTCTGGATATTTCTAGAATGTAGAAGAAAGAGTTACCGCCTTGTATAGTACCATCAAATTAATTGATCCATAGGCAGATAGGCGAGCCTACCTTATTTGTACGAGTTATTTCAAATATTAGTCTAGGCTTATATGCCTACCATTATCGTTGCTAGTTTTTTTTTTCTGACGGCAACTGGAGACACATTTGACGTATAATTTACAGTATAATTTATTTGTAAAATACATGCTAACAATAAGAAATTACTATGCAACATTATAAGGGCGTTATTTTACTGACGCTGCGAACTGCTAAAAGCGACGAAATAGCGATAGAGCGAAATGGAACATGACATATCGCCGTTTGACGTGTAAAAACAGAAAAGTCAGATATTTTTTACAGTTTCGAGCGTCGGTGTACTAACAGTGTAAAAAATTAAACATTAACCTGTAAATGCTTAACAATATTCACCAACTCCCTCGTAGAGTAGGGATACGTCAGCTGTCCCTGATCGGCCATGTCTCTCAACATCGCGAACGCCTGAACAAGCTTCCTCATCACGTCGTGTGGTACATCAGGCCCGTACGACCTTAGCAGGGTTAGCTCTGAGTCGATCGACGGGTTGTCTACCGCGTGGCAGGAGAATAGATCGCCTGGGAGAATTGAGGTGTTAAAATACTACAACGAAGGTAATAGGAAGGGTAAATATTTGTTTGATGACTGAAGTAGCTAGGCTACTGGCAAGATTTCGATGAATAAGTTGTCAAATATCAATACATATTCATATAAAAACAGCCTCTTATAGTGACGTTGATAAATAAGGAAAAAATAAAATTTATCTGAATTGCATATATTTTAAATGTAACTTACAAGAAGAACTAGTCACGTCCCACCATATTGCTAGATTAATACATAGCTAGAGCAATTTCCATAGCTTTAGCTATGTATTTATGTCACTACAGCTATAATATTTGAGCGGTCTATTGCATGAGAGTTACCATTCTACGCTGTATTCGATGTCGATACAAATAATATGATAACTTACCCAAAGATGCGAAGAAGTCGTTGCCCAAAAACGGGAACCCAGGTCTATTCGCCAACACAATCATCCTAAAGTCATCATGCACTGGGATGAAACTGGAGACGTCTCCAGCAGAACTATCCAGCATGTGTTTAGGCACAATTCTTCTGCCATCACTCAGTATCATCTCTCCATCTTCCACCAGCGTCTTGAGTATACATGTCACATGAGTTGGAGCCTTATCTGCTTCGTCTACCACCAAAACATGACCGTTTTTGACCGCCTTAACTAGAGGGGAATCTTCGTAAATAACTACACCATCTTGTACCGTCGGTTGCACCGTCAAAGACTGGACGGTTGTGTCTCTATGCAGTTGGATATACTCTCTAGGACGGTTCAGAAGTTGAAGCAACCTGTCCGCTATCTTATTCTTGCCTACACCCTGGTTGCCGACTAGCAGGAGATGGTTTCCGAGCAGAAAGTCTTGGAGTAACCACTCTAGTAATTCTATATGCTGTGGAACGTCATAGAAGAGTATATCTGGGACCTTAGTTAGGGCATCCGTTTTAAACACTTCAATAGAAGTTTTGCCGATAGTAAGCGTTCCGTTTTGGACTGAACATGGCAGTTTATTCTCGGGTTTATTTTTACCAAATCTGGAGGGTGGTTCTATGTCCATTTTTTGGCAGGCCCCATCTAGAGCCCTTCTGGCTAGGTTAGGAAGGAACTTCGCTAGGAAAGTCCTCTGGATAGTCTCATATGCGGTATCCGTGGGATATTTGGCCATACGACTGGCTATTCGAAGTAATTGGCGTGTGGATAGAGAGGATGAAAGGTTATTTAGTGTGCTGTCGTCAGATTTTCGCAGCTGATCCGCCAAGTTGATAATGGAATGCATCGGTTTGGAAATGTTGCCGTACTGAAAAAAATACCGTTTATTTTTACTCGGCTACGGCAAACTTAATAAGAAGGGTAAGTATGCATGTATGTATAGTCCGATTTTAATAAATAATTAGGTGTTAATAATTTAGTAACGATGCCAAAGGTGACATTAGCTAACCTTTTTTAAAAAAATAAGTATTGCTTTAATTTTTTTTTCCAATTTTCGTTAACAAAATAAAGACTATTTAATTTAACATTTTGTATTTTGTGTATGTACTCAGGTTTTAGTTTTTTTTAATTATTATTATTTGTTTTCTTCAACAAATACTCACAAGGCTCTCAATAATAAATATCTCCTCATCCTTACTCAGGTTCCTCATCTCGTGGAAGACGAACAAACTGAGTATCTCTGGTGACAGCCACTGTTGGCCGCGGCCGACAGTAGGGGGCTCAGCAAGAGCGACTATTCTGGAATATTGAAATACATCGTTTACAGACTTTTACATTAAAATTAAAGTAAATATATGAATTCTCTTAATATTTATAGATTCAGTTATCATCAGACACTCGAGACCGTTAAGCAAATTAAAATAAAATTTAAAGTCTTAATAAACCTACAGCGTCGGTTACCCCGCGGGTAAAGGCGAGGAGTAAAAAGGGCTGGAAGACTATAAATTATCAACTTGATAAAGACGTATTTGTATCCGTATCACATTTTATCCCCATCAGTATTTTTTCTCCACATCTGCATCCGTATCCGCCTCCGTAACCCCTTCCGTATCCGCATTCGCATCCGTATCTCAAACTCACTTTAGAAAGAAATATTGCAAAGCTAATTTTTAGTACATGAAAGCTGGATGTATCCTCTTTGCCCCGCTCGCGCTTTTGTCTAACTCCTGTCGGGTGAGTCCGGAGGCGACGAGGTCGTCGTATGTGTCGTGACGGAGCAGATGAGTGCCGTCATGTATCTGCAACTCGCGGCCGTGTCCAGATTCGTATCCGTATCCACATTCGTATCCGTATCCGAAATCATAATAATAATATGTAATTAGTACCTGAAAGCTGGATGTATCCTCTTCACCCCGCTCTCGTCTAACTCCTGTCGAGAGATGCCGGCGGCGACGAGGTCGTCGTATCTATCGTGACGGAGCAGACGAGTTCCGTCGTGTAGCTGCAATTCGCGGTCGTGGACTAGCCTGGAACAAGAGGTGATTAATGATTATATTAGCAACATTGATATAAGTTAAGGCCATTCGCATTCAAATAAAAGAGCTTTAATTTTGAATTTGTATTTCTGTCAAAAACCTTACAACTGTCGATAATTGACTGCTCAAACACGACTCTTACTGATATAAATATAATTACTGATATAATTAGCTAGGGCAACGAAAATCGTATGTCCGACCCGAGCTTGACAAAATATGACAACCAACTGAAAATACGAAAGTTCTACGAAATGCAAACCTAGGTGTGCATTTCATGGATATATTTTTCTTGAGTCAGTCACCTCGTAGTATTTTTTATTCGTAACTTATAGTTCAATCAATAGAATAACGCATTAACTAGGCATTAAGTAGACATAAATACAAAAGTTTATTTTCTGAACCGAATAACATGCCAACATACCTACACACTAAAGGCAAATTGCTGCCTTGTTCCTCTAGAACTCAACAAAAATTAATACACAATTTTACTGTTTATGAGACCTACCTATGCAACACGGCCAATGTGCTAGCGTGTATTCTATGTAGCCCATCTAATACTGTCATGTGTCCGTGTAACGCCGCTTCCACCAGCGCCGAGTTCCGCCACACCGTGTCTCCATTCTCCAGGGTAGTTCTCTGCTGAACCAGGTCCCGAGCCGTCATGTCCTGGTACAGGACTATAGGCTCTACGGCGTAGCCCAATAGGGACGATAGTTGCGAAACGAGAAGGCTCTTGCCGCAGCCTTTTGGGCCTGGACGAAAAATAGACTATCAGAGAAGTTTATTTCTAGGCAGATTTTGGACCTACTTTGTTTGGTCGCGTTATGACAAACCCAGCCGGCAGATTACAATTTACATTGAATTGACATGATCCGACAAAATCACGTTAGTCTGTCAACTGCCTAGGAATCAACTGCTCTGATAGTACTTACAAGAAACGGCATCACAAAAAACCGAAATGAAATAACATGAACAAAAACATTAATATTGCTCCACGACAGTACCTGGGTACTTTCATCAACTTACCAACAATACAAAAGTCCCCTACACTGTGACTCAAAAGCAGCTCATTCAGAAGTTGAGTTTGGAAGTCGGTTTTGACGAACCTCTTAGCTTCCTTCTGTTCTCTTCTTTTTCCAGATGGCACCGTCAGTTCTGACTTCACCCCGTTAACTTCTAGAACAACATCTGCTGTGTTTTCCCTTCGTTTTATATCTTTGAGTACTAAATTGCATTTTTCTTCGGTATCTACGCTGAGGTTATCAAAGATATCTTTCACATTCTTCACGTGGTCTTTGGATAGAAAAGAGTTGTAAGGGTAGAGGTAGTAAAGAAGCTTGTGGACAGGTATATTCGGTACTTTTTCCTGGAAAAAAAAAAACAACTTATAATGAAAACTGTTAAAAATAGTCTAACTTTAAAAATATATTTTGAATAAATAAATTAATGAGTCAGGGTTTTTATACCCTAAAAATGTTACCCATGTCGCGCAAAAAGAAATAACACATTAACAGTACATTTAACAAAGTTTTTATAGGCTTCGGAGCGATGAAGCATTTTTAAAAACTGTAGAATTAATTAAAGTCCATTTTGCTATAAGAACCTGCATCTAGTCTGTTTAAAATAATTTACTTACAAATATACTCCTACATTTTTTCTTATTGAGAAATATGAGACTTTCGCCATAAAGCATAAGTGGTTAAACTATATTTTGCCAATATCTATACTCGTGAATCTATATTGACCGTGCCGTGTCTATAAATTATATTATATACCCAATAAATGCCACAAAATACTGCTCCTTCGCCCTTGAGGTATTAAGTATTGACATAGATTTACGACGCTTATAGATATGGGCCATATTTTTGGGTTATTTATATGCTAGTAACGCTTATTCGCGATAGGCTAGTATTTTAGTTGTATCTCGTTCAACTCCTGTTTTTTTTTTGCTATTATTTATAAATGCAGGTAACAAACAGTTTATCATCTTATTAATATTAAAAATAATGACTTAGCCTCTCTGACAAAGATAATAATTAATAAGTATAATGAATTTTGCAATCTCAAGTCCAAGCTTTTAATATTGATATACAATAACTTGATACACAAAACTTTCATGCCACATTCACGCTTTTCTCCAGATAAGGCAGAAATCTTTTTAATACTCACTTTAAACTGCGTCACGTCCTGTGGTTGAACCCATAGTTTATAGTTCTGCGACTATAACTAATTTAACACGGCCTTCACCACGCAATATCACCATCAGATAGTCAAAGGTCGGCAAAGTTTTGTGCGAAATTCCAAGTTTATCAATTATCATTTGAACCAATTTCCTATTTATACTTCGCCGTAAAGTTTGCGAATATTTGGGATAAGAATATGAAATAGGAGCTTATTTTAAATAACAACATTCTGTATCTATTTCTTTTTACTGTTAAAGTAGAAGCTCTGAAAGAGTTGCTTTTAAATTCTATTTTTCAATGAGAAATGCGCTAATGTCATGAATTTTTTCCATATATTTTTACACTGCTACTTTCACAGTGAATTAACTATATATAAGGGGCACATACACATTACACACTCTGTTTAGTTACACTCTGTATAGCTGTGAGTTTGTAAGTAAATTACGAACTTATAATTCGACAGTCGACTCCTGAGCTGAGGAGAGAAATAGCACTCGATCCACGATCAGGCCCCCAAGTAAAAATAAGTATTACTTACTAGTTTCGATAAGTGGCATGGGGAATGCATGTTGACTAGGGACCCTGATCGAATTATTTCACTTCTACTACAACATTCTCTTCTCTTAAGAACCAGTCCATGGCGCGTTGCGTCGACGCAGCGCTGCCGTTTGACGCAAAGCCGGCCACACGGGCGCTGCGTCATTGCAGCATTTTTAATAAGAAGCAGTCTAAAATATGTCAACACCCCCTCCCGCTTCATCTCGGGGGTACTGTCTGTCATGTGTGCGTTCGACGACGCATCGCGCCGTTGTTATTTGTATGTAAAACAACGCAACAGCAGCGCTGCGTCGACTCAACGCTGACGCAACGCGCCGTGTGGACTGGCTCTAACACTCACCAAGATACCAGCTGCGGCGTGCAGGTTGTCAATGGGGAAGTCGGGCAGGCTGATCTGCTGCAGCTCGGCGCTGGTGAGGGTATACGCCGCTGAGAGGACCTTCTCCAGTTTGCTGCTGTCCACACGGGGCAGTTCTGAGGTAAGGGTCGCGAGGTGCTCCTAGTGGAAGATAAATCAATCAATGATTTATTTGCTTTAAAAGTGATATATTAGATCAGTGTTTCGCAAAAGACGACGACAATCGACGAAAGGAATAAGAATTGGGAATAGAGCACCCCCGTACACGCTGATTAAATTGTAGTGTACATCCAAAAATTTTCATTTTTCCAGCTGTACCTTGAACGTCAAAATTTTGCGGAACATTGTATTAGATGTTAATTGATAACATAAGTTCATTGCTCAGGTCTTACACTCTTAACAATAAAGATAGCATGCAAATAATAAAAACAGCCAAAATGTGGTAGAAAAGCGTTCCTCTGCGGCGTTAGTTGTAAATTAATTAAAAAAATTAAGATACGTGACGCTATTTCGTGAACTCGGTACCGTACCGACGCTTTAATTCGACGTAGACTCTGTGAGGCGACGTAGACCCTCTACGACGCAACGTAAACCCTCTACAATACAACGTAGATCCTCTACAACGCGACGTGGACTCACTACGAAACAACGTAGACCCACTACGACGCGGCGTAGAACCTCTACGACGCGACGTAGACCATCTACGATGCAACGTAGACCCTCTACGACGCGACGTAGACGCACTACGAAGCAACGTAGACCCTCTACGACACGAAGCAGACCATCCACGTCACGACGTAGACCCTCTACGAAGCAACGTAGACCCTCTACGACACGAAATACACCCTCTACGAGACGACGTAGAACCACTACGATGCAACGTAGACCATTCACGTCACGACGTAGACCCTCTACGAAGCAACGTAGACCCTCTACGACACGAAATAACCCTCTACGAGACGACGTAGAACCACTACGATGCAACGTAGACCCTCTACAACGCGACGTAGACGCAGTACGAAGCCAAGTAGACCCTCTACGGCGCGACATAGGACGTCTTCGACGCGATGTAGACCCTCTACGTCATGATGTAGACCCTCTACTAAATAGACAGTTGTTTTAGGGTTTCTTGGTAAGTCAAATTGAACATTGTCTGTTTGTCACTTGGGCTTCCCTAACCGAGACAGTTTTTGTTTAATAAAACGGTCTTACGTAATAAAATTTCTTTGTAGCCATTTTTCCGGGAACAATTTGTTTACTCTAAGCTCGCATATTTCTAATTTTATTATTGTTTGACAAAATTCTGTCGCTCCTTTATTATTCAGTCTGGTAGCTCTAATACCATTTGTAAGTTACAAAATTTAGTGGACTGTATTTCGGGAATAAAGAAAGGATTTAGAGCAGCTTTCACTAACCTTTTTGGTTCTTCAACTAGCTTCAGAGGGCCCTCAATAATTCTTCTTTGCTTGATACAGATTTTTCACACTTGGCGGAATTTAAGTAGTTCTGAGTTATCGCGCAGAGTAACGGTGATAATTTCACTCCGAGGCGCGGTGCAACATAGATTCGTTAACGTTGATTGTTCGTTACTAACTGAACCGAACTGAACCCGCGATGACAAAAACTGCTCTTTATATAGGTAGGGATGGATGGGAATATCACGCTCTCGCTACGTGATTCGTTAACAAGGATTTTTTAATTTTCTACCTTCAATCACAAAAAATATTGAATATTTAAATTCGGGTTCATTCATTTCCCCCCCCTTTGAAGGGACCCCTTCAAGAGCAGTCAGAATAGAGCTATAAAGCTCAACTTAACAATTACAAGTGCGGGTGCAATCGCTTACTATGAAGTAAAGTTATTGAAAATTAACAACCTTTACCGTAACCGAACCTCTAAATCTAAGTACCGTTTTCACGGGATTATACTATTTATTATTACAACTTAAACAACTAATTAATCACTAAATTAAAGATTATAAAACAAATTGAGTTATTGAGTCGGTAGCGGGCAAAGTCGTACTATCGGGCGTTTGTATGTCCCACTCTTTGTTTTTATCTCTGCTACTCGGGTAACACCGTCCTTCCCCGGATAGACATTTGTAACGATCCCCAAAGGCCATTGCAAGGGCGGAGCGTTATCCACGTTTAATATTACTACCGTACCAATCGCCACTGGATTAGATGGAGTATTCCATTTCTCGCGCTGTTGCAAATTATGTAAATATTCCGCTTTAAATCTTTTCCAATACGATTGGACTAGCGAGTCCATTAACGAAAAACGTGATAGCAAATTAGGGTTTTCCTTGGACAAATCCGCCGCTGGTAACCGCTCCAACGGGGAGTTAAACAAAAAATGAGCAGGCGTTAGGGACAGAGGCTCGGACGGGTCAGAGCTCAGAACATACAACGGGCGACTGTTTAATATCGCCTCGATCTGAGTGAGGACAGTTGTCATCTCCTCGAACGTGAGAACTTGCTTCCCGATCGTTCGAAACAATAGTGACTTAGCACTTTTTATATTGGCTTCCCATATACCACCAAAATGGCTAGCCGTAGGCGGATTCATTTTCCACGTAATACGATGTTTTGCAAGTTCATTACCGAATGCCTGATAATAGTCATCGGATTTTAAAAACTCGTGTAATTCATTGCAATACGTTTTCGATGCAACAAAATTGGTCCCGTTATCAGAATACAGATACGCACACGGGCCACGGCGCGATATAAATCGTTTAAACGCGTCAACGAAATTAGCACATGTTAAATAGGAAATCAACTCAATGTGTACAGCCTTTGTGACTAAACATACAAAAATGCAAATATATGCTTTTATACTCTGAATACCTCGCCTTCGATAAGGTGTTATTTTTAATGGGCCACAAAGGTCCGTTCCAATGTGGAAAAATGCTTTGGATTGTTCTAAGCGGCACTTAGGAAGATCTGACATCAGTGGAAACGTTGCCTTAGGATTGGCCCTAAAACAACTATTACATTTTTGCGTTATTTGTCGAACTACTCGTCTAGCTGAAATGATCCAGTATTTAGTTTTTAAAATACTAACAAGGAGCTGCGGCCCTGCATGAAAGTTTTCGCGGTGATAATGATCAATGAGTAATTTTACTATATGATCTTGTTTAGGCAATATAATAGGATATTTTGACGAATATTCTAAAGATGAGTTTGTCAAACGACCCCCAACCCGCAATATACCGTCTGCCACAAAAGGAAATAATTTCTGTAACTTAATCGAACATTTTTTACCATTCAGAATATTTTTTAAATCTTTAGAAAAGTAAACAGTTTGCAGCGCTCTAATTATTTTATCTTCTGCAACAGATAAATCCTCAGCCGTTATAATATCATTACGCGTAAGGCGTCTCGTAAAACGCAAAATATACACAACGGATCTAAGTAATTTATTCCAGGTAGAACAGCGTTTTGCTAAGACTAATAACGGGTGCTCCACGTCACCGGCTTTCACGGATACATGTACCTTGGTTTTTTGTTCCGGCAACGCAATACGATTAGGTACAAACTTAACTAGCGGCCACCTATCTATAGGCTGCGATAACCAGACTGGCCCGGAAAACCACAGTTTATTGTTTATGAATAGTTTTGGCTCCATGCCTCTACTTATTAAGTCCCCGGGATTATCCGCACCGGCAACATGATATAAATCATTTGTCGATACGTTTGATTGAATCTGTGAAATACGGTTGGCGACATAAGTATCGAACCTGTGTGGTGACGACACCGACCAACACAGAGCGACTTCCGAATCCGAAAACATAAAAACGTTTTTTATTTTATGCCTTTTTGAAATCGTACAGTACACTTCCTTTAAAAGTCGGGAAAGCAATAATATTCCATTTAATTCTAAGCGCGCGAGTGTTATTTTTGGTTTAGCTGAAGCGACTCGCGATTTTGAACATAATAGCGAGACGATCGGTGCTTCATTATTGTTTACAACGTGTAGGTATATCACGCAACCGTACGCGGCTTCGCTAGCGTCCGAAAAACCGACAATAGATACCTCCGAACCAACTTCCACTCCTAGATAACGATTAAACGATATACGTGAAATTATTGGTAATTGATTTAAATATTGTTGCCAACGCTCTACGATATGCTGGGGCGGCCTTTCGTCCCAATCGATGTTGAGAAGCCAAAGCTCTTTAATAATAAGTTTAGCATATAAAATAACAGGCCCTACCAATCCTAGCACATCATATAAACGTGCGGTAGTAGAAAGTATGGCGCGCTTGGTGCATGTTGTCGGAGGATTATTAATGTCGAACACAAAGCTATCCTTTGTCGACAGCCAACGTAAACCTAATACCTTAAATACACTGTCATTATCAAAAGATACGGTTCTGGGTTGCCGATGAGACTCGGGAATTTGTTCAAGTAATTCATGAGAATTAGAAGCCCATTTCACTAATTCGAACCCGCCTGCCTTGAGAAGTGCTATAAGATCCCCGGCTATCTTAGCTGCTTCTTCCACCGAAGAAGCAGAAGAAGCCAGGTCATCCATATAGCTATCTCGCTCTAACACGCTGGCTGCCTCAGGCCATCTGTGGCGCTCGTCGACAGCCAACTGACGTAATGTACGTAGTGCGAGATATGGTGAACATCTAAGACCAAATGTAACGCGGTTAAATGAATATATCTGAAGCGGTTCACTAGGTTCGAAGCGGTATAAGATACGTTGATATTTACAGTGTAATGGGTTGGCATGAATGGAAAGATACATTTGTTTTACATCAGAAAAAAATGCAATACGAAATACTCGCACATTTAGTAGAATATCAAATATGTTTGACTGTAAATTACACCCGGTATGTAAAATGTCATTAAGTGACAACCCGGTATCTGTTTTAGCGCTGCCGTCCAAAACGGGGCGGACTTTAGTAGTGCTTTTGTCATTACGGACAACTGGATGATGCGCTAGAAAAAATCCCTGCGATGAGACTCCCTCGTTAGGCGCAGCACGACTTAAAATACCGGAGGCTAAATACTCGCGAATTATATCATCGTATTTTATTTTTAACTCGGGGTCTCGTGCAAACCTTTTTTCTAACAAAAAGAATCGATTTTTAGCGGTTATATAAAAATTACCTAACTTGCTAGGATTTTCTTTAAAGGGAAGATCAACAACGTAACTGCCGTCTTCGCGGCGGACAGTAGTAGAAGTATAAATATCTTCGCATTTTTGATCATCGGGACTTAAATATTTCCGCGATGGTAACTCTTCGGTAGCCCAAAACTTCTCAACGACTTTATGAAGTGGCTCCGTCGAGAACGCGCATGTAGTACGCGGCGGCGCGGGATTTAGCGAGACCACTGGAGCGGTCCCCATCAAAATATAGCCTAACGCGGTTTCGATCGCGCACGGCATATCAGGCCTTGAACTTTTAATTTTATTTGATAATAAAATATCACAATAAATATTTACACCTAAAAGCATATCTATAGGCCCTGGGTGTTCAAATTCATCATCGGCTAATTGCAGTTTTCCGATATGACTCATTGCCGTCGTATCAATTTTCGAATCGGGCAAATGTGATGTAATATGTTCAACGACCAATGGCTGTGCGGTATAGCGACGACTGTCGTTAATAAATCTCGAAGCAAAACTGAATTCAGTCATCCCTATTATTTTTTGCGTAATGCCTCCTATTCCCTGTACTTCAGAAAAACGAGCTTGTTTACGAACTGATAAAGATAGGCGTTTACAAAGGGAATGAGTTACGTAATCACTCTGGGAGCCCGCATCGATCAAGCATCTTACATAATGAACGCGATTTAATTTATCGATAATTCGTATTTTCGCTGTGGCCAGTAAAGCCGTTGTATTATATCCGGAATTACCTTTAAATGATAAGTTGCATAAACTCGAACTTGCTGCCTGTGGATCTAATACATCGCGATACTGCAAACCATTATCGACCTTATTTGTAGGTGTCACAGAGTCGTTATTACTGTGATTAGAATTATTTTCGACCGACACCATGGCCAAGTGGTTGCCCGTTTTATTTACATTGAAATGTAAAAGCGAATGATGGTTCGAATTACAATATTTGCATGTATTTTTCGACGTACATGAAAATGTTTTATGTTTTACGCTTAAACAATTATTACAAAACGACTTCTGCTTTATAAAACTAAATCTTTCCCGCGGCGTAAGCTTCATGAACGAAGCACACGAGTACATATTGTCATGTAAATTAGCATTACAAAGTACACAATTGTCCGCGGACTTTAAAGTCGGCGGACTGACGCGCTGTACGTCGGACATTTTCTTACCGACAAACGATTTAGTTAAACTCCGAGAAGTAGACGCGGTTATATTTCCCCGCTGCGGTTGATTATCAATATTAGACTTCTGTGTTAATGCACAGGTAGTGCGCGAAATCACTTTGCTATTTTCCTTTACGAACTCAATTAAGTTTTCATAGGTTGGAAACTTTTCCTTCCTATAAGTATGTTCGAATAATCTCACTGTTTCTGAATCTAATTTCTGAAGGGCTAAATGTAACAAAATGAAATCTGTTAAGTTCTCGATTTGTAGTTGCCTAAGCGCTTCCACCGAAGAATTAAAATTATTGATAAATGATTCGAGTCCGCTCGAACTCGTACTGGATAGCGGTCTGAAACGTAATAGTTGATTTAGGTATGAACTAGCGAGCGACCGCTGATCGTCATACTTTTGTAATAAAGCTTTCCAAATAATTGGATAATTTTGCGCGGTCGGCGCAAGGCCTACGCATACGGAAGCGGCATTCCCGGTTAGTTTACCTACTAGATAAAACACACGTTCACTGTCAGTAAGCGACTCGTTATCGTGAATTATGCTTTTAAATTGTTGGTAGAACAGAGGCCAAGTTTTGATGTCCCCATTGAAAGACATAAGGTCTATTGGGGGTAAATGAGTCCGAGGTCGTGTCGAAAATGACGACGCGGACTCAGTTGACGTCGGCTTCGTTTCCGTGTCCAACAAAACCTGTTTAATGTAACAATACATCTCCTCGAAATCTGACCAGGAATCGTAATCAATACTAGCATTCGGATCTATCTGCATTTGCAATAAATTAAATGCCTCCAAAACATTTTGGTAATCCGAACGCATAGTTTCAATATTCAACGCGCTAGTTCTAAAAGCTCTGACTTGTCGAGTATCTGTCTCGGCTTTATGGGCAAGCTCAAGAATATTTTGCATACGCTTAAATAAAACATCGCGCTTTACCGAATACAATGTTAATTGATTTTTATCGGTATCGGAAATATTATCTTCTTCAAAAGATTTACTAGACTTTCTCTTGCCCGGTTTAACCATTTTGAAAAGAAAAATAAGTAGGCAACTAAATCAAAGCAAGACTAATTTTAATTAATTATGAAACAATGTTTTAATTTTAAAGTTCGAAATAATGTACGTTACCGATTTACGATTTACAATTTTACAATGTAGGTATAAATTCGAAAGCACAAAAGCGGTTATAAAATTTCTTTGTTACTTTCAAAGGCGGTTAAAATTTGTAAATGACGTAGGTAGGTACCTCAGAATGCGGGGCGCGGGTAGGTAGGTAGGCAGCTGCAGTTAAAATTTAAATAAAATATATATGCACTAAATATTTAAAATATACATACATAAAATATTCTATATAAATATGCTACATACACCTACACAAATATAATATGAGAGGGAACTATCTGCAATCCTAGAGGAGTTGCAGGTGCGTTTCCTCCCTTTGGGCGTCCGGAAACCTCACTCACTCGACGAAACACAGTGCAAGCACTATTTAACGCCGGTATTCTGTGAGGCTGTGGTCTTTCACCGGATGAGCCTGCCCACTCGTGCCGAAGCTTGGCTCTCCCACTTAAATCAACGATAATATAATAGGGTAAAATATGATGCGGCGATAATAATAAAATGATGAATGCGATGCGATGCGATGATGCGATGCGATGCGATGCGGTAATATCTAATAAGTACTTATATACGGTCGATAAAATAAATATAATATGTAGCAATAAATACTTATTAATATAATAAAAAGAAAAAATAAATGCGGGATGATAATATACTACTTAAATGCCTATGTGAAAAATAACTGTATAAATATTAAATAAAATGCAACTGCCTAACTACTGCCCGTTTGTCGTAACTCGTAGGTACAATTTGACGGTTACGCGCGCGGCCGCGTCGTTCAAATTTGAACTCCGTGACGCTGTATAAAATGGCGAATGGAAAAAATTCACAGCGGTTACCGAATTAATTTAGGGATTCGTTACAAATGCCGTCCAAGTAATGCGGGTTAAAATAAAATGAAATATCTATCTATCGGAGAAGATATTTCAGTTACCTAGCACAGCGATTGCACAAACACCTAGTAATTGCAGTGAAATAAAATATTATGCGGATGAAATATTTATAAAAAAGTAAATTTTTTCCTATGCACAATTTAAATCTGGAAACGAACAAGACAAATCTTATGTTCGATTTACCGAGATTAGCGGGAGTAGGATAGTGACGGGACAATAATTATTTACGTGACAGTTACAGAATAAAATTTAAATTTGAACAAAGGGACAATTACGAAGCGGAAAGTAGCGGAAAGTAGCATACAGCTGATAAATTTAATGGATAATCCGGCTCGAAGGACCAGAAAAAATGGTAGCTCTAATACCATTTGTAAGTTACAAAATTTAGTGGACTGTATTTCGGGAATAAAGAAAGGATTTAGAGCAGCTTTCACTAACCTTTTTGGTTCTTCAACTAGCTTCAGAGGGCCCTCAATAATTCTTCTTTGCTTGATACAGATTTTTCACACTTGGCGGAATTTAAGTAGTTCTGAGTTATCGCGCAGAGTAACGGTGATAATTTCACTCCGAGGCGCGGTGCAACATAGATTCGTTAACGTTGATTGTTCGTTACTAACTGAACCGAACTGAACCCGCGATGACAAAAACTGCTCTTTATATAGGTAGGGATGGATGGGAATATCACGCTCTCGCTACGTGATTCGTTAACAAGGATTTTTTAATTTTCTACCTTCAATCACAAAAAATATTGAATATTTAAATTCGGGTTCATTCACAGTCAGTTATAATGAAACATAAATTCTATTAACCAAAACCGTTAATTTTGTTACGGTTAACCACAGGGTTAACTATGGCTTAAACTATAGTTTGTCATGTCAAAGTCGGTAATGAATAGCGAATTCTAATTACGTAGAATTAATAGTCACGTAGAATTGTTTTGTCCTAATGGTTGTTACACATGAAACAAATAGGGTTGTACAGTGTACACTCTGTAAAGTTGAACAGTGAGCTTACACTTCCTAGCTATCCTATACGTTATAATTTATCCATACTAATAATAGAAATGCAAACGTGTGTCCGTCTGTCTGTTACCTCTTCACGCCCAAAACGCTGAAGCGATTTTGCTGAAATTTGGTATACAGATACTTTGAATCCCGGGAAAGGACATGGGATACATTTAATCCCGGGTAATGTACTCCCGCGCGATAAACGAATGTTGACGCAACGGAGTTGCAGACGTCATCTAGTCTATCATACGAGATTGTAAAGGAAAAGCAAAAGAAATATTCTGTATTGTGTATTGTAATTTGTGATACAGGATAGATACTTATTTTGTTTTAGGGCTGCAGAATGAATAAAGACTTTTTTTTATGAAAAAAGGGGGGCAAACGAGCAAACGGGTCACCTGATGGAAAGCAACTTCCGTCGCCCATGGACACTTGCAGCATCAGAAGAGCTGCAGGTGCGTTGCCGGCCTTTTACGGGGGAATAGGGTAGGGGGGTAAGGAAGGGAATAGGGGAGGGTAGGAAAGGAAATAAGGGAGGATAGGGAAGGGAAGAGAGTAGGGGATTTGGCCTCCGGTAAACTCACTCACTCGGTGAAACACAGCGCAAACGCAGTTTCACGCCGGTTTTCTGTGAGCCCGTGGTATTTCTCCGGCCGAGCCGGCCCATTCGTGCCGAAGGTGGCTCTCCCACGGTTAACAAATGAAGAAAAATTTAATGATTATGAAATAACTGTTTATTTTCAGAAGAAATATTTATGTCATAGAAAGTTATGTTTAAAGGCGTATGTTTATACTGGAATGGTTCGAAACTGAATAAATATTAACCGTAAAGCACTCAACTCACCTAAATGAAAAATTAAAATAAACTTCGTCGGAATGACATTGTCCGATACGTTAAAAAATCTTAAGGGACTTTTTAGCGGACAGGGACAGGACACGCACTAAAAAATAGATTGTTAACTCAATACTGCAATAAAATGGTTGTTGCTCAGCACATTTATAAAGACAAAATTTATTATTTTCCATTTTAAATCAATCCGCATACAGAAATCAGTGAAAATCGTCATTTTATTTATTGTTACACTATTAATAGTTAAATCTAACCGTATAGATAACATCAACTATTAGCATTCCTTCGACTCAGCGTTTGGGGCCAGGGGAACCCATTATAACAATACTAATAATATAATACAGTAGAGTAACTTACGCGTTCCTTAAAAATCATATTCGCTCAACACAGATACAAGCTTAAGGCTTTCGCAATATGACTGCATAATTTTGGTACTTTAAGTTATCTTAATCCAAGCCAATGTGTGCGTGCGCTAGTTATGTGCGACGTATCATGAAGATGGTTTACTATATATCATTATATTGTACCATTATCGTACTCTGCAATCACGCCGCAATCTGCCGATAGCTAAACTTGGCTTTGGACATTATTTAGCTAATTTAACTTTACTCACGCCATATTTGCATACTATTAGCTGTACAACCCGTACTTGCTTGTAGAAATATACTAAAAGATAAAATTTAAACTCGATCACAGATTCTCGGAAATCTTTTGTTCTTCTTTTGTTATCGCGGTCACGGATAACAAAATGGATCACGTGCGACCGCTTGGGGCTTGAAAGGTTAATTGTATGTTTGTTTATGTTTAACTCTGAAACCATCGTTGCGACGACCATTTTGACGAAAGGAACATTTTAGATAAACAATTATTATAGACTACGGAGCATGCATTTAAGTGATTTTAAAAAATTACGATTTACATTAAAAAAATTCTTTTGGTGCCCACTACACCAATGGCGACCAATATAGGTACATAAATAAACCAAATAGTTTAAAATTAAAGAAAAAAGGAAAAACGTGTTCTATGTACCATTTTATCTGTTTTCTTTTCGATTACATTTTCTACATTTCGTGGTAGCTACAAACTAGTATTTACCCGTATTGGGGCCAACTAAACACAATATTTAACTAAACTATCATAGGGCAGACCGGTGATAAATCATTTGTTTTGGTGACGTTTTATATAACAAAAACACCGCCTACCAGTATTGCGAAGTCTGATCGCATGATTATATGGACAGTTGTAAATTGTTAATAATGGACCCTTCACAAAGGACATTTTACAAAGCAAGCATAAAAAACTCAACTGTGAAAATCTTATCCTATAATATTATTTTTGCAAACTAATGAAAGATATTGAGAATAAAAACAAAATGGTTTTTTTATGCATTATTAAAAATTTCTGGTTAGAATCTTTTTCGTTAGCCTGTACAGAATAGAGATTAAAGCTTATATTTTGATATCATAATAGCATACGTAGCATAATGTATTTTAAGTAATTTTTATTTATTAATTTTCTGTGCGTTGGACAATGGACACTTCCAATACCTACGACTCTTAGGGCCTGTTTCAGCACTTCCTGATAAGTGCCGAATAGGCTATTCACCACTTAGCTTGACAGCTCAAGTATGGAGAATCTGTCTAAAAAGTTTTAAATAGCCTACGGCACTAACGCTTTCTCAGAAAGTGGTGAAACAGGCCCTAACTCTTTTAAAATAAAAATGTAACACTTTGGTTCCATGTCCGTTCCTAAAACTGATCTGCAAGAAACGCCAGTGTAAAAGCGTCTTAAGATCGAAGCTTAACAAAACTCGACAGGGAAACCGATAAGCAGCCAGTCACACACGCCACGGGAAGTTGCGATGTCGCGACTCGGCATCGCACAACAAACCCGTAGACACTTGCGGAATTAAAAAAAACAACTGTCACATTTTAAAATTGGAACTGCTGCTGTTTTTGAAAAAGTTGTGTACGGTACATTGAAAAGTTTACGTTCGAAATTCGAAATGCATCTTTAAACGTTGTTAAGTTTTATAATTTGTGTTTTAAATTATTTTTATTGTTTCATCACTTCCATGAATAATGCTTCAATCTATTCTACAATAGCTACTTATATAGAAAATATTAATATCTTAAATAGATATGTTGCAATTTTAGTCGTATACGTATATATTGAGGATAGAATCAACAAGTAGTAAATCATATATTTTTACAAACTGATAATTCTCTCGCAATTTTTAAACTGATAAGACGCAAAACTTAATAAATTAACTGTATTAAAAAAATTGGAATTGGATCAACTGATAACAAAATGTAGCGACTACTAGGGTGTGGAAACTCACTAAAAGCAGCTTATTAATAAAAGTTACCTTTCCGATTTAGATCACTAATTAAATTACTTTTTTAGTGCTGACGATTTATGAATTGGCAGATTTTAGACTATTCAATGTTGTGTGTCAAACGTAATAGTCATGTACCTCATGGGGTCAAATGTGAGACATTGTAATTTGTAAATTAAAAAAAATCGTCTCAAACATCTTTAGGCTGAATTTAAATGCGCTCGGCCGAACGCGCGGTTTGACGAGATTATAAGCAAATGTATGTAACGATTTATTTAAATAGCGGCGCGGTCTCGCTATCATTTACTTACCTATTTTGCTTGTCATCTTGCGTTTACGCCGCCGCATATAAATCCAGCCTTAGTCCTTACCTATATAGAATTTTGAATCATAAAGAAATATAAAAGAAAGTGTCGATGACATTGCATTTTTTCCGTAAATTAAGGAATTTATGGAAAGTTGTAACATTATAATAAGTTTGCCTGTGAATAACAATTAATTATTGAGAATCACTTAAATTAGGCATAAACAAAAATTAGAAAAAATCTAATAAAGTACAAAAGATAAAATAAGTGTTTATCGTTTTAGGCAAAACCGAGAAGAATACCCACAAAACCTTCTGCAAACCTGGCTTTAGATAAGATTATAATAAATATTAATCGACGATTATTTTATCAAACGCAAAGGGGCCCAAATAAAAACCAAACAACCAAAGCCGTAGCAGCATGCAAACAATTTTTATTAATTCACGAAGTCGTCGCTCACTTTTTTATATCACAAAACTTTTATTCGTTTCCAGAGTGGCGAGTGAACAGGATAATAAATTTAATCATGGCGCTCGCGTGACGGGACGAGTTAAAGTTACGATTGGTGTAATGCCCGCACTCTGGCAGTCGTCTCAGCGCCCCATGTACATTAGGACCGTGTGGGTCGACGGGTTCCGGCACGCGATACTCACACACGACGACCCCCACTTCGTCAGGCTCGCCAGACGTCGACCCTCATCCTCCGTCAGCGCCAAAACCCGCCGCTCAGACACGGACGATATAAGATTCGAGTTCGTGATCAAAAGCCATAAACCATACGATACCGATCGCGAACATACGGTTATAGAGGAATTGAATCTCGTAGAGAGCTCCGACGACGGAAACGAGGACGACGTGTCCACAGACAAAATCAAAATCGACTGGAACATGAGAGCGAATAAGACTACGCGAACGGCGAGAAACGAAGCTACAGAGAACACTGATCTGTCTGACAGAGTACTACAATGGCTGGACCTAGCGGGCAAAGTCGACCTGCTAACCACCACAGAAGCACCACGTTGGCCAGAAAACAGAAGGGATCTAGTAAAGTCGAAGACGGCGACGGAATTGCGACCGAAGGAGATAAAGACGGAAGCGAAGACGAGTGCCAATATCGATCGTCTCGAAGTTTATTTACCGTCCGCCAACACGATCGAGAACTACGCAAAGTCACGAACGAGGATCACGCAACGCGACAAAAGAGACAGCAAAAAAGTCAACTTGAAAATGAACATCGTGGAGGCGAGACAGAAGATTGCGACGGAAAAGAACGCGATCGAAAAACAGTACACGGAGTTAATTAGCAAGAAGCAGATCCCGGATCTGAAGACACGGAAGCAGGTCCATATATTTATGCCAGAAGCGATCTCAAAGAAGTCAGGATCTAATTTGACGAGCAGGACTGAGAGTTTGATATCGCAGGTTCAATACTAGAAGTGCATGTATATTCAGTAATTCAAGCTTAGCTTTGATATATCTTTAATATATTATAATATTAAGGGGCTGTTTCACCACTTCTTGATTTAAAGTGCCGAATAGGCTATGCTACGAATTAACTTGACAGATCGAGTATGGAGAATCTGTCAAAAAAGTTGTGAATAGCCTGTTCGGCACTTTATCAGAAAGTGGTGAAACAGGCCCTAAGCAATAAATGATATCTCATTAAATTGAATTTACTCCTTTTTTGCCTTGCACCAAACATAATATCACGTTTAGGTGTGAGTAGTGTAGAATATGATTTTTGGCAGAAGTATGTCTGAATTAGAGACACAAAATTGGCGTAAACCATGTACTGTAATATACTGCTTTTGGAGTATATAGATATTATATAACAGGATTAATCTAAGCTTAGTAGTTGTAAAACCAAGCACTGTATAAAAATATTTCAATATTATTTAAATTATAGAAGCTCAAACTTATTACGTCCGCCATTTTGACATGTAGCTCCGACGCCATCTTGTCCTGTAGCGTGGCGGCCATCTTGTCATGCATCTTATATCATCATGTTACGTCTCACTCACCCCGTAGCCGACAGTGGCGACGTCTCTCGCCTGGAACCGCGAGCGCAGCGGCGGGTCGAGCGGCTGGCCCGTGTAGCGTGGCACGGGCAGACCCAGCGCGATCACCCGAAAAGCCTCGTCCACGCGCACAAGACGCCATTTTGAAATTTCTTCTTCGCCGTGTTTCTGTTACAATTTTTTTGTCAGGCTAAGATGCAAACTAGTATAATAAACTTACATTAAAGCACAACAGAACACATTTCTTTGCTACCATTAGCAATATGAAAACAGGATTGTCACATATTTAAGTGAAATTTTTCTTTAACATAATTAAACATTTCAAATTATTGTAAACAACAGTTTTACCTCAAGCAACTTGTCGTATCTGGCTGCAGGAACAAGAAATCTCCCATCTTCTAAATGCATCTCCCTGTTCTCTAGTAGATTATTTAATACTGGCAACACATTTCTTTCTGCTTTCTCGATACCCTCTATAACCAACACTCGCCCTTCTATTGCAGCTCTTACAGCACTCTGAAATATTACACCAATAATATTGCAAAAACACCTATCTCTGATCTAAAATCACAAATGTGTATTCCTAATGAAATAAATTATTGCAATTAAGAAATTAAAATAGTTATAAATACACTAGGCCAAGTTACGCCGGCGTAAATTCGTCCGCGCGTTTCAAACGCATACAAAATACGGACGGAACGCGAGGGATGACACACTATTCCGTCGCGTTCCGTCCGTATTTTGTAGGCGTTTGACATTTGCGGCGGAATTTACGCTGGCGTAACTTCGGCCTAGTGTATTTGGACTTGGTTTAGACACGACATTTTGTGTGCCAATTTATAGTAATTTATCTCTCATGGTTTTTGCATAGACACATTTTGACATTGCAGACACACTGATCTCTAAACAAGTATGCTGGATAGCTGATAGCCTTTGAAATGACAGCTATTTTTTGTGCCTATTTGAAGCGGAATCAGCGCTCCCATTATTCGGGTAGAGAACTAAATCTGACGTAAAAATGACGTTTGAAAGCCGCCATATTGGCGCTGATAGCAGTAGTGCGAGCATGAGTATAGTATTCGTTGAGTGAGAGTATTTGGAACTAATACTAGTGATGACAACTGTTGTTATTGGTTGTGGTTACGTCAAATTTAGTTCTCTACCCGAATAATGGGGGCGCTGATTCCGCTTCAAATAGGCACAAAAAGCAGGTCTGTATCAGCTATCCAGCGTACTTGTATAATAGACATCAGTGAGCAGACATCATAATTCACGTAACATTATTGTCTGCTCATAATTACCTGGTCAAAATATTTAGCTGTAGATTTCTCAATCTCTCTCCTCTGTTTGAGGTCAGCTTCAGTGGTGTCTCTGGATAAAGCAACATACTCCAGCTCTCTTTGGGTAAGCTCCAAATATTGCAATGCAACTTTTCTCCTGGAAACAAACACATGGGTATAATATTACAATGTAATGACTATAACACAGTGTAAATAACTACAGTGGTCCAACGCCTTTGAAGTCGCGCGAAATGCCGCCTTTGAGTAGGTATTCGTCATTGCTTCAGGGTTGTCACAAAAATGTGTTTTATTGTAATCTGTTCTACATTTTGTGTATTCGTAGTATGTGTATGTAGAATACTGGGAATAAAACAAAAAATACATAAATAGAAGTATTATTAAGGAGTTTTATTATAAAAATACAAATGCGTTTACAAAAGCTCAGGGTTCACATGATATATATCAATTGACATACATATATCGGATATATATCATATCATGATATAATATCAATTGATATATTTTATGCTTGATATATATCAAAATTGATATTTATATTTAAAAATGTAAAATAATGTTTTAAATGTAAAAAATCTTACATCAAGTCATACTTTAAATACACACTGTCTTATTTTCCGAAAGTTTCACAAGCCTAGGTCATCGAAAACTTGCTATTTGACACGACATTAACTAATCATAGCCGTCGACGCGGCTTGAAACGGCTTATGACACCCAAGTGACCCCCTTTCGGAAGAAAATTCCTTGTTTGTTATTATACTATTTTTATACCATTTATACCATGTATTAAGTTAATTCGACTGATAAAATTAATACACTTTTTTTCTTCTGGTTAAAAAATACGTGTTTCGCCAGTGAGTGAGTTTACCGGAGGCCCAATCCCCTATCCTTTTCCCTATTTCCTTCCCTACCCTCCCCTATTACCCTATTCCCTCTTAAAAGGCCGGCAACGCACCTGCAGCTCTTCTGATGCTGTGAGTGTCCATGGGCGACGGAAGTTGCTTTCCATCAGGTGACCCGTTTGCTCGTTTGCCCCCTTATTTCATTTAAGAAAAATTGATACTCAACGCCAAAGTATCTATCGTTAATTTTTACTTTATTTTAAAACTTTAGGAAGATTTTCCTTTCGCCTCCACACATTATTCCCACACAATGATGCAATATTATCTCAGCTTTACCTGCTTGGTCCTGGTCTGCCGAGGAGAAACATATCCTGGCCCAGAATATCCTTCTGCATCATCCATCTTAAGTTACGAAGTGTGCTTTGAGATAAAAACTTTAAATCTTCTCCATCAAATGATACTAAAATAGGTTATAAAAAAAATCAGTAGGAAATTTTATTTTAAAAAGAATGCCCATTTTCTTCGCGTAAATATAGTAAATCCTTGAAACATTTCTCTTTGAGTTTTATAGGCAAAATTTAATAAGGTTATAAAGTGAAACTTCTTAAAACTTTACACCAATACTTACAGTATTTTTTTGGAACATATTGCAGTTTTTTTGCAGGTTTTACTTCTTTGCTTATATTCCCGATAGTTACTTTTCCCTCACTGGAGTATCCACGGACACAATTAGGTGTAATAATTGTTTTACGACCATTTAAAATACGAATTAAAACGTCTATACGTTTTACCGTAACGGCGGGGTTATACATGTTTCAGAAATTAAAAAAATACAGTAAATAAAAAACTTTTAATGTAAATTATATTTCTAGCACATTTTTTGCTCTTAAAATTTATTTTTTACTTAAAACAGCACATATTTACAAATTATTTACAAGTCCAAATTAATCTGTGGTCCAAAGTCTAACTCATGTTGACAAATTTGACATTTGGATGTTTTATTTTTTTTACAATATTGATTAAAGCCAAGAGCCTAATAGTCCGAGAGCCGGCCGTAAGATACATGAACAATAAATTTTTATTTTAGCTTAAAGTTCAAACCAAAATCAATTCGTAAAAAGTTGAAATGCTGTCCACATAGAAATAGAGGATTAATTTGAACTATTATAGTTCAAATTAATCCTTTATTTCTATGATATTATATTAATAATTAAGCTTGGCCATATTAATATTATACAATGGAAGTAGACGGCTTTTTTTATGAAAAAAGGGAGCAAACTAGCAAACGGGTCATCTGATGGAAAGCAACTTCCGTCGCCCATAGACACTCGCAACATCAGAAGAGCTGCAGGTGCGTTGCCGGTCTTTTACGAGAGAAAAGGGTAATAGGGTAGGGCAGGGGAGGGAAGGGAATAGGGGAGGGTAGGAAAGAAATAAGGGAGGGTAGGGAAGGGAAAAGGGTAGGAGATTGGGCCTCCGGTAAACTCACTCACTCGGCGAAACACAGCACAAGCGCTGTTTCACACCGGTTTTCTGTGAGCCCGTGGTATTTCTCCGGTCGAGCCGGCCCATTCGTGCCAAAGCATGGCTCTCCCACGGCTTGCAAATAACCAGTTTTAACTCTTACTGGGACAACCTTTTACAGTAGCATGGTACCCTAGGGCCTAGTCCCTACCAGAATACAATTCTTGTTAATAATAATAATAATTAGCTTAAGGTGGTTAATGTCTTAACACTATAAAATAAAATAATCTGAATTAAACATACATTTTTTATTATATTTACAAATAAAGAACAATAATAATTATTACAATAACGGCTCGTTCGTCTTAGGACAGATTCTGGTTTGGACAGATTCTTGTAACGACAGATTCTTGTTACGGCAGATTCTTGTTTCGGCAGAATTAGTACTGTCGTATAGAGTTGGCCATAATTTAAATACTCAGTACTTAATCTTATTATTATCAATTTAATTACAAATTAATCAGAATACATTGTGGACGTGGGAGAGGCAAACAAGAGGGGTGAACAAGGGCGGGCGATGTGAAAGTGGGGGTGGACGTGGGAGAGTTCTAGGTTACCTGCATTACCCCCCGTCCGCCCTTACGTTTTCCTGTAACACGTCCACCCCCACTTTCACGCCGTCCACCCCACGTGGAAGAGCCATGCTTCGGCACGAATGGGCTGGCTCGACCGGAGTCCGGAGGCTCAATCCGCTAACCTTTTCCCTTCCCTACCCTCCCCTACCCTATTACCTCTTAACAGGCCGGCAATGCACCTGAGGTCTTTTGATGCTGCGAGTGTCCATGGGCAACGGAAGTTGCTTTCCATCAGGTGATCCGTTTGCTTGTTTGTCCCCTTATTTCATAAAAAACACCACCCGCCCCCACTTCCACATCATTCTTAACACTTCCGCACTGTCCACCCCCACTTCTCCACAATCCTCCCCCACTTCTACTTTGTCCGGAGTCCGGACCCACTTCTACTCTGTCCGCTTCCCACAAAAAATAAGTGACGACTTTCGCCAGTCAGTTGTTATGGGTTCTTATTTAGTTAGATTTTTTTGAAATATACAATAATAAACATAACAAGATTACAATTCTTACTTTTGTTAGTCATGATACTTTTGTCGTAACAAGAATCTGCCGTAACAAGAATCTGTCGTTACAAGAATCTGTCCAAACCAGAATCTGTCCTAAGACGAACGAGCCAATAAAAGACTTGAGATTCATATTTCTTTCAAACAAAAAAATACAACATATTAAAGCCTTTGGCAAATTAAACTTTTAATGGAAACACAGATGAAACAGTTCAATACATTTCATGTAGGAAAATAATTTCTAAAAAAAAGCCGCGCATGCGTAGTTGAAAAATGAAACGAACACGGCTAATCACAATTTCATTTACAACATGTAGATGAAGTTATGTCTGACTGTTACACACACTCATTGATTAATTGAGTGAGCAAAAGTGGATAGAAAGTCTGAGATTATAAATTTAACTAAAGTTACTAATAACATAATAATATATTACACTAGCTGACCCGGCAAACATTGTTTTGCCATATTATATCTAGTATAGATATAAAAAGTAGAGAAAAACCTTATTCTCAGGCCTAACAAATGCACTATGAGAGAAGTTGATTCCTAGGCAGATGGCGGACCTAAGTAATTTGGTCGCGTTAAGTCAAAGCCAACCAACAGATCACAATAACACAGGCGCGGTCCGATGGGGTCACAGGGGACATGACCCAACCCCCCCCCCCCCTCCCAAAATCTTAGGACAAATTGAAAAATCTCAAAATCTCAAAGAGGGAGGAAACACCAACCCCCCCCCCCCCCCCCAATTTCAGGTTGCGACCGCTGACTTGACTAAAATATGACGTAGGTCCGTCATCTGCCTAGGAATCAACTTCTCTGACAGTACGTACAAAATTCATTAAAATCGGTTGAGCCGTTTTGGAGGGGTTCGCGCACAAACACTGTGACACGAGAATTATATATATTAGATAGTAGTAATGTGAATTAATGCTATTTTCTATTAAATTCTTTAACATGCTAGTTTTGATGTCACAGCATGCTAAATATTATTGCTTTACTATTTACTAAAAACGCGGCACGTGAATTATCGGTTTGCATCGCACCGCTCGCGTCGAGTATTATTTCGCATCGAGTGAAAAATAGCAATTCATTGACAGTTAGCACCGCGGTGTTAAACAGCGCGGACGTGATTTTTATCATGATCGCGGACTATTGCTACGCACGATAATATTAGCAATCGTATTTTTTAGCAAGTACAATTAATTTAATTATTGCTAATGGGCATTTAACCATTATTATTGTTGCTAATGCTATTTTTACCAAATCTATAGACCTATGTGGTTTCTTCAGTGTAACTCTCTTCCACATTTTCAATTTTGACACTCACAAAATCTGTCGGTTCTAATGAATTCTCCTCACTGTGCACCTCTTGTTTAATATTAACAGTGTCAAACTCCATACCGCTATCACTTTTATCACTATCTTTATCTTGTTCGTCACTGCTTTCTCTCTTATCTTCATTCACGTTAACATTGTTAGCTAAAGTCACATAATCACTGATCAGAACATCATTGACAAACTTTTTGGGGCCGAATATCATGTTCATAGTCTCCTCGTCTAGGCCCAACTTGCAATCCCTTGGGTCCAAGCGGAAGAAATACTCTTTGTTGTTAATCAATGATACATCCAAGTTGTGTCGCTTTTTGAGATGCTTTATCATCGACTTCTTTGCTGCATATGATTTGGTGCACATCTTACACTGAAAAGAGAAAAACCTAAATAGTAAATTGTAAAAAAAAAATATATTGAACACGAAAGTAGGATTAAAACTCTGAAGCAATACTTAAAACTAGACTGGAATCAGCTACTTGTATTACAAAGTATAATCAAAGACATAAAGGAGTGAAAAAGAAACATATCTTTGCCATTTGCCACCTAGTCTAATTTTACTGTTACTACCAATTTGAAAAGTAACGTCTGAATTTATTAAGTCGTCGTGAAATTGGACTCCAAATTATTAGTCTTGAGTACATAACCGCCTTTATCGCTCTCTCTATGCTTTAAGTATTTACTATGACTTATGAGATATTGAAAACTACGGAAGACACCTTCTTATGCCTACTCTGTCTCTTTCCAATAAATGTCAGAACACTTTGAGACTACAGAACCTGCAATAAAGAGTCGGCATAATCGTTCTATCTCGTTCTACTTACTCGGAAAGTGTTGAGGCGGCTATGAGTGAGGACGTGATGACGCAGCCCAGTGGAACTGGTGAGGCATTTCCGACAGACGGGACACGTGTATGTTGAGCCGGTGTGCGACGTACGTAGATGTCGAAGCATGTAACGCTCGTCTTGGTATTTCTTGTCTGTAATAGACGATTTATATAATAAATATTTGCTCAAATACAGGTCATTTTACAAGATGTTTATTTAGTATTTTTAAAATCATATTTCAGCAAAATCGGTTGAGCGGTATGGGTGTGAAGAGATAACAGACAGACAGACAAACTGACACACATTAGCCACATAAGACCAACTATTTGTAACAGTTTCTTTAGTTTGGTTATAGTGTCTATGGTTATAGTCTGCACAGAGAGAATAAAATGTTCTGTATCCAATTTTAAAAGTATTCTTACCACAAAGTGGACATTTGACAATCTTTTTGTTCTCAACATGTATCTTCATGTGCTCGCGTAGAGAACAAGCACTGGTAAATAGTTTGGAACACACTGTGCATGACTCCAAATCTGAAAACATTTTAAAGCAGTATTAAATACAGGGCTTCAAATATCGTTATTTTTTCATAACGTTACTGCTTCAAGGGCAAAGATAACGTTATGAAAAAATAACGATATTAGGAAATAATGATATTAATAACGGTAAATCGATATTAATTACGGTAAATTTTATATTATAACGATATTTTTTTCGTTATGTTACTAGATAACGTTAAAAAAAATTACCGTTATCTGGCTACCATTATGGAAATAACGGTACGTAACGATATCTTTCGATATTTTTTCTGCTATTCGATAACGTTATGAAGCCCTGATTAAATATTTGATCTATAGGTACAAAATACACTGTGATGTCCTAAAATCCTACTCTTTATATAAGTATAAATAATAACACCTTATGTACCAATTTCCTGAAATAAATGATTCTGATTCTGATTCTGATTATACTGTATATTTTACCGGGATTAAATGTATCCTATGTCTTTTCCCGGGACTCAAAGTACTTACATATATCTATACCAAATTTCAGCAAAGTCAGTTCAGCAGTTTGGGCGTGAGGAGGTAACAGAAAGACATACTATCGCATTTATAATATTAGTATGGATTTTTTAAAATTATATTGAAAGTATTTCTATAAAAATTACATACAAAATTACCATCAAATTGATGCACATGGTTCCAATAGAATTGATGTATAAAAAAACTTACTCTCCCCAGTATGTTTCCGAATATGGTAAGTAAGCTTGGACTTCTGAACAAACGTCTGGCCGCAGTAAACACACGCGAACGATGTAGCTTTGGAATGGGTTCTGAAAATATAAGAAGGTCTCTTATATTATATTCTAAAATCAAAAAGGAAAATAAAAATTTTACTAATTTTAATTGACAAAAAATGTACACAATATACTGTAGGAAGCTCCGCCCATTTTTTTAAATATCGTTGTCCTACTCATACATTGATTTTCATATTATAAAAATGATTTGGTGAAACACTAGAGGCAAGATGCCAGCTAAGACAGGAAACGCCTCCGTACTGACGGTCCTGCATGCAAAAATTAGCCCGCTCTTAATCCTAACACCTCACGTAAGTGACCCTAACTTATGCCTTACCTATGCAGCTTAATATGATACGGTTTTATAGCTGTTATACACGGGTAAGCCTCAAAATATTACGCTGCGTAGATAAGCCCTGAGGTCGTAGCCAAAGTCCCTTTCGTTAAAAATAATGACGAAATTCGTTATCAAAATGTATGGGATATGACATTAGTCTTCGCAAGCGAAATGTCATTGAGCGATGACTTATGTCAAACCGCATACATTTTGATAACGTTTTTCGTCATCGTTTTTAACGAAAGATACGAATATAAGAAATTAACGGTATAAATTATGGGTATTATAGGGGGGGTCGAATACCTAGAGTGCGCAGTACAGGCGCCCTTATCAGCGAATGTGCGCGGGCAGTGCGGGCACGCGTACGGCCTCTCGCCGGTGTGGCGGCGCTCGTGGCGCAGCATGTTGGAGCGCTGTACGAACCGCATGGGGCAGTAGGAGCACGCGTGACGCGGACCAGAGTGGATCTGAATGTGCTCGCGATACGAGTCCTTCTTCTGTAATGCATAAATATACAAATAAGTCATATACTTGATATATAAAAACTTTATTAAATCGCCATCAAAGAAATTGATTCGTAGGCAGTTGACAGACCTACGTCATTTGGTCGACTTATGTCAACTTAATGTAACTCATGACAATATCATCTGTCGGCTGAGTTTGGCAAAACGCGACCAAAATTATGGAGAGTAGATGTAGGAGAACTATCTTATATGGGGGATATTTGAAAAAGTGTCCAGCTGTACGCAGTAAATAACAGTTGAAAGTGACGCTAGCTGCAGCAAAGGGTATGGAATGAATGTAGCCGTTGGTGACAAAATACTTAATAAATAAATAAAATAAATAACAAAATAAATAATACCAATACATTTTGAAAAATATAACCTAAAATAGCTGAAATAAAAGCTGCTTAATGATTTAAACCTGTTGCTACTGCAGCGCCGCCCTAATTTAACGCATTTCAGCGGACACTTTTTACATACAGAGATAGTTCTCCTCCATCTACACTCCATAACCAAAATACACAGGTCTGCCTAAAGTGCTCCAAGACTTTAAATGAAAGTGGAAGGGGTGCTGCTGGTATTAGGAGAACTGTCAAAAATGACTTATTGTATGATAGAAGCGTTAGTTCCTTTTCTCGCCACGTTCATTTAAAGCCTTGTCGAGCTGTATGAATAAACTTCTCTGATAATACAACAACGTTGTTAAAGTACTAGATGACGCCTCCAACGCCATTGCGACGAAATTTATTTATCGCGAGGGAACCAAAAAACTCTTATATCCTTGGCATACCAAATTACAACTAAAATGGTTCAGTTATTCAAGCGTGAAGAGGTTACAGACAGACTTTCGCATTTATATTATTAGTAGGCATTAGGCATATTTGTTGTAGTCCTGGTTAAACATTCAGTTTCGCGTCAATCTTACGAGATTGATGGATGGAACTGAATAGAAACTGAGCGTGTAGCCTACGTCTTAGATTACCTCTAATTCATGAGCTCACCGCAAAAATCTTCCCGCAGTATTCACACTTGTAGTCCTGTTTGTTTGGCGCGTGTTCCTGTTTGTGCATGTACAGGGATGACTTGTATTGGAACGACTTGCCACAGTCACCGCACTCGAACGGATGGCGGCCGGGATGACGAAGGAGGTAGTGGAGTTTTCTGAAAAAAAGAAATAAAGAAGAAGTGGGATTTCACATTACGCGGAAACAAAAAGCCTTAAAAAAGTGTGTAGCGCCGATAAAATATATGGGTGTGAAAAGGAGGTGGATATTATGTTTTGGCATAAGATATACCTGTCTTCGTCACTTGTAGGCAGTTGTAGCGCAGTGCCGGTCAAAATTTAGATGATAAAAAGTGCTCTTATGACAAATGCATAAAGGTGTTTCAGAGTTATCGCGCCGCGAAATGAGTAAAACTTCGAACTCTGCTTATTTTTCCAGAAATCTGTTTATTATATCAAAGCAATAGCAAGATTATTAGCTGAAGTTAGAAAATTCTGACTTTAGTTTTAGGTTTTTGTTACTTTAAAAAAACTACAGACAGTTAACACCACGTCAGTCTGGCCTCGTGCTAAGTACCTGTAGGACTTGATGACCGGAGAAATACCACAGGCTCACAGAAAACCGGCGTGAAACAGCGCTTGCGCTGTATTTCGCCGAGTGAGTGAATTTACCAGAGGCCCAATCCCCTACCCTTTTCCCTTCCCTACCCTCCCTTATTTCCTTCCCTACCCTCCCCTATTCCCTTCCCTACCCTCCCCTACCCTCCCCTACCCTATTCCCTCGGAAAAGGCCGGCAACGCACCTGCAGCTCTTCCGATGCTGCGATTGTCCATGAGCGATGGAAGTTGCTTTCCATCAGGTGACCTGTTTGCTCGTTTGCCCCCTTTTTTCATTAAAAAAAACCAGTTTCATAACATAATCCTCACCTCTCGTCCAAAGTATTCAGCACATCTCTACACAGCTTGCACTTGAATTTTCCCTGGCCGTGAACCTGCGTCGCGTGGGCGCTGCACGCACGCGCCGTGGCGAACCCGCGCCCGCACTCAGCACACGATACGCACTCACGCTTCGGACTTTTAGGGGAGCCGTGGATACTCTGTGATGTAAATTATATTTTTTAAAACCATAAACAACAGAGATAACATTTATTTTTTTAAAGGCAGTAAAATAACTTTTTGTCGACAACGTAATAAGTTTGCCAGTATTATATTAAAGTTCATACTTTTTAATGATAGTAGGAGATTTATGATTCTGGGACAATGTTGTTTTACAAAACAATTCATAATATAAATAAATACTATCAAAACATAAATTAAAACAGTATTATAAAATATGAAGTGGTGTTTACCTTCACATGTACTTTTAATGATTTCCTGTGTGTCAGAGGTTTGAATTTGCAAGGATCTAAAGAGCAATAAGTTTTCTTCGCTTCTGGATGATGTTCCTTAAAGTGTGATCTTGTATCCTGTAGACTAGGCAGAACTATGCAGCAAACACAACATTTGAATAGATAGGAATGTTTTGTTTCATCACTTTTATGTTTCTCTAAATAATGAAATAGAAACCAAACCTATAAAAAGAGAAAATTCAATTGTAAAAAAAACCATTCTGAAATATATACAGTACAGACCACAGATGTAAACAGACAAAAAATAAATTACCTTATCACTAAACATTAAAGAACATTTCAGGCATTTATAAAAGTCGTCCTTATGTTTGTTAATATGTGCCCTTATTTGATGTGCTTCACGTTCTGGTTCATTCCAAAATAATGTGGAACAGTATTTACATTTAAATCCCAGGTGAGGACTGAAACAGTTGTCAAACTCCAATCTGTCCCAGTGTTCTGTCAAATGTCTTCTAGAAGACTCTCTATTATCAAATTCTTTGTCACAGAACTGACATATCCATAGATCCTCAAAGTCGCCCATTTCCTCTGTAATATGTGATTTAAGTTCCATCTGTGTGTCAAATGTGGTTGCACAAACTCGGCATGAATACACAGGCACTACTCTCACGTTATGCATTTTGGAAATGTGTACCAAAAATGCTGATTCAGTTTGAAATTTCGAGTCACATAGAGAGCAGAATATTTCTGGTTTCATATGTTTGTACATGATATCTGAGTTTTCCGGCACTGTGTTTAAATTAAGAGCCCTTTGTGTCCTTTCTAAATAGTCAAAGTAACTGTTTTCTAAAACTATAACTTCTGTTAGAGTTACATCAAAATCTTGTACGCCTTCGTAGTCAATGTTCAGATCTGAATCTCCTGTGGTATCAGCATTTTCAGTTTTTATGTCCTCCGCATCAGAAAATGCTTCTAGTTTTACCTCAGGCTGAAGATTTTCAGGAACTTGAGAATCCTGATAATCGGTATTTGCTCGCGAAATAGGCATTTTCTGCTGCTCCAAATCAACATAGCCAAGACGTGTCAGACCTTTCAATTGATCCTCAATAAACTGTTCACTGACATCCGCACCGTCAACTAAAAACGGTGGATCCTTGCCGGCCACAATACCAGTCAAACATTTCAAGGTAAAATGATGGTAGCCCATGAAATGGGAAAAGAATGTAGAGAATAGGTTATCTCCTTTTGAACATAAAATACAAACATATTTTTGTATATCATAGTCGATTTCCCATAAGTTTTCCACTTCTTTGACAAGTGGATTAGTAACATTGTGTTTTTGGTACAGATGAGATTCATATTCTTTGTCTGCTGGAACTCGGAAGTGGCATAGTCGGCAGTGGACTAAATTGTGGGCTGTACGGAGGTGGACCCTCAAAAGGGGTTCAGTAGCAAAGGAGTCGATGCATTGTGAGCATGGCCAGGGAGTGTGAAACTTTTCATGTGCAAACCAAGCCTCCCTATCTGGTACAAAGTATCTGAAAAGTGTGTTAAAAAAGTGTTCTGCAATTAAAGGAGAAGAATGTTTGAATACGATATAAAATCAAAACTAATTCAAGCAAAACTTACCTGCATATACCACAGAAGTCCTTCTTGTGATTCAAAGCATAGTGCATGATCACTTTTGATTTGTTTATAAACCACGCTGAGCATAACAAGCATGTGTATGGTCCTGTTGCATTCAGATCCTTCAGGTACAGCCACACATCAGCTGGTCGTTGGGTGACGGGAGGCGACAGTATTTCTTGTAGTTTTTTATTGATTTTTAACGAAATGCTCGACTTTTTTACAACTACTGCCTTTTTTCTTTTCTTTGAATGTGTGGAACGTGTATCTTCATCTATATTTTCTTCTTCTGGGTGAGGGTTTGCTTTTTTAGCTGCGGCCAAGACCGAGAGCGGTTCATCGTCTGATTCTGCGGATGACATCTTTACCGACTGGAAATTTTACCAACCTTATCCTTTACAGCCACATAACAGCTCCTATAGCTGTTATGCGACTAGAAAAATAGATCAACTTTTATCACAATTGAAAAAAAATCAAAATAGTAGAAAAACATTGACGAAACGAAAATAACAATAAAACAATTCGTGAACTTGTCATTTGTCAATGTCATGTGTCAAAGAAGGAAATCCATGGAAATTAAAAAAAATACATAATGCAACAAATAACCACAGACAAAAATGCTACTAAAATTGTTTATTGCAAATTAGCACAAATTGCAAATAATTTTATAATGTAGGTAACTTAAATATTTATTGCACCTTGCTTCATAAAAATACTAAAACAACATTTAGTACAAACATATTTTTTGTAATACGGTACCTAACTATAAATATCTTTCGGATTTTTTAAATCTTCGATGACGATTCATACGGCCCGGCCCGGCCGCATCTGCGTCTATCGTCCGAAGCTTCGTGCAATGAGACGATACTATTGGACGATACACGCAGATCGTCCAATAGTATCGGTTTTAGCGCGAAGCACCACGCATATGCGGCCGCGGCAATACTGTCATATGAATAATGATACAAGTCTGTCCATAAAGTCATGAAATTAAAAAGTGGCAACATCGTAGTGTCATCTCTTTCAAATCAATGTAAGAAAAAAGGGATGACACTACGATGTTTCCACTTTTTAATTTCATGACTTTATAGACAGACTTGTACGTGAACACTTTTGTTTTACAATTCGCAAACTGAGTTTCATACTCATTACATGATATCTTATTTTTTATGAATTAATTCATTTAAAGAAACAATATCTTCTAAACAATATTTTACTTATTGCCGAAAACCATAATGCAACCAAATATTTTGTTGGAAGTTCTATCGTGGCAGCCATTTTATAGAAATGAACTTGTCTATGCATTCTAAAGAAAGGTGAAGCTAAACAAAAGGGTAGCATGTAGATAGCATTACCTAAGTTATTGTGAAAATATGAAGAAAATATTAGTTTAATTATGAAACTTTCATTATGTCGTGAAGTAAGAATGTGTAAATAGTTACTTCTGTGCTTACAAAGTCGATAAAATGAAACACAATGCATCGTGTAATGGTGGCCATTAGTGGCAATAATTATGTATATTGGCATACTTACGGTTTTACAGACCAACAATAATACGCCTCTAACGGAACTATAACGTGGATACTAGTGTTTATTAGTGAAAAGTATGTAAACAATCGTTAAAAAAGTATGTGAAGTGCGGGTTCGAGCCTAGTGTATTTATCAAATTATCATGGCACAGAATCAAGGGGAGGTGCAAGTGACACAAAACCAAGCAGTGAAAGACAAAGATATTTACGCTTGTTTGCCCGATATTCGCACCAACGGTCCTCTGGGACCAGACGAACCGTGCCCCGGTGGTGAGGAACTACGATGGTTGCCGGACCAAGCCCCCAGTCGAGACTTGGTTATGTACCTACGTGCAGCGCGGTCCATGGCAGCATTCGCAGACATGTGTGACGGTGGATCCCCTGATGACGGATGCATAGCTGCCAGTCGGGACGACACGACTATCAATGCCCTTGATGTACTTCATGACTCTGGATATGACCCCGGACGAGCACTTCAGGCTCTAGTTAAATGTCCAGCACCCAAAGGAATTGAAAAGAAGTGGTCTGAGGAGGAGACGAAACGGTTTGTCAAAGGAATCCGTCAATTTGGTAAGAATTTTTTTAAAATCCGTAAAGACTTACTGCCACATAAAGACACATCAGAATTAGTTGAGTTTTACTACTTATGGAAGAAGACTCCTGGTGCAAGTAGTAATAGGCCCCACAGAAGAAGACGTCAGGCATCACTCAGGCGAGTTCGTAACACTAGAAACTCTCGTGCGGGTACACCCAAAGAACCGACACCAGAGGCTACACCTGCTGTGCCAGAAACTAATGGTTCAAGACCCTCACCAAATCCCAAGGAAGGAGGTGAAATGAGTTCTGTTACCGAAGATGAAAATTCAGAAGATGATAGTGATTCCAGAGATGCTGGTGATCTTGCCAAAACAGATAATGGTAGAGTTGATAACCCTGAAGATTCACCAAGTAGAATGAGGACTAGAAACAAATCTAAAGAACAAACTACACCAAATGCCAAGAAAACACAAGATGAAAGTGACAGTGATTCAAAATCAAAGAAACCTAATAAACTTATCACACAAAGTGCAAATAATAATAATACTGAAAAAGTTCCACCTCCTCAGTCACCTGTCACTAAAGATAAAAAGAAAGTGGCTAATGGCAAAGTTGATGTGTCTAAAGTTAAAAAGCGTCTTCCAGATGACTCAAAAATTGAAGGTATAATGGATGGTGATGTGCAGATGAAGAAGTGTAGACCAGATGATCCGTCTGAGAGTCCATCAGAAAGCTTGACAAATGATAGCTTTCCTGCTATGGATGAGAGCGAACCTGCTGAACCAGAAAGTGAAATTTGTGATTTTAGTTTTAACAAACCTGACAAGGAGATGGACCAAAGCAAAGATGTTATAAGTGAAATACCTAATAAACCTTCCGAATCACAGATAAAAACTGAGAATATTGAACCACCAGTTAAAATGGAGAAAGATCCTTTGCCACCTTTGTTCAAAGTGGCATCTGAAAATGAGGACAGAGGGGCTCTTGATCTTAAAACAGATTCAACAACACCTAAGACATTCGAAAATGCAGAACCTAGACCACTCACAGTGTTCTCTAAGACTGAACTTATTATTCCTAAAGTTACACCTATGAGTGCTGAAACAATGGAAAAAATTAAAATAAAAGAAGAAATAGACACAGAGGAGCAAACATTAAATCTTCAGAAAGATGATTTTCAGAAGGATCCCTTATCACACAGTTTTTCTGGGCACAACTTAAGTCAATCCAGCAAGCCGCTTAACTTAGAGAATACCAACTTCTTTATAAAAGACAATCATAATATCTTTAATCCAAAACTTACTCATAATATTAAAATTGAAGGGGTACCAAGTAACATTTTTAATCCTGCTTTATCTAAGGACAACTCTATAATTAGAAGCACAAAAGATTTTCCACCTACAATGCCATTTTCATACCCATCGAGTATTAATTTTGCTAATGACTCTGGCAAACACAACCCACACTTAAATCCGCTGAAAACAGTTATAAAATTGGAGCCAAGAGATGAGGCAAGTGAAATGAAAAGTCAAAATACACCTGATGTATTTACAGCAACAATTTCTGCATCAAGCAAAGTGGATTCTCCGAATGCACCAAGATTAGATCCTTTACAAAGAATAAGCCCATCTCCTACAAATACAAGGGCTTCTTCACCACCTCATATGGAGCATTCTACAGCTACTAACATAGAACCAGTATCTCCTGCTACAGCTCCAGAGATGAAATCTCAAGAACCTGACACAGAAGATAAACAGCCTACTGATTTGAAAACTCAACCTTCAACAAAATTAGAAAATTCAAATGGAAACATAAGACCTCCAATTTTCCCTGCGCCTATTCGCCCAGAGAATCTAGGAGTGCGAGCAACAGAACCATCTCCAATTCCTGTATCAGGACAAAATATGCCTCCTCCACCGCTCAGTCAACCTTCAATTACTGGTTTGCTTCCACCAGGTCCTCTCTTGTCTGTTGGAAGTGGATCAAGTGTTGGTCCATATGGTTTTATGCCATCATCTTTGTACGCTCATGCTGCCCATCCAGGTTTAGACAAGCCAGGGTCAATGCCTCCATTGATGCAGCCTATTCCTCCTAGCCATGCTTTAGCTGCAGCGAATCTTATATCGCAACAGTCTAACCAAACAGATCCATCAATGCCACAGGATCTCAAAATTAAACAAGAAATCCCAGATAATATGCCAGCTAATTTGTCAACACAAAGTGTGTCGGATCCTCTTCAATCTCTTAAGGAAGTCAAAGTACCTGGCTATCCAATTGGAAGTTCAATAGCACAACATCTAAGCTCAGAAAGAGATAGAGACTCGGTACCAAGTGCAGAAAACTCTACGCGGCCTCCAAGTCAGCCACAATCAGAAACTTCAAATATGCCAAGTGCTTTCTTGGGCCCAAGAATTGAAAGCATAAAGAAAGAACCAGATTTCTTACATCAACCTCATATTACTCCAGTGTCCACAAGTCAGAGTAATGCTTCCGATTCGTCGCATGCTTTACAGCCAGTAAAGAGTCCTCATACACCAACACCTATAAAAAGCCAGCCAGGACATAATGGTGGTCATCCGCATCCTTCTGCTACAACTTCTCCTTTCTCAAGGCATTTAACTAGTCCATCTCAATCTAGGCAGATTTCTGCCTCTCCTATTCAGCATAACCCTCCAACATCACATTCTGCTTTGAATTTGATGAATCCGACTCCTTTAACGATACCTGCAACTATGGCAGGTCCAGTTATGCATTCAGGCCAACAAGGACATCCACATCCATTTGCCTCTCCACTTCATCACCCACATCATCCTCTGCTGCATCCATCTTCTATATTCCAGCTCTCCGCTGCTGCTGCAGCACATGCAATGCATCCATATTATGGTCATCCACATCCTGGTTATTCAATGCCATATCCCTATCCTTACGGTCCATTACCACAACCACATCCTATTCCTCCTATGCATCCATCAAGTTCATCAAGACATGATCCCGTTAAACCAGCAACCATTGAATCTACTACAATGCTAAGTGCCCACCACAGTACTAGTTCATCAGTGACAACTAGATCTTTGCGAGAAATTTCGGAGAGTTCAGATGATCCGAGAAACCCTAGTGGTTCAGAAAGACATCAATTACATGAGACTACTATGACTCATCATCACTCAACTAGTCATCATAGTGCTGTCCATACAAGCACAGAGAAGCAACCAAGTCATGCTGGCGGTGGCACTAATCATACACTATCAATATCTCATTCGACATCAAGCAGCTCTTCACAGTCTATCCAGCACAAAATCAATACGCAACAGAAGAGTAGCTCACACTCAAGTTCGCCGCTTCATCTTTCGGCAAGCGTTTCGCAGACGACTAGTTCATCAGCAAGTGTGAATGTTACGAATAATCACACTCATCATCATTCTCATCATCTTGCTCACCATCCAGAAAGGTTATCGCCAGCTGATTCAATGTTACTTCGGCATCATCCTAAGATGCTTTCTGGTAATCCAAACCATCTAATGATTCAACCACCTTCAATGGGCCATTCAATGGGCTTAGGTCTACCACCAGGCCCTGGACCCAGTTCAATAGAAAGCTTGCGTTTACATGCACAAGCAGCTGCGGGCTTACAAGCTTCCCATGCTCGCTCGAACTCTCCTCACCAAATGCCTCATGGTCACCCTCATTTACGAGGCCCTCCACGACCTCACCCCGATGACAATCCTGAATTGAAATTAGAGACGCAATCGCAACCAGAAGAAGAAGAAATTCCAAGTCCCGCACACATACCTCATGGCCCTAGCCCAGAACCCAAGATAGAAGATACTGAATGCCATAGATCTCAATCAGCTATATTTTTAAGACACTGGAACAGAGGAGATTATAACTCTTGTACAAGAACTGATCTTATATTTAAACCAGTTCCTGAGTCTAAGCTTGCTAGAAAAAGAGAGGAAAGGCTAAGAAAGCAAGCTGAGCGTGATAGAGAAGAAAGAGAAAAAATAGCACAACAAGCTCACAGAAAAATTGCTACGCCCGAAAAACCTGACACAAAACCGCCTTCACGCGGAGCCATTGAAACTATCACATCTCCATATGATAGATTCCCGCGGCCGCCCGGGTATCCAGATACGCCAGCTTTACGTCAGTTGTCAGAATATGCTAGACCACATGCAGGTTTTAGTCCGGGCAATATACCCCGTCACTGTATGGATCCTATGCTCCAATATCAATTGAGTTCAATGTATGGCGCAGCCGGTGCAAGGGAACGACTAGAACTTGAACATCTCGAAAGGGAAAAAAGAGATAGGGAAATTAGAGAACTCCGTGAACGTGAGCTGAACGATAGATTAAAAGAAGAGCTGCTTAAAAACAACGTGGGACCTCGAGCCTTAGACCCTCACTGGCTGGAAATGCACAGAAGGTATGGAATGCCTCCGCCACCGCCACAAGGTGCTATACCTGTTCAGTTCGGATTATATCCTCCGGGACACGGCCCCGGTGCGTTATCACAACTAGACCGTGAACGTTTGGAAAGACTGGGAATTCCGCCTGGAGGAGCCGGGGGCCCTCCCCAATCCGTTCCCGTATCGGGTGCTCCACCTCATCACCCCCATCATCCGCACCCTGGAGTGGCGGCCGCTCAGTTAGAAGCAGCAGAGCGACTCGCTTTGGCGGCGGACCCTATGGTGCGCTTACAGATGGCGGGCATAAATCCTGAGTATCACGCACATACCCATGCCCATACTCATGCCCACTCCCATACACACCTACACCTGCACCCGGGTCAGCAGGCAGCGCAGGCCCAACAGGATGCCCTGGGACTCGGACTCGGTGCAGGAGGTCCATATAGGCCCCTGCCACACCCGGACCTCCTCGGCAGGCCGTATGCCGAGCAGCTAGCCCAGCAGGCGGCGGCACATGAACAGCTGCAGAGGCAGCTGCTCCTAGAACGTGAGCGAGGTTTCTTACACCCGGCTCACCACGAAGACTTCCTTCGGCAGCAGCGAGAGAGGGAACTGAAAGTGAGAGCGCTGGAGGAGGCGGCCCGCGCGTCGCGGCCTTAGTGTCCCGCCCGCCTCCCGCCCGACGACGCCGTAGTGGTGATCGAGTAGTGACAATTCGTGCGGTCGCGAGGCCAAACATAAGTTTTGAAGTGTTCACGCGATAGTGTTACGAAAGTTAAGTACGCGACGCAGTTTCAAATATGACGATATCTGTAATTTTATTTATATGTGTAATTTATATGTAATTAAGTTTTATAATATTTTTATATTCGCATGGTGTAGGACGCTTGTTTCTATGCTCAAATTATTTCATAACGACTAGTCATAATTAAAGATTATTTGTAGTATAATATTATGAGTCACACATTTTTACTTAGAGTGCTGGTAGTTTAAATTATTTTATATGATATACTTATCCATATAGCTATACAGTTTAAGGGTGCTGGTTTTCATTCAAAGGAATGGACCATATGACATTGTAAAATTTAGTTTGCTTTTATGTTTATGACCTAATAGCCTAATAGATACTGAGATGTATTTTTAATTTAGGACAGAAAAGTAGCAACTTGCCATCTTATGGACTTGCCTTTTTTATGTCTTGTAACTTGAACAGCTTCAAGTTATGTGATAAGTAATCATCTTATAGCTACCAGGGATCTTTTAACGAGTACCTTATTACATAGGCATTTGAGATTAAGACGTTAATTTGCAAAATCACATATCAGTAAGTAGAAAGGTTGTTTGTACGTCGTTAGAGTGCTAACCGGTCATGCAAACATATAATTTCGATTTTGTAAAAAGCGTTACTATTTGTACTGAGCTTGATTATGATAATTATGTTTTAGTTATGACTGTAATATACATAATGAAATACTAATTAATATTATAATGATAACACATTTTATGCCAGTGAACATAAATATTTATAATATTGAATTTAACACTTGTTTCATTTAAGAAACAATTGCTTTTTACACTTGCAAGTGCATTAAAATACATACTACTTAAATATTTGTAGAGATTTTTAATTTATTAAATTGTAAATAATTAAATAATATTATGAAGAATAGCAATACCTACATCTTTTCACCGGCATAAATTTACAATGGTATAATATTTTATATCGTAAACAAAATGTGGTCTACGATTTTAGTTCTCAACTGTATTGTTGAAATATTTAATAGTTAAGTACAAAATATTTATTCCCATACATACACAATTAACATAAGATTGGAATTTAAAAGATTTAATTACTTTGTATTTTTTACACATGTGTAAAATAATTTGTCGTACAAATAATGGAGCCAAAATGTTGAACATACCTTCTCTAAATTAAAAATGTAATAGGGTGAACATGACTAGTAATTGGACAGTACTAGTCATTGGACAGAGCACAAAAACACTATAATATATAATTTATTGAGGTTGCTTTAAAAACTACCTGTTTTTCTTTAAAATTACGCGTTCTATTACTTTAAAAACAGGCAGTTTTTAAAGCAACATTAATAAATATGTATTGTGTTTTTGGGCTTTGTCCAATGACTGGTACTGTCCAATCTACTAGTCATTTACCCTACCGATTCAAATACAACGCGCAATATAAAGGGTTTTAAACCGACTGTTCTTAATTCAAAATTCAAAACTGATAAACTGCCTGTTGTAAAATAATGTAATAATATTAATGTCTGTAATCTTTACCCAAGGTACCTTTTACATCTTGATCTTGCACAGTATTTGTAAAATAAATCCATTTGTTAAAATAGCAGTTGTTAGTATGAGATAAAATGAAGATTATTGTAATATTCTAGAGTAAATTCTTAAATATTGCTTCGTAGGTGTTATGTTGATAATGCCATATTACTTTCCGATAACGTTAAAGAGAAAATGAGTATTATTTTTAGAGAAAAGTTATATCTTTTACTTGTTGCGTGTCGGATTTAAAACCTTCGTTTATTTAGACAATAAGGTAAAATGGATGTCTTAGTGCTTTTGTGTAAATTTTTTTGATTAATATATGTGAAAAAATTCATTATGTTGTTTTTATGAATATTCATATGTTTTGAATGGATTATGATTCTTTACGATTCGTTAATTATGTCATAAAAAGTTTAATGTTCCTATTTACATATTATGAGCGGTTCCTAAACGTACATATATATTTAGCTCAGATTTCCAAAATAATTCCTGACACGTTGGATAAATTACTTTTATGGAGTGAGCACACTGAGACGGGCCTTGCCGGGGCTCAGCGTGCCGGGGCGCATTGCATAAATCCGCCTCCATACAATTTGTATGGAGATTGGAGGCGGATGCGCGTATCGCCCACTGTGCCGGCTCGCATCGGCGCGGATTTTTGCTCGGCGGATTTCCGTCAATGCGACACGGGAGACCCGCTGCGCCCCGGCAAGCGATGCGCGGATACGATGCGATGCGGCCTGGCAAGCCCCGGCCCCCGCCACACTCCGCATCGCCCCGCCGTCACTCGTCGCGCAGAGCATGGCAGTGTTGCGCGCCGACCCGCCCCGGCACGCTGCGCCTCGGTGAGCGTTAAAATCCGTCAATGCGATGCGATCATGCGACCCGACCTGGCAACAGTGTGCTTTAGCGCATGAGCCCCGGCACGCGGTGACCCGCGCCGACACAGTGGGCGCGAAGCTTTATAGAGCTGTGCAGAGTAATTGCACATGTTTTCCAATTTGATTCGTTCCATCCTTGTTTTAATGCTAATCTTGATGATGCTCTAACAATCTATGCCTGTGTGCCCCTCCCCCCCCCCTTGCCGTATGTCAACTAGAATCGGTCTTTAAACTTACCACCTAAAAACTATTGTGGTTTTTGGTGACGTGAGAGTGAGACGTGATGCCCTAAGGACGGATGTTTTTTGTCCTTCTTTGGGTGCCCCCTCAGACGTGATGCCCTAGGCAATTGCTTAATTTAATTAAGGGTTAATCCGTCACTGATCTTGATAAGACTGTTTATATATCAGTGCGAATGGGGTCAACACAAACCAAGAAAAATGGCGTAAAATAACTATAGGTACCTACCTATAACGCCGAATCATAGGGACCCAAGCCTGCATGAAAAGCCTATTAAGCTGAGATAGTTTCATAACGTGTGCAATGCACTTCTGTTTACTTCTAATCTAATCCAGGGTTGCATTGAAGGCTACTTACTGGACCGATTTTGATGAAATAATAGACCGTATACAGTATAGGTTTAGAATGGCCACGAATAAAGACACATCAATACTTATTTCAAATATTGCTAAGAGCATTGAAGTCCAAAATCTTAATATTTAAGTATTACCAAAGTTTATTACCTACACTACAAAAAATCTATATGCTAAGTATTTCATAAGCTAGTAAAAAAATGAGTGACGTACGTCGTACTATTTTGCTAGTACTGTCATCTTGAACTTTTCTATTTGTGTGAATTTTACCATCGTATTTTTGTAAACAATGTTTCGTTACTTAGCTAAGTTTTGTTAGATCGATATAGTTTTGTTTTCGTAAGTATGGGGTTAACCAGCAATACTGGACTTTTAGCCAGCGTGCAGGCTAAACATTCGGAAAGGCTTGTGAAGGTAAGGTATAAGAGACTGGTTAAGCTTATTATTTGATACACAAGCTGGAGCGCTGCAAAAAAGGGAGTTAATTAAAAGCTCTACCTCGATCGAGGGAATCGCAGACACAACAGGGGGTGTAGTGCGAGTTTTATTCGATCATACGCATCGAGCACGTCAAAGCAGCGCCATCTACTGGCTAACGTGGATACCGCTTTGATCCCATACAAATTCGCGTTAACGTGCTCGATGCGTATGATCGAATAAAACTCGCATTACACCCTCTGTTAATTAGGTAAGTCTAGGTCAGTCATTATGACGAGGCATATTTTGAAGGAATGTAAACAATAGACCGGTACGTAATACCACAGTAATACGTTCAAAGATTTTGATAAGGTGCTAAAGATATTGCTGTCATTATTCATTTTTTACGCCTCCGTGGTCTAGTGATAGGTACAGAGCGCGGCTCTTGACTCGGAGGTCGTGGGTTCGATTCCCGCGTTGGAAACAGTCATGTTATTTCCAAGTTTGGTTAGGACAATGCAGGCTGATCACCTGATTGTCTGACAAGTAAGATGATCAATGCGTCGGATGGGCATGTAAAAAGTCGGTCCTGCGCCTGATCTCTCGCCGGTCGTGTCGGTCGACCGTCCCACTGGGTTATGAGAGGACTGCGCACACACTTGGGCACTATAAAATTACTCCTGCGTAGCTGGTCTGGTTTCAATGAAACCGGCCACCGTCACCGAAACCGGTGTGGGAGCTATTATATCATTTTTTATAGGGGCGTAATGAAAAAATAAAATACCTAGGTACATAGGTAGCGATCGACTGTAGAGACTGGTTTCTCGACCTCTTCACTTTCGGCCACGATAGACAATTACTGGCGATTTATAACATATTCGTCTATTGCTCATGGCCAACACAACGTAGATTTGTGCATTTTATGCTCTGGAGTCTAGAGAGCATAGAGATTAGAGTTAGATAAAAAGTCGCAAAATTTACCAGTTGTCTTCAAGGTATGGGCGCATTATAATGGTCGCATTTCCATACATTTTTACTACATTAAATAACAATTAGCGATACGTCATAAAAGGTATGGAAAATAGGCCCGTCCTGCTGCCTTCAGCCGTAATGACTAATGATCGACCTTTTAACGGATTTTACCCCATAGGAGCCAGTCCAGCTATGCTGCGAGGTGTCCCCCGCACCGTTTATCCTGCGTCCTTACGCGGGACTCTACAATCCCTTCTCCCACAACTGTTCAGTGCTCTGCAACCACCCAGCCGACACCACTGCCAAGGAGTACGTGAGGAGAGCTAAGGATGCTTGGGTACGTAGTAGTTTTGATGACTTCTAAACTAGTTATCAAAATTAGACAAAGGAGGTGTTGTTTAAAGCCTAATCGTCTGCTGGTTATACAGCACGACTGGTGAGACATGTTCAATACTCGAGGACGTGATATTTGGCTATTAAGTACATATATTAGTTGAAAAAAATTATATCAATTGATCACTGAGTAAATGTAGCTTAATGTTAAATAATTATATTTTACCCAACGCATGGACACCGCACGCGGGAAAGGTTGCGCGCAGCGCGGGGCGGGGTGAGCCCTGCCGGCTGCATAGTAATTTACTGTGTCCATGATTCATTTGTTTAAAGAGAAATTTGGTCAAAAATTAAGTACCTAATTTTAGTACATAATTATAATGAGAATCGAGTACTGAATACTCTCCGTATTGTCTCACCAGTCATGCTGTAATAACTGTATGGACCTCATGTCGTCACGTTGAAACTTGAAATGGCCGCAGAGAGAGCTGAGCACAAGAGGAGAATAAGTTTAAAATTTAAATATTTTTTTATTGCAAAAAAACGTTATTTATATAGTTACCTACATAGTACTTATATACCTGGGATCCTTCTATCCGTTATAAAGTTGCAGTTATTTTAATTAATTACTACCTATAGGCTATAATCTTAACATATTATGTAGGTAAAAATTACATAGTCCATTGAACGTGTTAGGTATTTAAAGCGTTTTATAAACTATATCGTGGAGCCAACGTGGAACTAATGCGACATAAAATCAATAGAAAATCTTGTAAACATTTACTTAATTTTTATTGGAAAAATATGATAATGCCGATGCTGCCTTTAATGCGCAATAAAAATTCAAAGCACACGTCACCAATATCGAAGGAGCTCTGCTGTATCACGATATAAATTATTAATTTGTGTAAGTATATAAAACTTGTAATAGGCATATAAAATTGAATATTATATTTATATTTATCCAATGATCAAGGAATAAGGATATTTTTTTTTTAAATAGACCTATAATAGATATATTAATAACTGTTGGATAATAAACTGTAGGTAAGTACAGTTTATTTCAAAGGTTATTTTAAATATTTTTTACAGTTTATTATTCAAATAAATTTTACAGTATAAAATTAGTCTTAATTTCTGCATGTTTTGTAGGTGGACGGCAAGGCGCACCATTTCCATGAAGACTTGTCGAAGTTCCAAGATTGTGAGAAGGAAAAAACGCGGACACCTCACGATATCGTGACCGAGGACATGTTCAGAAGGTACCTACGAGTATGTAAATATATTATTAGTTTGGATTCAGGATTTTAGACTGCTGCATCCCATTATTTACTTAATGGTGTTTTATAGGTACTTATTTCATCTCGAAGCTTGAAACTCAGAGTTTTTAGAGATTACTCTTATCTCAGCTAATTTAAAGGTCCTCTCCTAGTCCTCTCAGAGCCTCGGGGGGTCATATAAAAAATTCTACCGAAATTAGACTTAGCTGACTATACAGTCCACAGTAAAGTAAGCGCCGGCGCGGCGCGGCGATCTCTCGATTCTCGATGTTCGCGATAAATGGCGCTAACAATATTGCCGTCGCTAGCTACATCGCGCTATTAAGATTTTTTTTCCGATCATGATATAATAGACTATCCGACCACTCCTCTGGGCCAGCCTGGGTCCCGCATACCCTGTGCCGTATTCTTGTGCACGCCCCTGTATGTCATCTCTATCACTCTTTAAAGTGAGTGCCAGATATGACATGATGTTTAACTTAGAGTTAACCTTAACCCAGATCTGAAGAACCGTAACAATCTACGCAAGTCCTAAGGCCCACTTGCGTAGATTGTTACGGTTACTCAAGTGCTATCTCTCAAACAGATGCACCAAAAAGTTAATCAATAATTTGTCATATTCCAGATACACGGAGACCGACTCGCGGCCGCTGACGCCGGCGCCGACGCTCGCGAGCGGCAAGTCGCGGGGCTCCCGCCGCTGCCTCACGCCCGACCAGCCGCTGCAGCGAACTGCCATTGTGCTCGACCTGCGCAGGAGCCACAGCCAGGTATAGTATACCTCCGGTTTCGGTGCCAGGATTGTTGGAGCCAAGAGGTAGAAGGAAGGCTGGCGAGCGACTTCGTAGAGACTGGCACGCAGTGAATACGTGCCGCTCACTCACCGCGAAAATACGAGTCACGACATAGCAACGTGCTGTGCTTTGTAAACTCGATGCAAAATATACGCGATAAAAACGTTGCTTATCCGCCACGTGTCCACGACGTCCTTGCTGCGCAGTCGCAGCGTGTTCGCAACCTATTCGCTGCGCTCGCAAACCGCTAGTATGATAACGGCCTTATTGTTGCATTATGTCTATACTATTCTCTCATTGATTTACAATATTCTCTTAATTCTCTCTTTTCTCCCAGGAGACCCTCTACTACCGCGGCTACTCTGTCTCCGACGTGACCCACCACACCAGCAGCCCCACTAACGAGAGGTCACTACCCTCACTCCACCTCTCCGACAACCGTCTGAAGCAATGCGAGCAACTGCCTCCGCTCGCTTCACCTCTAGTACTCTCCAAACGGAGCTCTAGGGAACCAGTCAGCGTTAGGTCCGTTAAGAAGGTACGTATTCAGAGGCGGCTTAAGAGCCAGCCCACAGGTGTGTTGCGTCAGCGTTGAGTCGACGCAGCGCTGACGTTGCGTTGTTTTACATACAAATAACCAAGGTGTTCACACGGCGTGCTGCGTCGTCGCAACGCACACATGACAGACAACAGCCCCCGAGACGAAGCGGGAGGGGGTGTTGACGTTAAGCCCGGGCGCGGCCAAGTCGCGGCGGCCATCGAGATAGATACCTTAGTATGAAACCGCCATAGACCACGCGCACCTGGCCGCCACCCGGCCAGCGGCCACACCATACTTTCGATGGCCGCCGCGACTTGGCCGCTAGTGTGCGCCCGAGCTAAGACTGCATTTGAATAACGCTGCGATAACGCAGCGCCCGTGTGGCCGGCTATGCGTCAAACGGCAGCGCTGCGTCGACACAACGCTGACGCAACGCACCTGCGTCATCCATCAGGGGGCCTCGCAAAATGTGTCTTGCCCACATTAAAATTGAGTTTTTCCCCGTGTCTGTATGTAGGTATTCGACTACTATAGGTATCTAGTATCTACTATCAGAGAAGTTGTATCATAATAATTATGGCATATTAAGCTGATGGCGGACTTACGTTCGTCTTATGTCAATGCCAGCCAATACAGCCATCCAGCCGTATTGATATAACCCGGCCAAATAACGTGTGTCCGCCATCTGCCTAGTGCCTATATGAATCATTTTCCTCGATGGTATTTTACAATACATATACCTAGGTAGTACTTAATTATTTTTTTCATTAAAAATTAACAACTACATAAAACACAATATAATTACAATAAATGACAGCATCAATCGAAAAATCCATTCGCAGTCAATGACTATAATGAGTACTAATGAAATTTCAAATTATGTAAACTCATAGATTTAATATGAAAAACTCAAAGTGTAAACTTAAGTTAGGCCGGTATAAATAGTCAGTACTCAAGATGCATCTCGGTCTCAAGACGCGGTTCGGCTCTGTGATTGGTCCAAATTTTGACAGCCAACCAATCACAGAGCCTGAACCGTGTCTTGAGACCGAGATGCATCTTGAGTGCTGACTATTTATACCGGCCTTAGTGTAGGTAATATATATATTTTGATTCAATTTAAATTTAGGCCGGTATAAATAGTCAGTACTCAAGACGCATCTCGATCTCAAGATACGGTTCAGGCTCTGTGATTGGTTAGCTGTCAAAATTTGGACCAATCACAGAGCCGAACCGCGTCTTGAGAGCGGGTCGCATCTTAAGTACTGACTATTTATACGGGCCTAAAATGCATGGGTTAAATTATAGAACCTAATTACTTACATAATTTTCGATTTAGGAGCATATTACTATAGATGTTTAGTTTAGTTTAGTTTAGCTCAATTGAATATTTAAAACAACAATTTAGAGGTGTTATATCACATTGTGAGGTCATGAGACCGGTTTCGTCACGCCTCGAAGCGCAGTTTAGTTTTTAATTTTTATATAAAATTATAAATACAATAATAAGTATAATGACTGTAAATTAAATTAAGATTTTTACATAAAACCTTTCTTTCGGTTAGGTAGGTAAGTAGGTAATAAGATCATTTTTTGGAAATATTACAGACTAGAGCTGCTGCAGGGGTAGCCAACTTGATTAGACCTAAGATCTAGTTTACTAACGAAACCCTGTGCGATCTACCAAGTACATACTTTTTGAAATCTTATTTTTTTTTTATTGAAAAAGCACAATACACAGTACAATCGTAACAATACAAAGGTTGTTTACATTATTAATAATTATTATCTAAGCTGGATTGTAACGTAAAACTATGTGCATGCAACTAATCTAAATTTATTAACAAGTTGGCTCCTGTAATATAGGGTAGACTGGGTACGGTTGTGACAATTTTGGTTTGGAGGCCAATAATTTTGTTAATTTTACAGCTAGCTAGGAAAATTTTATCACAAACCATAGTTTACTTATTCGTCTACATGAAAATACCAAAATATCATGCCAAATGTAATGTATTAGTCATGGAATCAAATTTAAAAGAAAGAGGGAAATTGTCACAACCGACCACAACCCAAGGACGGTTGTGACAGTGGTTGGGGTCGGTAGTGACATCTACAAAAAAATGTTTTATATGATTTTTATTTCAATAAAAATGTATCATAAAATATCATAATTCTGTTCTAAACAAATTCATCTAGCGTATCAAAACATAGTCTATTTCTAAACATATTTATCGAACAAAACAACGACATCCGATTGATTTGATGAATTCCTCCGTTATCTGTAAATAAGTCCTACATTTGACTTCTTCTTAAGTATTTTCATATTGACTGACACTATCCTGCGCTCGTTTGGTCTCCTGCAAGCGTTTTTAGGACATCTAAGGAAAAATATAGGATAAATGTATGTCACAACCGTACCCGTAAGATTTGTCACAACCGTACCCAACACAGAATTTCAATTATCAAACCAGCGCCACGAATCGGCTAAATGATTTACGTAAAAAATAATCACTTGTAGTTAACTACTAATGATCAACTTATAACAAGAAAATAAACGACATAGGCTATTTGTATACAAAAAATAGTAAACATTGAAATAAATCAAGCAAGAAAACCTACTTTTGACAATGTGGGCCCCTGATAACGTTATCGTCAAGTACTGGCAGAAGCATTGCTAGGAGAAGCATTCAGACTTGCAAGACGCCTCTTTCTCTCTTAGCACCCATCCCCATATTCCGTATAGTTTCGCTGTTATGACGACTGTCACAACCGTACCCTGGCACAAACGTACCCAGTCTCACCTAATTATTTAAACATGATAATATTGTGTTGTTATATTATATTAATATTGTTATTATACTTCAAAGTTGTTAGAAATAAACAGGTTATGGAGGACGTCTTTCAGAATTTTTGAAAATGAACTAAAGTTTTTATTAAAAATGTCCAATTCTATGTAATCTCTAGCGAAATCATTGTATTGCCTGGCCATGCGCATAGAACACATTTGCTATTCGTATAATATACTTCTCGTCTTGTAGAGAAAAAACAGACAGAAAGAAAGACAAAAATTTTCTAGTTCATTATAATAATAATAGAACTACCTATAGGTAAAGCCTGATATTGAGCTATACAATATAATATATAATTTAGTTGCCACTGGGATATCAACTACTACAAGAACTAGCGAAGCGTTGATAGATAGTAAGATAAAGTTGATAAATTAGTTTCGTATGCAAAATACAAACGCGCGTAGTCCGTTACATATTTAGATGTACCTCACACGGTTAACTAACTAGTAAAAAGTAACACAAATTAGCAATAAATTACACGAGTTTATTACCCATTTAAATTTAAAATAGTATAATGTATAATCTCTAGTAAATAATACCAAAAAAAATATTTAATTACCCACGTAATTTGTTAAGTTTTATGTGTAGTTTATAGTTTTTAGTGTTTAAAAAAATAGAAACGCAATTCTGAAATTTGAAATTGGAACATATGTTTTTTAATCATGATGCCAGTGATTTCGACGACAAAGCTATTACAAAGGAAGAAAGAGGTGAAAAGGGAAATAAACAGAATAAACAAGTCCCTAGAGAGCATTCGGGCGAAAAGGAAACCTTTTCCCGCCCCGCCCGTAGTAGAACAATGCACGTGCACCATCATGCACCTCACAAAGATCGTTATAAATTACGCGCCAAAGAATCGGAAACGCGGTGGTTCGAATATAATTCTATCTATGACGTCATGGGGAAGCACTGGTCAGCAGAAAAGAATAAGATTGCCAAGCGTGAAGCTTGCCAAGAAGTTTGCTAAGAAGGAAATGTTGTACGACAGTGCAGAATTCATTAAAAAGTTAGAGGTATACGAAAAGACGTTTATTGCGCGGGAACCGTATATTTTCCGCAACAAAAACTATTCTATGTCCTTTCCCGGGACATAAAAGAATTTGCATACACATCAAAATCGGTTCAACGGTTAAAGTGTGATGAGGTAACAGACAGACACTCTTTCGAATTTATAATATTAGTGTGAATTCTTGATTATACTTACACACAACATAATGACTATATTATATATACTTACTTAGGGCCTGTTTCACCACTTCCTGACAAGTGCCGAATAGGCTATCCACCACTTAACATGACAGATGAAGTATGGAGAATCTGTCAAAAAAGTTGTGACTTGTGAATAGCTTATTCGGCACTTTATCAGAAAGTGGTGAAACATGCCCTTAGTATACTACTTTAGTCTAAAGCAGGCAATGTACCATCGAAGAACGATAGTGCACTTACGTGATGTGGTCGGGTTACGTGGTACGTCAAGTCAAAGTTATATTAATCGTGATCTTTCAACTGGGTTCGACATAACGCGACCAACTCCCGTATGTCCGCCGTCTGCCAATGAATCCACTTCTCTGATTGTACACTTGCGAGCTGCAGCATTTGCAAAAGCTAAAAGTAGCTTTGGATTTATGTATAGGCAGTATTATATAGGCTATGGCCTATAAGTGGCAGTGTCCTATGGCGTCCTAGTGAGGGCTGCAACGTCTTAGGATGCAATGGCAGCAGATTTCGTACATAGGGGCGGCAAAATAAAAGTATATAATAGGGCCTCTAATCATAAGTCATAACAAATATAAATACGGCCCTGCCTAAAAGTTTATTAGCTGTTACAAATAATACGGTATCCATTTCAGAACCAACTGAAAGCGTTGAACATTGGAAAGGAGAAGAAACTCAAGAAGACAGAAGCGCCAGCGTCGCAGAGATCCAAGAGCGAGAAGGACGCTAATGGTTCTGAACCTATTGATAACCCGGATGATAGCGGTATGTTCTTTACATATTTTGAGTCATATGCAGGGTGCAACAATGAACAAAGTGATAATAGTTTATGGTGCTCCTCGTAGAGACTTCGCTGTGAAAGCTGCAGCGCCGAAAGACCAAATTTTTTTTACAGTACAGAGGGCGTGAAAAGATAACAGACAGACAGACACACTTTCGCATATATAATATCAGTGTATATGTAAAATTAGGAAATTTAAGAACAACGACCGAATCCAAACTCCAATAAGTGTCTGCAATCAGAATACATCAAAACACTCGAACTAGATATAAATCGATACATTTGTTTGGATGCTACGATGCCATGGACAGACATAGAGCGGTCGCGTTGGAATTTAGTATTTACTGACCGCTCAAGAACTGCTGCGCTGCAAAGGAACAGGGTGCCGAGTGTGAGTTTTTTGTTTCACATTCGATCGTGAACGCGTTTGGCGTTTACTAAGATTTTGTATGGGATTACTCACTGGGCTGGGCTCACTCCCGTAAGCATCGCTAGGTGGCGCTGTACAAATTCCATACAAAATCTTAGTAAACGCCAAACGCGTTCACGATCGAATGTGAAACAAAAACTCACACTCGGCACACTGCAAGAGCTAGTCTATGGCGCGCCGCCTCGCCGTCCGGTGTCAGACTGCAAGTGCGGTCCGTCTATGGCCAGCCTTAATTTAGTGATAATCCAGTCAAAATAATCATTAATATGTTGCAGGTGAAGTCCGGCGTCGTGGCAAGCGGCGTCGCAAGGTGCGCGGCGGCAGCGACCGGCTGACGTCAGCAGGGCTAGCGGCGCAGGCGCAGCAGGACCCTGAAACACAGGTAAAGCTCCTAGACCTTATAGGGTGGTAGCATTAAGGTCGATTTTCCTATACCAGTCGTAATACTGTTAGAGAAATAGATTTATGAAATGTTGGATGTACTATCAGAGAAGTTGATTCCTAGGCAGATGCGGGACCTACGTAGTTTGGTCGCGTTATGTCAATCTCAGCCGACAGATCACAATCAACAGTGAATTAAGATGGTCCGACCAAATGACGTAGGTCTGTCAACTGCCTAGGAATCAATTTCCTCGATGGTACCTACGTTATTTAATCGCGTCATGACTCATGTCAAGACTCAAGCCCAGCCAGAAGGTCATAATAAATAATTCATAACCAACAATGACCAGCTGACATAAGCCGGCCAAATGACATAGGTCCAGTGTTAACTTATGGATCAATTCCTTCAATGGTTACTGTCAGAGAAATTGATTCGTAAACAGAAAGCGGATGGACGTGATTTTGTCGGGTTACGTCAATTAGTCAATGTTAGTTGTGATCTGTATGGCGTTTGCAATGCGACTCAGTGCCGCGCAATGCCGAAGTATGTTAATTGCTAATGCTTAACTGGAAGGTAAATTAGTTTGAAAATGCTTGATTGTACGAAACGTTGCTGTACTTAATTAAAACATTTAACGTTGAACTTTATGCCGCATACTGCATAGACCAGTGGTTCTTAAGTCTTAAGCTTCTACCCCCTTACTAATAAACGTTGTATAAGCTTTGAATAGTTATACAGTGTTTTGTTCCTGTCACACAAGTGACATTTTTAATTGGATTGAAGAAGACAAAACACTGAATAACTATTCAAAGCTTATACAGCGTTTATTAGTAAGAGGGTTAGTCATGAGGGACCATTTTACCAACTGTTTGTCTAGCCGGAGACCACCCGGTTGGTTTACCTAAACTAAGGGTTTTTTGATAAAGAAAACAGGGACAACTTTATAATTAGCACAATTTTTTTTATTTGGAAAAAATCTAAAAGTTATAGATTTTAAATAAATGTGATTTTTGTGACTCTATAGTCCATACTCTTTACTAACTTTTGAATTCTCACATAATATTATTAGGATGGTTTCGCGGACCACTTGGAATGCCTCCAGGGACCACCAGTAGTCCGCGGACCACCGGTTAAGAACCACTAGCATAGACCATAGTGCGGTATGGCTATATAATGCTAGTCTACTAACGGCCGTTCCCAATATTTGATCTGTCTCTTACTTGAGATAGGAATAGCTCACATTAGACATTAGCTCCATATATTTTATGTCAATTCTATGTCAGCTGCGATCGGTTGAATGTCAAACTAGAGATAGATTGAATATAGGGAACGGCCATAAAGCTATTTCTTCCTCAGGTGGCGGGTATAGACACAGACTCCCGCAACCACAGTTCTCGCGGCTCAATAGCCCCGCCCCCCGACACGCCCCTTCTGCCCCTCATCAAATCAGTGCCGCGCAAGACCGACTCGTTCCTGGACGATGAAATACTGAAATATCTGCATAGAGAAGTGGATGAAGAGGCGATTGAGACTGAGTTTGATACGAAGGTTTGTCTCTTTCTTTACTAGCAGGTTATATTTAAAGCTGGATCTATCTCTTTCTTAAAGAGTAAGCTAGAATATTAGGTAACGCGTAGGACTGACTCGTTCCTGGATGATAAAATACTGAAGTATCTGTAAAGAGAAGTGGATGAAGAGGCGATTGAGACGGAATTTGATACCAAGGTCTGTTGTCTCTTTCTTGAAGCATTATAATATCTACTCGATGGCAGAGGTTACACGATCAGTATTTCATCAATCTGATCCATGAATCTGATTGACGGAATACTGATGGTTTTAAAAAAGTTCATATTAAAAAAATTATCAATCCATCAATCCAGTAGGTTAGACGATCAGTATTTCATCAAGATCAGGATTGATGGATCAGATTGATGAAATACTGATCGTGTAACCTCTGCCAGTAACGTATCTTCGTAAACGATTTGATACTCGAGGCGATTGAGACGGAGTTTGAGGCAAATGAAAGGCATTCTATTTCTACAATAATTGGAATACATGATTGACGTCTTTCAAAAACTCGATTTCCTTTTTAAAATTACAAGTAGCCCTAGTTCTTACCTTTAATTATTTTATAATGTTCTTTCCCTTCCAGCGTCGCTACGTCCTACAAGAGGCGTTGCGTACGCGGCCGCAGCGGACGCGCACGCGTGACCTCCTACGTGCGGGGGGTCTAGAGGGTCTAGCGGAGGGTTTGGGGGGTCTGGGAGAGCAGGGGGTCTCCGGGCTGGGGGAGTGGCTGCACGTGCCGCGCGTGTTCTCCCGCAGGAACGCGCGGTTCACGCTGCCCATTGATACCTACGCGCTGGCAGGTAAGATGGGACAGAGTTTCTCAAAGTGGGGCTTGCCAACCCCTTGGTGTTCACCATTCGTCGGTAGAGGGTTCGTAGTAAATAATAGGTTAAATAAGACATTAGCTTAAGAGCCTGTTTCACCGCTTTCTGAAGTGCCGAATAGGCTTATATTCACAGCTTTTTTGACAAATTCTCCATACCTAATTCATCTGTCAAGTTAATGGCCGTTCCCTATATTCAATCTATCTCTAGTTTGACATACAACCGATCGCAGCTGACATAGAATTGACATAAAATATATGGAGCTAATGTCTAATGTGAGCTATTCCTATCTCAAGTAAGAGATAGATCAAATATTGGGAACGGCCGTTAGTGGTGGATATCATATTAAGCACTTATCAGGAAGTGGTGAAATAGGCCCTTAGTGGGTTATTATTGAATTAAAAAAGGTTACACCGATTTACTCCACACAAATTACTGTCTTATTGGCCTGGCGACAGTTCGTTCAAGAGTTCAATTCTGTTTCAGACATAACGCCGATGCAGTTCGCGGCGCGGTACGTTAGCATACAGAAGTCGAAACAGCTGCTCTATCTCACAGTGCTGCGGCGATTCCGCGACGGATACAGAATGCCTATAGCCGTGAGTCCCGCTTGTCTTACTTAGGTAGTGGGCCCCTAGAATCTAGAGCTAGACGATAAATTTTATGTATTGTGCAAACGGTCAATCATATTGACCGTTTATGTTTAATATGGAACGCGACCGCCTTTCACCTTGTCAAATAATATTGTTCAATGATATTGCACAATAAAATTGATCGTCTAGGGGCCCATTAACAAAAATATTCGAACAATAATACCTATAATAATAATACCTATGGACGCTTCACACCACGTCAGTCTGGCCCCATGCTAAGTATACGCTATAAAATATTTTGTCCCAGTCTGATACGTTGAAAGCCCTTTGATAGATACGGACAACGTTTTATAGTTTATATACATTGTTTAACTTTATATAAAGGGGGTTTAATTTTTAATACGCCCTTTCTTTGAATGGCTCATATATAAAATGTATCTATTTTTGACAATGTGATCTGACCCTTACTTAAATCTTTTTTTTTCTAATATAAATTTGTCTCTCAACTATTATTTCCTAGAACATCCCAGAAGGTCTCGTCCTGATGATGGGGGGAATACTAACCCAGGATCACGTGAGAGAGTTCGAGGACATAATGCGATGGGGGGAGTACGTGGAAGGGAGCGACCCAGACGACATCAAGTTGACCCTGAACACTGATGGACTAGATGGGGATAAAATAGAGGTAACCCGGCCCCTTTGACTGGCCATAGACGGACCGCAAGTTGCAGTCGCGACCGACTGAAACTTTGCGGATTTGTCATACTTACAATAAAATGTTCAGTTTTTCAAGCGAGCAAAAGCTAGTTATTTGATATAAGTATGTGTTGATCTGCTACAGCTTGGGTACAGGCTTCATACAAAATGCCCCTTGTCCTTTTCGTTACGAAACGTTATATCTTTTCAGGTGGAAAGCTATACAATAACGTTCAGAACGTGGTGCGGCGTGTGCGCGACCTGCGAGCGGCTGTACGGCCGCTTCCCCACCAGAGACCGAGATCCACCGGACGGGGTAAGCATGGGTGTGACTACCGGAAGTCAAGGGGCACAGCCCGAAATCTTCATTGGCCCTCATCGCCATTGCATAGCAGCCATGAAAACGGCTACCGAGATTCAAGCCAGCCACTTAGGAAAGACCTTATTCAATCCAAAAAAAAGTGTAAACCCCGTATCAGGGTGATTTAAAGTGTCCTGTGGAAATATGGAACGAAAAAACCACCATTCGATCGTGATTACGTTTAGAAAAAAAATTTCAGCATCTTCTCTTAGGTCCGCACTGCAAATCTTCTCCGCGCGATATTTATCTACCCTTGCGAATTTATTTATTCATATTATATTTTTTTTGATCGGCAGTGCGGATACTCGACAGATAAGATTCAAGGTGTTACATAATCGCGAGAAAAAATCCGCGCAGTTAAAATTCACAGTGCGGACACGGGACAGTCCTTACCTACTTACTTGGCAAAATGTATGTGCAGCTGGTACCACTTGTTTAGACTTAGGATGTGTTTAAAAATATTATTTGTTTCAGATGGAGTTGAGCGACTTCTCAATGATTGAAACGAAGCTGGCCACGTTAACTGTGCCCCCAGGGCTGGAGAAAATATTGCGAACCATCAGCAACAGATAGAAATTACAGCAATAAATTATAAAACATCTATCACTGTTAATGTTTTACTGTCTATTTCCGCAAAATAAGGTAGACTGGGTACGGTTGTGACAATTTTGATTTGGAGGCCAATAATTTTGTTAATTTTACAGCTAGCTAGGAAAATTTTATCACAAACCATAGTTTACTTATTCGTCTACATGAAAATACCAAAATATCATGCCAAAATATAATGTATTAGTCATGGAATCAAATTTCAAAGAAAGAGGGAAATTGTCACAATCGACCACAACCCAAGGACGGTTGTGACAGTGACATCTACAAAAAATGTTTTATATGATTTTTATTTCAATAAAAATGTATCATAAAATATCTTAATTCTGTTCTAAACAAATTCATCTAGCGTATCAAAACATAGTCTATTTCTAAACATATTTATCGAACAAAACAACGACATCCGATTGATTTGATGAATTCCTCCGTTATCTGTAAATAAGTCCTACATTTGACTTCTTCGTAAGTATTTTCATATTGACTAATACTATCATGCGCTCGTTTGGTCTCCTGCAAGCGTTTTTAGGACATCTAAGAAAAAATATAGGATAAAATATGTATGTCACAACCGTCCCGTAAGATTTGTCACAACCATACCCAACACAGAATTTCAATTATCAAACTAGCGCCACGAATCGGCTAAATGATTTACGTAAAAAATAATTACTTGTAGTTAACTACTAATGATCAACTTATAACAAGAAAATAAACGACATAGGCTATTTGTATACAAAAAATAGTAAACATTGAAATAAATCAAGCAAGATAACCTACTTTTTACTGTTAAAAAGCAATGTGGGCCCCTGATAACGTTATCGTCAAGTACTGGCAGAAGCATTGCTAGAAGCATTCAGACTTGCAAGACGACTCTTTCTCTCTTAGCACCCATCCCCATGGAGTACTATTATTTATTCTGTGCCCATATTCCGTATAGTTTCGCTGTTATGACGACTGTCACAACCGTACCCTGGCACAAACGTACCCAGTCTCCCCTATCATACCTACAGTAGTTTAGTAGAGACAAGTAGTTTCACTACTAAAGTTATTTAAAATCACGCTATTTGACCATAGTATATTATAAGTCTATGGGTTTGACGATGAATCAAAATCAAAATTATAAATCTGAGCGTCGAATCTTTGGTGCCTACTGCCTACTATTTTTTGTTTTTGTTTTATAAGGGGGCAAACGAGCAAACGGGTCACCTGATGGTAAGCAAAGTTACCGTCGCCCATGGACACTCGCAACATCAGAAGAGCTGCAGGTGCGTTGCCGGCCTTTTAAGAGGGAATACGCTCTTTTCTTGAAGGTTTGCAGGTCGTATAGGTCCGGAAATACTGCTGGTGACAGTTCGTTCCAGAGTTAAAATACCAATGGTTCTGGAACTGAGTGCCGAGTGTCAAGTTTTTTGTTTCACATTCGATCGTGAACGCGTTTAGCGTTTACTTAGATTTTGTATGGAATTTGTACAGCGCTACTTAACTATAACTACTACGATCGAATGTGAAACAAAAAACTCACACTCGGCACTCTGACCCGTCAGTATATTATAAGTCTATGCTCTGACCCGGCGGAAAAACCGGCGCGGCGCGGCGTAAGAAACTCGCATGATGGGTGTATACTTAATTAATTAATAATATGTCTAAAAAGCACACGATTACTAGAGAGTTGGGAATATTATTAAATTAGATTAGAATCATTAACGGCCGTTCCCAATATTTGATCTATCTCTTACTTGAGATAGGAATAGCTCACATTAGACATTAGCTCCATATATTTTATGTCAATTCTATGTCAGCTGCGATCGGTTTTATGTCAAACTAGAGATAGATTGAATATAGGGAACGGCCATATATGAATAGAATAGGTCATAAGCCACTGACCTCGCAATGATTTATTTTTGTTAGTTTATTCAGAATGAATTTGGTAGTTAGCTACCGGAAATAGGATTACTTGGGTGTGTTCCTAATGTAGACCATTGCGATTTAACGTGATTTGATTGGTTATCAAGACGTCAGAATAATCAGATGGTAGTAGGCAGTGGCTAGTGGCAATAGGCAGTACACTGATTAAAGTATGTGAATACAGGTTTTGTCAGTTGATATATTCTGTATTGCCATATAATATTATTAGGTACACGCATTGTACACCGTACACGGTACCGTAAATGATACCGCTTTCAATGAAACCTTTGAAAAAGCATTAGGATTTAGGATTAGTAATTATATGAATACGGATAATACGTTCCAATTATATTTTAATCAAAATATTCATATTATTTTTTTTTATTTGCCGAAATTCGCAACCAATTACTGGCAACATTTTATTCTACTGTTGAAAATTGAAGTTGAACGTTCAACGAAGTCACGAAGTGTGTTAAAAATTAAATTATCACATGAGATTAGAATAAAACGGTTCAAATCTTAACTGATTTTAGTTAACAAACATCATTGCATACGAGAACACCTGAAGATATATTACTCACATACAAGATGAACATAGACGGCGATATGAACGCTGACGGTATGTATTATGTAGTTCACGAAATATATTTATAACTTTGCGTTGGTAAACTGTACTTAGATTATTGTTATATTTTTAGAATATTTTGTCACGGCGGTACAGATATTCGACTGTTGTGGCGTGGACAAAACTAGCACAGTATCTGTTAGTACACTGATGGACAAATTTGCACCATTCGCCAAAACAAATAAGTAAGTAAACAAAACTAGCCCTGTTCAATCAATATAACTCGCAGAAGTTAACCGCTTTGTTTTAAGGAAACTAAGAAAAGCAGGTCCCAAGTTAATTCTGCATATTGTAATCCTAATATTGCATGGTTCAGACATCAACATCTTTAGAATTCTAAAATCTAGAGTGTAGACATCGGCATACAATTTTAAAAGACATTGAAAACTAACATCACAAGAATCCTATTTCCAGAGAATGTGTTTGCTCTAAAATGTTTTTTTAAATCATAATTTCCCTATGTAAATTATTGTTTTTATTGAAATAATATTCAATTTTTTTTTTTGTTAGCCTATACTATGCCACTGCTGGGCAAAGGCCTCCCCCAGGGTCTTCCACTTGTCTCGCTCCAGCGCCACCGTTACCTTTTCAATATCCAATTAATGGATAAAAAAATTCTGTTCAGGTCAGAGTACACCTTCCTTCGATCTCTATTAGACCCAGACCATAACGACCCGGAAATTACTGTCTCCAAACTAGCAGCAACATTAAACTACTACAGCGAAAACCAAAAGATCAAACTAGACTTAGATGAGAGGTGAGTAACATTACTAAATTATTATCTTAAAGCATATTAGTATTTAGAAATTGAAGATGTGAGATGATGAAGTAGGTAACTAACAATTTGAAAATTGTTTTTTGCATAAATAGAAGCTTTAGGACCAAGTAAATGATTTTTAAATTAAAAAATGCAAATTTTATGTATAGCCATATTAGCCAGATGATGAAGTAGGTAAATTACAAGATTTGTTTAAATTAAAAGGAAAAAAAACGAGTAATTGCTCATATGTTGTAAAATATTAGTTACCCGGTTCACCCACTCATGTCTTTAATAAAACCCTTAACTTCTTGCTGTAATTTAACTAATTTTATCACTTTAATGTAAGTATATTTGAAGCAATCATCCATATTGTGGTCATTGTGTGTGGAGCTTTTCTTATTTATCTGAAAAGACAGAGATACATAATGTAAGAATGGAGTAGATATTTTTAACAATAATTGGTAATAATATTTAATTTCAGCTTTAACTTAAAAGGTGGACAGGTGCCACAAGATTCCGATTCAGGCATTTCAAGTGATGGTAAGGATTTGATTTAAAAACATACAATATAGTAAAGAAACCCTAGGTTAAAATAGTACAGTTTACAGTATTTTTACCCATAAACAAAACATTTTTCATCCTTTTACCTATAATATAATTATAACCTTTAGAAATGAGTGAGTCCACTTATCTGAGAGCAGTGTGCCTTAGGACGCAGTGACAGTTGGACATGTTTGATGCATTGATTACGTAAAATATGCATTCAAAGCGTAAAATGAGTGAAAGAGAAAGTAGTATATGCTATTACTGTAAGACAAAAAAGGATGACAATATTTTCTCGATTAGCTAGACTTTTGAAATTTTCACAGATTGTGTATATCTGTTGCCACTATAACAACAAATACTGAAAATAAAATAAAGTTATTATTTAAGGGGGGCTCCCATACAAGAAACGTGATTTTTTTGTCTTTTTTTGCTCGTAATCAATAATGGTAACAGCTAGGCACTTGAAATTTTCACAAAATCCTAAGTTATATTTGTAAATAAATAAATAAAATATAAATAAATAAACGTAGACGTTTATTTATTTATTTAATTTATATTTGTACTTCAGTAATAAATAATAAAATTAAAATAAAGTAAATATTTAAGGGGGGCTCCCATACAAAAAACACAATTTTTTGTCTACTTTCGCTCTATACCGGTACGGAACCCTTCGTGCGCGAGTCCGACTCACACTTGGCCGATTATTTTTATATCCACAAAAATATCTGATCTTTCTTTTCAAGGCTTCCAAATCCTAGAGGAGCTGCAGTGTGAACTCCGGGAGAAGTCACACCTGGCACACTCACTGCGGACACAACTGGAGCTCGCCAGCCGTGATCACGAGGAGGCACTCGGAGCTGTTATCGCAGAGAGAGACACGCTGAGAGCACAGCTGAACGTGTAAGTCTATGACACATCTCAACTGATATGGGAAACAAGAAAAACGAGTTTTACCATTTCAACCATAGTTTAATATTAATTCAGTGTCAACAAAACACGAGATAATGCGGATGCGGCTCTTCAGATACATTTTTAGGGTTCCCTACCCAAAGGTTGAAAACAGGACCCTATTCATGAGACTTCGAAGTTTGTCTGTCTGTTTGTCTGTCTGTCTGTCTCCAGGCTGTTTATCAAAAATGGCTATAGGTAGACTTCTGAAATTTTTACAGATTATGTATTTCTGTTGCCGCTGTAACAACAAATACTAAAAACAATAAAATTAATAATTAAGGGCGGTCCCCATACAACAAACGTGATTTTTTGGCCTTTTTTGCTCGATTTCAATAGTGGTAACAAGTAGACACTTGAAATTTCCATAAAATCCTTTATTGTATGTGTACTATAATAATTAATAATAATATCAAAATAAAATTAAAAAAATGAGGGGGCTCCCATACAAAAACACAATTTTTATTTTTGCTCTATAACGGTACAGAACCCTTCGTGCGCGAGTCCGACTCTCACTTGGCTGATTATTTTATTTTCTACATGGTGTTTCATTGCTAGTGCGACGCGACGGTGCAACTAGTCTCATATCAAGAACAGCTTTTTTTAGTAGAAAAATTGCTTGCTTAGTGAAAGTTCAAAGTTCAGTTTATTTCAGAAGTATATTTATTTTATGAAGTTTCAAAATTCACCCTACATCAGGGGTGGCCATGGCCAACTTGACCAAACCTAAGATCTACTGTTTACGAACGAAACCCTGTGCGATCTACCAAGTACCCTAATTACATACTTATTGACATCTTAAATGAAACAGCATAGTGTAGCTTATTGGTCATTGCGCAGTCTGGTCTAATTATTTATATTTTTTGCCCGGCCGCGATCGACTGGACTAACGTCGTGATCGACCGGTTGGCCACCCCTGCCCTACATTTTCGTCAAATTCCAGTATGCGTGAAGAGAACGCGTCATTGAGTGCCGCTCGTGCCGACTGCGAGGAGGCATGCGAGCGGCTCGCTGCAGCAGAGAGAGCATTGGCTGAAGCGAGACTGGAGCTAGGGGCTGTGAGACGCAGAGCCAGCAGGACTAGTGAGCAGCTGGCTGTTATGGAGGCTGAGGTATGTCTAGAACGGTTAGCCATAGCCATAAAAAGGTTTTCTGATTACGATAGAATGTCAGATAGTTCACAAAAGAATTTTGTTTGTTTGGCTCTCAAGTCTGTCAGTGTTTCTATTCCTTCAGTATATAACAGATAACAGATTCCATTCAAGCAATAAAAAACAGATCGCGTTATACGATTTTGAATGTATCTTACTTTAAAAAAACTATAAGACATAATATTATTATATAAAGGTAGACTTCCTTCTTTGTATTTGTGAAGTGTGAGTAATTAATCCAAAACACCATTGGGCATTACAGGAATAGGCATATTTGTAGTACTTTTCAACTATAGAGTATAGACTTAAGAAATATTATGTATCTTAAGTCCATATATTTAACATGCTTTAAAACCACACCATATAACACTCCGTTTAAAATGTTTCCAGAAACTAACTCTACAAGAGTTACTCGCTCAGTCCAAACAGGAGTGTCACCGCATCAATGAGATGTATGCGAGCCGTCAGTCCGTACTTCTAGAGGAGAATGAGGCGCTGAAGACTGATCACGCCGACCTGTCCACTAGGCTGCAAGACCAAGAGGAGTATATGCAGCAGATGATCAAGGAAAAGGTGAGTTCATTTTAACTCCACTCTGGAAAAGCTAAAAGAAAGGGTAGGGATTTTGTCACTATGTCAGGTTACTATGTACCATCGAAGAAATTGATTCATAGCGGACGGAAGCCACGGAAGACATGTAGTAAACCCTCGCGTCTCCGTCCTGCGCGGAAGTAGGAACACGGTCGGGTTTTAGTGGGTACAGCTGCGGCCACTTACCATCTCTTCGGCCGTAGCAAGTCCCACATACCCCGATGGTCCTTCCCCAACGCTGCCGGTGATGCGTAATTGCATTTCCCGAACCAAAAAAAGGCAGTTGACGAACCTACTTCATTTAGTCGGATTATGTCAACTTAATGTAAGTCGTCATCTGTCGGTTGGATTCGACAAAACGCGACCAAAGTACGTAAGTCTCTAATCCCTATGAATCAACTTCTCTGATAGTACTATGTATTGACCATGTATGTATGCGCCGTTGCATTGCTGTAACTCTTTCAGGACTGCTACTTAGTAATAATGCTAATGGTGCTAATGCCTCCATTTATGCAAAAAAGCCAATATTTGAACTGTTACTTACCTGCTTCTTCCACTAACGTCTTCATGTATGTTGTAGGTGATACTAGAGATGGAGCTAAAGGACGTCCTGAACAAGTCCAACCACATTCACTCGCGGATCGACCGCTCCATAGACGTCAGCTACACCGACGACCAGATGCTCACAGCACTCGACAGCCTCAACGCTGAGAGCAAATTCATACAAGGTATGTTGATTTAAAATGAAAAAAAAAACACTTTAAAGAATGGTTTTGTAATAACACATTTTTTAAAGATTATTTGGAACATAATAATATTTCAAGTTTGTCATACCAGCATTTTTGGTAGTAAATATTTTATGGTGACTTTATAACTTTTATAATAACCTGACCTGCAAGTTTTTCGCTTCCTTTTTAACATTATGATATGCAGATTTCGTGAGGTATTGACCATTCTTTTTATTCATATAGCCTTTATTCTTCTATAACTTTTTCCGTCTAACAATATTATTGCACTCTAGATAGTCGTCAAGTCAAAAGTATACTAGACGAGGAATCTTTTCTGAAGGCGCTACACGAAGATTCGGGACGACCGACCAATATGTCTCTATTTGATGAAATACGATTGAGTTTCTGCAACAAATCCAAGCTAAACCTCTCAGAATTAAACACCATCGAATACTTCGAGAAAAGATATTCCCATCTTGATTCCACATTCGATACTGTGGGTACACAGACAGACAAAAGCAACGATATAGATTTCTTTCTGAATAAAACAAATAAAAAGGATAATGTAAAAATTCAGCACAACATTGGTATACAAACTGTAAAAGAAAATAAAGGGAATATTGAAGAAGAAGTTATGAAGTTGGATAAACGAGACACACTAACGCAAGTCAATGCTGCAATGAGAACTGTTAGCATACAGACCGATAAAGAAGATAAAAGAGAAATAACTTGTTTTACAACAGAACTAGATGTACCATCTAAAGAAGGCAAAGATGTTTCAACGAATACCAGCACACAAATGTATGAAGTATTCAAAGACGTGGAAGTCATGAATTTTGGCGTTAACACCGAACCTTATTCCCTGGAAAATAAAGTTAAAAATTGCATCGAATGTGATAAACTGCATGAACATGCTACGAATTTGGAAAACGATCTTAGAAATACGCAAGTCGATTGTAAGAAGCAGATAAAAAGTTACGAAAAGAACATAAGTTTGATGCGAATAATGCTAGATGAGACGAATACTAGAAATGAGTTTATGAAGTCACTCGTTGATAATTTGAAATCGAAGATCAACATACTAGAGACGGCATACATGGAGCAAAATAAACGCATTGATGATTTGAACTCTAAATCGACGTATGAAATTGAGCAGGGTAATTCTAATCAGATATTGGTAGTTATATGTGTATTGTGTATTCTACAGGGTAGTATCTTGCGACAGTTTTGCAACAGGTGTTTGACAGCAAATATGTACAATATCTGCTGTCAATGCTTGCTTACTTGTCCCAAGTTAAATCACCCTGCCTGTCACAGAAATTAGTCCATTGATCTATCATTACTTGCTCTTTCACTCAACATAATTGCTATCTTGTTCTAAAAAGGGATGCGATAGCAATACATTTTAAGCTTGTAAAAAGCGATAGGTCAATGTACAAATTTCTGTTTTTAGTGATTAGACTTTAGTTCTGTATAGTAGATAGTTGTAGAATGTTTTGTTTTAGTAAAGTATGGTTTAAATTTTGTACCAATCTCAGTGTCATTTTATATTAGTACTTTTACAATGTTATAAATATTTTTAATATAATAATATTATGTTTTTTGATTGCCTTCTGAAAAGTATTGATAGCTTTGAGTATTTAAAAATTCTATCTCATGTGAAGTAAGAAATTTTATATAAAAAGGTCCTCAAAAGTTTCTATGTAAAATGTAATTACAGTTTTATAATAATTGAAGAAGTGTTGTAGTTAAGTAATGTAGATAGTGTAGTTAGATGTGTTAAGTCCGGTTGCCAGATAGAGATATATTTTGAATGAGGCCTAAGATACTTGTATCTTTTACTACATGTCACTAAAAAGACCGAGATAGCAATAATAGCGTGTGGGAGTGAAAGGGACAAAAAACTTTAAACAGCATAATATTTAGGTCTCGTTCAAAGTTTTATATCCGACAGTCAGACTGTAGTTCTATGTTTGTGTTGTCATTGTGAAGTCTGTAGTTAATTAATAGTAAAAGAGTATCCTAGATGTATAATGTATATGTCGCAGTCATCTGGTTGAATCTGCTATAGAATTGAATGACTAACGAATTAATAGACTGAAACCATTTAATTTACAGCCAAAGACTTGACAAGTTGGCCTTTAGTCACTCAATTACATAAATGGTTTCATTCAAAAAACTCGCTAGTTATTCAATCATATAGCAGATTTAACCAGATGACTGCGACATATACACAGTATAGATCTTTTTATTAGTAAGTGATATTGTGTTCTAATATTTTTTCTCTCTTCTAGATGTGACATCGGTGGGCACACAAGCGGAGGTGCCGTGTGCAGAGTGTGTCAAATACAACGCACCCACTAGGAGCATTAGGAGATTCTTTTGGTGAGTTAACCTTGAATTTATGATTCTATTACTGTTTAAATTGTTCCTTGAGAGAGCTGCTTTATGAAGTATTAGCGACTGAAATTTCTTGAAAATACCTCGAATTTTAAATAAAAATAATTATTTTTCATACTTATATTGAGTTGTCCACTTCGAGTCGGTCATACAATTTTTTATCCTATACAGCATGACTGGTGAGACATGTTCAATACTCGAGGACGTGATATTTGGCTATTATATTAGTTGAAAAAAAATAATATAAAAAAATAATATCAATTGATCACTGAGTAAATGTAGCTTAAAGTTAAATAATTATTTACCCAACGCATGGACACCGCGCGCGGGAGTAGTAGCGCGCGGCGGGGGGGAGCATGCCGCCGCGCCAGCCGCATAGTAATTTACTAAGTGTCCATGATTCATTTGTTTAAAGGGAAATTTGATCTAAAATTAAGTACCTAATTTTATTACATAATTATAATGAGAATCGAGTACTGAATACGCTCCTTAAGTATCGGTATTGTCTCACCAGTCATGCTGTATATTTAAGTATATATTTTTTTCCCTGGGGGAAAGACGGAGAATCATCATGGATTATAATGAGCCGTCCCATAACATACATCCAAATTCCGACATCACTGCTGTATTACACAGTAACTCATAGACTAAACTTTCTTCTTTTCACATCCTGACGCTGTTAAATTGCAGCACAATTCAAGCCTTCAATTATTTACATATTGTATTCTATGCATTAATCTTTATTTCCTATCCACAGGGACTCAATAAAGTGCCTCTTCCAACTGTTCGCTGTGGTGTGTTTCGTGTGCGCGGTGTGCGTGCTGTACGGCGTGCGGCGGACGCCGTGCCGCGAGCTTCCCGCGCGCTGGCTCCGCCCCGCCGACCTGGTGGACATGCTGCTGCGTGTGGAATACGTCGCTGAAGTACCCATGTGAGGGGGGGAACGAGTGAAGTGAGCGTATGAGTGCTATTTGAGTGTGTCGACTCATTTGAGTGTGCCTCATTAGTCATTTTGAGTGCGTCGACACATTGGAGTGTGATTTGTCTCATATTTTGAGTGTGTCGACTCATTTTAGTGCCCTGCCCCATTTAACTGTATAGTAGGTATCTCGATTATCGCTAGTTCTGCTCTGCCGACCTGGTGGATATGTTGCTGAGGGTGGAGTACGTAGCTGATGTGCCCATGTGAGGGGGGATTCTAGTGCGTCGACACATTTGAGTGTGATTTGTCTCATATTTTGAGTGCGTCGACACATTTAAGTGCGAAGATATATTCGAGTGCGTCGACGCATTTTAGTGCCCTGTCCCATTTGAGTGTAGTAAGTCTCGAGTGTTTAATATCTCTCTCGCTCCGCCCCGCACCACAATAAAATGTGGTTATCAGTCGCAAGTCATATCATATTATTTTATTTGCTCCCTCTGACTCGCTGCAGCAGGCCTGCAGTCTGCATAAGCAGTGTTTTAATACAAAGTTTAGTTCCTATACAATCAACAGTAGGTATGTGAAAACAACAAAACCAGCAAAAACATTAAAACAATTTTAATACCAGGAAGGTTTTGTAATGCCTAAGAATATAAGTAATAAGAAAGCCTTGCAATTTTATAATTAAAAATAGTACACATTAATACAACACACTTTGTTGGATTCTTCTCAAATGTATGCTTCATGTTCTTGTGTTCTGTGTCATTATTCTAAGATTGATTTATGTTATTTTATTTTTAATTCTCAATTGTTTTGTTACCGTATATTATTTTAAACGTTTCTGCTATTTAATCTTCGATTAATACATCTTTGATACTGTCGGAATCAAACTATATAATAATATGTCAACTATTGAACAATCAGAACTAGTTGTTGTTATGATATTTATATGAGAACGAGCTTTTGCCCGCGGCTTCGCTCGCGTTAAGAAGTATTATTATATGAAAACTTTCATCCTCTATTTTAACCACTTGGGGTTGGAATTTATCAAATTCCTTTCTTAGCGGATGCCTACGTCATAACATCTACCTGCATGCCAAATTTCAGCCCGATCCGTCCAGTGGTTTGGGCTGCGCGTTGATAGATCACCATGTCAGTCAGTCAGTCACCTTTGAGTTTTATATATTATATATAGATACAATTTTATATTTCTGTCATACCGAGACTGCATCGAAACCATTTTAAAATTGTAAGATTATTTAGCAGAATCGACCTACTAAATTGGACCTTATCTAATACCATCTAATACTCATTGACTTGGTGTCTTTTTAATTTTTTAATTTTAATTATATTTTTAATTGTTTTGGCAGCTGATTTTAGCATTTAACAATGTTATTTTTAATTAATTTGATATTCTATTAACATTATCTTAGTTACTAATGCTATACTTTTTACTTGTTAATTTTATTGATTGCATTTAATTTACAATTGAATTATTAATTATTATTATTAATGTTTATTTCCTAATTTCTATGCACCCACCACAACTCTAATTCAAATTGAGTTGGTAACCAAAAAAAACAATATTAATAAGAGTGAGAAAATTGGTTTGTAATAAATTGTTTTTCTGTGATATCTCAGTGCCAGTCTAGATTTAAGTGCTTAACTACTAATTCCTATAACAATACTTTAGACCTTTTTAATTAAACATTCTTCTGATAAGTGTCAGACATATTTTGTCCTTCATTTTATTTTATTTTCATCTTAGATCCCCCGCAGACTACAGACTTTTAGTCGGCCGATAATTTGACCAAATTGGGGTATCACTTTTCAGTACATTATCATCGGCCGATACAAATAGTTTAGTGTGCGCATCTTCATACATCTTCGTATTGATACATTTCGCTCAAACTATTGGCCAACTAAAAGTCTGCAGTCTGCGGGGGCTCTTCATGTAAACACAGTTTAGGCAGCTATAATGCTACCAATTTCAAATGTCACGCATTAATTGTGCAGTGAATAAAATGGCACATTATATTGTCAGACATAACTTTGTTCACATTTAAATAAAGATGAAGTAAAATAGAGCATACACAATAAGTCATCTTTCTTAATTATTTCTGTTTTGCTATTACTGATTATAAAATATTGTACTATCAGAAGATTGTAAAATATCTGTAAAATAAATTTAGAATAATTCAAGTGTAATTATAAAAAATATCTGATTTAAAAATACATTTATAAAACTCAAGTCCAATTTTCGAAGATAAAAATTCCGTCTATGAGTAAAATAAATGTCTTTTTTTTATTGCTATTTTTTATAATTATTATACTTACTGCATAGTATTTCTAAAGTTACTTTTATATTTTATCTCATATGTGACCAAAAATTTGTTTAGATTAGTTTTACGAATAAAACTCAAAACATTATATTTTAGTTCTATCATTATTCATTTTATGTATAAAATAATTTGTCGTGTTATGTTCGGTGTGTAAGATATAAAATACAATTTTTTTAATGTTGGTTACACTCAATCTTAAATAAAAAAAATTAAAATATTTATGCAATCGGCAAAGTTATACTTACTCTATAGTCTATAACTCTATACAATGCTTATTTTAATACCTACATTGGAAAAAATCTATTAAGACAAAGAGAAAACATTAGGTAAAGCTTATTCCTAAAACTTTTTTATGAGAAAGGTACTATAAGAATAATTGATTCATACGCAGATGGCGGGTCTACGCAATTTGGTCGCGTTATGTCAAACCCAGTCGACAGATCCCGATTCCCGAGTTCCGACTAACATATTTTAAGTGACATAACTCGATCAAATGTACTAGGTCTGCCATCTGAGGGGTTAGTGCGAGTTTTATTCGATCATACGCATCGAGCACGTTAACGCGAATTTGTATGGGATCAAAGCGGTATCCACGTTAGCCAGTAGATGGCGCTGCTTTGATCCCATACAAATTCGCGTTTACGCGCTCGATGCGTATGATCGAATAAAACTCGCACTAACCCCTCTGCTTATGAATCAATTTCCTCCATTGTACCATCGAGGAAATTGATTCCTAGGCAGTTGGCAGACCAACGTTATTTGGTCGGATCATGTCCATTCAATGTTAAGACGCTATATTGATAATAACGTCCTTTTTGAAGAAATACTATAGGACCCTCAGAAATGTTACAAATCTGGTAATGAGATATACATATCTTCATAGCCTTATCTAGATTTGAGAAGAACCAGAAACACGATTAATGTATTTTGCCTCGATACATTTCTCGATCGAAATGACCTCTTAAAAATACGAGATTTGAAGATTATTTTTAAACGTGAATAGGTATATTGTAGGAAATTAGTCTAATTAATAGACACCTTTGCAACCCAAAATCGTATAGAAGCATTTTGCTTAAATGCTCCTAGTTATTGTTTAAATAAACAAAATTACGTTTTTCCGCATGTTTTCCGCGCGAGACGATAGCTACTGGCCGCAGCGTATTCACGACTTTATGGTCATACAAATTAAGTATAAAATTGCCCTTGCGGTAAAATTACTATACGTAGATCCCGCATCTGCCTAGGAATTAACTTCTGATAGTACATCTTCTTTTACTTTCTATAAACGTCTTTTGGTATAATTTAGAAAAAGAGTGTAATCGCCATAAAGTTTATTTTGGTATAATATATTATTAATATTATAAAATATTGGGTATTCTGTAGGGCGCTTTATTATTTTTAAAAATGTCCCTGTAATAAAATTAATTATTATTAATTAAAATTGAAATATTCACTGTGCATGGTAAACATATCCGCGTGTATTGCATTTACATAAGTTTGCTTTTAATTTTGTAAGACATGGTGTCGATATGACTGATAAAATAGACAATTTTGTAAACACTAAAAATGGTCTTTCATTTTCGAAGTTAGTTATCTTTATTAGAATATATTACTGCAATGTTTTCACGCTAGAGTGCAGCACCAGCATGGACAGTACCTATACAAAAAGTTTTGTTCGACGATAGACAACATTTCTGTCAATATTCTGATATGACGTGTGCAGTATGTCGGATTTTGTTCGGATTATTTACCCCGGCCGCACATTGTCCGAATTCTGATCAGAAACAGTTAAATTCCGCCGGACCGTCACCCCGCACATTATCCGAAATATCCTTCCGGCGAGTTCTAGCTCACTCTAGCTCAGTACAAAATGTAAGAGACAGCGCGGACGTTCAACTGTTTCTGATCAAAGGGTGTAGTGCGAGTTTTATTCGATCATACACATCGAACACGTTAACGCGAATTTGTATGGGATCAAAGCAGCGCCACCTACTGGCTTACGTGGATACCGCTTTGATCCCATACAAATTCGCGTTAACGTTCTCGATGTGTATGATCGAATAAAACTCGCACCAACCCCTCAGAACTGTCGTACAATGTGCGGCCATGCTTACTGTATGTGCTAGTAGCGCCCTCTGCTGCGACCTTTGCGTATTATTCGCTATTGTAGTTCTCTTTTTCATGGCTGTTGTTTCTTGCCCTTGGTGCAGAGCACGTACATATTTATTGCTATTAATTATTGTCTATTACATACGTGCAAATATTGCTATCGACGCTGACGCCGACTTGCAATAACGAATGCGAATAAAAAGTACTATTTATTAGTGAAAGGGCGACGTTCATAAATTACATATTAGTATTACGCACGATTTTATCCGTCTTTCGAATTAGCAGTCGCTTACCATTAGGCGATTCATAATGCTCGTTTCAATTTAAAAAGGTGCATACTGCATACACACTATCATTAAAGATTCTCACGCCAAATCTTAAAGGATTGGCCATTTCGAAAAAAAGGCGTATAATTCCCATGCTCGTATTGATACGTACGATGAGTGTCTGTTTACAAAAGAGTCCCGCTCAAGGTGTGGGCTGGTGTGGGGCACAAAGGCCCCCGACTGTGAAGCGACTTGAGGCGCCCTTCCCACAAGACGGGTCAGTTGTGACCTCATGCGGAAAATTGGCAAATTGCGATTTTGGAATCGGAGGATGAGATCATAGACAAAAAATTGAGGCTTTATAAAGTTAACTTTGAATAAAGACTTAAAGAATAAAGAATAGGTAAGTTAAGTACTGTCAAAATTTGAGATCGGAAATAATAGTTTTTTTTCTACTCAATTAAAATAGTACTTATCTTATTCTTATATTAATGGTATTATTATCAATTGAATAGGGAGTAACTTGGGAGTAACCAAATAAGTGCTATAATGGGACTAGCAAGCAAACCCAGGACGAAATACCGATACACTACCGATACATTGCAAACTGTACTCATATCCCTTCAGTTAAAATTCATTTTCCAACAACCAACTTGAAATACCCCAATACACTACGTCCTAACGTTCAAAACTCAACCTTAAACCAACTAGTTAGGGTTCAATTTACCTCACGAGTGGTATATAGTATGACACCTGTCATAAGCCGTGGGAACCTGGGGTCGCGGAGGAAGAGGCGATTGTCGTAATGAGTCCACGTCTAGGGAGCAATACTGTTTGTTTAGGAATGTTACTTTATGGAATATGGATTCTTAATCACAATATCAACATACATAGTATTTAATCTTTAAGATACTGCATAGCTTTTATCGCGGGCTCGACAAGACCGACCAAAAATCCTAAAGCGCGATAAACGAATGTTAGCGCAACGGAGTTGCGGGCGTCATCTAGTTAAATGCTCAAAAATATCATATTAATTATTATTGTCTTCTTCAAACCAAACTAAACAACGGACTATTACACTCAAACCACTGATCTCTATTATACAAGTACGCCTCAAACCCATTCATAGACTTCATAATTACACACTTTATTGGCCATCCATCAAACAATAAACACTTATCTAACACGGAACAGCTTTTTTTGCCCGATCCGACCAGGAAATGCCCCCGGATGTGTTTTGAGTGAGAATGGTTATGGTTTTTCATTCACCTGTATCCATGGGAATCTGGATTCTGGGGTACACAAAAACTTACGGATTACTTTTTGTGAATCCTTTGTTGCTTTTTTGATGTCGAGATGTGGGAGAATTATTTACCTACTTTTGGTGAAAAAACATAAAAACGTTTAGTTCTCATAAGATTGTCAAGGATTGAATTAGTAGGTAATAGCTTATTCACCTGCTTAGCTGTTGCTTTAGACTTTAGAATCTTTAAATGACTTTATATAATAATTATTATTATTCGCCTTTGAAATTTGGTTGGTCTAAACCAGTGATTCACAAAGTGGTCCAGGTGGACCCCCAGGGGTCTACGTTGGTCCTGACAATAACTGGGGGTCCACAATAATTATTGTGGGCGGGGGTCCATGCAAATTAATTAGGTCAGCAGTGATTTATTCATATTCCATGTAAATTAATTAAAGTAGCTTTTAAGGTGACGCCATGTTGAAGTAAAAAACCGTGTTGGATGTGTTTGAGATTGCTTGTTTTCTATGCGAGGCTGGCCCGGCCTCTCATAGAAAACAAGCAATGGAACAGCAAAAAATTGAAAGGGCGTAGCGACAAAATGGTTTTTGTCGCGTAATTTAAAAACCATAAATAAATTTCATATAAGCTATGGACAAATTAAAGTGTATACTAGAACCAATTTATGTACACATTTTGGAAGCTTATATCACTCTCCTCTGTTGGCAAAATAGGAATCCCTTTTTTTACAGAGGTCTTTTTGATTGAATAGTGTTATAAAAGTTGACCAATCGTGTTATGCTATGGGTAATTCAAAGACAAAGACATGATGAATACTGACAGTGAACGTTAATTTCTAAGCTTTAGTCATTGCTGAGAAAAATGGACATCGCTACAGCCAAATTATCAAGGCGTCACCTTAATTAGGCTTGATTTCCCTTATTAGAATGGGCTGACGAACCCTGCCTTATCAACGTGCCACTTTTCTAAATAATCGTCACGTGCCATTGGTTCGCCATCCCTGGCTTAGGCAGATAATTATAATGCACTGCATACCGCGCACCCCCTGAAGCAACCGCCCCAACTGCATACTATGCACCAACATTTGAAAAGTGGGCCACGAAACCTCTGGTCTAAACAATATTATCATCGTCACAATCCACAAGTAGCTGCCAGCTAGGGCTTAATAGTTTGTAAGAGAGAAATTGGCCAGTTTTCTACGACGCTTAAATCTACAGATTAAAATTAAATTACTATTTTTCTTCCAACTGACAAAAAAGTATTAAATAATAATTGTTTCAAATTATATTGGCTTTCTCAGAAATGTCCTCTCGAAACCAAACAAATTACAGTTTTTTCACAGGAGTATTTCTCAGGTCCATTGTACATTGGTGGCGACTTACTCATCTGTCTTTAGATGACCCTCTGGGCTCTGTATCACCGTATCACTTATAGGGTGAGGTCGCGTATTTTTTGTTAGAAGTTCAAGCGGAAGGAAGGGCGGGACCGGTTCTCACGACTGCCAGAATCCGGATTATACCGAGATATATTGTGAGACAGGAGACACGTTCAGCAGTGCTGGATTCATACTTTTTATGAGTGTAGGTCACTTTATTTTTTCTACCCCATATACGAAATCTGCCGCTCCCCTATACCTAAGGACACTGCACTGCCATGGTCGTCCCCAGCCCCCCCCCCCCCCCGCTCCCCCCGGAAGATAAAATAAACGTCAATTTTCCTGGCAGGGCCCCCGATACCATCCTCTAGAGGCGCCAAATCGCCATCTTTAGGGGCGCCAAATCGTCATCTTTAGGGGCGCCAAAACCAAGGACCCAAAAAATTTGCCTAAAGGGGCGCCAAAATCCTTTTTTTGCACACAGGCGCCAGTAGCCCTTACGGGGGCCCTGTTTCTTGGCAAATGGGAATTAAAAACGTGTTATTACCATACTCTGCGCAAAAAGAAGTGTTGGAAACAAAATATCTTTTCAGTCAAAATATTAGTAAGTAAAAGTCAATTTTTATTATTTTTTGTTTCAATATACCAGTCCAGACCGACCATCTTCTCTAAGGTATGAGCTGCCTCCGCCCCCCCCCCCTCGCCCCTCCGGCTACGGCTTTACAGACTTGATGAATAATTAACTTTAATCACGTTTGACAACAGTTCCATACGTCCGTCAAACTCTTCATTAAAGTTAAGTAATCATTAAATTTATCTGCCTACTGTGGTAGATATAGGTAATATTATGTTCAACAGCTGTCAACAATGAGAAAAGTGCCAGTTGCCACATATTGCAAAAGCAAACTTATAATTATACCGTATAATATCTGCTGAAATTTTTAGGCAAAAGAATCTATGTCATATATTAAGTAGCGTTCGACTATAGGTAGGTAGAGACTCTAGAATGGTACCTACTAGATACCTACTAGGTACCATTCTAGGGTCAAAACCACAAAAATGCCAAAACTGACCAAATTACGACAATCCGTTAACACAGGCTTTTCCCATACCTACCTCAGGTCACCTAATTAAATTAGCATACTCATTACGGCCCTTAATTATCCCGTTAAAATTCCCACGTTCTATGCCAAGCCATCATGCAATATTGTCACCATTCGGTGCCCTCAGATACCAACTTGTTACCTACCACTAAATAGCACCTGCCAAACAATTTTGAACTTTATTTTGTGGTACATAAGGCGCCAGTATCGTATTTCTGACTACAAAAACGCCATGCACCATTACATGCATGGTTATAGTTTTAAAGTAAGCACGTCTTTATTATACAAATTTGAATCTACACATCTTCGATATAGGGTTCAAAATAACAAACACTAATTTTGCGAATAACCACTAACCAACTGTGTTATAATAATGTTTATTACAAAGGAATAAAGTTTGGAATCGTTATGTTTTAAGTGAAAACTTTATTAGCTAGGGAAGGTCGTGGGAAAATGGTCAAATTGAATATTAATATTACGTCCGTCGGTATGTGAGGGTTGGAAAGGTTAGGATCACACCTGGACATCGGCTAGGGTAAGAGATAGGGTCATCATCACGATATTTATGTTTTGTTAAAACAAATACCGATGTTTATCCCCCACTGTGTTTGAGTCCAAATTGTTTTTTATGTTAAAATCAATAAAAAATATTTTTGATTCGTGCAGATCTAATCTAACAGATAATGTAAAAAAATTCAGGCTAAATCTACAATAAGTAATACATACAGTACATAATATGTATTTAGTTAATTAACTATTAAACGTAGGCTCGACCTTGTTTCCTTAGAAAGTCTTTCAGCCAAAAGTCAGGTACTCTTAAACTATTAAAATTAATATTATCCTATTTAATAGTTTCCTATATTTTAACGTATTGACTATTAATTATTATGGATAACTTTTACAAAAAAACTTCACTCTCAAATTCTCAATCACTACAATTCTTAACACTTTCAATAAAAAAAAAATTCATAAATTCAAAAATCGAAAACCGCAAGCCTAATTTCTAGTGCGCGACAAATACCCTTGCACCTTTCTACATTCCCACACAGCGTGAGAACACAACACCCCGTACCTTTACACCCTTATAAAAAAAACTCACCTTTTACCTTACCGAGTTTGTCACCTCGCGAAACTTAGTAAAGGCAGAATTGTGTTTTATTGCTGTGCATATAGAGGTGATTATCGTAAAACAATGAAAGGGGTTTCCATCGAAGTAGCTTCACTCGAATTTTATTTTCCGCTTTGTTTTTTATTTTATTTTGTGTTAGCTTTTGGTGGCCTATATCCTTGTTATAGTGTATTCAATTCATTGCATGTTTATTTGGTTACAATTACGAATAATTATTGCTTTAAAACCCTTTTAAAAATATTGCAACTTACTAAGTTGACGTAGCAAAAGCCTAGTATCAATAATTAAAGTTTTAGGTATTGAACAATCACAATAATGATCTAAGTATATTCTATTGTCAAATTAGTAATTTGCAAAATATGCATAAATTTGGGTGAAACACAGCATCAAAAATATGTACTTATAGCTTTTTAAATTCTTTATCAAAATATTTTTTTCCTTTATAAAAAAATACTTTCAATAAAATAATTTCTGATAGTAAAATATTGCAATCGCTAAAATCGAACCCCGAACCAATGCAATCGCTACCACTACCCCATCGGCGCCATTCATAACAGGTCCTGTGCGAGCGAGAGGGAACGAAAACAAAACATTCCGATACATTTCCCAGCGCTTCACCCCATTAGTTAAAAAGAGACAGCAGGATTCTCGCGTTCAACTTTCGAACAGGATGAAGGAACATAGCGGACGAATTTAAATTTAATTGTACGGGGACTCACGTGAGTTCCCATTACGTTGTGAGTCGTGGCCCAGGATTGTTGTGTTGTGAGAATGCCGTGCAGCGAAGACGATGACAGCCAGACTGGCTTCCTTTCGGAACCCACACAGGGGATGTCCAAGGCGGAGTTGCGTAAGGTGAGTATATTCAATAAGTTCGAAATTCAAATTGTGAGTGGACAGTGTTTTTTTTAGTTTTTTTTTTTCGAAAAAGTGTTGGCCAAGGAAATTCAAGTGTTGTCAGTAATCAGAGACTGAAAAAAACCTTATGCAATAAAAATTTATAAATCTGATGTGACGCAAATAAGTGGCAAGAGAGAATAATTGTCAATAATAATAATAATAATGATTAGTGATTATAAGTGGTTTATAGGCATTATAATTGTTAACATTACAGACCAATACCGACTAGATACTAAAGGCTTCTTGTTGGAACAATGTAGAAAGTAGAGAAATAACGCCTTATTTTTTTTATTTGACTAGGTACATCTAGGTCTTAGAGATTGTACCTAGGTACTATATTATGAAACTTGAAGTCCAAAAGACTAAAAAGTAAAAACTAAGTAGGTACTGACCTTCTTAGGATTGGAGTATCAGAATTTTAGGGATACCTACCTAATGCTATAAAGGATAGAATTAAAAGGCTTACTCTATCTTAATTAATATTTGCTAGTGTACTTAAATCTTTAAAGATGATTTAAAAATTAAAATATAAAATAATAATATTGTTAATCTTACAGACGAACAAACCAATAATGGAGAAGAAAAGACGAGCAAGAATCAACAACTGCTTGAACGAGCTGAAAGATCTGCTGATGGATGCGATGGACAAAGACGTAAGTTGCTATTTACCTTCTTTCAAAATAAAGCTTTATACATAAAAAAAAGTTCAGTTCTACATCTTAAAGATTTACTCCAAAACCTAAGCTTTCCTACAGCAAGGCATTGATCATTCCATTCTTCTTTCTAGCCAGCTCGTCACTCCAAGCTGGAGAAGGCGGACATCCTGGAGCTGACGGTGAAGCATCTCCAGACGTTGCAGCGGCAGCAGCTGGCAGCCGCCATAGCTGCCGATCCAGCGGTGCTGCAACGCTTCAAGTCGGGCTTCGGAGACTGCGCCGTGGAGGTCAAGAAATATCTCTCCAGGCTAGCCACCGTGCCTACCGGTATAAGATACCGACTGGGCAACCATCTAAACACCTGTATATCTGGCATCGATAGACTCCAACCCGCTGATTACCAGCCCCTAGTTCCCGATCCGTTGAGGCTGGACGGCGAGAGACCGAGCGCCTTCCACTACGTCCGAGCGACAAAGCTAAGAAGCCCACCCATCAGCCCCCTATCATGCGACTCGGCCTGCGATTCCTCCACCGAGTTGGAAACTCCCCCAAGAGTAATACCAAAGTACCCATTCCCGACCCCACCCAGTCACTCCGCGTCCGACCAGGACAGTCCAGAACAGAAGCCGACAGTGTCGTCAACGACGATATCCCCAGAAAGCCTAAAGCAGGAGGCTCTAAGAAATAAGAAACTAATGGAGCCGCTCTCAATAGTTATAGACGTGGAGAACTATAAAATAGGAATCGACGCGTCACCAAAGAGAGCGGTAGACTACTCGATACGAAACAAATTGAAACGCCACGCGGAGTCGATTGGTCCTATGCCGAAACTGATCAGGTTGGACCAAGAAATCGTCACACCAGAGAAGAGCACATCTGACAGATTGTCAGATAATGTAGGACTCAGTCTCCAAGTTCGACCGCCGACGTTCCATCGTGTTCCAGAAATACCAGAGAGGAAGATTGAAGGTAGCCCAGAAAGACATAGCGATAGAAGACCAAACGTGCCCAGAACCGTGATAAGTCACACTGCTGAGTCTTTGTCCCAGTCCAGCAAAGCGCAAAATGAGGGTAAGGATAGCAAGGAAGCTGATAGTTCAAAAGCAGACCAGGGTCCGTCGAATATGTGGCGACCTTGGTGATTTTGCCAAACAGCTATTTACTATCAGAGTAATTTATTCATAGGCAGCTATGGCGGACCTACGCGATTTGTTCGCATTATGTCAAACCCAGCTGACGATTCGACATAGCTCGACAAATTAACTTAGGTCCATCATGAATGAATGAATCAATTCCTCTAATTACTAGTGCCGTTTGGTATGCTGTCTCTCTCTTTCCAGTGCCTTGTGATTTATATTATCGACTGTGTAAATATTTTCAGATATATTTCGAAGACATATAATATTAAACACGTTAAAAACGTAGGTATACGTACGCACTACGCCATAACTAACCTTGCCCTAAACTAACCTTTAAAATATTTAAAACTAATTTTTGTAGTTAGTTTTGATGTCCTTGTCTAAAAAATTTGGTGTGACAGAGACATAATTTCAGAAATATTTGTATATTTTTATAGTACGTCAAAAAGTGAAGAAATTAAAAAGTAGCAACATCGTAGTCTCATCCCTTTCAAATCAATCTAAGAAAAAAGGGATGACACTACGTTGCCACTTTTTAATTTCTTCACTTTTTACGCTATAAGATTTAATTGTTAGATATTGCGTTTTTTATAAGGCGAGATGTAAGCTTTAACTATTTTTATACTACCGTAAGTATTGTTAAGATAAAACTAAATTGTTTTGTACAATGTATTTTACAATTTATTATTATAGGCATAAGTATTTACCGTTGGTATACTTATTGTTGTTTTTATTGAATTATTTTGAATTAAAATTATTTTACATTAAATTTAAGTTTTTAAATGCGTTGTCTTTTATTATAATATTATTATTGTTTTATAAAATTGAAGACTACGTAAATAAAAAAAAACATATCCACAAAGACATTTATTCACCACATACATAAAAAACTTAAAAATTAAATTGGCAGTCACACTTGCAGTTTCAAATAAATAACTTACAAAAATACAATTTGAAAAAGACTAGTACCATGGACGGAATACATAATATTTTGAGAATTGAGTCTCTTTGGTTTGGTCGTGATTTATAAATTAAAATTATTTTTCATATTATTATTTAAAAGTACTTACCATCTATGAGTAAAATCACAAACGTGAACATTATTGAGTTATGACACTCTTGCACAAGCATGCTTTAGGTTCCAATGTACAGATTTACAGCTTGTCAAAAAAAGTAGACCTTGAACTTAATTTTTTAATAATATTTAAAGTACATATCAAAACTTTATTAAGGGCCTGTTTTATCACTTCCTGATAAGTGATGAATAGGCTATCCAAGAATTAACTCGACAGATCAAGTATGGAGAATGAGAGAATCTGTCAAAAAAGTTGTGAATAGCCTATTCGGCACTATATCAGGAAGTGGTGAAACAGGCCCTTAATCAAATTAACAATTGTATCGGGGTGTTAATATTATAAGTGTTCAAACGTTACCTGTAGAAATATGAGACAAAGTAACCATCTCACGATCGTGATTACGTTTAGAAAATTTAGTTCAGCGTCTACAGTCTTTGTTGACTGTACCTATATGGACGGGCCTCGATAACAGCCGCTCGCCGCGCCGAGGCCTAAGCTCGAGCGCGAAATATACAAGCTACGAATACCACTATAGGTGTCATAAGCGGGCAAACTTCAGCTTTTATAAAATGACGAACGTTGCTGCCTGTCACTGGCTCTTAGGTTAGAGGCGTTGTAAGTAGTTACAGTGACGGTCAAAGTTAAGGTTAACTTTAATTTTAACAATGATCACAGGATTTGACAGATTGTTGCTAAAGTTGACGGGGTTGAGACTTGAGAGTATAAAAAATTAATTATCTAATAGACAGGAAAAAATTGTTATGGCAATACTATGACCCTTATGTCACGTAAACTCTAATGCCGCGGCCGCATATGCGTGGTGCTTCGCGCTAAAGCCGATACTATTGGACGATCTGCGTGTATCGTCCAATAGAATCGTCTCGTCGCACGAAGCTTCGGACGATACACGCAGATGCGGCCGGGACGTACCCGAGCGAAGTTGCGCGGTTATATTATCGTCAACATTTTGACATTTTGTTATAGTTAACGTAAGTCGGTGCACCCTAAGGCTGCGTTTCCACCAGAGATGTGTTGCGAGGAATGTGAGAACCAATAGTATCGCTTCGTTGACGTGACCTCGCTCAGCGCAATGTTTCTATTGGATCTTAAAACACATTTCTCGCAACACACCTCTGTTGCATTTGGATGATGTCAAGTCATTTACCTTTCCTTCTAGCCATAGTCCACTAGCCACTATAACTCATCACTTGGACTTAAGGAAGTCCTTCCTCTGCTGCGCCAACTTCTGCTCCAGCAGCGTGATCTTCTCCTGTTGCTTGCCCGTCTCCCGCGTCAACGCCTGGATGGCCGAGTCCTTGCGAGCTACAGCAACTTTCACTCTGCGGGAAAAAACCATTTAATATAATATTAGTAGTACATATTCGTTTCGTTTATTCTGCGCATGTGCAGCGCTTTGCGCATGCGCAATGGTAAAAATTAGTGTCAGTGTCATGTATTAAAATCTGACAGTCACTAACGTTAATTTCTATTGTTGCGCATGCACGGAATCTGCACATGCGCAGTAAAAAATGAAACGAATACGACTATAGAAAAGTGATGCGATACTTTTTATGGGCAAAGTCATGTCGTTAAGGTTACTTAGTCAATTAAATAATTATACACTTTCCTTGCACTTATTCCACTTTATTTTAATAGATTTATTACAGAATTATAATATACACGACCGCGCGGTTTCGACAAATTCATCATCAGGTTTTGTTGATGACAGAACCCTAAAACGGAACCCTAACCAGCTGATTTTTTGTATATTGGTAGGTTAATAGTTATATAATTTAAGAGTAACCTAGTCCTACAAATAAAACAATCCATATTTTAGGACCATCAAGATCTAGAGTTTTCGAAAATAAAAAAGTTGTTCGTCTTATCAAAATGTAGCTACTCACAAAAAATTAGCTTGTTAGTAATCACAAAAAAATTGTTCTAGGGCTCACTGACCATCATCTCGTTATTTTATAAAAAAAGTTTGTCCCCTTATTTTATGAAAAAACAGAAAGGCCACAAGGCCCATAGCACACGGCGTATTTTTAACGCACAGAACACGCGTGTTCCTGAAACGCGCGTCTTCGGCGCCGTAGACGCTGATTGTTGCGTTTGCATTCATAATACAAGCGCGCGCATGTAGCGCGTATACGCGTGTCTGAAGTCATACAAATGCTGTATATAATATCGTTGTATCTGCTCGTATACGCGTACTAGAGGCGCGTTTCACGATCTCCCGTGTGCTTAAGTTACAAAGTTGCGATCGAATCTCGTTTGAATCGTGGATAAGCGCGTAGTCTGCGCGTTTAAAATACGCCGTGCGCTATGGGCCTAATACAATCTATGGATATTCGACTTGGTCATCTCAACTAACTTGGCATAAAGCTGGTGCATCTGCTCCTCGTGGGTCCTCCTCATATCTTCCATCTCTATCTCCCGCGCGGCCATCTTCTGTCGCCACGCCTCCTCGCAGCTCGCACGCACCTCAGCCAGTTGGGACTCTAGCTGACTGTTTTTCTAAGTAAATAAGAGATAATGTTTTTTAAGAGCCTGTGCTGTCCCACTGATGGCCAAAGGCCTCCCCCACAGTCTTCCAGTTCTCTCGATCCAACGCAGCCGTAGGCCAACCTGGCTTGTACTTGTCTAGCTCATCGCGCCATCTTTTTCGAGGCCGGCCACGGCGGCGTCGTCCAGAGATAATGTATAATATTTTAAATAACTTGAGAGGTGTCAAGGGACACCCGTATGGAACGAAGTTATTTCTTATGTTCAAAAAAACCTGTATACACTCAACAAAAGAGAGAGAGAGAGAGAAACACGCGCTACCAGGCCTACCACACGGCTTACAACTATAGCAAAAAGCACAGACATAGATCAATATAGATACCGCATGCCCCGCGAAGTACATACACATGCGGTATCTATATCGATCTATGTCTGTGGCAAAGTGTATTGCCAACTTTTTGGTCTTAATTTTTTCCGTCTAGCCCCCTTTCACAACGCGCGATAAGGAACTTCGTTCCAAAAACTTACTCAAGACTCACTCACAGCCTTTAATGTAATAGATAAACCCAAATTACCCATGAACTACTGCTTACGAACAGGCTCGATCATGTCAGTTTCCCCCCAAAAGTTTTCCAATTTCAAAATATTTTAAACGCTTACCTCAGTCAGAATTCTGTTCCTAGTCTCCAGCTGACCTATATTTAGCTCCAACTCTGCACCTGTAAATATTTGTCTATCTTTAGTATAGCTGGGAAATGGGAATTGAGATTCAAATAAGTCTATATTTTTTTATTGACCCAGTTAATATCATACACGAATTAAGGTTCAAGTTCTGTTGTAAGCTGTAAAATTTTCTTACATGAAATGCACGCTCGCTCGCACGCACACACACACGCACACACGCACACACACACGTACGCACGCACGGACGCTCGTACGCACGCACTCTCACACACTTGAATATTGTATTTAGCTGTGTTAATAAACAGATTTTTTATTATTACACACACACAATCACAGTATACTCACATCGGTCCTCAGTCTGCCGTATCCGCGCCTGTGCGTCTTGATACCGTCTGAGCGTCGCCTGCTCTGTCTCACCCAACTCTCGCAACTCCGTTTCATATTGTTCCTTGTTCCGTCTGCGAAAAAAGGGATTTTGTAACAGAACGCGCCCACGTCAAATTTTAAAAAGGTGTCATAATTTTTCACGGTCGCCATCTTTGTGACTTGACCGGGGCCCGCCGGTAGTTTCAGATGTATTTACTATTATGCTTATTATTTTTTGCTATATTTGTTATTAATTTTGGTTTAATATGGTATTTGTGAAAACCAGTGAATAAACTTTTGATAAGTGGTGGTTTATTTGTTTTCTTTTGTCTATTATTAGATTCAGTTAACAATCTCCACTACAATTTACATTAATATTTTTTAATTTGTATACTTTAGGTACATATTTATATTATTGTAGCAAAGCCTTACGAATAACAATAATAACACAGTTTTGCATAAGGTCTGCTTATCTCTGTCACATAGAGAAAGTGACATGACAGACAAAGACTGAAAGTGACATGACTTGAAAACTTGGAATAAAAATATTTTTATTATTGAGAGGACAGAGGTCTAATATATTATAATGAATTTAATTAAAATTTACTACAGAAAATAATGAATGATCCATCGAATATTCAAGCGGCTAACTTATTAATACACTGGCAACACTGCCAAATTCAATGAAAATCAGTTTAAGCGTAAATACAGACAGACAAACACTTTTATTATATTAAGTACTAGATGACGCTCGCAACTCCATTGCGCCAAAAGTCGTTTATCGCGAGGGAACCGTACATTTTTTCCTGTCCCAATAAAAATATCCTATGTCCTTTCCCGGGACTCGAGGTATGTATATCCATAATTCCATACCAAATTTCAGCAAAACCAGTTCAGCGGTTTGGGCGTGAAGAGGTAGCAGACAAACAGACAGGCACACTTTCGCATTAATTCAGCGGGTCTAGCCAAAGTATCTTTTGCTAAAAGCGATCGTTATCAAAATTCAAAATGTATGGTATTTGACATTAGTCTTCGCAAGCGAAATGTCATTTAGCGATGACAGAGTGGGTTGCACCGGCTTACTTTAACTATAACTTTAACTTTAACCATAACAAAATGTGAATAAACTGTCAAATCCCTAGCAAAAGTCGTCATATTTGACGATAACCTTATCCTTAACTTTAACTGCGCTTCTGGTGCAATTCACCCTAAATCGCTAAATGACGTTTGACATATCAAACCGCATATTAAATTTTGATAACGAATTTCGTCATCGTTTTTAACGAAAGATACTTTGGTTAGACCCGCTGTATGGATGACCATAATAATTAAAACCACTTACCTGAGCGCCTCCTGCAACTCTCTTCTCCCAGCCTGAGCCTCCGCCTCCAGGCTCTCTATGGCCTTCTCAATCTCCCTGTCTCGCTCCAACTTAAGCTGCGCCGCTATTTCCGTCTCCCTCTTCCTCAGTACTACCCGCTGCTCCGCTTCGTAATCTCGTTTGTATATCTCAAACTCGTTCTCGAGTTCCTTGCGTTTGTTGTTGAGTTGCTCCTGAAAATACGAGCCGTAATATAAAAAAAAACTAGATCAAAATCGGTCCACCCGTTTGGATGCTACGATGCCACAGACAGACAGACAGACACGTCAAACTTATAACACCCCTCTTTTTGGTCGGGGGTTAAAAATAATTTAAATACTAGAGTACCCGACAGGCGTTGACCTGCCGGGCTGATTTGTGGAATCTACACCATCTGGGGCGCCACGGAAATGCATAAAACACATTCAAACCGGTCCAGCCGTTTAAGAGGAGTTCAGTGACAAACACACGTACAACAAATACAAGTACGGCAGAATTATCTAATAATAATATTATGTAAAGACAAGCAAAACAACGACACAGAAAACTGCATACAAACGAAATTTTATGTAAAGTGTTGGGTCTCAAATTTCGTTGCGACTTTAGTAATGTAGGTATTTGATATAATATATTGTATTTAAATAATAAAAACTAATTTGTTTCTTCTAACCTCAAACTTTTCTTTTTCCCGCGCCAATTCTTGTTCCAACTTCTTACGTTTTTCTTCCAAAAGTTTCTCTTGTTCTTCCCTCCATTTTGCTGAAATTCAAGAATAAAGTATTTTATTATAAGTACCATAAAACAATCTGTCATTCACCTGCTCTCTCGCTCTGTTTGTCAAGTTGCATATCTAATTGTCTCACTCTCGCATCACTGCAAACACCTATCACCTATCTCGCTCTCGCATTTTTTCTATCGGGCATCTACTTCACTAGCTATTATCTCGCTCTAGCATACACACTTACCTATCTCCTCTCTCGCTCGCCGCTCCCGCTCGGCCAACTCAGCCGCTACTCGCTCGTTTTCGGCGCGCATCTCGCTAACAAGGCGAGTTCTCTGCTCGCTGTATGACGACTCCAACTCGAGAATTTGCTTTTCCATTCTGTGAAAGAAAAAAGTTAATTATCTGACAAGTAAGATGATCCATGCGTCGGATGGGCATGTAAAATGTCGGTCCTGCGCCTGACCTCTCGCCGGTCGTGTCGGTCGTCCATCCAACTGGGTTATGAGAGTAAAGGAAAAGAGAGTGCTCTTGTGTACTGCGCACACACTTGGGCACTATAAATTACTCCTGCGTAACTGGCCTGGTTTCAACGAAACCGGCCACTGTCACCGAAACCGGTGTGGGGAGTATTATTATTTAAATATATGTTACGATGCCATGGATAGACACAGACAGACAGACAGACATCATGTCAATTTATAACACCTCTCTTTATTCGTCGTGTCAATCGTGCACCAAAAAATACTTAAAGCTGATCGCACATTTGTCGGCACCGTATGCACCGTATGCGTCGAACGCACCGCAGTCCGCATAGTACACGAAATGCGCCGCGTGCGGCGCGGACGAATGTGCGAGGTTTCACATAATTTCATACAACAAATTATAAAATTCGGCGCGTTCGGCGCGTGCGTGCTGATAATGTGATCACTTTTATACACCCAAAACTCCTTTAGCCCCAATTTCACCAACGACTGTTAAAGTTGATACTCGAATTAGTATCACGCTAGCTCTTTCGCTTATCATATGAATGAAAGAGAAGATATGACATTTTAACAAGCTGTTAACACTAACAGACGTTTGTGAAATTAGGCCTCAGTATCTCACCTGGAGCTAGCTAGCTGTCTCTCTCTCACTAGTGCCGTCTCTTTCTCGTCTTCCAGCGTTCGGCGCAACTCCTCCAACTCCTGCGCGTGTTTGGCGCACAGGCGGCCATTTTGGTCCGCGTGCGCCATCTTGAGATCCGCCACTTCCTTCTGTTGACGCTCCGCCATCTCGCGGAGTTCGCCTTCTAGGCCTTTTATTGTTAATTCCTGTAAAATAATAAGTTGTTAACACTGTATTATGTGGTACTACCCTTTGCCCGCGTGGAATCTTGAGAACGAAATAATTTCAGGAATAAAAAAAAAACAACTTCTTGTAGGGGAGACGTGGATCTTTCACCACAATTCGAAACGCTCGCGTTTATACTTCAGAAACTGTGTTTATTTACGTTCCAACATGAGTTAAAATAAAATAAAACTAAACAAAAAACGGGAGACGCAAGTCAAACCACCATTCTGTCAGTGCGCTCCCCGAACTCTCTCGAAAAAGTCCCCCGCCGCCATCTGGCGATTTTAGGCAAAAACTAACGATACCGCGAAGGCGGGCAGACTGACAGACATCCCAGGACAGTTGTTTGCGGCAACCGAATACCAGGTGGCGCTACATTCTTATACATAAAATATAGCCTATGTCACTCAGGAACACACCAGCTTTCTATCGGTGTTAAAATTTTTGCAATCGAACCAGTATTTTTAGATATGATATCTTTCTCGTTCCTCATAAATACGACAATACAATATTATGTTTTAACATTGGATTTATTTATATTCCATGTTGGATTATAAATTGACACTCGAGTTAAAATAGTAACGAAGAAATAAAATACCTTAATCTTTTCAGCTTTCTGCTTCACCCAGCGCTGCCTTGCAACCTGTAACCCCATTTTAAAAATTCAAATTAACATAATTATCACTTACTAGTATTTTTAAATGAAACCTATCATATGAATTTACACAAATTATTTTTAAACTATAAAAAGCTTATGCTGCGTTAATCATGATCAATTTTAGAAAGCCACCAAATCACTACAGACTGCTATTTCGCGTACCTGGTGCGCGCGGCAGCACGACAAGATGTCGTGCTGCGAGCGCAGCTGCAGACGGGACCGCTCCTAATAGTTTGGGAAGTGATAAAAAAACTGTAAGTAACAAAAGTGCGCCAAAACACGCCACCATTTCACGTACCTGGTGCGCGGCGGCCATCTTGTCGTGCTGTGAGCGCAGCTGCAGGCGATACCGCTCCTCGAGCGCTTGCGCCGACCGCTGCCACCGCTCCTCCAGGGACCGCCGCTCGTCCACCAGCTGCTCGATGCGGTGGTTGAGGGTCTTCTTGTCGTTTATCAGCTGGAAATAATTCAATATTGCATTATTTGAGGCCTGTTTCACCACTTCCTGATAAGTGCCGGATAGGCTATCCACCACTTAACTTGACAGATAAGAGTATGGAGAATCTGTCAGAAAAGTTGTGGATAGCCTATCCGGCACTTTATACCATCGAAGAAATTGATTCATTATGACAGATGGGGAATGTTTGGTCGAGGTCAATTCAACTTTATAATTTTCTGTTGGCTGGGTTGACATAACAGCGTCATGAATGTGTCACTTACTTGATCAATAAAAGTCTGGTGTCTCTTGATAGTATCCTCACACTCTTGCTTCACTTTGGCGACGTTCTTGTGCGACTGTTTCTCCAAGTTATTCACTTTGGTGATCATCTGAAACCACGGAATATATAACACTAAATAATAAGTTGAAGCATTCCTCCCTTATTTTAAAATTAATAGCCGGTATTGAAGCATACAGCCTTATTCTATAGGGTCTATGATGAATCACGCGGCACGCCGATTCTCTCCGCCATCTTGAGATACCTGTTGCTTGTGGTTGGTGCTGCAGCAGCGCGATGCAGCAGGAGCGCTCCTCCAGCTGCAGCGACGCCGTCACCACACGCTGAGCGAGCTCTGTCTGGGGCAGCTGGAGATACCTGTTGCTTGTGGTTGGTGAGGCTCTCCTGCAGCAGCGCGATGCAGCAGGAGCGCTCCTCCAGCTGCAGCGACGCCGTAACCAGCCGCTGAGCCAGCTCCGTCTGAGGCAGCCTAAGTAACGCCTCTAGTCTGAAAAAATCACATGCATAGTACAATATTATAAATGTGAAAGTCTCTGTCTTTTTGTTGTCTCTTTACGCTTAAACCACTGCACCGATTTTGATAAAATTTGGCATGCAGAGACTTTGGGGGAAGGACATAAAATAGGTTTTGTTCTCTCAATAAAAACCGTATTTTAATTACCTCATATAATAAAAACAAGATATTCAAAACTCACTTGGGTATACTCTGTGGCGTTGTGTTGGTGACAACTGAGAGAGCATCTGTAGCGCTCTGCTCAACCTTCTCCAAAAATTCAAATATTTCCCTGGAATAAAAAAAATAAGTAAATAACCCATACTTCAAGTATTTTGGCTTTACCATGCAAAATACACCTTCATGGTCTAGAGTCCAGACTCTAGACTCTAGTCAAAACATTATGAATTTTTTTTTATAATTTTAGAAAGGATTTATATTCAATTTTCAAGCATACTTATTACCAGAGACATGCTACTTAAAAGTAGCATGTCTCTGCTTATCTACACTACTATTATAAAGAGGAAAGATTTGATTGTTTGTTTGTTTGTTTGTTTGTTTGTTTGAGTCGAATAGGCTCCGAAACTACTGGACCGATTTGAAAAATTCTTTTGCTATTGGAATCTTACATTATTTCTGCTGAACATAGGCTACATTTTATTTTGGAAAAAAGTAGGGTTCCGTAAGATATTTGAGTTTTTCGGACGCAAGGTGTAAAAAATCAGCTAGAAAAGTTACTTATTTTGCGTACGCTGCCTAAACTATAAAAGATAGAACCATAAAATGTTCTAAGTAATTGTAGATCTTATAAATATCTACAAAAAAGTCCGCGACACACTATACCTATCTATGTCGAGTGAGGCACAATAACCATTTTATTATTTAAAAATCCTGAATTTTTTTTGGACTACATTTAAACGGATATATTTTACTCACGCTATTAATCCTTATCAAAATAAATTATTTTATCACTAAGTACAGTTTATGTAGATAATATTTGGTCTTTGAATGATTAAAATTGGACGTTTGGTTTTGAAATTATGGCGAAATTAAAATATTACGATAGTGGGCGTCACCAAAGCGCGTGCGGGAGGAAGACAATATTCTGTTGTAGAAATGAAAATTCTGTACATAAAAGATATGAAATGACACCCGAAATTACACCTTTGTCACTACATCGCTATAGAAGCCAAAAATGTGGTTAGTTTTTTGTCTGTCTGTCTGTCTGTCACTCTTTCTGTCTGTCTGTATGTTTGTTCCAGCATCACACGAAAAATACTGATCCGATTTGAATGTGGTTTTCGCAGATATATTTATCTTCTTCCAACTTAACATCTGGTGTATAAAATTTTTCCCCCCACCCCTCTAAGGGGACAAAAGAGGGGGTCAGATTTTGTATCAAACTTTTTTCTTTAACACGAAAACTACTGATCCGATTTGCATACGGTTTTCACAGATATATTATATTTGTCTTCTTCCAACTCAACATCGGGTGTATAAAAATCCCCCCCCCCCCTCCCCTCTCAACCCTCTCTGGGGACCAAAGAGGGGTCAGATTTTGTATACAACTTTTTTCTTTAGTGGACTTACTTCATATTAGGTATTAACTGTGTTTTTCAACTTAACATCTGGTGTATGACCTCCCCCCCCACACCCTCTTAGGGGACAAAAGAGGGGGTAAAACATGTATCAACTGATGATGTAGAAAATATACTTTAAATGGCAAAACAACGTTTGCCGGGACAGCTAGTTACTTACATAAAATTATCCTTGGGGGTCGCGCATTTATCTTCCTTCTTTTTTTCTTCTGGTGTTGCTACTTTCTCTTCAATAACAACTGGTTTTTCTCCGTAGCTTTCAATTTCTTTCAACATTGAATAAATATCTAGTACATTAGACTTCGACGCAGGTTCCCTGGGTTTCAATTCTTCGGTATCGGTGGGAGTTGTTGCCGCTTCAATTTCAACTTTATCTTCTTCGGAATTTGGTTTATTTTCCGATGACTCACCGCTGATTTTATTATCTTCGATTATTCTAGGAGACGGATCAGCTAACGATATCCATGATTCGACGTCTTTGTTGTTTTGCAACTCCTCCAGTCTCGCACTCAAAGGTGTTGATACTGTATAAGGAGACTTTTGGTTTCTTATATTGCTCTTGTCTGATGTCTTCGGTGCATCTTTGTTCAAATGTTTCTGAGGACGACTTTCCAAGTACTTAGATGTTACATTGCTGAATTTCTTCTCGTATTTCTTTAAATTTTTCGGAGTCTTTTCGTAGCCCTTGCAATCTTCTTTTATTTTCAAATAGTTTTGTATTAACTCCTTAGTAGTAATTTTCGACACATCTTGTTTATTTTTATTACAATTCTTATCTTTCGATGTTTCACTGGAATTCGAACTTTCTTGGGAACGACTGTATTCTTTTATTTCGTCTGAAAGGTTATTTGAGTATTGTTCAAACATGTTATCTATATCAAAGGGTGTTGGTGATATAGATTCTGTTTTAATATCTTTGAGTGTCAGCTCATGTAAATTGTTAATGGCTTCTATTTCCTTTTTATAATCTTCGATAACTTTAGACGTATAAGCTTTAGTTGAACTGTTAACTAAATATGATGGGTACTCCAAATTCTCATTTTCATTTGTTACATTACATATTTCGTTTACATTTAAAACATTTTCTGTAGTTTTATTTGGTGAGTTATTAGGTGGAATAGCAATATGGCCCTCTTTTTTAAGAAAAAAATCTTTGTACAGAAGTCTACTATGATTTACTATTTCCGAAAACTTTTTATTGTCAATATCTAAATCATTTTTATCATTAGCTTTCTTCTCAAACGTTTTTGTTGGTTTCGGGTCGTCTGTTGCACCAAATTTCTTTAACATTGTAGTGTTAGGCAGGGAACAACTCAGTGCTAAGCGTTTTTCATCCTTGTTTACACTTTCTGGATACCCCGAATCTTTAGACGAAGCATCTGTTGCTATATGTGTACTTGATAAACCAGTTCTATAAGTATTAGTATTAAATTCATCAAACTTTTCATAGAACAATAATTCATAATCTCTATCTTTGGTGTTAACTATATTTCCTTCATCTTTGTTCACTATCATTCCACCTTTTGATTCTATAGCAGCATTATTTTTATCATCCTGAGATGGTAGACTTTCAAAATCTTGATTTGATTCTTCTTCAACAAGAGAAAGGTGTTGTTTGGTTAAAGGCAAATCTGCACATTTTTTCATTCCTGCTGTATTAAAGTTAAATGAATCAGAGATCTCTTCAATTGTGCTTTCATCATAGGAGGAAAACTTTAGTTGATGATTTCTATTTTTAAAAGTTGGTGATGATGTTCTAAAATCAGCGAAATTTTGTGGAGAAGGGGATCGCACAAGTTTTTCTGTTATCCTTATGTCTAGTTCATAGTCATTACATCTTTCAGCTTCCATCTTTCGGCCTCTTCTTGCTATATTTCTATACTTCAAATAATTTTTTGGGTTTTTACTTTTAGAACTCGATTGTGCTTTTGCTTTTATTTTTGTGCCCAAGCTCATAAATGTGTCCTCAGAACCGAAATCTGATGCATTGCTGCATATGTCCTTGTTAGTATTCTGCTGATGGCGACTGTTTAGCAATTCTTGGGTGGGTGACAAAACTTTAATAGTTATTGGAGAATCTAAAACAAAATATTATATTATCCCCGCGTTCCACCTGGCGTTGAAAACGATCAAAACGCTGATAATGCCTCCTATTTTTAGCGTTTTGATCGTTTTCAACGCCAAGTGGAACGTAGGGTATTTATGAGCTTTATATCCCAAGTAAAAGAAGGAGGGGCACTTCGTACCCACTAATGTAGCACTTTGAGACATATATCAAATGAAAGGGCTTGAAAAGTTGAACATTTTATTGTATGACGAAAAATCTCTAAACCATGGGAGAAAAAAAAATTAGGGTAGAAGGTAAGAAAAAATCACAAAAAAATCTTGCATCAATTTATAGTGTTGCTGGTAAGGAATCATTTCTGGAAAGGAATTTATTTTGTACACTTACTGTCACAAAATAATTCTGAATTGAATGATTGCCTGGTGTCTTTGGTGTCGGCTGAGTATGGTCTTCTAAACCTTTCCTGATAGTCCTAATTAAAAAATAATTAAAATGATTAGATCAACAACAACCACACGACTTACAAACTTGCAAACAACTTAGTTTTCTCATCACTTGTAAATCTTCTTTTTGATGGTGTGATGTTTGTACTAAAAAAATAACAAAAATGTCTCTAATAGAGAGCGCGAACCTTGCTAGATCTGTGTCTAATAGGAACGTTTTGGCTGTATGAGCACAGTCATAAGAGGATTCCTATCTACTTCAGTAAAACTATAAAGTACAATATTTTACCAAAGATGTAGAGTTTTGAAGAGCGGATCTCGGTCGATTTCTCGAATTTTTTCTCTCTTCCTTCTTTTTACTTCTATATGTTAAGTTTACAGGAGAGCCAAGAAGGCGCAAATTATTATTTTCTTTAGACATTCCCACATGGGTTTGAATATTATTTAATAAGCCAGTTATTTAGTTAATATGATAATTAAAATTATATACACACTTTTCATAAAACATAATATCATTATTACTTTGTTCAGTTTGTTTTGTAATTTGTATCGATGCGTTGCTTGGCAACCGAATACGATGCCGATTGCCGAATGCCGATATCAGGGCTGTGTTCCTAAGCTATAACCAGAATACGAGCTACTGCCATCGAACGAATTAACTCCGTCTAATGTTTTCATAGCCAATCACGTCTTATCAAACCATACTGGATTAAATACTGTTAATGTTTCAGAACACACCTTAAGATAAATGTCAAGTGTCAGTCGTCAGCTGTCATATGCTAATGCCAACGTCAAAGTGAAAGTTAGTTTTTATCATAAAAATTTGGCTATGAGCTATGACCATCTCACCCGACTTTTATTATAATATTATTATTATTAATATCTTTGTATGCCAATGTACAATAATTTGTGTTTAAATTCAAATATTTCCATTTCAATAAGATTATAGAATATTTCAATACAAATAATATATCGGCATAACCTATAGAAAACCGGTCGTTATCGTATGACGTCAATCGTATAAATAGATTTTTATTCGGTTCGCTCTCACGCTTGTAAGTTGTATCCACTTGTATCTTGCGTTAGACTTGTAGCTCGAGTTAAATGTGGAGCAGAGACTGTTCGGTTATATTCGCGCTCGCGAGCAAGACGGTAAAATCGGAAGTATCGAACTTGCGGCAACGGCAAGCAGCAGTCAACACTTGAGCTTACGTCGCGGAGTACGGAGTTCGATTTTGGCCGCTCGCACAGTTGAAGGTTGCGGATAAAATTACATTTTCGACCTACTCGAGATCGGCCTAAGACTTGAAAGTGATATTTGTGAAGTATTTGGCTTTTCAGTGTGCATAAATTCAAAAATGTTCTCCAGTATTGCAGGTGAGGCAGAATTTTTTATAAAAAAAATACAATTAGTATAATACTTTTTGCCATTTAAAAATAAAAAAACTTAAAAATTCATTTTATTTTTTAAAATTTTTATTGAAAAAAAAAGAAAAAAATATATACGAATCAACATAATATTAATCATTCGTTATCAACAGGATCCGGAAAAGCGAAAGCTATGGCGAAAGCTTACCAAATACCAATTCCTGTCCATTCGTTGATTCCATTGTGTTAAGTAGGTAATAATACCTCAATGGGATCAACGAATGGACAGGAATTGGTATTTGGTAAGCTTTCGCCATAGCTTTCGCTTTTCCGGATCCTGTTGATAACGAATGATTATTATTAATTTACCTCCTTTCAAGTGTCAATTAAGGTTCATCATAGGAATTACGTAATTATTATTATTCTAGAAATTACAAAATATTTACGCTAGAATGTAGTTTGGTACCAGTTAGAATTAATATTATACCATATTATACCTATACTTAGCTTTATGTTTGGTACCAATAGATTTTTTTCTAACATTATTCAAGGCATTCCAAGGTAATAGAATTATAATTTATAAATGAGCATTACGTCATGTTAGATTATAACCACTGTAGTTTTCAATGGTAGAGTAGATATACTACATAATATTTTGTCGTCTGACATTCACCATAATATTATTAAGGCGACTTGTAAAGCATTTAATATACCTACACTTTAAGCGCATGATTAAGTATAAGTAGTTAGTTATTAATTAAATGTACAATAACACCAAGATTTTATAATGACCCTCGGTAATCTTCGTTTTTTAGGGTTCCGTACCCAAAGGGTAAAAACGGGACCCTATTACTAAGACTTCGTTGTCTGTCCGACGTCCGTCTGTCTGCCGTCTGTCTGTCTCCAGGCTGTATCTCAAGAACCGCTATAGCTAGACTTCTGAAATTTTCACAGATTGTGTATTATCTGTTGCCGCTATAACAACAAATAATTAAGGTCAGGTGGGGTAAGAGGGACGCGGGGGGAAGAGAAACTGTAACTAATAACTAGAAAACTATAACGCCTAGCTCTATGGTCACTACATATATAATTATAAGTCTATATTGTATAAAACCGTATTAGGCATAGTTCATATATTCTGGGATAGTGCTACAACACGGCAACTAAGCGAGTGAAAGAGAGGAAAAAAATCAGTTGCTAAACAAAAAAAAACAAGACCGAAAGAACATCACCCGATTGCTATGGTTAGTGTAATTATCACGTTTAATCTTTATTTTCTACGTATTATATTGTTTGTAGTGTGTGTTTTTAGTGCTTTTTTGAAGTCAGTAAAAACATTACCTTCAAAATGGCAAGCTGGGAAAGAGGAACGGCTATACCAGGTTAAGAGAATCATATATTCCTCTTTCCCGGTTTCAGGGGGACCAAACATTTTTAAAATCCGCTTAACCCTTAATAAGGCACAAGCCTATGTAAAAGTTGGCTGAGAACTAAATGTGTGTTTAGGGCAATTTAATACTGGAGATTCAAAAAAATATTTTTAAAAGGGGGTGAGAGGGTGCCAAACCCCCCTTTTTTCGGTGGGAAAATAATTCCCTTTGCCTGATTACGCTTGGCAGGGTTCAAAAAGTGGGAAAATAATTCCCTTTGCCCGTTTAGGTTACCTCGTTTTGCAGTCATTTTTATTGATTCAATTATAGTGCTGACCACCCGACTTCGGTTGTGATATTAATTTTTATGAGTCAAAATATTTTTTTCAAAGTACATATATATATATACATTATAGTGCATTTATATTATTGAAAGATAAATAAAAAAACGATATGTAAGCAAAAGAAGTTTTAATTAATAAAATATAGGCAAAGTGAGGTACCACAAGAATAACTTTTTTCTATAGAAAGTTATTCTATAGAAAAGATGCATCTTGAGTACTGACTATTTATACGGGCCTAACTAGCGCACGGAATTTAGCCTAGCAATAATATAATTCTTCAGGCTCAAACTATCTACATACAAAATAAAGTGAAAGTGTGACAGACACACTTACTTTCTTACAACATAATAAGTAAAAATAGAGTACTGCACAATCAGGCAAAGGGAATTATTTTCCCACTTTGTAATTTGAATATTTTGAGGAGAAATATCACTGCAATGGTAATCAAAACCATATACAATAGCGCTAGGATAGTCACTTTATATGATATAGACACCATATTTTACTTACAGTATTTTCTGTGGAACAATATTTTAGATTTTTCGCTGTAACGACCGTTATTTCGCACTTTTTACCTCACTTCAACTCGTCACTCCACTTTGACATTGACATATCAACTCAAGGTGACGTTTACAGCCGCGCGTATTGCCAGTAAAAAAAAACAATTTACCATAGAATAGATTTTACTATAAGGTGGCATTCAGTGTGACGTAAGTTGGGTAAAAAACAATGTTTTTGAATCTATTACCAGGTGGGAAATATTATCCCCTTGCCTTATTAAGGGTTAAATACCGGCTGACTTTTTAAGTACTGGCCAAGATTTTTATAATTTAATAATTAATAATAAAATTTAAATAAAATAAATAATTAAGGGGGCTCCCATACAAAAAACACAATTTTTTACTATTTTTGCTCTATAATCATGGTACGGAACTCTTCGTGCGCGAGTCCGACTCGCACTTGGCCGATTATTTGCTCTATATCGATAATGGCAAAAGGTATGTACTTACTTAAATTTTTCTCAAATTCCTTAGTTATAATTATGTGTAAGTACTTTAATATTTAATAATAATATTAAAATAAAATAAAAAATTAAGGGGGGCTCCCATACAAAAAACACAATGTTTGGCCTAATTTTGCTCTAAGGTACGGAAGTCGGAACCCTTCGTGCGCGAGTCCGACTCGCACTTGGCCGATTATTTATTCCCGGGAATGGAGATTAGGATACGTTTTCATCTCGAAAAAAGTCATTCGCAATAAACAAATTTTGGTGCAACGGAGTTTCCGGCGTCATCTAGATTCTAGTCTACTACATAATAATAAAGAGTAATATAAATCAGGGGTTCCCAAAATGTGCGCCGCGGCGCCCCGCGCGCCCTGGCCCCTGGTGCGCCGTTATGGAAAGGCAAGGGCGCCGTGACTCGATCTTCATTCTTCCATCATTATCCAAAACCATAAAACATATATAAAATATATTATACTTAATATTAATATTTAATTTACATCATGAATATTATAATTTTATTATATTATATCGGGTAGGTACTTACCCCTTCTATAATATTAATAATCATTATTCTTTAAAGTATGATAAGTCGCTACTATAACAACCTCGACCCAAGTTGACTCGCGCCTATCACAAAATACCTAAGTAAATAAATGAGACTCTTGTTTTGACTCACGAAATAAATGACTCAGCCTCGTCTGGGTCTATTTGCTGATTGCTGTACAAAGGTTGAAAAGGTCGGATTATCATGCGTGCTCGATACGTGTTTATTTGATAGGTGTTTGATAGAGATTATAGAGTGTACATACCTACCTATGACGCTATAAATAGAGTATTGCCACAAAATAGATTAAGATAAAAGTATTGCTTATTAATAATATTATGTTTCAACGTGAATTGAAAAATATATTAGTTGAAAGTTGAATAGGTACCTACTTACTACCTAGCTTTTAAATTTTAATTGGCATCTTGAAAAACATTTGCCTTACTTACCTAAACAAAAAAAAACAATTTTGAAATTCGAATTTGTTTGTACTTACTTACAAGTTACATAGAACTTGTTTATCACATCATTTCCTAGTAATTATGGTGGTGATTACGGATCTACGCAGCTCACTGATTCATTGCTATTGGTCAAAGCCTTCTGAGATGAAATCACGTCGCATAATAAATATTATGTACCTATTTCATGCCAGTCATCCCTTTGTGAAATAAATAACCTTTGAAGCAACAAGCTTGTTTTAATAGTAGGTACAGTAAAAGGTAGATTGTCATCAATAATAATTATTACATATCAAGTATCGAATCACGTTTTTAATTTGACAAAAATAATTTTACTAGCTAGTGGCTACAGGATTAAAATTGTTTGCTAGGAAACGAACAGTTTTAGCTCAGCAATTTCCTTGAAATCGTAATGTTAGCTTGTGAATTTGAACCTGTATTCTCAGCGTGGGAGGGACGGGTTCGGTGCGCTCGCACTGAGCCTCTCAGGTCATGGCCAATGTATGCAGACAAGCATCCTCACACAAACATTTATTCAGCATAAATGCGAAAGCCAGACGACGCATTTACGTAGTTTGTATGAAAGTTAAATATAAGTTAAATAGTACTAAACAAAACACAATAACACCATTAACACGTAACGGTCATATTGTATAATATCAAGAAATAAATATAGGTAGGTAGAAGTATTATTACTTATATCTATTATTCTCGAAAGCGAGCTTTATTATTATTAAAGCTCGCTTTCAAGTAATTTGAAAAATACCATGATTAAACTCTGGCACAGAATATATAATAGTACTCCGACTCTGGTGAAACATGTTAAAAAAATTGAGATCATATTTTTTATTTTTAAAAATCGAACTGTCCAAAAAATGTAGAGTTTGCACAGGTTGGGTAGAGTATCTGAATCTGTTCTCTGGTTCTTTATATCAATTTGACACTGGAGTATAGAATTAGAAACTGATTTCAACAATGTAACCACCTTGTAACCACTATCATAGTAACAACCATTTCAACGTTCTTGGTAACAACCATAACAATAATTAACAACTATTTGTGAATCTATAACGACGCAAATCCTATACTAGCAAAATATTTCAAGTGGCATATTATTGTCGCGAAACTCGCAAAATCAACAAAGTCGTAAACATTTGGCAGCTGTATTTCGTTTATTATGGAACGGGCGTGGAATAGTTTACTACTGCGCGGCGTAATAAGCGTCTAACATCTTGTACATTTATAAGTATAGAGAGTTGAGTCATAAATCAAAAATGGGATTGCAACAGTTCCGACAACTAGGTCGAAGGGTTACGTTCTGATTGTGTTTTTCAACATGTGGGTCGCGACCCCCTGGGGCATCGCGTAACTTCTGTAGGGAGTCGCCAGAGGTTAATAAAACTATTTCAGTAAAAAAACAAAGATTAAAAATATTGTGGTAAAATGATAAACAGCAAAGTAGGTAAGTTTAGACTATAGACTATAAAGTATTAAGTATCTGTCAGATAAGTTGTGGATAGCATATCCGGCACTTATCAAGAAGTGGTGAAACGGTCCTTTAATATTGCAAAAAAAAATTCAAGCCCATTGGACATTGGTGTTATCTTCAATGTGTATATTTTATCTGCCCAAATTCCAAGCGTGTTTGATGCGTAATAAAATATTGATCTAGTAGAGATGCCCATCCAGCATCCTTGACTTTTGTTATTGCCAAGAACCTGCGCGCTGCATGGCCGAGTTTTTGAAGCTAGACGTGAAAAATACAGGCAGTTTTTTTTTACTGTAGCAAGATGTCTTGTTTGGGAAGTCTAATGGGAAGGTACTGATTGTAAAAAACCCTTCTTTATTACCGCAATAACTTTTTGATACAAAGAAAAAATACAATTTACACTATGTAGCCTTTGAATAACCTTGTACCTCTATTACCTAATTTTAATATCAGATAAAACAGATCAGATTTTATAATGGCGACACAATGGTTGCAAAGGCGCCTCGGGCCATCAAACATGACATCATCAAGGTTAGCTAATTAGACTACATCTGTCTCATTCTACCTGCACGAGATAAACGAGACGGGAATATAAACATTCCTCTGTGTTGTGGTTCGAGTGTTTGCATTGTATTGTGTTGTGTGTACCATCGTATGGAATTTTATGCGTTCTCCTCACGTTGGCTAATGGTGGACCAAGCTATTATGAACGTGTAGAAAAGCCATATTAATATTCATAATCCAGCAGCTGTTTGCTATAGATGAAGTCCATTGTAATATCAGCAAAATCGATTCTTAGGCCAGAGGCTCTCAAACTTTTTTGTTTATGGCGACATTTTTGACGGACCCCCAAAAAATATTGTTTTATCTTTGAATGAATTATTGTCTCCATGTTATGTTGGTGTTTGATGACATTTTGAAAAAACAATACCTGTAATATGTATCGCTCGCCCCACTATGCCCCAGGGCTCTGCGAAGCTGTCTCTGAGAATGGCTGTCTAGTATCTTAGGCTTTTGTTTGACCTAGGTTATATATCAATGTAAGTCTTCTGGGCTTGATATAATCAGACAAAATTACGTAGAAGCCGCCAATCGCCACCTACCTATATAATATCAATTTATCTTTTTGGTACATATGATGCTATAGACTTAAGTTCGTAATCATGGTATTGGCTATATACCCACCATGACTTACCTACATAGTAACTATAATATTTAGTATTTAGTACTCTGTAGTCTGTACTCTGTGCCATGATCCAAGGTAGAGGGATCTTTTTGCGCAGTAAGTATTAGTTTGACCTTAAAAGTTAAAACTTTTCCATTAGCGTGACGTCATTCTTCCCCTACTTGCGATCTTTCTTTGTCTTTCTTTGTTCGTTCAAATTCGTCAAAAAAAATTTTTATGGCTCTTTTATTTTTTTGTAATCTGCCTGGGCCCTGGTTCAGGGCATTTAGCTAGAGGTTATGAAATTTTAATTTATCTTGAATGAATCTAGCCCTTCGACTAGTTCAATATTAATATTTTCTATAATATTAGATCTTGGGGTGCTTTCCTCTTTATTCTATTAAAAGTTTTTATCTGATTTTGCATTAGATGGTTTGCTAGTGGGTTTGGGTGATTTTCAATGCGCTTGGCGTAAGATTTTAGTCGTCAAAATAAGGACCAAAACTCAACTGATAGACCGTACAAAAATGTACTTACATAATAATTATAATTAGGCTTTAAGAATAAAAATAAAGGAACGTGAATATTCGTATGAGGAATAAAGGAATTTTCGTATGAGAAAATGATTTTGGTATTAAGAATGTATGAAAATTTCGAGGGTAACCCGGGCCCTTAAGGATATTCTCGATTCACTGCAAGTGACTGCGTAATAGTCGCAAATAGAAGTCGACTAAATATCTAAATAATATGATTAATTATTCTCAAAGTGTTATATCGGATAAAATATTACATTATATAATATAATAAGTATGTAACGTAATCCATACTAATATTATAAATGCGAAAGTATGGCTGCCTGTTGTCTGTTCTACCGCTAAACCGATTTTGCTGTTTGGTATAGAAATATCTTGAGTCCCAGGAAAAGACGTAGGATACCTTTTATCTCGGAAAAATATTATACGGTTCACGCGCGGTAAACGGATTTCGGCGCAGCCACAGGCGCAGCTCACTCAGCGGTGTTGCGACTTGCGGGCGTCATCGGCTAGTGAGGAATTAATTGTAATTTACGAATGGCCAGTATTATAGCAGACTGTTGTTTGAAGCCTGAACAAGGAAGTGAGCACTATAATACTCTAGTCCAAGCTAAATCGAAATAAATCACATCGCTTCGTCAAGTGTGTGGGCACTGGGCAGAAACGAGAAATTATTTCATCTGGGTCAATTAAGTAATTTCTATACTTAATATGGTAGGTACTATATTTTATAACGATTGGGAGTAGCAGATATACTATCTATTCCTTTACCTACGTACAACAAAAATAAGTAAGGCACTATTGTTGAACCTTGGGGTACACCAATATGTTTTTTTCGAAAATAAAATTCTTTACCTATTTATGATTGATAAATAATTAACAATACAATAGTTTTTGTTAGTTTTTTGAAATGATGGCTATTTTTACTGAATATGACGTTATGGATTGTGATCACCGTTTGCAATTTCAACAACTATGACATCATCGGTTCTCGGAATGGCTACATACACCCAAGGCGAACTGGCCGGCCGCCGGATCGATGAGACAGCCTTGGTAGCATAATTGCAATTTGATACCTTAAGCTCGTTATCACTTATCAGTCATGTCCAAAGGTGAAACTAATCAAATGCTTACTCGAGGTCGAAACTGCGAAAATAGGTGTTATCCATACTAATATTATAAATGCGATAGTGTGTCTGTCTGTCACTCTGTTAAACCTGTTTATGCTCAAACCTCTGAAAGGAGTTTGCTGAAATTTGGTACTAATCATATTGCTAATATCACGGAATATATAACACTAAAGGAAAGGGCATAGCAAATAAGTTTCTTAGAAACCGGTGTCGCCAAACTCACACAGTAACATTTTACGCACACAAAGAAATAACCAATCACAAATAGAATTTTTCAAAAAAAATACAATGTCGTAAAAACCACCTTAACCCTTTTGAAATAAAGAAGAATTTAGCTTAAAATTTAGCAATACCGGCTCTGACTACCGAGTTCAGCTATTCAACGCTAGATGGCGCTTAACGGCCAAATATGATAAAAGACTTAAAGTTGTACGCAATTTTACACCTTACATGAAGGTTCATAAGGTTTAAATTCGTACTCGCGCATTTCCTTTTTTCTAGAATGTTTTAACATGACCTTGATTTGTGACGTCGCTAGCCGCTACTCAAAAAGGGATGGGATAATATCGATTGATTCTAAAATCAATCGATAAAATAATAATGATGCTGTTGTTTTTATGGTTATGGTGCTTATATAGAAAATTAATGAATTCGATAACTTACGGTCCGTCCGTAAAATTATTCGAGTTTAACTGTTTATATTTTGATACTTTTTAGTTTATTAATTATTTATGTTCATTTTTAGAGTCCCGTTTTACGGGACCCTATTACTGAGACTTCGATGTCTGTCCGTCTGTCTCCAGGCTGTAACTCAAGAACCACTAAAGCGAGACTTTTTTTAGGGTTCCGTACCCAAAAGGTGAAAACGGACCCTATTCGTGAGACTTCGATGTCTATCTATCCGTCTGTCTGTCTCCAGGCTGTATCTCAAGAACCGCTATAGCTAGAGTTCTGAAATTTTCACAGATTGTGTGTATCTGTTGCCGCTATAACAACAAATACTAAAAACGAAATAAAATTAATACTTAAAGGGGGCTCCCATACAACAAACGTGTTTTTTTTTTGCCTTTTTTGCTCGATATCAATAATGGCAATAGGTAGGTACTTGATATTTTCACAAAGGCCTTAATTATATTATGTCTACTTTAATATATTTTATGAATAGTATTAAAACAAAATAAAAAATTAAGGGGGTCTCCCATACAACTGCAACTGCATTGCGAGCTATATATCTGTATCCTTTTTTTGTTATGAGGATATCATTTTCTGCAAAATGATCCGAACAAATGCAGTTCGATTTCGTGGGCATCCAGTTGACCCTTCCAGTCGCAGTAATTCACTTCTCTTTTACATAAGGATTTTTAGGAAAACTAAAATGAAAATAATAGGTTTTATAAATTAAATGAGTAAATAATTCATTAACTTGCGATTAAAAGTATCCACATTATAATAAGTGTACAATTATTAAATCGATATATCGATAACATCACAGTGTCACAACCCTAATGTTCCGATCGTGACGTCACTTCTAATTCTAACGGACTAGGCGTCAGACAATTTTGGACTTTATTACAATGCGCAAACGTAATATTATTATTTTAACACTAATGGTTTAAATGGATGGAGATAATTCTAAAAGATTTTTTAATTAATAAAAAGTAAATAATGACTTACCGATGTAAAGAAACACCTGATCGAAGTAATTTACTAGTGCCACTATTGTTTTTGCACTCAAGGATGGAACAGCGAGTCATTATTTAGGGTTTTTTTAACAAAACACGCGTACAAGAATCACCGGCAGCGCACGTCACGAGACGTCAACGACCGCGAAGCGAGTGAGTTAAGTTTCGTCCAGCTGGACGAAACTATGGCACGCGGGCCACGCCTACATGCCCTTTCCTTTAGTGTTATATATTCCGTGGCTAATATAAACAATCGGAGTTGCAGGCGTCATATCAGTAATAAATAATAATTATAGATATTTAATGATGATTTTGAGGATTTTATAGTCTTTGATATTTAATATATTTTATGTTAGCAGAGCAGCAAGCTTTGATCATATTTTATAAGTAGATATAACATTAATTCTTCAAGGAACTGAAAGTTTTCTGACTTTTACAGATAAGAGTTTTAATATCGAGTCTCTCTGTCTCTACTTCTACACCAAGTTAAATAAACCTTTGCGAACTAGCGCAGTGTTATAAAATATAGATCGTTTCTAGAATCTAGGTTTTATCGTGACCTAGACACCGTGGCGTCACATTTTATTGGTGCGGGTGGAGCTTCACATGAATAAAATAATTCTGTAAATAACTTTACTATTACCAGCTATTACGGTCAACTACATAATATTTTAACCGACTTTCAAAACAGGAGTAGGGCTAGGTTCTTTGTTTGTTTGTAACTTTGTATTTTTGGTCAGGAGTCAGGACATGAAATGTTAGAAATTAAAAATGTTGACATAGTTATTAATTTTAGCAAGGCATTTTCAATTGGCCCAGCCGTTCTTAGGGTGTGTCTTCTAGTGATTAAAAATAATTAACAAAACACAAGGCTGAAACAAAATATTTTATAAATAACGTCTACAAACCTTTAAGTTTACCTGTAATTGAGGTCATAGATAACGTTTTATTTATAACATGCTGTTGTATATTCTTAATTAATATTTAATATCTGTTTTCGGTAACTTTCCACTGAAAATGGGGCAGATAGTTAACCCTTAACTACCTGACCGGAGTCTCTCAGACTCCAGCAGTTCTATTTTTGTTCATATCTTTACAAGCAAGGTTCGTTGATGGTTTTGCGTCCGTGTACCTTCGCCTCTCTACCCGCCGTACCGCGCCTGTGGTCGTCGAGGTCGCACGCGCATTTGGTGCATTTTGGTGAGTCAAAAACTATGTCGTGGAGTCTGAGAGACTCCAGGTAGGTAGTTACGCGACTTTTTCAAGAACCTTTTTTTTTGTTGGTTTAGTTGAAAATGACGTCAAATAATAAAAATATGGAGCGTTGGTAGGAGGAAGACATTTCTTCGAATGAAAAGGAATATGTTGATGAAAAATGCAGCGAAAACGAGCCAGACATCGATGATTTTCCATTCGTCGAGTACTGAAACTTGACCAAGAGGCATTTTTAGGTGCTGCAGGATGTAGTTATGTAGGACCTGAAAAGTTGGCACTACGCAAGTACTGGTTTACACGTGACTCGAAGAAGAAACATAAGACACAATACTTATGCTTCATATGTAAGAAGCCTACCTGCCTGAAGTGCTCCTACACGACGTGCTCAATATACGTCAAAAATTGTAAAGTTCGAGCCTTGCAATTTTATTTTAAAAAGTCTTTTTTGCCAAATATGTATGTCACATTTTGTTGATTAGTCACAAATCTTTAAATAATTGATAAAGGAAGTTCCTATTTTTTGTTACATTTTTTTTAAGATCTCGTTTAGCAAAAGAGTTAGAATTTTGAAAAAAATTTGTTCATTTTGAAAAAATGTGTAGTTTTAAAGTACAACACATAAGTTTATTGTGTTTTTATTACTTTTAATAAATAAAGAAGTATTTAAGCTATAACAAGTTTATTTTAGTTTATTTTCATGTAGCATACTTTTTGTATAATAAGATTTCAAAATACGGGAGTCTGAGAGACTCCGGGTAGGTAGTTATGTATGAGAAATTAGGGTCAGGTAGTAGAGGGTTAACGGTGCATATTTTACACAATGTTTCATCACGTTCATTATTATTTATCATCGTATGATTATTATAAACCATTTATGAAAAATCCTATTATTGTTTAGTTGTTTTCAGATTTTTTTGGAGTTCTTTTGTTTATATGAAGGCTTTATGTACACTAGATATTTTCTTCAAAACTTTATTATTTGAATATTTTTCTCCTACTTCATGATGTTATAGGATAATCTCCTTGTCTCTGGAAATATTTTGATTTGAAACAAAAGAAAATGGCTCACTCACCTCCGCGATGCTGCAGTTTTTTCCTGTTACTTAATTTTAATTCGCAACCTAGTTTGTGTTGTGTCTTTTACAATTTCTATTCTTTAATTTAATTCTAGATACGGATGCTGTATTAAATAATTTATTTCCTTCAGCGATTTGGGATTCTTGGTAGTGTTTGTTGAAACTTGCTTTTTTCAAAAGATTTTCACGAATAATAATAATAGAACAACAATACATACATCTGCTACAAAATATTTTACAGGTAAGTACATTAAATTATTTTAAAATTACAGACGTTTTACTGCCGAGTTTCTTTGATGTCTGCACTAGGCTGAGCCTGTCCTGCAGATCACCAAAATAGTATCTTAATTAAAAATAAAAACAAAAGTTATAAGTGATTGATTAAGGTTACTAAAATTTATAAAATTTTAAATATCATTACTGCGCTGTGTTCTGTGTGTGTGTGAGTTTCTCTTTTCTCTATTTAGATATTGTGTTCTATTTTAGAGTGGATAGAATTTTTAAGCAATATCTGGTATATATTATGTAATTGATTGTTCTGACTTTTGTAGGTTCTTGGTTGTAATTTATTTAATTTTATTTAATTCAGAAATTATTATCAATTTTAACGCAATACACCACCGCGACCGGTTTCGAAACAATTCGTCATCAGATCAGTAACTAGTATGGTTAAGAAGTTTTTTGGTCCCTTCCGCGTTGCTCCTTGTCGGGTGATTAATCTAGGTATGCTAATGGACGAAATTAGCGGCTAAAATTGAGACCTGGCGCAATAAGTGGCCCGCTTGGATAAGAATAACAGCTGCGAGCGTTGATATCAATGGTTTAGTTCCTAGAAGTGATACGGTGAGCCAAACTAGAATGACCTTAGAGAATCAAGGATCGTTAAAACCAAGCTCGCTTAACAGGATATTAAACGACCTTTTAAAGGACTTACGCCCGGTTTCTTAGTTTTTTATAAGAGTTTATCTTTTCACCTCTTTTCACTAGTACTTTTGATTCGATAACACGGCTAATGAATAATGATTAGATAGATTCCTGGATACCGAGCCTCAAAAAAATTATGTAAAATTGGCATGTTCACCTTTTTCCTGCGTTTTTTTCTTAGGGATTAAAATAATCCCAAAGGATATGGATGCATAAAAACATTAGCTCTAAGCTCCACGGTATGCTATCACTTCAAAGTCATACAATTAATTAACCATTACATAAATTTATTCCACTGTAGTAGCCATATGGCCGATGAAAAACAATCCGTGGCCTCAAATAAGAGCAATACTCTCAAATGACCGATCAAGTGGACTATTTCTGTACGCAGTACGATACCTACAGCCTACTACTCTACATATTAATATTATATTATATTTTGTAGTACACCTTATATTGTCACGTTTGTGAACTTTTATGTTAGTCAGAATGGCCATACCGTATTGTTAACATTTTTTGTTGTACTTACTCATATTTCTGTGATAAATTATTATGAACTCTAAAATTGTTTATACAGGGTGTAACAAATTTTTTATAGGATGTGTACGTGTTCCTTGTAGAGAGTTCACTGTGAAAGTAGCAGCGCTGAAAGACCAATTTTTTTCACTTTTGTATGGGGACACTAGTGACGCTCGGGCCCTTGCCCATACAAAAGTGAAAAAAAAAATTTCGTCTTTCAGCGCTACTACTTTCACAGTGATCTCTCTACAAGGAACACGTACACAATTTATAAAGTATTTTCACTTACCTATTTTTGTTACACACTAATTATTAACAATGATTCAGCTTGCAAAAAATGTTTTGTCGCTATGGAGATCCGCATGCGATAAATATTATTAATCATTATTGTTATTACTTATTAATTATTATTATTGTATATTATGTACTTAAGAGGCCGGGGTACCCTCGAAATTTTCATACATTCTTAATACCAAAATCATTTTCTCATACGAAAATATTTAACATGTTGAGTTATTTTTCAGCTTAAGATAGTAATTACCTAGGGTCCTGAACAATTTTTATTTAAATATTTTGTAGTAAATTTACTATTTATTTATATATTTTTTAGTGTTTTTGTCTATTTTTTGGTGTTTAAATGTAGTAAATTTACTAAAAAATATTTAAACACAATTTTTTTTTAGTATTTAAATTTTTGTAAAAAAAAATTGTTCAGAACCCTAGGTAATTACTATCTTAAGCTGAAAAATAACTCAAACATGTTAAATATTTTCGTATGAGAAAATGATTTTGGTAAATAAGAATGTATGAAAATTTCGAGGGTACCCCGGGCCCTTAATACATAGTCGTTAACAAAAATACTTAAGTAAGTAATAATTTATAATATACGATTACATTAATATGCTAATTGCTACGTTTCCTAGTGGGCTAAATAAAGCCTTTGGTCCAATCATAATAATATTATTAAATAAAATAATTATTGTTGAACGTTCTAAGTTCTAACTATTATAAAATAGTTTTTACGTTCTTACAAAATACAGCCTTTGAATTAATGTATAAGTATACGTATTACTTAGTCAATAAAATAAACATTTTAGACTATTTAACATTAACGCTGTATTTTGTAGTTGTAAGTTGACTTATATTATGGCTATCGTCAAGTCCTAATTGACTTGGCTCTGTGAAAAATATTTTGCATTAATCGTCCTGAAAGGTCAAATGAAGGGCCATGTAATAATATGTTTACGGCCTACGATGTTGTTCAGCCTTATTTGGTTTGACACCACACCTGTCTCCAGACACAAACAATGTTTTATCTGCATCCATACTAATATTATGCGAAAGTGTATCTGTCTGTCTGTCAGTTACCTGAATTTGCTGTAATTTGGTATGGAGATACTTTGAGTCCCGGGAAAGGATATAGGATACTTTTATCCCGAAAAAATGTACGGTTCGTGCGCGATAATCAAATTCAATTTCCAAACCAACTACATTTTCTTTTACAATTCGTAGTGTAGTCATAGTGCCACATAGTGCTATAAATAAACATAATTAATTCATTTATAGATAATAATTATCATTAAAATCACTATTTTCATAAAACATTGCAATTTGCACGTAAAGTTTTACGTACCTAGATGATACTTTCATTCCATCATAACATTTTCTAGTAATTGCTCGCATGCATAATAATAAGATCAGCATGCTATTATATTATTAAAATACTTTAAATTGTTATTATTTTCATGCTACCATAGACAAGAACGCCGGTGAGTTCAAAATGTATTTTTAAACATGTTTGTGCGTTTCATTTGTACCTAATGTGTTGCACAATGTTTGTGTAAGTCATAAATATTTATTGTACGAGTAAGCAATCTTGTTTTGAAAAAAATGTTATATAATTTAGGTACTTAATATAATTAAAATTATATGCACAAATATCTACCTAAACTAATTATAAATCTTTAAAAACTTATTCTATACTTATCACTCAACTATAATAGAAATAAGAGGATTTCGGTACTCTACGAAGTTTCTGACGCAGCAAATATTAAAATATAATCTTATACCTACGATCTTTATACAGAATAAAGCACTTAATCACCACAAATTCAATAAGTAACATTAATTTAAAAAAAAATTAAAAATATAATAATATTATGATATAGCGTATTTTGTAAACTTAACTATAAATTAAACCTCCAAGTGTAAATGGATTGCAGTTCTTATGTAACACAATTACTTTATTTCTGTGGATATAACATGACGCATTGGCAAAACTAGGACGCCTGCAGCAACAAAGTACCTATTGCACCTCCTCACCCCTCCTCTATTTAGGGAGGTAACCTTGGCCCAGCGTCCTTGCGATGTCCGTCCCCTACCAATCAATACAGTAGGAACACGTCGTCAGTGTTTTGTTGATGAATCTTTAATCCGATGTTGTTGATTGTTTTTTTTTTTTTAATTGGCGCCATGTTTTTTAATTTTCGTATTCCATTTGTATTAAAAACTTTTTATAAAATATTTATGCAACAGAATATTGAAATGCATATTATATTTTAGGAAATTGGCTCGTTGGTACACATTGATAAAACACGAATCCCGATATGCAAAAAATATTACTTAAATATTTTTCAAGTCCTAAACAATAGTTACAAACCAAAAAAAAATTTTGGCTATGTTAGGTGTTTACAATTTACATTGTAAATAGTTTCATTTGTTTTGATCTAAGCTACGCGACGTTGTTAAATAGGTACTAATTTAATATGGCCATGACTTCCTTAAACAATTCGTAATTTGTTTACACAATCTTTGTGACCTTGACGATTTTTAAATACACGTTTTTCATTTGTCAATCGTTATTGTAGTACGAAATCGAAACCATATGTTTTTGTGTCACATAAAAAATCTGTCTTTTAATCATACTCATTATTCATTAACCACATATTTAATTTTACATAAAATTTACCCACAATATTTTATACAGGTGCTTTCCGAAGCATCGGGGAGAAGACAGCTTCTCTTTTCGAAAGAAAGAAGAAGGATGCTGAACAGATCGCAGCAGAGAAAGCAGCGGAGGCTGCCCAAGTCGTGGAGAACCAAGTCAAGAAGACCGGTGAACTAGTCAGCGGAGCAGAGAAAGGTGCATCGGAGGCAGCTAACACTGGTGATTTTGTGGTTTCTATGGTTTTAGACTAATTTAAATGAAATAGGTATAAAGGAGTCGTCGTTGCTACAGTCGATGGCGAAGTTATTTTTTGAGAGCATAGGCTCTTTAAACCATCCCACTGCTGTGCAAAGGCCTCCCCCAAGGTCTTCCATCTGTCTCTTTCTAACTTCTAAGGACCGCACCGCAGACCAGCCCGGCTGATAGGCATCCAGTTCAGCTCGCCATCTTTTTCGGGGTCTTCCACGGCGGCATCATCCGTCATGTATCCACTATGTAGTGTAGTGACTACTAATAATTTAAATAAAAGGTATGAAAAGGAATCGACATTGCTACAGTCGACGTCGAAATGATTTTACACAATGAATTACATATTACTATCACTAACGTACCTAAAAGGTTTTATGTTTTTAATTTGAGCTTATAAGAAAAGCCTTAAAAATTCTTTCTAGTTAATCATAAAAATCTTTTTTGTCGTACTGGTCTTGAATCCCTAAATAACAGATTTTCTCTTTATAGCTGCTGGTGCAAAAGATGTGGCTGTAGATGTCCTGAACAAAGAACTGGAGAAGGTGACCCTCGCAGCCGGTGAAGCCAAAGAAGCTGCGAACAGAGCGGTAGCCGATGGCAAGAAAGTCATAGACACCACCAAAGGTTAGGGTAATATATGTGTAGATACTTTTAATAGCACATTTATTTTTTTAATTTATCTCCTATTCTATTTCTGTTGTAAATTGCACTCTTTTTATTTTATTATTTTTTCTTTTTTTTTATCCCACCTGTAGAAACTCTCGCGACGACAGTAGACAACACGAAAAGAGCAGCAGAGAGTGCCGTAAATACGGCAAAAGGTATGGTGTTCTTTATTTATTCCTCTATTTACAAAAGTTTCCATTTCTTGCATGATTTTAATATGTCAAGCACCTTTGTGTCGGTTTCTTTATAAGGTTATGTTTCTTGTAGATAAAACAGCAAAGTAGAAATCAATACATATCGCTAATTTTATGTATTTAGGTTTAAGTGTTTTAAATTTTCAATTATAGATACTATTTCAAGTACATTAGATTCAACGCAAAAAACAGCTCAAGCGGCACTAGAAACTGGAAAAACTTACGCCAACTCTGCAAAAGGTAAATAAAGCGATTAAAATTAATGAAACAAATGAGACACATTATTAAATACAAAAATCCATGTTGTAGATTCGGTAGCAAGTACAATTCAAAGTACAGTAGAAGTCACACAAAAAACTGCACAAACTGCTCTTGATACGGGAAAGTCGTATGCCACAAGTGCAAAAGGTAATATTAATATTTTCAACGATACATTGAAAACTCAGCAATAACGAAGAAGATAAAATTATTCGTTTTTATTTATAGACACGGTAGTTAGCACAGTACAAAGCGCAGTAGATGCAACACAAAAAACTGCTGAATCCGCTTTTGATACCACCAAGACATATGCAACTTCAGCCAAAGGTAGAAGAATGATTTAATTTTAATCCAAAGACGATTCGCGAAAAAGTAAATATTGTTCTTGTATATACTTAAATTATGCTTTTAGATACTGTAGCCAGCACATTAGAAGCCTCACAAAAAACAGCTGCATCTGCTATTGACACTACAAAATCATACGCAAGTACAGCTAAAGGTAGATTTGGTTTTTTATCATATATATTAACTTAGTAACGAGACGTCGTATAATAACTATAACCTTTAATTTGTAGACACAGTAGCTAGCACCGTACATAGTGCAGTAGATGCAACACAAAAAACAGCTGCCTCCGCTATTGACTCCACTAAGGGACTAGCAGCTTCAGCTAAAGGTAGAATTATGACAAAACCAATTAAAGTGTATGAAAACTAAATTATTATTGATTGCAAACTTTTTGTAGATACTGTGGCTAGCACATTAGACGCTACGCAAAAGACAGCTGCTTCAGCTATTGATACTACGAAAGGATATGTTGCTTCGGCTAAAGGTATAATCGATTAAAATTAAAATAAATACAAGAAACAGAAAAAAGTTACAGCAACTGATTATAATATTTTATTTGTAGATACCGTTAGTAATACGATACAACATTCTGTAGAAGCAACACAAAAGACTGCTCAATCAGCAGTTGATGCGAGCAAAGCTTATGCAGCTTCTGCTAAAGGTATGCCATACGTTGATGAAGTGTAAGGGTTGGACCTCATCTGGCAGCACGGAATCGCCTTTTTCCGTCGCCCTTTCTCTTTCTGTCGCTTAGAACTACCATTTGCTAGGCCGAGACAGAAAGCATAATGCCGATCGCCTCGAGGATTCCGCCACGTGCTATCGCATTATGCTTTCTGTCTCGGTCTAGCAAATGGCAGTTCTAAGCGACAGAAAGAGAAAGGGCGACGGAAAAAGGCGATTCCGTGCTGCCAGATGAGGTCCAAGTTCCAACCCTAAACTATTAAATGAACCAAAAATTATACATTTTAAATTTGTAGATACTGTTGCAAGTACTGTAGATGCAGCAAAGAATAATGCATACAATGCATTTGATGCCAGTAAAACTTATGCTTCTGGAGCTGAAGGTAAAAATATCTATACATATTATAATAAAACTGTAGAAATATGAATTCTGTACATTAAAGATATTAAAAAAATAATAAGCGGAGGGTGTCACTAGATCGCTATAGAAGCCAAAAATGTGGTTAGTTTTTTGTCTGTCTGTCTGTCTGTCTGTCTGTATGTTTGTTCCACTATCACACGAAAACTACAGATCCGATTTGAAAGCGTTTTTCGCAGATATATTTGTCTTCTTCCAACTTAACATCTGGTGTATAAAAATTTCCCCCCACCCCTCTAAGGGGACAAAAGAGGGGTCAGATTTTGTATCAAACTTTTTTCTTTAACACGAAAACTACTGATCCGATTTGCATACGGTTTTCGCAGATATATTTGCCTTCTTCCAACTCAACATCTGGTGCATAAACTTTCCCCCCCCCACCCCTCTAAGGGGACCAAAAAGGGCGTCAGATTTTGTATCAAATTTTTTCTTTAATGGACTTACTTCATATTATTAACTGTATTTTCCAACTTAGCATCAGGTGTACACAATTTTTCCCCCCCACTCCTCTTAGGGGACAAAAGAGGGGGTAAGATTTTGTATCAACTGATGAAGTAGAAATACTTTATATGGCAAAACAACGTTTGCCGGGTCAACTAGTAGATAATATTAAATACGTCTTCAAGTAAACATCTTACGAAAAAATAATACTAGTATTCGATTTATAGATTCAGTATCAGATTCTTTGAGTAAAACGTTACAAAGTACAAAAGATGCTTCAAAATCGGTAGCCGAAACGACTAAAAACTGTGCGGAAAATGCTAAAGGTTTGAATACTTTGAAGCAACACTAGCGCGTGCTTGTTTTGTGTTACCTTTCTTAACTTTACCTATAGAATTGTATTGTAGTTAGTTTATAACTATGTGCTCCTATACTTTGTATGTTTTTATGTGTTTACAATGTGGCTTATTATTTTTATTATTGAAAACATGTTTTATTTTCTGTTCTAACATTTTGTTTTGCACTAACGCTCGTAGAATCTGCACAAAGTTCAATACAGAGTACTTTGGACTCTTCGAAAGCTTATGCGTTTTCAGCGTTTGATGTTGGAAAATCCTATTTTGATAGCGCTAGAGGTATGATGTGTAAAGCTTGATTTTTTTTTGAGTACTTATAATATGTAGAATTTATTTTTATGAGTCAAATTAAAATTTTAGACTCGGTTGCCAGCACTTTGGATAACACGAAAAAAACTGCACAAAGCACACTAGAAACTGGAAAAACATACGTGGAATCAGCCAAAGGTTGAGTTTGATTAGAATTGTTTAATTTAACTTAATAGATCACGAAAATTTCTTTCAAAATCATAATAACCTTCTTACTATTTTAGACTCAGTAGCAAATACATTACACACTACAGTTGACGCTACTAAAAATGCAGCTGAGAGTGCTTACAATAAAAGCGCGTCAATCGCTACGGGAGTTAAAGGTACATTAAAACCTACACACTTTATGATAAGTAATCTTATATCTTTAAACGAGCAATTCTTGTATATATTATATAATTGGAATCTCGGAATCGGCTCCAACGATTTTCATGAAGTTTAGTGTATAGGGGTTTAGGGGGCGATAAATTGATCTAGCTAGGAATCATTTTTAGAAAATGTCACTTTATTCGTGTTTTACCGAATACCAAGCAAGGCTCGGTCAAATAGCTAGTATTACATAATACACCAACGATTTACGTGATATGCCTACCACAAAATTAACAAAAACTTATATTTTTTAGATTCAGTTGACAGCACCATTCAAAGTACTGTAGATACGTCTAAAAATGTTGCTAGCTCAGTGTACGACAAAGGTTCCTCACTTGTAACTGGTGCCAAAGGTACAGCAGCTTTACATATAGCTTCTATTATGTCTGGATTGATTAATTCGTGTTTTTACAAAAATAAATTATCGTCTTTCATATTTTTAGATACTGTTGCTAATACTGTACATAGTACTGTTGATACAACTAAGAATGTTGCTAGCTCGGTATATGACAAGAGCTCTTCGCTTGTAACTGGTGCCAAAGGTACAGCAGATATACACGAAGCTTTTGTTTCTCTGGTATGATTAGTCTATGATTTTGACAATAATAATTATCGTCTTTAATTTTTATAGATACTCTTGCTAATACTGTACAAAGTACCGTTGATACAACGAAAAATGTTGCTAGTTCTGCTTACGATAAGAGCTCCTCGCTTGTAACTGGTGCTAAAGGTAAAGCAATTTTTTATTAGACTTTTACTATGTCTGCTTTGATTATTCCTTGATTTAATATCGTCTTTTTATTTGTAGACAGTGTTGCGAACACAGTACACAGTACGGTTGATACAACGAAAAATGTTGCTAGCTCTGTGTACGATAAAAGTTCATCTCTTGTAACTGGTGCCAAAGGTAGAGTAATTAAAGAAACCAAATATCTTTGTTTTAAATTTCTATATGGATGTAAATGTTTTTTTTTTATAATTATAGATACCGTTGCTAACACTATCCAAAGTACTGTCGATACAACGAAAAATGTTGCTAGTTCTGTATACGATAAAAGTTCCGCAGCAGCAACTGGTGCTAAAGGTAAATCATCAATATAAAAAATATATATTTTTATTTAAATATTAATTTTATTTATTTTATCTTTACTATATTTTAGATACCGTATCAAGCACAGTGCAAAGTACAATAGATACAACTAAAAACGCTGCAGATTCTTTATATGATAAAAGTTGTTCCCTTACAACTGGTGCGAAAGGTAATAAGCAAAAATCACAATCATGGTTATTTCCATTTGTAAAGTCTAACCATTCATTTTATTGTAGATTCAGTTGCTAGCGTATTAAAGGGTACTATCGACATCACGAAAAACATAGCTGATACAGCCTATGATAAGACTTCTGCAGTTGTTACTGGTACCAAAGGTAACCCGTGCTTCATCAGAAAAACATTTTTCGTTATCATAAAAATATCGTAAAATGTTAAATTTAAATAGTTACTATTCTACCACGTTTCTATCATAATATTCCATCTAATGAATGTTTGCAGTTTGCCTTTTTAAACAGGGGGTGTAGTGCGAGTTTTATTCGATCATACGCATCGAACACCTTAATGCGAATTTGTATGGGATCAAAGCAGCGCCACCTACTGGCTTACGTGGATACCGCTTTGATCCCATACAAATTCGCGTTAGCGTTCTCGATGAGTATGATCGAATAAAACTCGCACTACGCACTCAGTAGCTTTATGTTTTTTACTATTTTTTATTTATGCATTGTAGACGCAGTAGCAAATACATTAAATAGCACAGTAGATACAACGAAGAACGTCGCAAGTTCGGTTTATGACAAAAGTGCATCATTAGTTTCTGGTGCTAAAGGTACAACGTTTGTAGAATTTTAAAATATGATTCAAAAATTTAAATCCCTCATTATTAAATTTTAATTTGCATTTTATAGATTCAGTTGCAAGCACAGTAGATGCAACAAAAATGTTGCAGGTTCCGCAATCGATAAAACGATCTCATTAGTAGCTGGTGCTAATGGTACAATAGTACAAACTAATTATTAATAATTAATCAAGATATTATTCTTACAGTAATCATTGTACACTTGTTAAATTATTTCCGCTTTTGTAGATTCGATTGCAAGCAGTAGATACAACTAAAAATGTTGCAGGCTCGGTCATAGACAAAAGTTCATCTCTAGTAGTTGGTGCTAAATAACATGATAACTGAAATTGTTCAGAATTGCTAACACTAAGCTTTGCATTTTGTAGATTCGGTTGCAAGCACAATACAGAGCACAGTAGACACAACCAAAAATGTTGCAGGTTCTGTAGTTGATAAGAGTACTTCTTTGGTAACTGGAGCTAAAGGTACAGAATAATATACAATAATTATTAATAGTCGCAGAAATTTTGTAATATGAAATATTTTAAATAAAAGCCTAATTCTCTTATTTGTAGATTCAGTTTCAAGCGCGATACATAACACAGTAGATACAACAAAAAATGTTGCAGATAACGTAAGAGGTAAACGCTGGTATTTTCTTATGAGAAGTGTTTTAATACAAACACGGAGCACCTATTATTATATTTTTAATTTCACTTTTCATTATTTTGCTTTTTATTATTTTGTAGATTCAGTTGCCGAAAAAGTGCAAAGCACAGTCGGTACAACTAAAAACATTGCTGATAGTATTTACGACAAAAGTTGTTCACTTGTCGGCAGTGTCAAAGGTAATTTGTGATGAATTGTTGCAAATCGCAACGACTATTATGTCTTTGACTTCAAGATTTCTACTGTTGCAGTTGCTATTATACTTTTGTACTACACAATAAATATATTTTATTGAATTTTAAATCTACAATTTCTCTCCTTTAAAACTTTCGTTACTTAATCTTTTTTGTATCATATTTTCAATAATTTCAATCTTTACTTTCTTAATCTAACAACTTATCTTATTTTTTCTTTTATTTCTTGTCTCACCTATTTTGCACATCTTGTAGATACTTTTACTTCGGTGGTGGATTCTTCAGAAGACGAACCTGACTCTGCTTTAGAGGATGCTAAAGGTATTGGTTAATACTTAGGGGTATAATATTCTGCTTAAAGCTTTTGAAACTAAACTAATAATGTGGCTGTTTTTTCTAGCTTTACTAATAATTTGGGATATGGAAGGTCTAACTTGCTTTGTGTTTCTAGTGTAAGGTTTACAACACACTTTTATGTGTTGAATAAAAGCACAATGTACTTATTTCTACAAACATGATGACGCAGACTCAAGTAAGACAGAGTAAAGGCATAACTAGCACTACTACACTTGTAACGTTACTTTGGAGTTTCTGGATTTTTGAACTGTGTTTTTGTTTTCATGTTTTTTTTACATATTATGTATTACTTAAGTTTTACGAGTATGTAAGTTTAAGGGTCTTATAATATTTATGATGTTTTCATTGCTTTTGTTTTTGTTATTTGTGACTAATACGGATTTGTTTTGTGTTTCTTAGTTATTAAGTCGTTTATCGTTGAATATTATATTTCAACTAATTTTGGGTTCGAAGTCAACTTAATAGCCTGGAACTGAACCTCCTCCGTCGTCCACTCTTACTCGCTGTTAGTTTGAGATTTAGTCTATTATTTATCTTTTCAATCCGAACCTTTCATCTAAATTACACAAGATTTTGTTTACTATCCGCAAGATCTTCTAAACCATAACAAAAAAAATCTGTTACAAATTGGACTTCATTTTCATAACTTTTTACTCTGTGGGTTAGTATCAAGTTACACTTAAACCGTTAAAAATCGCTTACGAGAGAATTTGTTGCAGATACCATCAACACCACTGTGGACTCGACGAAGAAGGCGGCTGAGGACGCCAAGGAAAAAGCTCGTCGTGCTGCCGAGGCTGCCAAGGAAGAGGCCAGAAAGGCTGCTGAGGCTGCTAGGGATGAAGCTAAGAGAGCTGCCAGTAAGTAAAAATAAGGGACTGATGAAATAAATATTCGTTTAAAAAAAGAGACTATAACATGATAAATATTTGAACAACACATGAGTTTTACTTGCAATCTCGAAATTTTACTTTAAGTACTTTATGGCACATTATCTTAAGATAATATACATTATACATGTAACTAATATTACACGTATAATGTATATCTTAAGATAACTGTTAAACTGTGTTAACTGTTTCTCATCTATAAAATACAAATCTCTGTTACAAAAAATACTCTACCCACTACAAAGATAAAAATACAAGATCTAACTAGATATTGTTAAAATAACAAGTTAACTTTTAGAACCAGATCACATAACTGAGGTAAAAAAAATTACAGACGTCGCAGTGGAGGAATCCAAGAAAGCGGCTGAGAAGGCAGCGGCTGACGCGTCCAACGCTGTCCACAGCACCGTCGACAACACACTCAAGAGAGTGGAAAACGCCGCTGACCAGGGCCTGAAGAATGCGAGCAACGTCGTCGATTCAAAGATCAAGGATACAGACAGATATCTGAACGAGAAACGCGACGCAGTAAGTGCTATGATTTATTTTATGACTATCATTTTTTGTCACATTGAGATGACATTGACTATCCTATGAAATAAAAGAAATACGTGTTGCACTCGGGGACTGCCGCGATATATCTATTGCAACGCATTATGTATTTAAATGGGAACTAGCTTGTGAAGGTCCTTACAATCTCTTATAAAAACGAAATGATGTTACCACTAGCACGATGTACCTGACAACAACGCCATCTATTATTAATTATTGGAACTAACTTTACTTATAAACACCGATCCGAAGTCTGCCGAACTGAAACGACGTTAGACGAATGTTAGGTGTTTTTCGTTACGGAATCTCTTGATTCGGTCGCCGCGCTCAAAGCCCGCGATAAAAGCTATGCAATAGCTTACAATTTAATAACTAGATGCTTTTAATTGGTAGATAGGTTAAGATAATGACAGTAATTTTTGGTAATTTAAATAATTTTTTTACAAAAGAGGCGAAAAAAAAATGTTAGGGTGAAAGTGGGGAAAAAGAAACAATAAGGGAAAAGCGCATTACGTGCACATTACAAAATTAGCATTCCATACTTTTTACGTTATTTTTGTCTTCTTTATTTTATTTTTTCAATTTGAATGTTATTTTCTATTGATTCATTAAAATTTTATATCAACCTATATGTTTAATTAAAATTATTTTAACGTTTCAGTTTCTGAACAACTTGTCTCACGCTGTTCACGACGGAGCAGAGGGCGCCACCGGTCTCCTCAGCAAGGGACTCGCTACTTTCCCCAAATAAATGCACATAACCTATTAAAGTGCTCCAAGGCTATACAGTGTGAAATTTTAATGGTTGTTTTCCCGCAGTAAAATGATTCTATCTTAGTAGTACAATAGATTTGTAAAGTTTTTTTTGTTCATATCAAAAAAAATCGGTCGGGTCCATAGTAAAGCAAGAAATACACGGTCGTCAACGGCGGTTGACGACCACGCAAAATCTATAATGAAAAACTGGTTGGCAACACGTTGGCAACCGTGTGGTTGGCAACGCGCATACTATTTTTTGCTGTTGACGACCGCCGTTGCCGACCGTGTAGGTATTTCATACTTTACTCGCGCCTATCGGCATAAAGTTTCCATAGTACGTCATACAAAATATTTTTTATTTTCAAAAAATAACATGCATGGTTCGATAGTACTACTATAGGTAAATCGTTTTGCTGCGGGAAAACAACCACTAAAATTTCACGTTGTATATGAATGTGGACGGGGCGCTGCTGGTAAAGGAGAACTGTAAAAAATGACGTTTTTGTATGGTGGCGGCGTTAGTTCCTTTTTTCGCCACGTTCATATAAAGCTTTGTCGTTCTATAGTCATACTCGGGAAGCTGGCAGTAAAAAATATGTGTTATATTGTGACATTTTATTTTTAATTTTTTTTAATAATTACCAAATTTACGGTGCTCCCAGGTGCTCCAAGGCTTTTTAATATGAATGTGGACAGGGCGCTGCGGGTAAAGGAGAACTGTCAAAAATGACGTTTCTGTATGATAGAAGCGTTAGGTACCTAGTTCCTTTTCTCGCCACATTCATTTAAAAAGCCTTGTCGAGCTGAACGTATAGTTGTATATAATTATGTATTGTAATAAAAATGAAACCGAAAACTGCGGCTATCTCATGCAAACTGTTAAGTTTCCCGAAGCTTATTTAATTTTCTAGTAATAAGTAAATACGCTATATTAAAACCAGTTCTCAGTTTCTGATATTTTTGACAGCAGTAAAAGTCCTAGTGCAGTGTTTCCCAACCTAAGGTCCGCGGACCCCTGGGGGTCCGCGAGTATATACCTACACACAATATAATTCGATTTTTTTGCAGTTTGTTTTAGAGGTCCGTGAAAACTGTGCTTGATTTCCTAGGGGTCCCTGTCTGAAAACGGTTGGGACTGGGAGACATGACTGCCCTAGCGAATAGTCAGAAACCAGGCATCAGTGCTTACCAACATCGTTTATTTTTTCGCCGAATTTATTGTTGGTAAACACTTTCATTTTAAACCGTAAATATGCGACAATATCATTTCTTTACTCAAATTACGATATTAAGATTACATATAGAATTAAGTTATTTTTATATCGATTGCATTGTTTGGCATTTTAATGCATTTTAAGATTGCACAAACTTAGCTTGGCTTAACCGTCCATCAACTGCCTTTACAAAACTATTTACTGTATTGTGCTGTTATATGAGATACAAATTTTAACAGAAATTGTTATTAAAATATCGTTCCTACTCACAGAATATTTTATTTTAATATACAATATATTTTGTTAAACAGGATGCCATGTCAATTTTATATATTATTAACAAAGATTTTTGTAAAATAAGAATCAATAAGGAGGAAATTGATGCCCAGGCAGTTGACAGACCAACGCAACGTCATTGACGTAACGCGACCAAACTGCGTAGGTCCCCCATCAGCTGCCTAAGAATCATCTTCTCTGATACCTAGTGCATTAAACAATATTAATATTATATTATTTAAAATTTAAATTTATTTAAGTATTCTGTAAATGTTGATACACATTACACTCAGGCCTCAAATTAAAATGTTAAATGAATATTTAAAAATTAATTATAGTTTAGTTTCATTATTATTACTTACTCACGTTACGATCATGTTGTACGATCATTTTAAGAGGCCGGGGTACCCTCGAAATTCTCATACATACCTACATCATTTTCTCATACGAAAATATTTAACATTTTTGAGTTATTATTGAGCTTAAAATAGTAATTTTTTTTGTGTTCAAATATTTTTTTGTAAATTTACTACTAAATATTAAAAAACCTAAAAAATAGAGTAAAACACTAAAAATATATAAGTAAATAGTAAATTTACTACAAAATATTTAAACTAAAAAATATTTTTAGTACTTACTTAAAATATTTTGTAGTAAATTTACTATTTATTTTTATATTTTTTGTGGTTTTCTCTATTTTTTGGTGTTTCAATATTTAGTAGTAAATTTACTACAAAATATTTACACTAAAATTATTTTTAGTATTTAAATATTTTGTAAAAAAATTGTGCAGGAACCTAGGTAATAACTCGCACATGCTAAATATTTTTGTATGAGAAAATTATTTTGGTATTACGTATACAGTATAAGAATTTCGAGGGCCGGCCCCTTAATTTTTGCTTGTATTGAATTTTATATAAAGTAAATTTTGTTGCTTTGTATATTCATTGGTTTTAATTATTAAGAAAATATTATAATATAGGTAAGCTCTTCAATGTGCTCGATTATGTTATTTCTTTACGCCTTTATCTCTTACTTTTAACATTATAGATGTTTCTTTATCTCTATATTTCAAATTAATGTGTTACATTAATTAAGTCATATTATTGTAACTTAAATTATTATAATAAATGTATCTTTATTTATTATGATGTATTATTTTAAAAAGTACCCAAATCCATCAACGATGATGAGTCAGACCGGCAATCTGCCGCGGTGGGCCGTGGGTTATGCACTCAGAGTTAAGCTGCCAATCCACCGCAGCGCAGGAGAGGCTACGCACATGCGTTAAGGTGACGCCTTGATAATTTGGCTGTAGCGATGTCCATTTTTCTCAGCAATGACTAAGGCTAAGAAATTAAAGTTCACTGTCAGTATTCATCATGTCTTTGTCTTTGAATTACCCATAGCATAACACGATTGGTCAACTTTTATAACACAGAATAATCAATCAAAAAGACCTCTGTAAAAAAGGGATTCCTATTTTGCCAACAGAGGAGAGTGATATAAAGTAATATATCAGTACCATATATTAGCTTAGCTACTATTACCTATAAGTACCATAATATGATTATAGAGTAAGCTGTCCATGTGGAGAAAGCACTCTACCTGCCTATAATGCCGACATTGTGGAGGATACACACTGCTGTCAAACACCTGCAGTTGCAGATAGTTGTTGCAAGATACTAAATCATCCTGCACTTTACTCCGCAGATAAGATTCTAACGTGACTGTGTACAGAGTACAGACAGCAGGATTTAATACAGAGGGCGCGTTCCACTTGGCGTTGAAAATGATCAAAACGCTAAAAATAGGAGGCATTTTCAGCGTTTTGATCGTTTTTAACACTAGGTGGAACGCGGGGCGAGTATGCCGCATACAAAACTCAAAGACTGACTGACATGGTGATCTATATGGCACAGCTCAAACCACTGGACGGATCAGGCTGAAATTTGGCATGCAGGTAGATGTTATAAGTTATGACGTAGGCATCCGCTAACAAAGGATTTAAAATAATAAAAGGCCCCAAGGAAATAAAATAGGGTATGAAAGTTTGTATAAAACTTTGTCAATTTTAAACAAATCGGGCTGAGACTTTGCAATAATAAAAAGGATTTATGATTGAAAACATCATATATTTTGGCTATTTATAGTTTTTTAACACTGTTGTATTTTTAACGTTTGAATCTGTCCAATGGTTTAGGAATATTCTTCATAAATATAGTACTCTCATCAAAGTATGTGTTAAACTTTTTGTAGTCTCTTCTCTTCTTTGGATCCTTTTTACAGTATGATGGTGTTAAATTTATCATGAGACCTGTAATTTCAAACAGAATCATTAATAATTATGAACTTTTCATTGGCACTTCAGTTGTATGTTAAGTTTTCATTCATTTTGCCAAATTGATGTAAAATTTACTGTACTCTTGTTATTTGGAAGCATACTCACTCATACCAAGCTTTGTACAGATTAACCCCCTTAGCTTACCAAGCAATACAAATTACAAGGTATATTGCTTGGTAACACAACTTGTCTTTGTCTGGCATATTGGAAAAGTCACATGATAAAGAAAGACAGCAAAGGACCATGAATAATATGCTGCGTAAATAAATATCTTTATGAGGCAGAGGTTACACGATCAGTATTTCATCAATCTGATTCATCAAGCCTGATCAGATTGATGAAATACTGATCGTCTAACCTACTGGATTGATGGATTGATCATTTTTTTAATAGTATGAACTTTTTTTAAAACCATCAGTATTCCGTTAATCAGATTGATGGATCAGATTGATGAAATACTGATCGTGTAACCTCTGCCTAAGAGGGAGAAAAATTAAAATATTTACCTGCTTTTTGTGCCATTGTGACTAACTTTCCAATTTTCTTCTGCTGTCTGTGGCACAATCCTGTGATTCTGCGTGGTAGCATGCAACCATCAGACCTGACAAACTGACTCAGTATCAACACATCTGTGTGTTTAACGTCCAACTGAAGAGCGCACATATAGCAGGGGTTCCCATGTTCGTTCCGCTCTATGGGTGCCAATTCTTTTATTTTTTCCGCGCGAACCAGAAGGTCCGTGTTGGGAGACTTAACAGTCACTCCTTCGATAGTTAAAGTCGAGCCTTCTTTACGTTCTACAACTATAAAAACGTTTTAGGTTATAATTATTATGTATTCAAAGCGTAAAGCGAATTTTAAAAATCAACTTACGTTCTTTTAAATTCAGTGCTTTAGTGGTAGATAAGGTTCGGACGGATAAAGGAGTAATTCCACATTTTAGCAAGGACCCAACTTTTGCAAGGGAAAACATTTTAATTAAAGTAAAAACAATATAACAAAAT